>JBAMHW010000006.1:16176965-16193224 GCA_037177495.1 Rhadinocentrus ornatus
TGGGGAAAAGGGGGCCCCTAAAGGGGGTTTGGACCCTTGGGAAAACAGAAAATGTTTGGGCTCTTTTTGCCCCCCCCCCCCCCCCCCCAATACCTTTGTCTGTTCTTTTTTTTCACACCAACTACATCTTCCCTCACTCTTTCAGTTAATATCTCCTTTACCCAGCCTCCTTGCTGCTCTCTCTCTATCCCTGAGGATAGGGTGATAATCTGAACCGTCTGTTCTCCACCTGCTCTGTTGTATCCCTCGTTTCCCTCCTCTCCCCGCCTCTGTGACAACCTGCTGTCCTCCCAAAATCCTCCCTGCCTACCTAGCTCTCATCCACTCTTCAATCTCTCCTCTTGCCTCAGCGGAGGGCCTCTGGGGCCCCAGAAGTACTCCAGAGCTGATCTGTGTACCCTCGTCTCAGAGGAGCCTTACCAGGCAACACAAGCACACATTGGTCAAATACACACCACTTCCTGGAAACGCTAAAGCTGGGCGGCCTCATTGTGTTCCTTCACAAGGCTGGCTGTGCACACATAAATACAGAAATGCATACAGTGCTGAAATGTGACTGTAGTAGCCAGCAAAGTTGAGTGTACTCACATGGATAAGTACAGAGAACTCTGTCACCAAACCACTGAGCTCCTTCAGGTCCTGAGGGGAAAAGAAATGTTTACTATATTAAGTTGCTTTATCTCAAAAATCTACAGCTACAAATTTTCCACATTGTTAGCATCTCTTATGAGACTAAATGCATGCATAATAATCCTTAGAACAAAGCAGGGGAGCTCCTCTTTTGTATAAATGTTCATCCAGCCACTGCAGCTCCAGGATTGTGTTAAGGGGGAGCAGCAGTCTGAGCAGAGATCCTCAAGCTTGCCCTGCCACAAACACGGCATTCCCAAACCTGCTATGTTATTTTCTTTAATTTTAAGTCAGTAATCAAGAATTTTGCACTAAAAAAACCCACAACAAAAGTAATCCAAGTCAAAATCTAGTAGATACTAAAGTGACCATGCTGAGCTATAGAAGCAGGGATAAGCCCTGGAAAGTCTCACCGATCACGCTTTAAAAAAAAAAAACTGTGGAAAGACAAAGTCTAGGCACCATCCAAAGACTCTGCTGGAAGGTGCCTCTGCTGGCTAAAACAAATGTAAAGATGCAGACTGAAACAATAAATTGGTCTTGTTTTAACCTGTGATTGGACATAAACAAATCCAGACATGTAAACTAGTTATTTGTTAACACTGCCATGTATAGACATCACATTATTCGATAGAGATAAACAAAATAAGGACAATTTATGTTCAAAGTGTAAAACAGGTAGGACCTTTCCTGCACTGTATAGTAAAATTTACATTTAATAAATTCAAACCCATAATTCTTTCATGTAATGAAGGTCCTGAGCTGCTTATATGGCTCACATATGTCTTATGATAGGGGGAATTAATAAGAACAGAACACTTGGGATAGGCTACATATCCACATATCCACATTAAAAAGTCTAGACAGGAAATAAAACATTCTGATTAATACAAACTAGGATATGACTGCCAGGCAACATGTTAGGTTAATGTTGGAAAATGTTGCACTGTGATTTATCCAAACAAACATACCTCTTCTAGGTTATCCCATGACTCAGCTGCGTTCTGATCAGCTGGAATTTCTGGAAGCTGGAGCTGAGTTTGCCTACCAGACGCTGCTTCCTCCCCCAAGTCGTCAACACTGTGGCAACTGCGAGATGCGCAGCTGGATGACTTTGTGGCAGGTGGTGGTGTAGAGGTGGGCTGAGGCACAGGGTTGGAGTGCAAACGCAGGAAGTCTTGAGCAGCAGCTGAAGCTCTGTCCCTGACTGGCTTGACGAGTGCTTCCAAAGCTGCAACGTCTTCGGCACGGACCCGACTGCACAGCTTCTCCATCTCTCTGATGTTAGCTCTTAGCTGCTGCAGAAGGACAAGCAGATTTTTCGATGTGAACAAAGGAACCTTTTCATTCAGGAAAGATTTCAGTGGGGTACTTAAAAAAATAAAAACTGAATAAATATTTAAAAAGTACTGAGATGCTTGATGAGGGGCATAAATGAACAGGAAGAAAGACAAACAAACCTGTGGTTACACACACCAAAGAATTTGAGACTGCAAAATTTGCTACCATTGCAACATTCTGAATATAGGTAAACAATTCATAGCAGAAAACAAAATAAAATAAAGTTTTAATTTTATAACAATAGTTCTTCCTCACTCTGCCTTTTGCCCCAGTTGGAAAAACACTCATACCGACATATTTAGTCTTGCACACCATTCAAGCGATGTGAGGCAGGGGTGTGTAGGTTGATGGGAGCTTAATAAGATTTAAATATGAGGCTGTGGAACATAAGAAGTGCCCTGAGGGTGACAGCAGGATTACATCCCAGCCATCAGTCCTCCAGGCCACAGCTCAGTGACCCAGGCACAAGAGGTTAACGTGCTGCCGATAGCACATTCTGCTAATTACAAAACATGAATAAACATACGCCCACACACATGTCCTCACATAGATAAAACTGAAAACTATACTGATTAATACAGAGACAGTCAGGTCAGGCACCTGTCAGCCAGCAAAATAACCGTGACCGTATACACAGAGACCAATTAGACTTACACGAGAGTACACCTTTATAACAAAATAGTTTCCACACTTTTCTGTCTCAGAAAGTATGCTGTAACCGGTGTGGTAAAGCTGGGACAACTAGATCTGTGTGTGGCATTCTATTGGGGGTTCCCTTGTTGCTATACTACTATGAGTACATGCAAATCAGTAAGTAGGGTGATAGACAGCAGTCTGTACTTCTGTAGGGGCAGAACA
This sequence comes from Rhadinocentrus ornatus, assembly GCA_037177495.1. Classification (NCBI taxonomy): domain Eukaryota; kingdom Metazoa; phylum Chordata; class Actinopteri; order Atheriniformes; family Melanotaeniidae; genus Rhadinocentrus; species Rhadinocentrus ornatus. The sequence continues at coordinate 16,179,795 of JBAMHW010000006.1, forward strand.
CATGACAGATGGGTAAGCAGCTATGAATATAAAAAGATAGATTTATAATTTTAAAATTTACTCAGGACAGAAAAATGTATATCTTTGAACCATCTATGTGTCTTCTATCAGCTTGTCTGTGGAACATAAGCACACATGTACACACATAACTCAAATCTAAAGCAGGCGCGACAAACCCCTATTCTGGATTAACGCCATGAAGACATGGGAAAGCACTCTACGTGCACCCCTGGGGTTTGTGGGGTAATGGTGAGAGGATAGGTGTGGGCCTGTTTGGAGTTATTTCACCTTCAGAGACACAGTGGCTTCCAGGCAACATCCCCCAAGGCATTTCACACCGACCATGTGAACAAGCGTGCACAAGCGTGCAAGTACTTAACACACACACAAGAGATGGTACATCTGAGTTTCAGTTGAAGCTCCTTCCTTTTCTTGATCTTTTATTTAAAAAACAAATAAGTAAAAACAATTCATTTCCATTTTCATTGTAACTTGTAAGTAAAAACTCAGTGATTTTCCAACTATTTAAATGACAAGAAATTACAAAATTACCTTAAATGCTGAAGCTGGAAAATTTTGTAGTTTTCCCACAATATCTGCTCTAAATTTGATGTCAGCAAGAGGTTTAAAAAATATGGTGGTGCTTTTTTTTTTTTTTACCATTATGCTGCATCACTTATCCTTTTAACAGAACTGTGTAAATATTTAGAGCTGAGGGGAAATTTTCCTTTAGTTTAGACAGAAAAACATTTACTCACAGAGTTGCACAGTTGTAATATGTGAAGAATGGTGTTTGGCATCATCTTGCTGAAATAAATAGGTTCTTTCTTGAAACACCATAATCCGATAAACAGATTACTGTGCAGTCACACAACTTGTTCAGCCAATCATTGCCCCATCTAATTTTTTGTATGTGTTGCTGGCATTAAATTTAGAATAAGTGTATTTGCTGTTTTCATTTTGGGAGATGAGGTTGTAATTTGAAAAATTTATCATGTATTTTTTGTGTATAGATGTATATTCATCTAATAAAAACAGACTGTTTTATGAGAACATTATAACTGCTGTCTCAAGAATATTTTCCGAAATAGTTAAACATCTCCGTGACAACAGTGCAAATACGAGCATTTAAAGGAGTCCACAAGGTGTGGTAGAAAACTTTAGAATCACCAAGTGGTTTGACATTGTCATGAGTTTTTTTTCCCCCCCAAATACTTTTTTTCCGATTATTCTGTTGATTTATTTCAGACCAAAAAAAGAGTATCCAATTTGCTTATTGTTTTCTGGTATGGTTCAACAGACATTTGTTTGCGTCAGCTTAAACGGACTCCAAAACAGAAGACTGACAGTTATTTCCTTCACTCAGAAACTGTCTGCTCTTAACTGGATAAAGACAGCAGTTGCTGCTCTGACACTGTTCTTTGATCTTCAAAATGGAAAAAACATGATTGCCACAACTCAGGAAATGTCAAGGTCCAGATTTAGGAAGTCACAAGATCCAGAGAATTTGAGACAAAAAATATACTAAGCAGTTTCAAAGACATGCATGTTTAGGGAATTTAAAGAGGCAGTGAGCTGCATCATCCTCTTAACAAAATACACAAACATGAGGTTTTTGTTGTTGTTTTTTCTCAATTTACAGATTATTATTGGGCCGCACAGTGGAGTGGTGGTTAGCACTGCAACCTCACAGCAAGAAGAAGGTCGTTGGTTTGAGCCATGGCTGGGAAGAGGCTCGAACAGTGGACTTTCTGTGTGGAGTTTGCATGTTTTCTCTGGGTACTCTAGCTTCCAGAGATGTGACGTTCATAAATAAATCGATTTGTTTGAACGGTTCTTTTAAATAACTGATGGGAACAGAGTTGCATCTGCAAGCCATTCTTTTACAGATTACCCACGTGTGCCATCATGGGAGTCTGATGTTCAACATGCTCCATTTACAGTGTGTGAATCTATGGACAGAAAGTATTTTTTCAAAATACTGTTCTATCCAAAATGTTCAGGTTAATTTTAGTTTTATTTATATTAAATGTATTTCTGTATGTTTCCTGTTTGTTTGTTTTTTAAAACCTTGTATAGTAGATTTTATGTATGATACATATTTTTAACCCAATTTTTCAAAATTATTCCCACCAACAGAACATATATTGCTGGGGTAAGTAAGTTTAAATTACTCTGATCCAAATTTTACCGTAAAATTACTACCAGTGTTTATTTTGTTGATAAATATTAGTTAACCCTGAATTAATTCTTTTTAAAAAAAAGAAAGAAAAAAGAACGAGCCAGTCAGTCTGAATGGATCTTTGAAAAGAATGGCTCCTCAAGATGCGGCGCCCCTCAAATAAAACTCATCTCAACCGTCTTCCTCCCACCATCTAAAGACATGCATGTTAGGTAAACAGGTCTCTGTTATAATGAGGACTGGATGTCTTAATAGGACTAAGAAAGGTTAATAATAAAAAAAAAAATCATGTTATACCTGAACAGTTCGGCTGGCATTAATATGCTCCTGATGAAGGCGGTCCCATTGTTGGCCATGTTGATACTGTAAATATAAAGAAAAAGTATCACTTATACATTTGAGCTATGGAAGTAACAGTTTGGATGTGATCCTGTGTCCAGACATATTTCAGCCATCACCTTCTGTATGTTATTATGGTGCTTCTGCAGCCTCTCCAGGTCCGTTGGTAGAGCTACTTTAATGAACTTGTGGATTGGTGCCTCCAGGCGCCGCAGTGTCAGCTTGTTGCCTTCCTCTACCATGTGTCCTGTTGAGTGTCCACAGCCAACACCTCTGTATAACTTAGACACTGCACCTGCTCAGCTTTATCTCACTGCACCCACACACTGTAAATATCAGCAGAGTGTGATTTTAATAAACACATTAATTAATTAACAAATTAAATTAACAAATTAAATTAATACACTCTGTGACACATGCAAGTCTCTCCACACCTCTAAAACAGTCTCTTTCTTACATTAGTTAATATATGTATTTGCCAACATTTCTGAGTCAAAATTAAGAAGTTATGTCATATTGTCAGTATAACGCAGCATGAAACAATACTTTCACCAATTAATTAATAAAGTTCCTTTATTGAACAAAAATAATAATAAAAAAATGTGCAAAATTTTTGTAAAATTGGAATACATCTTGGATCTTGGACTCTATAGATGTTTTTTGGGCCCTTTTAAAAAAAATATATATGTATATATTTCTTGAGGTTTTTGTAGACTAACAATAAAACAGTATTCAAACCATTAATAACAGGCTGCAGCAATCAATTAGTGTAATATAGATTTGTATAATACATGTGGTACTGACAAATTTTATTTTCCTATATATAGTTTTGTTTAATTTAAAACAATGATAAGAAGTATAAATTTATACTGATCCTCAAACATGAGTGTTTAACAAAGGGAGAATGCTAATTGTCCACAATTTTGCAACCTAGTTATTATTCTCACTTTTTAACAGAAGCCGATCTCAATAATGCAAGTCGAAAAAGTATCAGACATGTTGTAAAAACACTTTCTGTTATAAATGTATAATTTCCCAAGAACAGCGAAAATGTGTGGAATCGAAACGTTTCACCGAAAATCATAATATTACATTTTATTATCACTTTCAGTCTTGATTTGTGGGAGAAGTCAAGAGTCACGTGAACTCTCTTTTAACGTCTGACTAGAAAGTTAAATTAGTAAGACGTTCACTTCGTATACAACTAAGGAAGGAACTAGCATGTTGTGAGCAATTAGCCAAAGGAGGTATCCGCTACGTGTAAGGTTAAATAATTTCTTAAAGGAACCATTAGGCAACGCTCAAAATTAACCAAAAGATACTGCTGATAAACACCTAACTTACAAGACAAAAAGCGACACTTACCAGTTAAAATACCACTCGAGAATAGGATTTTGATTCCTTAAACACCCTACTGACTCTGCATACTTATGATCACATTAAATTTAAGGTACATTTAGCTATTTTGGAGAAGCTTTCGTATTTTTGTCTTTTCTGACAGTTGTTTGTAAACAACTCTCTTCCCAGTGTCACAAAGAATAGTTTCCGACTTCAAACAGCATTCACAGCGCATTTGTTCCCAATCACTATGTCCAGTATCCGTATGAAATCGACCAGATTCTTCTAAAACAACACGTTGTTTGTGTAAAGTGTTAATTGTAACCTTAAAAATACAATACAGTCAGTGCCATAAATCTATTTCCCCATATTTATTAGATATAGTGGATATCCCTCTTTTTCAACTTGACAAAAACTATCTGCAAGACAATGATGAAAGACTTGTGACATATTAGGATGGTCAAATTTCCTTAAAACACTTAAAATCTTCAGATGATGTTAGTATCTAAGAATTATCTAAAAATAATGGAAAACATACAAAAGGAGTTTGTGTCTAAAAATGGTCACAAAGGAAATAATGCTGTTTCCTAATTTCAGCCAAAGCTCAAGTGGGTGAGACAAAACTTAGCTTGGTAGGCCCAAATGTATATGGGTGTTATTACTCAGAATATTTTAGATGTGTTTTCACAAGGTGCATAATATCTTCAAGTTGCTTCTCTGTCAACGATTTTATAACATTATGGGATAAACAGTTTGACCATGCCTGTTACTCATATCACAAATGCTGGGTTATCTTTTAATGATCTCAGACCAATTTGTCTTAAATATTTTCTATATGCAAAACACTAAAGCCTATAGGTTAGACTAAAATAGGGTTAGTGTTCTGGATAGAGCTTTGATCAAACAAACAAACAACAACAACAAAAAAAATCAATGATGCAGAAAATTATCCACAAGCTGAATATCATTAAGATTACCTTTTTGTGGTTGGTAAAAAATTATTTATGTAGGTGGAGGTTTTGCTCATGGTCATCAGACTTTGCAGCCACAAAATTTCCAAACTGCTGATTATGGTTCTGCTGCATTTACACATGTCATTTATTTTATAAAGGAAATCATGAAAGTTTAAATATTACATAAAATAATTCAAGCATGTAATAAATAAATAGCAAGCAGTGACATCATATAAAGGATTCTTAAACTAAAAGCCCCAAATCCAACTTAATTTAATAATAAATAATAGTAATATTTATATAAAATTGATCATTTTTGTATGTTCTTTTTCAGTTTTCTCAGTTGACTGTGTGTATAAATAGTCTCAATCCTGTGGAAAGTTACATTAAGAGTGATATTTTTGTCTAAGTTGGGTTTGGAAGCCAGACAAAGAGAGAGAACTGGGGTTCCCCCTCCTCTACACTATGATCAGTCTAAGTGAGTGGGTCTATTGCATGTTTCCACTTCTCTTCTTCAGCACCTTTTACCTTTGACATTTAGGCCAGCCCCCACACATACTCTTCCCTTAGCGGCTGCTCCATGCGAGGGGCCACAGTAAAACACACAGTCCCCAGCTACAGGGGATTTCCCCTGGTGGAGTTCACATGTTGTGAATATATGTGAATGTGTGTGTATATATATATGTGTGTGTTTGTGTGTGTGTGTGTGTGTGTGTGTGTGTGTTTGTGGGTGCGTGTGTCCACTGTCAGGGGACTCCCAGATTTGCAGACTGTGAGGGAGTAAGAAAACAACTGACAAAGTTTAAATAGCAAATTATCAAAACAGTTGGGCCTCATGTTTCTGCTACTATGTTTAAGAGAGGTTAGGAGTGTGCGTGTGTGTGTGTGGTACTAATTAGCACACTTGATGTGGTAACAAGAATTTGTTTACATAGTCTTATTGATATGGGATTGCCTCTTTCTTTGGAGTTGAAACACAAGTCCTCTTCACAATCATGAAGATAAAAACTGGGTTTGGGGTTTAAATGGTGATTTTCATGGTGGTTAGTCTCGAAGAAATGAATGTAAGCCAATATAATGTACTGTGAAGTGTTGGAAACACAGCTGTCTCCATGTTAACCTGTGTGCATTAAGCTCAGGAAGACTCAGGTGTGATTTGTTTCAGTCTAATCCAGGAAGTTTGTCAGCAGGAGAGGAAGCCAGCGGGGAGCTCTGTTCGCGTCTTACCTCCTGAATCTACTGTTTTATAAAAGGTGTGATTAGCACATCCTGATGCCTCAGTGGATACAGACCTTTTTCACAGCAAGCATCTTGACATGTCAAATAAAAGCACAGGTGTTACAAATAACATTAATAACAACTCTATCGCCTGCACATACTGCAGTAAGTCCTGAAACTCACAGTGTGTATGCAAGGAATGAACATGAAGTAGCTAAATGGACCAACAACTGTTAATTTTAACGTTTACATCTTCCTGTAACATGCCACATTAACTTCAGTTTAAAGGTCTCTTCAAAACAAACCCTACTGTCTGTTTTTACAAACCTGCAGGAGCACTAATTTTAAGTCATAATAGTTCCTTAAAAGTCAGCAGTATGGGGTGTAGTTTACAGCAGGAACACATTAGATGTGCCCCCTGCACTTTTTGGTAAAGTAATGTATAACTTCTTCTTCTTCTTTTTTATTTTTAACAAACCAAAAAGAAAAATGGCAAACATTTACCACATATACTTTTTTTTTTTTAGAAAAGTGTTTTGCAATCAAAGTTCACTACTGGCTAATTTTACGAATCTGAAAGGATTTTAGTTACTAGGAAAGTACTTGCTTTGAATGTCTGTGTGTGCATAATTATTATGTATGTTCTGATACGAGCTTTAATTAAGACTCTGGGTATCTGAAACCTGTCAGCATGGATCGATTGGGTGAAAGACTGACAGCTCACTGCGTGCATGTGTGTCTATGTAAATTTGAGCGTGCTTTTGCTCTTCAGGCTCTCTGCCTTATATCATAGTTTGAATGTAGTTTAGAAATGTTATTGTAACAGATGCTAAATGAATGGATATTAATTGATGCATGCACACAAGTCACACAGTCTTTTCTTGTATACCAATTGAACACGGATATCACAATGTGGAGCACAAGGTGTTATATTTTGTATGAACACATGCACAGACACAAAATGACATGCACTTGATGGTGATTTACTGCTGTTTTCATTGTTTTTATGTCTAAAATGTTTGCTTCATTAATAAGTAAATAAGTTACTTTTCATTGTGGTGTGACATCATAGATTTTAGATCCACAGATTTACTTGGGTGCACCACTTTCTTTTTTCTACCTTTCTAAAACACTCACACAGATACAACTGCTCACTGTTTCACCACCACAGTTGCTATCAATCACCTGGCTGTTCAACAGAGTGTGCATATGTGGTAGCGCTCTCGGTGTTGTGCAGGATGGCAAGTGAGTGATGGCAGTGACAGTACAGACGGCATGTGCTGTGAAATGTCACCATGGCGATCGATGTTGTTTAACGAGGCTGGAGGCTGATCTGGGCCTCATGCTAACATAAAGCTCTCCTCTCCTCTGTCTTCCTCCCCCTCCTCACTCTCCTAATCCCATTCCACTCTCTGTGAGAGCCCGAGGGTCCCTCAGGGGAGAGACGAGGCCTTTTACCTGTCAGGAGGCTTTTGTCTCTGTCAAGACACACACACACACACACACGCATACACTTGCACAAATGTTCGATATAAAACCAGATTAAATTTGCGTTATTTTTACAAGTTGAAGCATGTTTTGGATTTTTGGGGGGATTTTGTGTGAAGGAGTAAATTTACTTTAAAGAATCAAAACACAGACGCAGTGGGTCAGAATAATCAGAATTAGTTTATGATTTCAAAGTGCTGAACAGAAAATCCAGTGAATCAAAGAAAAGGATTGAACAGGAAACTAACCAAAGAGGGACATAAAAAACAAAACAAAAAACAGGATCTTTTTTCTTTTTTGTATCTCTTCTTCAAAAAACAATGCACAACTCGTACCACAATATTTGAAAAAGCTAAAAACACTTCAAAATATTAGTTTTGTATATATATATATTTATATATATATATATATATATATATATTTATTTATTTATATATATTATATTTATATATATATAATTTCATTTTTTTAAACCGCTGCCGTGAGGGTGTGAGTGGGTGGTGGAGACCCAGGGAGAGTCCCGTAGAGCTGCAGTCTCCAACACAACCACAGGTCGAGCTGTTTTTGAAATGCTATGGGAGCTTTGAACAGCTTATAACACACCATGCATATGATCTTGACTTCTCTAAGTGTACACACAAAGACAGTATGCCCTCAGCATTCTCACATAGCCTCCATGATAGAAATGTAAAGAAAAAAACAAAACAAAAGAGCAAGAATGTGGAATGTTTCACCCACTGGTCTGTCGAGCACCCCTCTCTCCCTTACTCCTCGCCATCCTCCAGCCAAGCAGGTAGGGTGTGTGTCTGTGTTTCTAGCCCTTCTCTGGGTGTAAGTGCTTCAAAGCCAATTTCTGTCCATGCTTATTCCTTCACAGTCTCACTCAACCAATAATTTCAAAATGAGTAATTAAAAAACAAACAAACAAACAAAAAAACATAGCAGAGCAAGTTCAAGTCTGGGTGACTCAGTTATCGATAGTGCACAGTATCTCCTCTGCTGTCTTAAGCTAGGTGGAAACTGTTTCTCTTTCATTTAGCTACTGACAGCACAGGACAAGTCTTTTTTAATAAAATAATTTAGAGTTTGAAATTAGACCGTTCTCTTCCTTTTTGTGGCAAGACAGCACTTAAGAAATTGCACTTATTTTTAAGAGCCCACCTCAACAGCCATTTTGATGTGTTTATGAAATATCTCTGTTCATCTTTGAAATGTTCCTTCTTCTATTCATGTGCTGTCTGACCTTTGACCTTTCAGTACATTTCAGTTTGAAAACAACCTGCTCCTCATTGCAGCAGGATGTAACTTTTATCTCACTCTGACATCGACAGCTCAGAAAACATTCTGTAACCAGACACCAGAACGAGTCAGCCAAAATACAGATAAACAGTACTCATAAGCTTTTTTTTTTTTTTTTTTTTTTCAGAATGAGCTGCCACCCAGACAAAAAAGGACAGTAAAAAGGTTTTTTTTTTTTTTTTTTGTTGTCCATGCCAACTTCATCATCCTCCCTTGTGTGAGAAAATCTGGAGGATAAAATAAAAAAAAAGTGGTAGAGTTTGAGTAATTGTCTTTTATACAGGTGAAAAGCTTTTTCTTGGTTGTCCATTTGACCAAAAGGCATTCTTGTTTGGTTGTCCCATTGAGTGAGAAGTTTTCGATTGGCTCTCTCTGCACTGCATCAATCAGAAGGGAGTGCATCTCTCTTCCAAGTGTGTGTGCATGCTCTTCAGGGAGGTGGGGTGCGGCCTGAACACGACATGCCGTAGATTTTTCTCTGCATGGTCAGCCCGAGCCATCAGTAGGGCAGAGTGTCCAGGAATCTGTCAATCAATGGTGGGGGTGGCACCAGGTCCTCCAGCTTCAGGTAGAAGATTCGTTGAAGGCCCTGGGTCCTCTGAGATCGGAGCTCTGCCCTTAAACCCAGAATGCAACTCAGAGGAGGTACAGGCTTGGATGAGGAGGAGGATGAAGGGCCACAGCCTAGGTGGTCTCTGAGACAGCAAATGATTTTATTCTGCAAGTCCTCAACTCGCTTTGAGTCCTTCAGGCCTGGAACTTGCTCTGTAGATAGATAGACAGATAAGTTAGGAGGGTATTTTATTTAATGGCAAAAATGAATTTAGAAGAAAACAAAACACACATGCATACATCAGAGCTGAAAGAACATTAGCTACATCTTGTTTTATATTGAATTCTACCTCATTAGCCTGTATGGCTCATTTTCTTAACAGGCTTTAACCTGTCTCATTCACTACAGATCAATACACACTCTAACCTAATAAGCCTTCTGCACGCTGTGTATGGACATACACACACCATGCATGTAAAATACACATATATGTATGAATTCATGCATATATATGTGCTGCATATAAATTGTATGACTCCATTTATTTATAGAAATAAATAAACGATGCATAAATAGTCCCTGCAACTTTATAACCCAAGACACTGATGAAGATAAAAGAGCTCAACAATTAACTGATTATTTGGCCTTGTGAGCAGCAAAATCAAATTAGAAATACACACAAATAGGCACACACACATTGCTGCCCATAGCAACTCCAGTGGCACTCGTACCAGGCTTAATGTGACACTAACTCATTCTACAGAGAACAGGGTGTCCAGCCCCTCACACACATTCACACATAATATATATACAAGCACACATACAAGCTGTTCTGTGCTGCAGGGAGGCTGCCTCTAAGACCAGTCTCACTTTGAGGTATCCATTATCTGAAGCTTATTTATTGTTTGTTTATGTGACTCTTTGTTTGCTGTGCTTGCTGCTGCAGTCACTTCAGCCCTCCTTCCACTGTGCCTTTCAGACCTCTCACACACACTTTTGCTTCCCCATTTTTCTTTACGCTCTCCCTATCCCTTCTTTCTCTATGTGCGTGAGCTCCTGGGGAGAGATCGATGACTGCCTTTCTGCACAGGCCACTCTGAAGTGGTCGATAGCCTGGTGGCTCTGGTGGCTCAGCATTGGCTGCGTGCTGCGTGCTTTGCCGAGGTGGCAAAGCACCACTGAGAACACCGCAGATGCCATTCCAGAGCCATGCTCCACAGTGGGCTGGTCGATCAGGCACAGAGTTAAGTGCTCCCCCAGAGAGTGAGGATGGGGTTGGAGGCCGAGACAGAAAAAAAGAGGTAGAGGAGGTGGAGGGGGTAGGGTGATGTACGAAAGCTTACAGCAGGGGGAGGGGATTTCACCCGCTGCACGTTAATGCACAAAGTCTAAATCTGGAATAAAGCTGTAAAGGATGAAATGTTAACACTATTGCACCTTGGGCTATATTTCTAATTCAATTTACAACAATCTAGATTGCTGTCTCCTCTGTTGTGTTTCTGATGTGTGTCCATGGAGAAAGCTTCCATTTTCCACCCATGAACACTGATTAGAGGGCCAGGTGTGTGGCAGGTGCAGCAGGTGCTTCTGGGTATCGGGTTCTTGTTGCAGGCAGAAATGTGTGAGAACACACATGCACATGTGTGTCTTTGAGCGTATGTGTGACGTTAGTGGATGTATCCACCTGATCAATGTCACATCCTAAGGCAAAGCTCTTGACAAACGGAAAAAGAAAAGCGGGAGTGTGTGTTTTTGTGTCTGTACATTTTTGTAAAAGCAGCTCTACAGTTTTGTAGAGTGGAAAGAGACAGATGGCTATTTTTGTTGTAATTTTACTATCTTCAGCTGGTCTGTTTGTGATTTTGAATCTGTTGTTACCTGTGAGCAGTACGAGGGCGGCCAGGCAGGCAAAGGCAGAGGCATCCAGGTTTAGGCTCTGGAGGTGGGTGGAGAAGTCCCGGATGGAGTCCAGCCATTCTCCAAACCCCCGAAGGCACTGGAACCTGTGCAGCACCAAGCCGTTACAGAACACTAGTTTATCATCTGACAGCATGGACCTGAAAAAAAAAGAGAGAGAGCAAAGGAGACAGGGACTTGTTAGCTCTTCTTTCCAATGAAATGCTGTATTTTCCCTCATGTATTGTAAATATAGCTGGAGATACTGGGGCAAGGAAACAATTACAATAAAAACAATGAGGAAACCTGGCAGTATGCAAACTCACACAGAAATGGGACACACATCAAACACAGGCATGCAGCTGATTATGGTTGTGTTTTCCAAATTACAGTATTTTAAAACATTCCTGTTTCCAAGTGGCAGGGTGGGGTGAAGGGTTAGGGCAAAGGGCTGCTCTTTGTGTGCGTGTGTTTATTTGCAGATAGGTAAACTCTTATGGCTTTAATGTACCCAGGCTGTGGTGTGCAGTGGAAACACAAAGCTTTAATGAGAAAATTAAACGCTTCTCAGATGTACTTAACCATCACTTACTCACGACATACAACTTCCCTTATTTTTCATCCAGCAGAAAGGGAAGTGAATCAAGCAGTCGATAATACAAAGGAGTTCAGTTCCAGAGTAGGAAAAAGGATGAAATAGGAGAAAATGGAGGATGAAGGACAATGGAAGAAATATGAAAACAGATGCTAGCATATTTGCATATTGATAACACAGCAAGTTACTTAATGTGATTTTTTTTGTTTACTCAATTCTTATGGCATTTAATGACACAAAAAGCTTCAAATGTTGTGCAAAATGTGCCAGAAGTTACACGATATTTGAAACTTCTGGCACAAACACGCATTGTGTTATAATGCATAAGGCAGTGAAGTGCCCATCATATGTGACAAAGAAAGAAATTATTTGTTTCTTTTATCATTATCCCATCAAATCAGCTCCTCAAATTCTTGTTAAAAACTTCAATCCAGATTCTGCTTTTCTGACTTCTTCTGGATAATTTTCCACAAAGCAGTTCACATTTATTTAATCAAAATCATAACTCTGATGATCTCACAGGTGATGCACTTTACCTGTGAGAGTGTGCTAGATCAGTGATAATCAAACTTTTCATAAAAGAATCCTGTGATATATTGAGAATAATTCTAAATATACTGTTTTATGCATGTCTGATAGTAACACCTGATAAAAACCACACAGACAGGCAGATGCACACATCCTCACATCCAGCACAGCTGGATGTCTGCCACACATTCCACTCCCTCCTGACTACGCTGTCACCACGGTAATCAGCCAATAACCACAGAAACTGTTTGGTAACGGGGAACTTGCAGCAACGCCGGCCCAGAAAAGTGAAGCAAATTTGCTCTCCACACACCGAACACACACACTCACATTTACTAACATACAGGCACATGCTCATGAGGGGGTCCTCAAGGCATCCTGGTTCAACACAGGGTCAATACAGGGCTACGTCAGCAATGAGATGGTAGTGAGGACTGCATACGTTGCTCTCACGGAAGAAACAAAATAATACAGTGCTGCATTTGTGTGTGTTTTCCTTTGTGTCGTGGGAGTTGAGCTGATGGGAACACAAGCAGTGTGCTTGTGAGTTAGTGTGTTTGATGGAGGCCCCTGTGAGTCCACCCTTTAGCTTGAGTCACAGTCCCCCACCTGCTGGAACTGTGATGCCACCACCCATCCTCTAGCCACCCTGCACCTGGACCTACACTGGGAGGAGGAGAGAAAGTTCTAAACAGTCTGTGTGTGTGTGTGTGTGTGTGAGTAAGTGTGTTTGACTGTGTTGGTCTTCTTCCCTAGACGACAGCATAGACAAAAGGATGAGCTTGTGGCGCGATACCCCCTCCTCCCCATAAATTTAACCAGCCACATGCCTTTCAAGAGCAGACCTGTAACCCGGGGTAATTCTGAGGCAGAGATGGGCCAGCACAGTCTTAATGGCACCACCGGTATCCATGAGTAAGACAACCATGTGTTCAAACACACATGCACATGTGGCTAGATGAAGTATCCATCCATCCATTTTCTGTACCGCTTGTTCCCATTAGGGGTCGCGGGGTGAGCTGGAGCCTATCCCAGCAGTGT
>JBAMHW010000006.1:16193324-16204355 GCA_037177495.1 Rhadinocentrus ornatus
GAGCCTATCCCAGCAGTGTTTCAGGTGAAGGCAGGGTACACCCTGGACAGGTCACCAGTCCATCGCAGGGCCTAGATGAAGTAAATAAAGTTAATTCTACTTTTTTTATTCTAATCATCTGAACTAAAAATGAACTTCAATCCCCATAATAGCCCTTTTCTGTCTCAGCTGACTAGCTTTTAGATGGAATTGATCCTGTCAATTCACAGTTCACAATGTTAGCACAGTTTAATCCTGCAGAACACACACAGAGCTCTCTGTGCGTCAGATATCAGACGAGTAAAGCGGAACTCTGTGGGTGTAGCTGCTGTCATAGCTACAGACTCCATTCATAATTTGGTACATATGGCGATTACTCAGATTCCACTCCTCCTACTCTGGAGATACACCAACACAGCAGCACACAACTTTGCCACCACATTTACACTCTGAAATGTAACAGTAAGTTCCTAAGATGATGTGAAATACCAAAGTTGCTAAAAAAAAAGCAAAAAAAGATGTATTTGCGTACCAGGAATCCTCTCAAAAAGTTATCAAAAAATAAATGAGATGGGTGCATTAAAGGGGGAACTTGCTGTAGAGTAACACCAAAAGTGTTAAAAACCCCCACTACCTTCCTTTAGCTCAACACCTCCTTACCTGTGAGCCAATCGTAGGACAAACAGCTCCAGGAAGGCAGAGTCTATGAGCAGGTTTTGATCCTCACGCTGAAGTTCAGAGAAGCCAGGCAGCCGATCTGCCCAGCAACGCGTGGTCTCCATCGAGATGGTGAGCAGTCTGTAGAAGAGCTGGATGTGCTCTGCATCCGAGGAGGATGAAGGAGGGTCGGCAGCACTGAACTGTTTGGACACAGAGAGCAATTATATTACAAATAAAAACAACAAAAAACAACAAAAAACCTCACACCAAAAAATTATGCATGTAAAATTAGCCATTGCAGTGTACCTGGCTATAGTCAAGGTCTCGGGGTGTGCAGTGTGAATAAGCCCTGAGCAGAGCAGAGAGCAGGCTGAGGGGTGGAGAAGGGGGAGATGCCTCTGTCTGCAAGGGGCTCTTTGGTTTGGAGGGCAGGCGGCCTCTGCGCCCCTTCAAGCTATCAGTACGTACCACTGTGAATCAGAGAAAGACATGAAATAAGATTTTTCAGTTATTTATGTTAATATTCATAGAGCATTCTTATGATTTTTAACCCTCCAACTTATTAGCTTGATTTAAGAGCTTTCCAGGACTGCCACTATTCCAGCATAAGAGTCTACAAACCAGCAGATGGCAGTGGAGCTGCTCTACAGCCATGCAGCTGTTAATGCAACATCTGAATAAGTGTCTTGTGGATTTATTTAGATATATGCTGTGTGAATGTGGATGGGGGGTATAGCAGGACTTGTGAGACAGGTGATAAACCTCAGGGAATGAGTATAAGTGTAATGCTGATTCTAAACATAACATCTCTGAGTGCAGTCAGTCACCATATCAAATGTGGTAACACAAAGGATGAGATGGAACGAGTGAGAATCTGTGATTAGGTGGTCAGCTTGACTCTGTGTGTCTTTAAAGCTGTTGGAAGTGGATTTAGAAGGTGTGTATTGCACTTTCCTCCCTTAGTGGAGAGGATATAGTGCAATGTGGATGTGTGTGATGTGACCAATTGCCAGATCATTAACCGCCATCTACTGATGGCAAAAACAAATGTGATCTGGTATTTAAGTGCTGACAGCTGGTTTCAGGTGTGGGATGTCCTACCTTCCTTCACCATGCCCACACTCAAGCACTTCTGGAAGCGACAGTACTGGCAGCGGTTGCGCCTCCTCTTGTCCACAGGACAGTTCTTACTGGCCAGGCACACATACTTGGCGTTTTTCTGCACGGTGCGCTGGAGAAACGAGACACAGACATACCGATAATCAGCCTCCAAACACAATCAACACCTAATATTAGATTTGTTTAATTCAATTTTTCTCCGCTATCAAAGAGTGAAAGCAGAAGCTTGCAGGTCAGATTTTAATTACGCGCTGAAAGGCGACGGTGACATCAGTATAATTAGATAAAATTAATTTTCCAACAAGCCTCGCCTGCAGGAGGGACAATTTTATTAGCGCCACAGCCGACAATGGGAAAGGAGCGCGTGGCGTGCCGAGCCTGGTCCCGCGAGACGGTGTGTGTGTGTGTGTGTGTGGGAGGGTGGAGGGGACTGTGGCCACAAGAGCTGCGTGATCAGATAGTTTGTGAAGCTCGCGGGTCAGCTCGTGGCACCTCCGGGGCCTCGCGCATCGCCTCTTTCAATGGGCCCCGCGGGAGCTGTTTTCTCCTCGGCTGGCTCGCGCGATTATTACTGACCTTATTAAAATGAAATCAGAAACGGGCCACGTGGGGGCCGGGTGAGCTCACCGTGTGGATGACAGACAATGATAACAAGGATGATAGTGAATGCCTATACGCATCTGCGGGCGCGCGCACCTATGTGCAATCCTACGCGCTTGGGACTGGAAGGTGTTTATAAGGACAATAAAAACGGCTCGTAGGTTGTACAACTGGTGGGGCATTATTTACATTGCATTTAGCTACTGCAACACAAGTAATGCAGAGCAGCTATGGCTAGCCTATAAAACACTTAGTTAATTATTTGCTGTAATTTGAGTAACGACATGCAACTCTAAGACAAATCCATAGAGCCTCAAGGACCATCAATTTTGACAGCAAAAATAAATCTCTATGAAAAGCATTTGTTTGAGGTGCTAATCAATTTCTACAACAGTTACATTGACAGTAATGCAGGCTCACACCAGCCGCGACACCTGTCAACATGTTGTTCTGACCCCGGTCATGATTAAATGAGTGGTCGGCACTCCTCGCCACTTAGTCCTCATATTTATCTCAAATACACACGTCTTCAGTTCATGTTTTCCTGTGACGACATTTGAACACATAGAAACTAATTTAGGGCCTATTGCTTAAAAATGGTCAAATGACTTAAACGTCCATACCTGCTACATTAAGTCTTTCACTGTGGCACCCACAGCCGGTACAATTACTGTAATTTGCAAAGTGTTTACATTCGATTTGTGACTTCGCTGGTCCACTCACACAGCACCAGAGCAAACTATAAATTAAACAAACCGAACACATGGAAAGTGCCACGGTCTTCCCCTTTTCCTTTAATGCCTCTAAAACACATCAAAACAAATAAATCCAATTAGAAGCCCCTCGCGCCACACATGCCCGTGCCCCCGGGAGACCAATAACGCACCAATTATTCCATATGCTCTGGCGCGAGTGCGGAACTGACGCGTAATGGGGGCCAGTGCCGGATGAGAGTCGTTGCCATGGTACCGCAGATCGTTGCGAATGTCTCCTTCTCATCCCTTCAATGGCCAGTGACCCGTGCTCGCGAGGATAAGTTAGTTATGCCCGTTAATGTAGCCGAAGGAGAATAAAAGGATTTAGATCACGAGATAGTAACTTAAAAAACTTAAGCATGTCAACAATTATTCACACCTTTACAGGTCTTCTACAGGGTCAGGTCTGAGGTCTTATACGGTCTTTCTTATAAATGTCCTCCATCATAAATATGCCTGATTCCTACCAGTGCTCCGATGCATTCACGTTTTTGGATTTCCCTTTTCCTTAAACTCCAAAGAGCTTGTGTTCATCTGCAGGTAACTGGGAGTTATGGAGGCAGACGAATGGGGTTTATAGAATGAGTTAACTGTGCTGGTTGTTTGAGGATAAAGGTAATTTCTTTTCTAACCCAAGGCCTAATTTATATGATAGCTGCTTCCAAGAAAAGCCTGAGTTTTCAATGATCAGTTAAGGTTTTGTAAAATTAAGCTCTCGTGAGTGAGCGTTGGCCTGTTTCCTGCTGTCTCTACTGTCTTTATCCACACTCTGTGTGTGCATGTGTTTGTGTCTGTGTGTGTACTGATTGGGGCTCTTGTGACTTTGCTTCCTCTGCTGTCTCAGCAGTCGCCACATAACAGAGCAAATACTGTCAGTAACTACTGTTGTACTGCTGGAAGCATAAATACTGGTGGACACATTTGGACTTATGCACAAAAACACACACACATTCAAAAAACACTCACAACAAATAAATAGAATGTTTTTAAAACACAAGATCCGTATTTTCATCTGTATACCATCTATTTATTTTAGGGCAATCTGTTAGTGTGTTCATGAAATGACACAAAGCATACTTTAGTAGTTGAATAAGTATCACCTGTCCTGTCATTTATCCTCGTATACCAAAATTTAACGTTTTCTACAGATTTTAAATTATCTTTTCATCTTAAACTGAAACGTTATGGCCATAAAATTTCTATGGACAAAATTTCAAAGGGGGTTTAATTGAGAGTCATGTTAAGAATCATGTTGATCGGTTAGTTATGATCACTAAAAGCATATTCACAGATGAACACACATGCAGCATACAGAAGCACACTATGCTATGGGTGAGGCATGAACAGGCAAATACTTGACATGTAACTTGTATGGCTTAAATCGAAAGGCCTTTAGAGATTTTCTTCCCCCCACACCACAAACTTCATCCCCTCTTCTGCTTCAGTCCTATGTCTCTTTGCAATGTGAAAAGGGAATTTTGAAATAAAAAAAGATAAAGAAAAAGTGAGCTAACTTCTTCTCCTAAATTTAATAATAAATGTCTGACAGCACTAAGTACAAATATACTCTAGTTTTATGCATGTGATGAATGTATGTTCAGTGTCCTATTTGTGCATTTAAAAATAATGTGTACATTACCAGGTTTATTGCAATCATCTTAATCAGATGGCTATGACTAACGTTCTTAACAAGCGATGGGAAATGAAAATCGTGTGCAGTGGGCTGAGCTGACCATGTACTTAGAATGATAAAAGCACAGCAAAAGTAGCTTACTAGCTTGTTGAATGCATAAAAATCAGATGATTTTAACATTCTTTTTGTTTCCAACATAATAATGTATAATAAAAACAGCTCTGGTAGTTTCTAATTTTAAAACAATTCCCATTCTGATAGATTCACTTCATTAATGGAAACCAGTGAATGGCATGCATTATTCAGCCAAAAATAATAAAAACAGGAAAAAAAATTACTTGAGAGCTAAAATGAATTCACAGGGAAATGTGCTTCAAATTGCATTAATGAAATAACAATCATTTACAGCAAGCCTGTACTAAGGTTTAATGTGGAATAACTGTTCAGTGATAATTAAATGCAATCAGGGAAGTATTTTCAGGGGACAATAAAAACATCAGGATAATTGAGGTAATGTGCCTGAAAACATGAGAAAAAGAGCAGGTGTGTGCAAAGTTTTAGCCGCCGTGGTTGCAGGTGGATTCATGGTTGAACAGAAAGAAAAATTTGTACATACATGTTTTTTTTCTATATGTGTAGTTGTATGCATATGTTGTGTGTGCATGGTTGCATCTGCATGTGTGTAGAGGAAACATAGTCAGGTTTGACAGGCTTTGTGGCTGCTGAGCACTGCAGCAGGCAGACAGCCTGCAGCCTCCCACCACCAGATTCTGCTTTCATTAATTACTAAATAAAAGCAAATTGTGAAACTAATTGAAAAGAAGGATAATTCATTCTCACCTACCAGAGGCATTATTCAATTACCTCTGTGTTTGCACCCTTTGTCTTGCTGTCACTTAATTTCCACTCTCGTGTCTCAAGCAACCAGAAAGCGTAACAAGTGTGCAGGAAAATGTTATAATTTGAAAACTGTGCAAAGGAATGACTTCAATGTCATTTATTTTGGGTTCACCTAAATTTCAAGTGCTCTTCTACTAAGTTTCAAATAAAAACACAGCTATATAATTTCTTATATAGATCAGTTGTATTTTATAACTAGCTGGAGGAAAATGAAAATTAAGTCTGACTAAAAATTGCCATTTGGTGATGTTAAACTTATGCTGCGTGTATCAGCACATGTGGCTACATGGGATGTGTGACAGCAAGCTCATGAGAGTAAGACTGAATCACTAAACGAGACAAATTTGAAACTGACTCATATTGGACCCAGTATTGTGTCAGTGAATTGTGGTCAATTTTGTGACTACTGATTCACTACAAGAGAGGAAACTTCAATTTCAAGGAGGAGTCATTTTCCAATGCGCACTCACTGCACTCTATTTTTGATTGGTTCTGCGGCAAGCCTTGTCTGGGAGGGAATATGTGTTTATCATCTTGTGTTCTCACCTAACACAAGCCAACACACACGCACAGACCACGTGGACAATTTGCCCACTAGGTTGCTGGAAGAGATGACCCTTGTGGGTGTGTTGTGCTTTCACTATGACATCAAAGACGATTTAGAGGGCGCAAAGAAAGGTGTAAGAGTGGGAGAGAGGCAAATGTATGAAAATAGTTTTCTTTTAAGTATGTAAGTCACTTTGCAGCAAGTTCACAGATCCTGGCTTAACAAAAAAAAACAACTGTGGACACATTGATAAACAGGGATACACTGGCATTTAAACACACACTCACTCATACTGTAACTTCATTTTTACCTTAAAGAAGCCCTTGCAACCCTCACAGGTGCGTACGCCATAGTGCTGGCAGGCGGCATTGTCCCCACACACTGCACAGGTTCCTTCTCCTTGGGGGCCACGAGGAGGAGGTGAGGGTAGGCTGTCTCCTAGTAGAGGGCCACAAGGCCCCAGTGCCAGGGAGCGGAAAGCGAGGCTGCTGCCCCCGGCCCCACGGTGCAGCTGGTACATGGGCTGCTCCAGTGGTGGACCATGAGGATGGGATACTGATGATGATGATGATGAAGATGATGAAGAGGTACGAACCAGTCCTCCCCCAAGGCTCTCATAGCCACCGACGCTGCCACCGCTGTGCGGCGGCGAGTGCTGGTAGTAATGTGGAAAATGAGGGGACTTAAGGGGACCTGTCTCAAGGCCAGAGCCCAGGGTGTGAGAATGTGAGGGAGGGGCCAAAGAGTGCTGCTCTTCCCACAGGAAAGAGGTACTAGGCTGTGGAGGCATAGATGGGGTGGTAGGGGTAGAGGGGGGAGATTGTTTAAAGTACATGCCACTGGAGGACATGGCCTCCAGTGGTGGAGCGGTTGGATAGCTCTCCTCCTCTTTTTTGATGGTGGGCCTGTGTGGCGGCAGTTGGTATAGGCAGGATGATTTGGGCTCATAGCTGCCCTCCACAAAGACATTGAAGCTGGGGAGGGAGGTGGTGGCGGCGGCGGCAGAGATCTCACCCCCACCTAGGTCCAGCTTGGTGTAGTCAGGGGTCATGAGGTCAGAACTGTAGCTGTCACCCTGGTAACCAAAGGACTGGCCGGAGTAAGCTGAGCCTGGAGGGGTGGGCCCGTACTGAGCCTGCACACAGGGCATGTCTGCCAGGGAAGAGGAACACACAGATAAGTTAGCGCTGTACATGGAACCATTTTTAGAGTACAGTTGTAGCTTATAGCAACAATCATTGGTCAGAGAATAAAATCCAAAGCCATATTAGTTCAATGCTAATTTACAAAGAAGAGCAGGACTTCACAGTACAGGAAAGACGTTACAGTACGTCTACAGGAAGGGCAGATTCTATTAGAGGCACATTCACACAAAGGTATACTACACAGGCCCAACAAATTAACAGAGACTAAAAAAATTCTGCACAGCTCGATTGGAACAGGTAGTTTTTTCAGTATTTAAAATGTCAGAGATTGACAATTTATTCTTCTGTATCTAAATGCACTTTTTAATCAATAACATCTGAGCAAAGATGTTTCTGTGTATTGCCATTTACTCCATTTTTTGCTTTAACACTTCTTGCACTTGCATTAGAAAAGTAAAGCAGATCTTATTGGGGTACACACACACACAAGCACACACCAATTCATCCTCTGTTAGTTTGCTTAGGGAAGCTGCAGTTCATCAGTGCAAGATTTTGATCCAGTTCAAGTGTACTTGTGCATGTGTGGGTGTGTGTACTCTGGTCAGACAGATAGCAAAGCAGATGAGATAACATTAAATAATAATGGAACCCCATGGTGGTGTTGGATCTTTGCTGTACAACCTCCCTACAAGCACACCCCCCGAGACACACACACACACAGACAGGCTATGCAGATAGATGCAGACAGAAACATAGACACAGATATTTCCTCTAACTGCTGTAGACGCCAGTCGGCATGTCTTGAGTTTCCCTCCTTGATTTAATTCTGCCACAGTCACAGCAACAGGCCACCACCTCATCAATCGTGTAAGCAGACCAAAAAGGTATGTTTTTGTCTTATCAGCCGTCTTATGTAATACACACCTGTGTGCAAATCTCTGCACACTGAAGTGTGCGAAGACTAATCAGGCAGGAGTGTCAGCGCAGACAGGGTTTTGTGGTGTTTGCTTAACACTCCTGAGAGAGGAACTGTCAACACAGTTTTGCGCCAATTGACGACCAGCATGCGCGCGCTCTGCCGTAATCGCCCCCGTACCCTGCGCGTCATGTTTGTCTAGTCAAATACTGGACATATCGGTTCTGCTGTTGTCAGAGCACGCACAAATACCTCCATCCAAGAGGACTCACCCAGGCTCCGTCGGGGAATTAAAACTAATTAACTTTATGTTCAACTGCAGGTCCTGTAACTCGATAAAAAGTCCAGCTTCTTCTCATGAACAGTATGCAAACTTCGACAAACAGCTATTCAGCTGCTCGTTGAATATAGCATGAAACTTGGGGTTTGCTGTCATATGTGCCTTGTAACCTGCACATGTATCAGTCATGGCGCAAGAAGGCAGAATGACGTTTTGACTGATGGGCCACGGAAAACAAAAGGATGACTAAAAGTATTCAATAATAATAATAATAATAATAATAATAAAAATAATAATAATAATATGGAGAATTTCGTTTTAAATCATGTTAAAAAATATTTATGTTATTTCTGTTGTCATTCTGTACAATCAAAAGATGGGATTTATTAATTTTATATATTTTATTTATTTTATCATAATCCAATGATTAATTAATTGTATAGTTTTTTATACAATAAATTTCAATTTCAAACAATAATTTTCTTGGGCATACTGAAGTATAAATATTTTTTCTCACCATTTACCACATTGTATGTCAGCAGCAGCAGCACAGGATAACAACCTCCGCCTAATCTCAATGGCAATAAATAATGTTTTTCTTTTTTTTTGTTTGTTTGTTTGAGGATATGAGTCAAACTATGGGCCTACGTGTGGATGACGTCATCAAGCTCTTTTTTTTTATTCGAAGCTACGAGTGACCAGCTCTTCAACCACGTGGGAAATACACATTCAGCATTATAGGCATCAAGGGAGCTGTTTGTGATATATCTTCAGACTTTTTTGTTTGTGTGAGTGTATGTTTATATATATACATATATATATATATATATATATATATATATATATATAATTTGACTGATTGGGCATCAGAGAGGAAGGACAAATATTGTGAGCAGAGAAGAGCACAGTGGTAAACTTTGTGGCTCTCTGTGTTGTGTCAGTGGGTCAAACCCCAGATTAATGAGTATGTTTTCAAAACTTACTGCACCTGCCATATACCAGCACAGTCTCACAACAGTTTGTGAAGCATGTTTAGATACTACACGTTTTTAAGCTGACTCGGTGCAGAGATGGAACAAGAGAGAAATTCCATCTGTTTAAGTCAGATTAGTGACACATTTGAAGAGCTGTTCTTTTTGCATGTTTTTTAATGTGTGTATACATGCAATGCCTACACACATTTTCTTCACTAATGAGGTTCAGGATGTCAACATGGACCTGCATGTGCTCATTCTGCCAATAACATACACCCTCATCCTAAAAAGAAACCGTTAAACCACTGCTGTGAAGTCTCACCCTTTGCCTTTTGGCCGGTCGCTGTTTACTCACCAACACACACGTTCACAAGCTTGTATCCTCTCACACACAAATTCAAATAGAGCTTCATCACCAGTGAGTTTATTTCTTATGTTATCAAAGCAACCTATAGACTCCAACGCCACCATTGGAATGCCTTATTACACTTGCATGCAAGCATGTATGTGTATGTGATTGTGTGTAAGCAAGAGGACAGACAACCCAAGCAGAGTCAGACAGAGGTGGTGCAGCATAGTGAGGCGAAGGGAAACAGTCTCTAACCTCGAGGTGTGCATTTCAACTGGACAAACTGCAGCTGTTCCAATAACTGAGCGCGCTTGTTCATTGTCAGAATGCCATAGATCTAACAAATGAAAACATTAAGTTGCAGACATAAATACAAAAACTTTTTTCTTTTTGTCAATAAATTATTAAACAGATTTGTTTGAATTAATTGGGTCTTACACAATGAGAAGAGTCATATATGCACATACACGCTTTATAGTAATTATTCATTAACTTATAATCCTTTGATTTGAGTGGGCGGAATTATATTTATTACACATAGAACAAGAGAGAAACAGGAGAATTGGTGAGTCACTCAATTAACACTTTCATAAATAAATAAATGCAACTCCAATTTTTCAGCCTTCAGAAGCGGTTGTTGAGTCATTAGGAGGTATCGATGATTTTGACATGTCATCTGCCCCCACCTTCAGGATTTGGATGTGCAGGTCACACAAAGCTCTTATCTTAATGATTGAAATGTCAATTCTGTCCGCAGTTGCCAGCCGAGACTTCATCACATTTTTACACACACTCACACACACACATACACATGCTCACACACGTAGAAAACACCATCTCATAAAACTATCACATTTGTTTTTATCAAGAGTGAACTTAAGAAATGAGCCATATCTGTGTCTGTTTTAATCCTGGTTTAAATTAAACTCAAAGCGCCCATGATTTTGGTCTCTTAATTATTTGTTTTGTTTTCTTTCTGTTTGGCATTTTCTGTAAAATTATTTCCCTTCATCACCAAACATCTGTCATTTAACTCTCCACATTCACTGCGTAAAAAAAGACCTGCCCCTCTGTTGTGCTCAAGAGAAAATCAGCTTAGATAAGAAAGAAAGAAAGAAAGAAAGAAAGAAAGAAAGAAAGAAAGAAAGAAAGAAAGAAAGAAAGAAAGAAAGAA
>JBAMHW010000006.1:16204455-16217733 GCA_037177495.1 Rhadinocentrus ornatus
AAGAAAGAAAGAAAGAAAGAAAGAAAGAAAGAAAGAAAGAAAGAAAGAAAGAAAGAAAGAAAGAAAGAAAGAACATGAGCGTCAGCTTCTGTACCTGGTGAAAGAGCTTCGCGCTGAATGATGCTGGGTGTCCGGGATTTAGGGGTGGCGTGGCTGCGGCCGGGACAGGGCTCCTGGAGCGGGGAAGACTCGGTAGACGTCGAAGAAGAAGGATCCGATCGTCGGAGCTCCGAGCTCGGCTGGGCGCGCTCTTCCGAACCTGTTCCTGGAGGTGGAAATGTCTGGGTTAAAGCGAAGGATTAAAAGGTAGACCACCATATCCGAGCAGCGATCATCAAAGCTCAAACAAAGTGAAAGGTATACTGTCATCGCTGTTTTTCTAAGAGAGGGGGTCTTGTCTTTGCAATGCCGAATCAAACTTTATTCCGGAAAAGTAATTTGACTCAAAAAAATAAAACACAACCCCCACCAAATTAAACATTTATGCTGAATCAAATATGAAATAAGTTGACATTTGAATAAAAACAATCAAACTCAACAATCAAGTAAATCGGAAGAAGAGAGAGAAAAAAGGTGGATGAAAGATTATTTGCGTCTTAAACGAAATACCGGTCACAAAAAAAAAAGGCAAATTACCACACATATCCATGAAAATCTGTAAGGACACAATTATGCACAGATTGGATCAACACAGATCAGTTTTCATACTAAATGTAGTCATGCTACAAAGAAAACATTAAGAACCACAACTGAGAATACGGGTTCATTTCACAACTTACATGTGGGCGACAGGTTTCATTCTAACACAAAAACCTTACCCACTATTATAACATAAAATTTGATCAATTCAGTTAAAAAAAACCCTAATTAAACAAAACAACAAAATTCTTAGAAATCACCTACACACCTACAAAAGTCAGAACTTTTATAAAAGCACTCTGTGCCAGCCGATCCGGTCCATCGCTTCTCTTGCCTCTGATCGCCACCGTATCAGTCCGCCCAAGGTTCATCCAGGAGAAACAAATCTAGAAATTCTGAAGAGTCGAACCTGAAACCTTTAACCAGCGAAGTCCTGCGCCGTGCGCCTCCAGCTCTGTGTCAACTGCAGAAAGTCGCGCTGTGGCTGGTGGATTTCAAGGCCCAGAGCGCCCCCTTTTTGTCACACGCGCGCTTATATACCAGCTCTCCCTCTCTCTGCCATACAGACTCACACACAGACCTCAGTGATGGTCAAGCAGCGAGATCGCTCCGTCTCCAAGCATGCAGCCTGTTGTCAAGTCATAACCCTCAAAACTGACTCTCGGGGATTCACATGCAACTTTTCGCATCCTTAATCCTAAAGTAAATAGATCAAACTCTCTAAAAGCCAGTTTTCAACATCTGAACTTATAGGACAAATCTGAGCTTCTTTGGTGGTTTCTTGGTCAGGACATGGCTTCTATACGAATATAATGCCTCACAACGTTTCACAATGCGCAGAAATAAACTAAAAAGACAAGCCAATGTAAACAAATAAGTCAAGCTCTAACATTTATTTAATTAGGGTTTTTTTTTGGAACATTTAAGTCATTCAGTTCTGTGTGAAATCATTTGAGTAAACTACAGAAAAAACATTTATGCCTTTAAAAAGATATTAGTTACAGCAAGAATAAGATTTTCATTGATACAAGTAAATGTAGCCTGATTTTTAGATAACTTCCTCCATTAATAGCAACATTGTGAGTAAATGTGCGCATATTAAACGGTTTTATACATTGTTTTCACTTAAAAAGAACATTCTCATCCGTAAACCTGTATATTCAGTCTGCTACCCCCGATATGCAAACTGAACCCCTCTCGTCTCCCTTTCAGACTGAGCCGGTCTGAGTAGCTCTGGTCCCGGCGCGCACCGGTAACCAGGAGAACGACTTAAGAGCTGCAAAGCACGCGCCCCGGAGCGCCGGTAGGCCCCGGTAGCCCTCCCACACCAATAACCCCGGAGAGCGCGACTCTTCCAGCAAACAGACACAGAGAAAGGAGAGGACATAAAGAAGAGACCAGACAAATATATGTGTACTGTAAATCAGCCCTGAGTGGGAGACTGTCAGAAGTGTCTGCCCGCGTGCGTAAACCCAAGAGTGTGAGAGAAGAAGAAGAAGAAGAAGAAAAAAAGAGTTACTTAAGCACCTCAACTCGGCATTTGTAAGTCTCGTGTCATACATCTCTGGTATTGTAATATGTTATCATCTTCAGGACATGTCTCGCCGTGGGCATCAGAAACTTGACGTGGCTTTGATTGAGGACGTTTTCCCTATCATGAGACAGTTTAACCAACCCCTAGTACATTAATACGATTCTCATCTTAAAATTTTAATTAAGTCTGTTTCCAAGAAAACATAAATCTGTTTTCAATGCTAAAATCTCCATAAGCATGCCACAGTTAAAGTGATAAAAACGCGTATTAAAGAACTCATATAAACACACGCACGCGCCATGTTATACTTATAAATCACTGATTAAAAGCACATAATTTCTATAAAATCCTACAAAAAGACTTTAGAAATGAAAGGATAGAGCGAAATTAAAGAGCATTAACTCTACTCTCCTAAAGCTTGCCTGAATGTAGGTTACACTATTCTCTACTCAGACCAATTGTGCGTCTGACTCCACTCTTCATTGTGTGAGTGAGAGGCATCTCATTTCCATGACAACCGGAAAGGATATGATACCTTCTCACGCGCAAATTATTCGAGCTCTGCTTCACTTAGTACCACCGCACAAAGATATAGGAGCAGCCGCGCACATGCACGCGGACGGTTAACACATCAACAGGTTATAGAACTGATTTATAAAGTTTTACCAAATCAGCACTGGACATTAAGATATATGTTAAACATGGTTATAGCGAACACGAATAAACAGAGAGAGGCTAGGGTTGGTAAAAGTCCAGCAGTGTGACAACAGAATATCAGCGATTCATTCATTCATTCACTGTTTACTTACTGGTTTGCTGTAGCGGTTCCGTCTTTACATTTGGTAATAACCCCGCAAGAAGTATCCCTTTTCCATCCAGAATAATCACGGAGTTGGAAAAATATTTAGAAAATGCTCTCAGTGTTATCGAAGAGGCAAGAATGCATCGGAGGCAAAAAAAGAGAGAAAGTTTCGCAAAATTTCTCTTACTTTTTCTAAAGCACAAAAAGTAGAAAAATAGATAATGATAATAAAACAAGATCAAACTCCCGAATATGAAAAGTGTATCTGCGTCCGTTCCCTTGAGCTGAGTGTGGCAGGTCTAATGGGTGCTTTGCAAAGTGTGTGGAGTTGTAACGCAGGTTTGTTTTTGTGCGCCGTCTGAGGGGAGAAAGTCAAATAGTGCATTTATGTGGGCTCTGCCTCCACATAGAGCGGCTGGTATGCGCTACGTCAATCTGACGCCATGGGAGAGGTGACGTCACTTAAAGTAGAGCTCCCTCTCTCGCGCTCCCCGTACAATACGAGACACATAAGCCCCGAGCGCCTGTGCCAGAGAAGAAGGGGAGGGGTGGAGAGAGGATCACACAGACACGCGAGAGAGGGGTTTGGTTTGATGGTTGCATGACAGGAAGCTGAGGGGGATCCGCTAGGCAAGCTGGCACCACAGGAATAGACAAATTGCATTCACCAGGCCACCAGAGTAGATTATTAAACTGTTATGATTGACAGTTAACTAAATTTCTTAATTTAATGATTGGCTACCAAAAAAAGAAGAAAAAAAAAGAAAAAAAACAACAAACAAAAAGAGTTTAGACTTACCGTGACTTTCAGCAGATAGTTTAATGCTCAACCAACAGTGGCAGAGGAAGTACCCAGATCATGAATATTAAATAAGCCCCTGGGCTTAAGCGTGTAAAAGGTCCCCCACCCACATCAGAACAAGACAGCCACAGAAAGACAAAGCAACCACAAACTATTCAGGTGACCAAAAGATCTGTGTCTCCCAACTGCTTTTGTAAAGCATAATTAGCTTTTCCTTGTGGATGTTTGGTACCTTGGATGAGTTATTTGCATTTAGTTCTGGTTATTTTATGCCAAGTTCAGCTAATCTTTTAACAATTCTGTATTTCTCTGCTATGGTCCTTTAAAGTTTTATGGCTGTCACATTTGAGTTGTTTTACATAATGTTTTGGTTGTTTTGTGACACATTTTCATTCACAATCCTTTTGTAGTTGTCATGTCATGCTCCCAGGTTTACAAGTGTCTTTGTGTTTTTGTACAGGTTGCTGTAGGAATTGCTAGCTCATTTGACTGTATTAATGTGTTTGGATTTTATATTTGTGAAGTTTGTCACTGCTGTTGAAACAAACAAACAAACAAACAAACAAAAAAATAGCTCCTTTGCATTTTTTTTTCTCTTTATGTGATGTTAGATGTCTGACATAAGATCAGTGACCATGAATCCCTTGGGTCACCACGAACAGCTGGTAATCCTTGCACAACTTAAACTAAACCGAAGAATAAAAATTCAAAGTAAAAATAATGTTTTCAAAACCTTACAAAAGGAACAGCCTGAAACTATTAGAGCCAAACTGTATTACAAACAGCAAAGTAAATACATTTGTAAAGACATTCCCAGTCAGTTTTAGAGCCTTTTCTGAGCTGCACTGGTTTATGTGCTATGCTGCACTGCTGTAAACTAAAACAAATGCAGCTGAGTAAAAACACAGATTTAGTCTCTTGGATTTATCAGAATAGATCTATTAAGTTTAATAAAATAAATTAAAAAATTGATTAAGTTAAGGAGAATCTTAAAGTTAGTCAGGTGTGATAATAAGAGGTGATAATAATAAGAGATGTGAGAACAAGAGTAAAGGTACTTAATTATGTTCTACTACTGGCCTGCATCACCAAATAGAGCTAGCCCCTGTCATGTTTTCCCAAATGGGATGTAAGGACACTAATCTTGCCTAAAATCCTTGAATAATCTAACTTAACTCCGAAGCTTACAGCTGTCTAAATGATAATATCCTGCTTTACTGTCAATTAGTAATAGTT
Source organism: Rhadinocentrus ornatus (assembly GCA_037177495.1). Lineage (NCBI taxonomy): Eukaryota > Metazoa > Chordata > Actinopteri > Atheriniformes > Melanotaeniidae > Rhadinocentrus > Rhadinocentrus ornatus. Next base: position 16,209,469 of record JBAMHW010000006.1, read on the forward strand.
ATTTTTCATTTTGTGTATATGTGTGTTTCTAAATTTCATGAAGTGAACTGATTGTTGATAATAATGTTAAACTGTCATTTTATCCTATAATCTGTATGGGAACACATTTTTCAGATAAAACCCCTCTCGTACTTTCTTTGAAAACAGAAGCCTGTTTATCTTCAGTATGTATTATGGCCCTGACGGCGCTGTAAATCTCTCTTATAAATTGTCATAGTCATAAAGAAAGATAAGGAAAGAAACATAAAGAAAATAGGTTGAGGTAAAGTTGAACAAAACTATGGTAACCTTTTTTTGTTTTCTCTTTCTATTTTTTTTACATAGTAAGTAAATAAGCAACTGTAACCAATCAGATAAAATAAAGTCTAAATTTTAAGTCTGAGCAGTTTTTGTCAATACATTCAGATAAAAATAAGACTATTTTGGTCTTTAGTTTGTGTTGACAAGTAGAAAACATATTCACGATAAAAAAAAAAGTTAAATTAATTATGCACATCAATCACACAAAACAGAGACGCAGAAGGTATCCCCTCAGCCAAAACAGCAACCTCAAAATTAAATGTCTCTTCGGAGCGTAAGATCAGTAATTCATAACCGCCAATCACAAGGCGCGTATTTTCAGTCAACGTCCTAATTCTGACCAATAATGAGCTTTGGAGGGCGGGGACAGTCTTGACGCACTGAAGCTCGTGATTGACGCAATCCTTGTTGCTAATTTTAGCATCTGGCCGACAGAGGCAGGGTGAGATAGCAGAGAGCCCATTCATTGTACCGGGGCGGGTCCTACTATTTTAGCGTTGCGATTGTGATCTAGTCAAGCCAAATATAGTCGTAGACAGGTATTTTTATCCGTAAAGCGTGTTCCTGTTTTCATTTAGCAAAATGTGATATCTATAGGATACAGTTTGTAATGAACCACTACTCCAAATTCGGCACAGAGTGTTAATCTGTTATTAAGCTGGATAGTTTTACAGTCAGGTGAGGGAACTCATAGAAAAGAGCTGTCAAGAGTAAATCTCTGCCACAGGCTCCCTCTCCGGGGAAAGCGGTGGAAAAGACCGCAGATCCCGACGATAAATAGCCGGCAGGTCGTCAAACAGACTTTCTCAACAGGTTTGTGAATGTGATGGCTTGCAGCTTAGCACTGCACCGCAGCTTGTCCACGCTTTTCAGCGGAAGCCAGACCTCACCGCCGCTGCTGAAGGGAAAGTTGCAGAGGAATTATGATTTTAGAAACACAGCAGTGAAAAGCTCACCTAGTGTACATAACATAGGGAAATGGATGACCAATTCTCCTGTGTAGAGATAGAGAATTACTTCAGTACATTCAACTACTCAAGTACTAAAGCACAGGTTCTGGGGTAGTTTTATTTATTTATTTATTTAACCTCCACCCAGCTACACAAGTGAGAAAAATGTACTTTCCATTCTTATTAGTGATTTAACATCTTAAAAATTATCAGTGTGAAGCACAATAGATTACATTAACACGAAAGGCTAAAATTAGAAGGCATTGGTCAAGATTAAACCAGGCTTCTAAAAATTTTAGGCTTCTGACGTTTGCCAAAAAGCATTTTGTAGTGAGTCACATTTTACATGTCTGAGCTTTTTAACAGCTCCACCAAACAGCCATTTTTTTTTAACTTTCCATATATGTTTATGAATGACTTCATTTCAATAAGTGATTCATTATCTCACATAAAATCTAACAAAAATAGCAATAACTTCCTTTCTTTTAATCATGTTACAGGTTCTAAAAAAAAAAGTGTCTCTCTTAATATAACTGATGGTTTAAACCTAACCCACCTCCAACAGCTAGAACAATTAACACACTGCTTGCATGTTGATGCCTCAGTGTTAATAATCTCATGTAGCAATATACCAGTCAGACAGGTTAAACCAGTACTTTCACTATATATTTTAACTACATCTTGTTGCAAATACTGATATACCTCAACTTCCGAATATTTAATTAATTACTTTAAGGTGTAGTGAAATGTTTTTTCATCAATGTATTGAAAGTTTTAATTTAATCAACCTTCTGAATATACCTCAACATTGTAATAATTTTCATCCAAAAGACCCCCAAGCTGCTCAAAATTCTCCTCTACAACACACTCTGATTCATGTCCTTCCATGTTCTCTCTGTAATTCTGTTTGTACAGTTTGGATTAAAACGTGCAGGAGATCTAGCATTTACACTACGTGCCAAGTTTGTTTGTAACACGGTCAGAGTGTGGGGTGATTTAAATGTTTGTAAACAGTGTGTGATTGTGATTAGCACTGTCTTTATGTGCCTTACAGAGTAGATGTTACACCTGCCATCATTTTGTCCTCTCAGCTCTCTAATGTGGATCCTCTCTGCTTCTCATTTTCTGTCTTATCATTAAGATCTTAGTAAATTATAAGTTGACCTAAATCCAATCGCATGCTTTTCAGAACAGAACATGTCCTATAGGCATAGATCACAAGTTTGTCTGCATGTCCTCTGCTTCTCTGTCTTGTTAGTCATAAAGTGATGTTGGGGTCATCAAGGGCAAGGTCTTATAAATGGATCATTTATTTCACAAAAGGGCCTTTCAGACATTGCATTTCTGCTTCTGAATTCTAGTTCCTTTTTTTGCTCTTTGTCATGATCTACATGCGGCTCTTGGTTGTATTAGTTTGTAAACTACCTTGCAGAGAAATTCATCTTCAATATTTGCATCTTCTTGTCTCAATCTGTGTATAAGTGTGTGTTTTCACCTGCTCTCTCCCACACTTGCTGGCTTGTCAGCGCGTCAGCTGCCTTGGCCTCACTACGGTGACGTGTAATCCAGATTAACCTGCTCTCTTATTCCGCCAGACATGGAAGTGATTAGAGATTATGACCACGTTCTTTTAATAGAATTTGATGTGTGGGTTAATCAACTGCGTCGACCAGCGTTGCATGTCAGGTGACTCACTCACACATTTACTAACACTCACATAAACAGCCACTAATTTAGTCACTTAGGAGGACACTGCATTGATTTGCATTAATTCCTTTAAGACTCACTGCACTCTAAATCATAACTAATACGTGCTTATCGTCAAGCTTAACTCAGGCAAATTCCAAAGTTAAAACACCTGAAATTGACTTTTTTACTAAGGTGGGATTGGCTTTTGTTTTCCGCAAATTGTCTGCATATTTTGAATATGTGAACTGAGCTGAACTCAAATTTCTCCACAAACCTGTGCAGTCTCATCAGTGTGTGAGGAACAAGGCAAATGTAAATGCTGTATACACATTTTATATGTAAAATCAGTCTTTGCCTCTGAGAACTGCCTCTTTGCACTCAGTTTTCCATTAATCTAAACATTTTATTTTCTCATTTGTGCCATTTTTTCATTGTTTGATCGGAGATACAAAGTCTTATAATGTCATTATGTGCTGCTGTTAAGTGTACACAGTTTCAGTGTACTGACACATCTTGCACATAACTATTTTTACATTGGGTCTTTTATCATGCACTTCTCCTGTCGTGCTTTTATTATTCTACTGCTCAGTTACAAGAATTATTATTATTATTATTATTATTATTATAAATCTGATCTGTTTTTTGGTTTACCTTTTGCTTGCAATTGAAAGCAATTAAGAATCAGTCAGATTGAATGTCTGGTGCTTCTCTGTAGGATTGTTCAGTGTTGATGGACTTGAGTCTGTTGTATGAAAAGTACCTCAATAGCGCGGCCTGTCACAGTTACATCTTATGCCCTCTGTAAAGAGCTGCTGGTGGCCATATTGCACCAAGATGCATTGAACTATTATCAGAGGACTGAAGTTAAAAGTGATTGTGTCAGTTTGAATGAGCTCTCTATGTCTGTGGCCAAAGCACCAGCACTCAGTGCTCTGGTGACACTGGATAAAGAGGAAGGACAGAAACAGTGGAAGGCTTTTATCTTTGTGTCACCAAATCTGCTTCAACTGTACGTCAGAGAGCAAGCAAGGATGGGAGGGAGTGTTGGTGTGGGGGAGAGGATTGCTGGCGCAATGGCATGGTGCTCAATGGTTGCATTCTTCTCTTTCTGTGGAGATGCACACATACACACATATGCACACACACAAACACACAGCTTGGCCAGGGGATTCCCCCCAGGAGAAATACAATCCATCACTACCTTATCACACCAGTGCCCAAAGACAGGAGAGAGGAGTGTAGAGAAGAAGTTGTACTAAATTTCACTAAAGGACTCTGGGCTAGCAGTGTGAATGCAGCTCTGCCTCTTTTTGCTTAGTTCTTGTGTACATTTATAGTCAATTTTAAGTTTTAATTACACCCCCCCCCCCAAAAAAAAACAAACAAACAAACAAACAAACAAAAAAAACAACCTTCTGGTTCTCTGGCTATCTTTTAAAATGAGGTGAATAAAACCTTAACTGAACAACAATACATTACATATTATAACGTGTCTTTATCTGTTTAATGAAAATTAAGCCAAAATGAAGATGCAGGGCATAACAAAAGAACACTGATTGGCTCAGTAGCCTGTAGAAACACCCTTGGCAACAACACATAAAATAAGCGTTTTCTGTATTTTCTATATGTCTCTCACATTAAATTGGTCTTTTATATTTCATAGTGTTGCTTCAATTAATTGAGGTCTGCTAACATTTGTTTTTCATTTGAGTTCTCTTGTGGTTAGAAGTTTATGATAAAGTCAGTGACTGCAAGATGTCTAGATCCTGTAGCTGTAAAACAAGCCCAAATTATTACTCCTCCACCACTGTGCTTGGAAGCTAGAATGGAGCGTTTGTGTTATCCTTCCTAGATTGATCCACAGCAACAATTGCTCCTCTAAAATCGTTGCTGATGTCGTTACTAGTTGGCATCATGTTAAGACACCTGAATGGCTTAGATCAACAGCAGCCAAAACTTGTGCTTTTATAGAGGTGTTCACATTTGTTAAAGGTCAGTTAACTAAGTGCATACATTAGCAGTACTTGGCAACTATTTACTCTCTTTATTTCTATTAATCCAGTATGGGCTTACTTATGTTTTCACATAGTGCTTCTGTATTTTGGCTTAGTTTTGTAAGAAGGACATCATGTAATAGGTGTTGTTGTCCATCTGAGGTTGTATTTAACTTCATCACGTCCCAGGTGAAACCTTTGAATTGACAGATTATGTGCGGCTGTGACATTTAAAGTACATCATGTATTCATACATATTTCTTAATTCTACAAGTTGAGCAAGCATATTTAGTGGGATGGGTGCAAAACTTTCATATGAGCTTGAGCAATCTTGCTGTCAAGTCAGCATTATCTTCTGTTAACATGTGTGGCATGAGGGGAAGTAGAGTTGGAGGCTTGTTCTGACAGTAAGATAATTTCAAAGGGTGCTTATGAGGCATGCAAGATTATCTCTTCACATCAGTATTGAAACTTTCAAGTCTTCAAGCACTCACACAGAAGTGTCTTTAAGCCTAGTGTTGTAGGAACCATGTATTCAAATCACTTAATTACACACAAATTTACACACAGTCATGAGCATCACGTGTGTTGAAGCAGGATTTACTATGCTCTAACACATGACAGTGTATTGTATTTAAAACTTTTTAAGAAACCAATTATATTTCTAGTGGGCCCCAGTCTTCTGTGTTTGGCCTTGAGCTAAATGTACAAAATCTTATTTTTATTTGATTTATTTATTAATTTATTTATGATATTATTAGGTTCAGGAGATAAACAGTGTCTTATCTCCAGAGTTTAAATGGGAACTCTTAATCAGTAAAACAGACAAATGATTCCTCATTGTTATTACTAGAAGCTTGTTTATCCCTTCAAGCTTGGGGATGCTGGCAGGTATATCCTTTGTCAACCACTTTGCATTTACAGTAGCATACAGAAGTTATGATATGCTTGGTCAAAATTTTTGTTACTGTGAATGGTGCATTTAACATAAATTGGTCTGCAGAGAAAGGTGAAATAGGATTTCCAACTTTATTTCATCATCCATATTTATAAACGTTGGTTAGTTCAGTCATTTTGATGCAAATTTCAAAGCTTAAAAACCAAACAACAACAACAAATCATGAAAACGTCTAAATCATGAAACTCCAATAATCAGCAGAAATGACCTCCTCAAAGTAGATTGATGGTACTCGGGGAGTTAAAATAATAGATACCCACAAAGCAGGAGCAGGCTGTAAGATGATAGCAAAGTGTTTTGAGGCACCGGTCTACTTCGTTTTTCGATGTAATTAAGAGATGACAGTTAATGGAAAACAGTTAAGGTCAAGTTAAGGTCTGGAGTGCCATGAAAATTTTCTGGGAAAACCGCTTATAGAATTGCCAGAAAGCCTTATCAAATCCTCAGTTTTACTTTAAACCGTCTTTAGATTTAGGAGACTCTGGTGTGGTGGTGTGTTGTTCTGCTGTGCATGATAAATTGCACACATAGAATAGTCCCAGAGAAGAAGAAGAAGAAGAAGAAACAAACATTCCTCTATCTTTAACAGCCTTTTATGTGTTTAAAGTTTGTGAGAAGAACATTTTCCTGACTGGTGACAATGGCTGCACCGAGCAAAGGTTTGTTTGAAGAGGAATGGGATCAGGAATTCATGGAAAGAACACCTCTTCATCTGTTAAACATAGAGACGGACCTGTCTTGCTCTGATCTTGTGTTGCAGCTAGTGGCAAAGGTGAAAACAGTGAAACATTTTACTGGGTTAAAGGGAAAATTAGATATGAACATGATAGAGGCTGTCTCCGAATGTGCACCCTACTCCCTATATAGTGCCCTATATAGGGATCACGCCATATTGTAGGGGTGTCCGAATGTCCAGAGAGAAATAAATAGGGCACTCAAAATTACCCACAATGCATCTTGAAAAGTAGTGAGCATTGATGGTCACTGGACAGATCAATATAGACCACAATGCATTGAGGGCAGAAGCTCAACTTGGAGGCGGAAATTTTTTTTTAAATTGAATATATATGCAACAAAGAATAAAATACAATATAAGGAATAAAAATAAAAATATTTACAAACAACTTTGGATTGGATTTGGAATGACATCTTGATGCGTGTTGTGGTTGCTGTGGTGATGGCTGGTAGTCACGTGGTATGTGGCGAGGGAAAAATAGGCAGCTTCGTTTCCGAATCGCCAAGCGAATAAGTGCACTATGTAGTGTGCTATACAGTGCAGCCCTGCGTAGTGAACGAGGGGTTAGGGAGTAGGGTGGACATTCGAACATATCCAGAGATAATATGGCTTCTATAACACAGTTGTAATAATAAAGATGCCTCATAATCCACATTCAAAGATTCAGTGTAGAGGTGCAAGGTGGAAGTTTTGGCATGCCCCTTACAATCCCCCAATCTGAACATAACTAAAAATAAAAGCAAAATGCATGCAAGAATCTCACCGAAAATGGTATTAAAGCTACAACAATTTCCATCCAGGATTTCCAAACATTGTCATTGCCTGTTTGCTTAAAGCAGTGTTTCTCAATCCTGGTCCTCAGGGACCACTGCCCTGCAAGTTTTAGTTCTTTACAACTCCAGTACATCTGATTCAGATTAATTAAACTGATTTGTCAAGTCTTCTAACAAGCCATTCATTTGAGTAAGGTGTGTTAAAGATGGACACCTCTAATACATGCAGGGCAGTGGTTCCCGAGGACCAGGATTGAGAAACACTGGCTTAAAGCAAAGCCAATTTCACGTACTTGTATTTAGCTGGTCCTAAGCTGTACATGAAGATGATGACATTAGGAGATTAGAGTTTCTTTTTGTTCACTTATTAAATCTCCGTACTAGAAATAATGGCTTTGGGTGCCAAATCCTTGCATACCACTGCATGTACTGTGTCAAACTGTCAGTCACAGAGGACAGATGCAGTGAGAATTCAGAGAGCAAGAGCAACATGCAGCAGCAGGTCAGTAGACAGTACTCTGGAGTTTTGACTGATAGTTTTAATCAGGTGTGGCAGTGGTTCTTATGCAGATGATGGTGTACTTCTGTTGTACAACTGCCAGCTAAAGCATCAAATGTTAAACAGTGAAACATGCACATCCTCCTTATAGTGACAGAGCAAACTTGTAAAATGATCCCCTTTAACCAAACTTGTGTTTTTTTCCTTGTTATTTCTGTTGACATTCTCAGTCCAGTGATGTGGAAATAGAAAGTTTTAGTTCACATTGTTATACACACATAGGGCAGTGAGGAGTGTGGGGGGGGGGGGGGGGGGGGGGGGGGGGGGGGGGGGGGGGGGGGGGGGGGGGGGGGGGGGGGGGGGGGG
>JBAMHW010000006.1:16230242-16251996 GCA_037177495.1 Rhadinocentrus ornatus
TAATAAAATCTTGCCAATTTGGAAGACCTCTGTCGACTGCCATCCTTTGTCCACTCTGGCTACACAACCTATAACAGAAATATACTTTAAAATAACTATAGAATAATATTTAGAGGGATCCCTCACACATTGATCACCAGCACTGGCTTGAGTTAATAGACCATTATGACCAAGACACTGATATCCCTTTAACTGTAGATGCATAGTCTTGTTAATTAGATTTTACTTTAATATTTTACCATGTTTGTATCATCTATTTATGTATTAATAATCTATTTATCTACAATATTTGCAATATGTCTTGTGACAAACCATATGTCTTCACCCACCGAGATTTACTATTAGTAATCGGTAAACAGCTTTAAATTTTTGTATTTTGTTTAGTGAGTTCATGACAGGTTTACAACATAGCTGCAAGTATATGTGAGTCATGTATTAGTACATTTCACTCTACTGTATTTCAGTGTGCAGAAATAACCTTTTCAGTTGGAGGGACTGTCCTCAGTTTGCATTATGGGAAACCCCGTTTTAGACTGTGTCACGGTTGTGATTTGCATTCTGGGTACTGATTGCAGGCTGCTATAACAACCAACCTGATTAAGCTGTAATTTGTCACTCTTCGTGACACTAACAGACCAATAGGTTATTAGTTGCCAGTGTTGTGTTCTGTTTGTATCCCATAGTACATTAGAAAGGAATTCATCCTGTAAGGCAGTGTGAATGTCTGTTTTACTTGTAGTGGAAACTCTCTGGGAATCTGTGCCATGGAATGTCTGGGCAGGATTCCCTACTTTCCCCAGCGGAGAAAACTATTCACACACAACTATCAGTAGGCAACATGAAGACGTAGCACAGCAGGCATGGAAACACACGTCCATTTGAGCGGACAGAAAGTCACTGCACACATCATGTGATTGTTGCTTTGGGCTGATCAGTCCTAAATTTAATTTACATGAGGATGTGCCACTAAATCACTAAAATGCTAAATGCCTCTGTCTGTCAGGTCTTCCTTTCTTTTTCCTGTTCTCTGTCTGACTTCTGGATGATGTGCTCTCACTTTCTTTGACTTTTTCTTTTCTTCTCTCTTCCTCTTCTTCCCCTTTTGCTAGAATGTAACTTCAGTTTGACCTTGTGATTCATCTCTCCCACACTGACCACACCACTGCTGCCTTTCCTATACAGACGTAGTGCTGACCTGAACTCTTATAGACACATACACAGACGTGCACACACTCCTACGCCTACACACACACACACACACTGTTGCGTCACTCTTCTGTGGTGTGGCTCCATACAACAAGGCAGCTGTTCCTGCTTAGCTGTCTTGTTGGCCATGATGTCAGAGCTTTGTTTGTTAATTAACCTACATCTGAGTGTGTCCTGCATATGTGGGTGATATTATGTAGGAACCTGTTGCTCTACGTACATCATGAACCAAGTGGTCACATTTGACCTCTTACTCTATAGTGGTACACCAAACATGTCAGGGCAGAAAAATCGAATGAAGAAAAAACAACACGAAGCCACAGTGTGCATTGTCATTGATTTTTAAGTATGCTAATATTATGGTGATAGAACAGCATTCTTGAAAAAATATATTCCTTTATGCAATCTTTTGATGGTTGTGGATAATGCTATCTAACATGCTGGCCATGCTGGAGGAGACTCCCTGTCTCCATTAGGTTTGCAATGTTTCATCACAAGATTATGGTGCTTACTCAGTACAATGCTGTACAAACGTGTTGTGACTGCTTTCTTTTCTTGCCAAATGCCACATATCTTCATGTGCACTAACTCCCAGGCATTAAATTAATTTAAATTACTCTGGTCTTCAAATATGAAGATAACCAACAGGGAGACCTTTTAACACTGCTGATCATTAATGTCAGTTTGGTCTGACAATAACGTCAAATTAAATGAACTGTTTTCAAATATATATTAGAAAAGGATGTTAAAACTTTTTTTATCTGGATTTAATATTTTAAAATATATAAAAGCCTAAAATAAATATAACAGATCAAACAGAAAAAAAAACAACATATGGAACTTAAATAGTCTTTTTATTCCACAAATTCTTCTTGGTCTTAAGAAATCATAAATCAATTAACCATAAAAATTTATTAACCATAATGAAACTATAACACAGTTAAGAAATTAGGGTATGTAATACTAGAAGCAGTCATAGCCTGGATCTGGTAGGCTCATAAAGTGAGCAATGGTCTGCTTTGCAACTTCTTTTTTTCTGCCTCCATAGATTGGACATTTTGCATTTGTTTTTAAAAAATTGGGAAATGCTTTATTGTTGTTGGAAAAAAATGTAGTAAATAAAATGAAAATAAAGTACTCTAATTGCTGGTATTAGTTCTCCAAAATGGACCAATGAATAACTACTCAAATCTAGCATGTTTGAATTAAATTTAAAAAAAAAGAGAGAGAGATAAAACTGATCTGAAAAAGCCCCATGGGTAATAAGATAATGAGCACTTTTTGAATAGAGGCAAGGTTAATTAGATTCCATCCAAAATGTGCTGGACCTGAACAAACCCAGATTGAAAGAACAACCCCATCACAAATAGCAGCTTAACCTGACACTAATTAAAGAGTGATGCATCTAAAAAAAAAAAAAAAAAAAAGCAGTACGTGTAACACTCACTGGAAAAGAAAACAAACAAAAAGCACTACTCTTGCAAAAATGAACCAACCAAGAGATCAAATCAAGTCCACTCAGGCTCCTGGATATGTTAACACACAGACCTGAGAAATGCAGAAACTAATTAAATGCAATTAGATTTACAATGGTCTAAACGTTCATTTAGGATAGGAGACTGGAGAAGTTTAGAACCTGATTTTACACGAATCTCTATAACTGATGTTATTTTTAGTAGGAGGAGATGGGAGCAGATGTTATCTTGAAAAAAAGTCAAATTTTTTCAAATCTGGGTCAAGCACAACTACATTGATGTAAAAAAAATAAATAAAAATAATAAAAATAATACAGAAGTAAAAAATGGTGTCAATAACTTATTGATGTTCTTCAGCACTGGATTAAAACTGTCCTCTTGTCAGCTCTTGTGTGTAAATGTGTATCTGTGTGTCCAGTCATGGTCACCATGGTGAAGTCCTAAATCGCCATGACAACTCTAGCCATCAACAGCCATGTTATAAGCCAAAACACGTAACTGTCTCCTACGCACCAACACCATTCACACATACGCTCATCAACACATTTGCGCACACACACAACAAAGTCGCCCACACACACAACGACGTATATGACAGATTTAAAACTCAGTGTCAAAATAGAGTTACTTGTTTACAAGATAAAATTAGGACCTTGTTTATCCTGCACAGACGGATGAAAGAAATGAGCAGTCCTAAAATGCACCTAGTTTTAGATCTTGTACACAGTTTAGTCTTAGTATACTTTTCTTTTTTAATGTTGATTTTGACTAAATAGAAATTTCACTGGTCCACAGGTCAGGTTTTGGCAAACAGTCAAAAAGTGTTCGTGAGATTGAAGCACTAGCAGCATGTGTCTATGAGCGATGACACGCTGGGGACTTTCACCACCATCTAACCCCAATCACCTCTAAACACACACACCTCCCCCAACATTTGTACCACTTGGTGTTAAAGATACCCTCCTCATCAGTTCCTCTATCTGACCCATTTTCCTGTGTAGTCTGTAGATGCTGGCAAGCAACCCTGCCACCCGCCTCTCCTTGATCCGCTGAGGCGGAAAACTCTGGTGGAGTGCGGAAACAAGGGGAGTGGGAAGCAAAGGGTAGTGGAAGATGAGCTTCAGGGAGGAGGAAAGTATCAGGGTGAGTGAGTGCTTCCATTAACCCCCCCAGAGGTGCGCCTTAGGGGGGCTAAGGGATTCGCCCCTTGTACTTGTGCTAAGTGTGTGTGCTTATGACTGTGTTTGGGGATGGTTGGAGTTTCTAAAAAATGCAGTTGTGAATCAAAAACATCCTCACTCCCTGTCCATCTGTCTCCAGTGACCAGAACATCAGAAAAACCTTCTGATTTACCTCCTCCTTACCTCTTGTGGAGTTACCTTCTGGGACAGTAAATTTTCTATTTGCTGGATTTAAGTTTTAGGTTTCTGTCCCTTTAGTCCTGTTAAAATTTTTAGGGGTGTTACAGTGATGATGTTCTGGTAGAATAAACTGTGAGAAAAATAATAAATTGGAACTTTTCAGTTGTTTTAGCATAGAGATAATTATTTCTTGTCATTGTTTGCATCAAGCTCCAACACTACATGTCCCATGAAAGTATTATAATATATTAGGCCTTCCATGTTTAGTACAGTACAAGCCCATTACTTCAAAACACTTGTAATGCAGCTCTCAGCCAGAGTTTAGTTTTCCTCAGTCTTGTCAAAGCTCTCTTAGAGCCGAAGAAAACATTTCATAATTATTTTACACGCTAAATGAGCCCCTTCATGTGCTAGAAAAAAAAAGACAAAATGCCTCATTATCGCAGTGCTTTTGTATGGATTTCCCACCATTCAAGTAGTTTAATTTATGCTGTGACACAACACAAGTCACATTTACAGTGACATAACGTGACAGCCGGTTCATTTCAGAACATTCAGCTGCCTTTAATTGTTTGTTGGCATTACGTCATCATGGGCTAATGCATTTCCAAAATGGAACAGTTTGGAAAACTCTATGTTTATTGATGCATTCATAGTGCTTGTTAAAAACTCCAATCTCTCAAGAAGTACTAAACAACAGCCTTTTTAGCGCAACAACTTCAGTATCACAGTTACAACATGACGCCCAGGTCTTCTGTTTGCTTCCTGATTCTTCTGGTTTTGGTTTTCTGCACAAAACTATGAGAAGGTAACTCTTCATATGAAAACAAATGAAACCTTGTGAAGAAACCTGTAAAGCCAGGATTGCTGGTCAGTCTGCTTCTTTTTCTCTGGTCACATGGTGAGCCAGTTTGTGGTCCACTGATGAAGGTAGAGACAACACCACCCACTCATGTCTCACTTGGTGGTTTCATCCTGCTACCATGTGATGTAAATGGAAGTGAAAACACCCACTCTGCGCTTAGTGCCATGACAATCATATGACATCAGTATTGCAATGACACAGCATTATCACCTGGGCATTCCTGTGGGGCATTTCAGACAGCAGGACTGGAGAGATGCTGATAAGTTTGTTTGTTGTTGCTGTTTTAAATCAGTATGTGGTACATCTGTATAAATCTACAGATACATTGATTGTCTTTGCACCTGTTACCTGTTTAAACCAGATTTAGTTGCTCCACCACATGAATAGAAGTGAGTGGAAGTGTGTCGGCTGCAGGTCCCCACATGAGGAGAATGTTACCTGCGAGCAACTTGTACACATTGCATCACATCCACCACTGGAAGACAGTGTGGGTGTTCGTGGCAAGGAAGTGTGCACTTTCACTGGGTCTTCTTCTGTGTTGCACGTTTGTACACATCTGTACTTTGTGTGTGTGCTAATCCTGGAAAGAGAAGTGATATGGCTGCTCTAAATATAGACTGTAGTTTGCATCACTTCCTCTTTATACATCGTACTTGCAAACACATGCAAGTAACCTAACAACGTTTAACAATTTCCTTATCTGGTTTTATGTGGCAAGCATGTCGTATGTGCGTTTGTTATGTGTGTGAGTGGAAAGTCATTTGTGTAATGGTACAATGTGTGGGCTGGGAAACAGCTTTAGACTCTAGTTAGCACACATGGGTGCATTAAGCACTGTGTTGTGAGGGCTGCTGCACGCTGTACACCCATCAGTGGTAGTACAGTCTGAATGTATATAGATCTGTGTGAGTCTGTGAATGTGTCAGTGTGAGACTTACAGAGAAAGTAAGAACTGGAAACCAGTACCTCACCACGTGACGTAGGTTTCGGGTGTTTTCCAAACCAAGGAAGTGGAACCAACAGTGACGAGGATGTGATGTCATCATCAATCTTTCTTTTTTTACTTGAACAGCAGCCCCATGTCTTAAACTACTCCTTTGCCACTCTATTTGCCTGTCTATATTTCCATCTCCTTTTGTGCTAATCTCAGTCTGTACACTTGCATGTGCCTATATCTTTTCTTGTTTTTATCTCTTTCTTCCCCTCATTTTACACTGCAGGGAAGTGGGCGTTCATTGGCTTTTTTCCTTTTTCTTCTTTCTCTTTTATGAATGGGCTGTGTTGTTTACTCTCTGACAAAGCTATTTCTGTTAGCGCTGATGATGAACACATACAGTGTGACCACACTAACTTCCTCCTCTTTTAACTCTATTTTCTGATTGGTTCAGGCTCTCCTCTCAATGGCAACGGTTTTAAGGTGGATGTGTGTGTGTTTTTTTTAGTGCATGCGTATATGCATGTGGGGCAGAGCGTTGAGGGGTCTTTGTGGGCTTCTTTTCACTGATAACTGATAAAAACATCCTGTTTCCAAGACAGAAGCAGCCTTATTTTTATTTCCTAATGATGTCACTGCAGCCCACACTAAAAAGGACTAATTTATATTTCAAAGTGTGACTGCAGTAGTCAAGAAAATAGATATTTTTTCCTTAATGACTAATCCAACATTTATTAATATTTACTATTGTAGATATGCAATGTCCCTATAATCATTTTCCTGTTGGTAAGCAGATAGATCAACCTGGTCACTGTGGTATGTAATTTTTTGCCTTTTTTTTTGTTGACTTTTTTTAATTAAAAAGCTTTTTTCATATATAGCACATGTTCATGCTCTGGCTCAAAGCTTTGTTAGCTCATGTAAATTCTACTGAGCTCATCTTTCATGCATAAAATGTTTGGTCATATCCTTTATGGATGAGTGTATTATGAAACAGTTGTAGCTCTGTATATAATGTACTGTTAATCTACAAATTTATTGTGTGTTTGTACACGTGTGTGTATGTTAGTGGGGTTTATTTGGGGTTTTGTTTAGGCTCACACAGTTACTAAGGTCTACTTGAAATGTCCATCCAGCCATCCATTTTCCAAACAGTTTATTCCACTTCGGGGTTAAGGGAGCCTATCCCAGAAGACAGAAGCAAGAGGCTGGGTACTCCTTGAAATCTCTAACACAATTTGATCAAAATAACACTCCCATTAATTTGGATTTCTTTTCACGCAGATCATTCTGTGGGACATGGTCTCCAATGATCTCTTTTTTTAATTAAATGAACTGAAATGGAAAAAAGACACTTTTGCGGGAAGAAAAAAAAAATTAAACACATTGAAAACTGTCTAGTTTCATCCAGTTATTATCCAGTTTTTTCAGTTCATTATCCTAAAATCAGTTTAATCAGTCCATTTTATTATTGTGGTAGTTGTACAATGCCAATTCATAAAAATTAGCCTAGATACAACAGATCCCTTTAATTCTTGGATTGCCCAGCCTGAGAATTCACATAGTGGAAGGTAGCATTAGAAAGCAGAACTCCCATGAAAATATGTGATTGTCACAACACCTAAATAAGATCTTTACTCTAATTTGACGCACAGAAGCATCAGGGAACCCTTCACTAAAAACTTTTTGGGAAAAAGGAAAACACTTCAAAACAGCTTTCAAAGAACTTGGCAGATGTCTTTAAAAATCTGTGTTTCTCAGTTCTGGTCCCCGGGAGCCCCTGTCCTGCATGTTTTAGATGTTTCCAACTACAGAACACCTGATTTAGATTAATTGAACTGCTTACCTTTGCGGCCTATTAATGAGTCATTTATGTCAGTCAGGTGTGTTCAAGAACAGAAACATCTAAAGTATGCAGGGCAGGATTGAGAAACACTGTTATAAACCAGCTATAAACTATAAACTATATATATATATATATATAAAAATCAAATGCATTCTTCAAGTAATTATATCAGCTGAGTCAAACCATCTGGTAAAATCAAACTTATGTCAGAGCCATCAGAGAGAGTTTTTATATAGTTTTTAGTGAGAAGAGCCTTTGTGTTATTCTTTTTTCTTCAATGAAAAAAATGCAACCCTTCCATTTTAACAGATGCAATGAGCATTACACATACCTCCTGTATAGCTGTTAGTATAGCATACTAGGTGATCTGACACAACTTGCCATGACCTCAAACACAGCTTTGAGCCCAGCTATATTAATTCTCCTCTGACTGTTTTCTTCGAAATTTTACCAGATTACGTTTGGTTTTTTTTCTGTTAAAGCTTACAGTAACTGTAATGTCTTTATCCACATGCAAACATTTCCCTTGTATAGTGTCATTTAAGTTATTTTAGTCAGATTAAAAGATTGTTTGCACAATTATCTTTACAGGGAAAAGGAGTTTTTCAAGGCTTTAGAGGTGAGTTTATGAAATAATTGCAAGAGTGGGTCAATTAATCACTACAAGGCTTTTCCTATGTTTCTCCTTTACCAAAAAGACTGCTTAAAAGTGCTGCCACAATACTACCATTTCTGATTATCCTGTTTTCATTCCCAGTGTGTCCATTACTGACTTTTTCTTTTCTCTTTTTATCTGGCAAGCATGTTGTATGTGCGTTTCTTTCTGATGAATCAGTGACAGCATGTGTTCAAAACAGCCAGTGTGTTAACATCCAGTTGCTGCGAATAATCCATCAGCAACTGGATATCAAAATTAAAACGAAAGCAAAAGTCGGCTGTAAAGGGACGCAGCATCCTGGAAGCAAAACTAGCCTCAGGATGCTGCTGGGCGATGACAGCTCCAGGAATGAACATGATAAATGTTACTGTCCAATCAAAACATGTCAGATATTTTCATGGTGATAAAGTCACACAGTGCTACCTTAGCAACTATACTAAAGCTTCAGAACAAGATTGAGCTCTGCAACAGTTAGTTACATATCTGTTTAACGTCACAATTATCTGCAGTTGACTTTGACAAAACCAGGCAATGTAAATAATAAGTAGAATAATTTTCAGTATGTATTTTTATAATAGTAAAAAAAAGTAAATAAATTACTACTGTATTTATTACTCAGTGAACTAATTTCTTTTGCCAAATTTCAATATGAATTATTTGCCTACCTGCTGTCTGTGTTTTAGTGCTCGTATATGTGCGTCTGAATCTGTGTGTTTGAACCAATCTCAGGACATTCAGTGTGAGTGTTTCTCCTCCAATGCTCTTTCCGGTAGTTTTTCTGTCGATGGGGCTTATGGATCGGCACATTCAGCATCCCTACCCCCACTCACTCTCCCACACATGAAAGCACAGGAAAAAACTAGATTCAGACTTTACTGCGCTTTGGTCAATTGACAGAAAGAAGGATTTTTAACTAGGATACAAAAGTATCAATACATCAAATGGACAACAGTGTCATTATTTTAAACTTTTTTCCGATTAAAACAATTTTTGAGAGATTATGGTCAGACACACAAATGATGTGTCTGAATTACACATATCAGTGCTTATATGCTGACAAAAGTTGAGTTTCTTCTAAGCTAACTGAAAATCTACATATATAGAGGTGGGCCTATGATCAGCAGCCAAAGTAGAAGTGTTCACACAGCACAGCATGCACAGCACTGTTTTTTATGGGATGAGAACACTGGCATAATCTGAAGATGAAAAAAAAAAAAATAGTTTTGAGACCTTGAAAGTCATTTTAAACTTGAAATAAAGTTTTGCAAGTCTGAAAATAAGTTTTGAAACCTTGAAAAGTATTTTGAAAGTCTCTCCAAGCATAATTTTGTACTTGAATTTTTTATTTTTTATAAGTGCAGCATGCATATTACAGAGTTTAAGCCCCACATTTTCAGAGATTCAAACCTCTCGTTGCAACCTTGCTGTTTTCAAGTTTAAATTTTAAGAGTTTCAAATATGCCATTGTTTTCCCACCACATCAGTTTGCAAAAAACTTTTGAAACCTTAAAACTTGAGTTTTGAAATGTTAAAATCTTCTCCAAACATCATTTTGTAAGGATGAAATATCACTTTGAAAACTGGATGGAGGCTAATCGAATTATTTCTTCATTTTCTTCCACAAACTAATAAAGACACTTAACCATACTGGACAACAGAAAATACCTACTGAACTAACCGAAGTTAATCATCAAAATAAATCCGACCTGGTGAGTTCACCCGCCGATACCACTCCTGCTGCCACCTTCAGATTAGGAGGAGAAACTGCAACATGAGACCAAAACGACACGCACCCCCTACGCTTGAGTGCCAAAGCAAACTCACCAACATGAGCTACGCCTTAGCCGGCTGCACACAGACGCCGCACAAGCATAAATCCACCTTTATACTTACCGTCTGGTTTATACCTGGTTGCAGCAGGTTGTAGTCACTTTTCCCTAATTTCCTGGTGAGCTCCAAAGAGCTGCCGCAGCACTGTTGAAGCAGCCAACATTCAGCAACAATTCTGTGCCTGATTAAATATGCTTACGGTTATAAACGTTTAGGCTGTGGCGAGTCGTGGCATCCGCTTCGGCAGGCTCTGACAGTCTGTGGCAAGTCGTGGCTGCAACCGGAAGCGATATGAGCTTGCTTTCTCGGCGCCCGGCAACGATGACAAGAACTGTCAGTCATTGGTGCATTTGTGGTAAGTCCCACCGGACCTTACATGTGATTGGACTAATACTTTACCAGTAAAACAATTGATTAGAAGAGGCTGGTGTCCCTCCCCCTGGAGTGTTTTTTTTTCTCTAGTTTTTCAGAGTGTGAGTTTCAGAGTTACAAAACCAAAGCAGCGTGAGAACACTGCCAAAAATCACCCAATCGCAACTCGCAGCGGTGTAGATGACACTCCAAAAAAAGCGGATGTTGCAAAGTTATGAGTGCAAAAGTACATCTCAGATTTCAAAGTCAAATTTCATCCTTACAAAATGATGTGTGGAGAAGATTTGAACATTTCAAAACTCAAGTTTTGAGGTTTCAAAAGTTTTTTTGCAAACTGATGTGGTAGGAAAACAATGCCATATTTACAACTCTTAAAATGTAAACTTGAAAACAGCAAGGTTGCAATGAGAGGTTTGAATCTCTGAAAATGTGGGGCTTAAACTCTGTAAAATTGAATGCTGCACTTATAAAAAATAAAAAATTCAAGTACAAAATTATGCTTGGAGAGATTCAAACTGTTTTTCAGACTTTCAAAATACTTTTCATTGTTTCAAAACTTATTTTCAGACTTGCAAAACTTTATTTCAAGTTTTAAATGTTCCAACACTGACTTTCAAGGTTTCAAAACATTTTTTTCAGCTTAAGATTATGGCAGTGTTCTCATCCCATATGTTTTTGGTCAAACTAAGGCTAGGTACAAACATAAGGATTTTTTTAATCGGATAAGATTTTTTATCTGTTCGATACCTCACACGTGAAGATAAAAAATCAGGCATTAAACAGTTTTGATCATACTGCGTGTGGTGTGGTCTGATAATCTCACCACAAAACCCCACACACATGAGGATGATGTCCCGCAACTGATCTACAATCTAGTCCTCCAAGCCAAAAGTTTAGCGTGATCAAATGTGATCTAACAAAAACAAAGAAGAAGAACCATACTAATAACCAGAAAAATGAAGTAGAAGAACCATAGCAACAACCGGAAAAACAAAGAAAAAGAACCATTGCAACAACTGGAAAACACAACACCCAGCATGGCAGACAATATACAAGACGAGGGAATGATGGTGGTGTTGCAGCTATTATTGACAGAAAAATCCAGAACTGAAAGACATAACAGACTGGAGACAGCGTGAACACGGACTTTATATCCTTTCTTGCTCTCCGGTCAGCTCGCTCCCTGATTGGCTACACTCCATTCCACGTCACACTCCACACATTTACAACTTAGGAGTTGTCGGCTTTCCCCACACATGTGAACACTTTTGGTTGTAAATATTGAACATGTTCAATACTTCCAGTTGACGGCCACGACCGGTTTCAGAGCCAATTGTCGGGAGGAGTTCGCTCGTAACACACCACAGACCAAATGATAATTTTTATATTAAAATATTATGAGACTCAAAATAATCAAGTGTTTGCCGTCCTTGGTTCGGAAGAAGCAAAATCAGGACATAAACAGCCCGATAATCTTTATGTGTGTAACTAGTCTAATGGAAGACTTCAAAACAAGAAACATTTTGTACATATTAAACTTCATATAGGTATTGATACGCTATATTCTTTCATTTTTATTAAGAGCAAAAGAGTAGAAGCATGCAAAATTTTAGCTATATTAATTCTATTTTTTTCCTTGCAAAAACCAAGTACTTTCTGTGTCTTTATACATGTGGAAGTGAACACATATAAAGCGTATAACTCGTGAGTTATATGAAAAGTGTTCTTGTATTATGTCAAAAGGATGTTGTGTGTTGAGTTGCACAGTCATGTACTTTCAGTGATCGAGTTTGAGGTTTCAAATGGCTAAATGCAGTTTCTTTTCTTGACATGTTATAAACTCACAGTTTTAGGGACGTTCAGGAGACTTAATCTATGTAGCATTTCACATGCCTCTATACTCAACATGTTTTAACACAAGCGCGCATTCACCAGCCTTTTTGATTCAAATACTAGTTTATTTGCTGTTTAAATGAATCAATTTACAGTAAAACAAATATTTTACTAAATAGAATTACTCTTTTGCTTTAACTGTGTAGAATTTTACATTTGTTTTGTTACTTTTGTTGTTGGTCACTAGATGGGTCAATATAGACCATAATGCATTGCGGGCAGAAGCTCAACATGGCGCAAGGAGGCGAAAAAAAAAGGTGTATTCTGACAGAAAATTAGTATTTTCCTCTCCGCATCTTTTCTCATTTAGTGACGTCACATGCTGATGGCATCTCCTGCATGACGTTGCTGTGTGAGAAGGAAAATGCCAGTCATCGGGTCACAATGCCGACCGGATAATTGTCTTCCAGAGTGACGTCACAAATACGTCCAACTCCAGCAGCTTTACTATACACACCTAGGTCACTGTAAGCTGGGGAAACCCTCACACGCACACACAAGAAAAGCTACAGTCGTTAATCCAATTAGGACAGTAGTTAGTGGCAGCATGGCTTGGGCCTCCTCAGACGCATGCTGATCCAATTATTACCGGATGGTTTGGCTGGGCAATCCCTGTGCTTCCCAGCTCAAAGGTGCTTAAATGGCACTGTGCCACTGCATTAGGAAGACACCTCATACGCACAAAGGATTCCCCTGCTATTTTAGAGGACATACACGCTGGCTGCCCAGTGAGTCAACAAAGAAGAGGAAGAAGCCAAGAAGTGACTTCCATTCAGTCAGCAGAGTTGCAGTGAAAAGAAAACAGAGATTAGCCAATGTAAGAGACTTTTCCCTGTGCACAGATTTGTCTTTGCAAAACTCCTAATCATGTGTCAGGAACATTCACAGCCATAGGCACTCTGGAAATGATCAAGAGGAAT
This sequence comes from Rhadinocentrus ornatus, assembly GCA_037177495.1. Lineage (NCBI taxonomy): Eukaryota > Metazoa > Chordata > Actinopteri > Atheriniformes > Melanotaeniidae > Rhadinocentrus > Rhadinocentrus ornatus. Next base: position 16,243,603 of record JBAMHW010000006.1, read on the forward strand.
ATAAAACAGCGGACGAATGGAAGACCTTGGGATGCTGTTTTCACCCACCAAACATCCACTCATTTTCCAGATGCTAGAAAACCATTGATCTGCTCTAGTGAGTGAATATGTGTGTATTGTCTGAGAGGCTCTTCATTAAACAACAAACCAGAATGAGGCACACTCCAAACAAGGCCACAAGTCCATACAAAGGGCTCTTACCTTACTGTGTAGTGAGGCGCTCTAGAGTTGTTATATTCTCTTTTATTCTCTTCTGTGCACACTCACCCTGCAAACTGTATCGACAACAGTCTCATGCAGCATTATTGAACACAATGGCCTATCCTCTCTTTATGTGATGAACTGTGCTGCGATGCTGAAGTCACGCACTCACATGCATACTTCATGTAAACATACAAAATAAAAGAAAAGGCTTTCTCTTGGTGAAAGAAAGCTTGTGAAAAGGTGACGGGGAAAGGGGAGTTAGTTGTGTCTGTCATGTGTCATGTCAGGCCCTCCCTTATGCTAATGTACTATTCATCTGTGTCATAGAATGATAATGACTCTCAGCACAGAAAAGCTCGCTGAAGCACTTAGACACAGTGAAGCTCTGATGTCCACTCAATTTAGCCTTTCTGTGTTTGCTATGTCTCTACACCTCTATTTGTCTTTATCTTTTCCTATTTTTCTCTCTCCTTTCTGATCCTCCATGTTTCTGCCCATCTCAATAATCTTTATCTGTTTCCCTGTCTTTCATGTTTACCTTCTGTTGTCATTGTCAACACTTGTCTGTCTACTTCAAAACCAAAATGTACGTTTATTAATGTTAATACTGTTCAATTTAAAACTGTACATCTATACATTTTCAACCTTTTTTAATAGTTTTTTTCATGTGTATCGTGGGCAATTGTCCTGTTCAAAGAACCAATAACTTCCAGGCTAAATGTTCTGACAAATTTAATTCAAACTGCCTCGACCAGTATGACCTCAACTTTGTTTTATTGTAGAATAGGTGCCTTTATAAGCATGTGTTTGACCTATATATTAAAAAAGATTAATCATACTTTTTTATTATTATTATTATTTTACTTATTAAGGTCCTACTCCAGAAATTATTAATCCCTTAAAACGAGGAAAAAGGTGCAGGGTCACACAATATAACAACATTTTTACTCATCTCCATTCCCTGAGAAAAGAAAAATGTGTTAATATGGCATGTTTCATCAGGGCGAACTACTTTTCTTTGTCTCTGCTCCGCAATCAAAAGGCCACTTTTAATATTTGGAGAATTAAGTCATACATGTTTGAACCATAGTGATTTTCAAGAACAGGAAGCTAAATTAAACAAGGCAGGATGCAATTATCTAAATTATATGAATTTACTTTGTAGCAATTTTGGAAATGCATGTCTGGGAATTTCAGTGAGAGGTGTCCAAGAGGCGAGCAAGCAGCAGACGGGTTTCTCAATGAAAGGCCAGCACAGATTGTATATGACAATTCAGAGGAAGAATTGCTTTTTGTACTTTCTGAGAGAGCAGGATATTTAAAAAATTGTATACCATTAACTTAAAATTTTATAGTATTTTCATAGTATCATACAACTATGCGAGTTTATTATCAATCAATCCATCCATCCATTCATCCATCTTCTTTACCTGCTCATTCCAATGCAGGTTCACGGGGGACTTGCATTTGTGTTTAAGAAATTTCCCATAATTTTTAGCCTAACCGAATACGATCTGATCTAAAATTAGTATGGCAGGTGCATAATGATCTCCTCAGTTCTTTTTATTTATTTCATTTTCACAGCTGAACCCTTCACAGGGTAAACTGATGTATAGCAGAAAAATAGCAGAAAATACAACAAATAAAAAAATCAGTAAGAAAATCTTGTAATTTTTTAGTTAAAATGAAGTTAAGATTGTGCATACATCTGTTTGCAGTAAAAAGTGTGTTTGCATGTGTGCTAAGTATCTGGTCCCGCACTGCTCTGTGCATCCCAAGTGAGCAGTGTCTGCTTGCCATTGTCCAGTCCGAGTGAACAAACCATCTGACATGGACAGCGAATGATGAAGCTGAGGTTTCCGCTTACAGGGAAGGAGGGGGGGAGCACATAGCCCTCGGGAGGTTGAATGATGTACAGCCTGTGTGTGTGAATGTGTGTGTGCGTCTGCCTGAGGTGAACTTCCGATGTTGATGCTGATGCATTCTGATGGACTCGCACACAAACACAGACCCTGCCTGTGACTCAGAGACGAGACGCTCGTATTCCCTGTGGGACAGCCTGGGGAAGACGCAAACTCGCACACACACTTACACAGAGGGAGACACACACACATGTACATATGCTTGCCAGGTTAGATATCTGCTGGAGCCACTCATGGATCTTGTTCTAGCAGGAGAGAGGGATTCTTGTGAGGAGAGAGTGGGCTCATTGAGATGTTTGACTACTATTCTTCTGAGACTGAAGCTGCACTTGAAGTATCTCATTGTGTCTGATTTTTTCCCTGAAATGTATTTCTCTGTGAAATTAGATTTAGTCTTTTTGGGGGTTTCTATTTCACCTCTGGCTCACCCTTACATTGGTATAAATGCGTGTAAGCACAATGTTCTGTTCTGTTACTTCCTATAGTGTGGGCTGTGAATGGTCCTTATTGAGGGGTTGTGGGAGTGTGAGGGAGTTTTCTGGGTGCACAGCTGACTTCTCTCAGTGCTCTGATGGCAGAAGTTTAGGACAGTGACTGCAGGGTTTGGGCTTAATAAAGATGGATGATGAGGCTAAATGAGGAAAACGAGAACATACTCAAGTTGTTGCTGTGAGCCAAAGATTTTGCCTCATTCTTTCCTTGACTCACTGCTCATAATCAGACTTAAAAACATGAGTAAAACACATTAGCTTTAACGTCAATGAGGATGCATATGTAAGTACTCATTTGCAAAATTAAAAACATACAATCTTGCACAAAAACACAGAAAATGCAGATAAGAGCCAAAGGGTTAATGAGTTGTGTGTGACGCCAACCGTATGCTCGTTATAATACTGCTGCAAGCCTCTAAGTGACAGATATCACACACACAATAGATTATCAGTGGGTCATTTTGAGATCAAAGCATTCTTCACGAGCGACTACCCATCTATTAGCGGAAAAGAAAATGACCTCAATATCTTGTTTGTTTGGTTCTCAGTGGACTTGAATCTGTCTTTGAATCTCTTAAGTTGTTTTAAGTTAAAAGAGATTTTCTGAGAAACTGTTTAGGGTGAAGGTTTAGTACAGCTGAAACCTGGTGTGAAGTAGCATTTGTGTAGATATGAATGTGTGCGCTTTGTCAGTAAGAACAAGTTACAGAGGTGCCTGAAGCAAAAGGGACAGTGAATTTTTAGCATTGTAGTTATAGTATCCATTCACCCCTTTGCCCCAAGTTTTCTGTAGGCTGTCAGCTATTCATACTTGAACAGATCTATTGTTCCTTTTGGGCTACTGTTGGTGAATTGTGGGAACTGCTGACAGGAGATTTTTTCTAGTAAAATTAGGGTCTGAGAATGGATTTCCTCATTTATCAAAGAATAGAAAAGTAGTGGTAGAATAATAGGACATGTTGGTGCAAAGTCAGAAAACTAAAGTAAAAAACGACCTCAGTGGCACTATTGAACTAGTAGACTTCTCATTTGCCAACATGCTGTAAAAGTATGCAACTCAGGCTTCCTTAAAATATGTGTTGACTGTAACAGTGTTTATTCAGGCTTGTGTGTATGTGTTTCAGTGAGTCCATCCCAGTTTACAGTGGAAATACACACAACTGCACATCCTGATTAATGTCTCATGGGTACTGTGTGCAAGAGAGGTGTGATGTATGTGTGTCATGTTCTTACTCTCTTAACCAGTTAAATGTCCCACAAGGTGTGTCTCTGGTGTCATCTGGCATCATTTTAATATCAGTTCCTGCCTGCCTGCTGAACCTGTTCATGAGCTCAGCTGCTGTGACAAAAATCACAATATAAGGTCTCATAAATAGATAAAAGCAAAAAAGAAAAAAAAAAGAAAAAGATGGAAAAAAAAACAGGTTAAATAAATGTCCTAAAACTCCGATTTTTGTGACATTTTGAACGCCTTTGGTCAAGGAATTGCTAGTCACTACATTACAAGGTCACGATGTCAGACCATTATATTAGCTGTGTTTCCATTACCAGTAGAATTGCGCAAATACTAAATATCACAATAAAAAAATGCTAATGGAAACACCCACATTTCGAAAAAACTCTCAAATATCACAAAAACGTTTTTACACTCTCATGAGGTGCTTTTTCAGACATGTCAATTTAGTCGTATATTGCAAAAGTGTAATGGAAACACTTTTCTCGCATTTACGGTTCACCGGACGTGACCTAGGGGGTCACATGACCAGTTAATTTCAAATAAAGACGGCGCAACGCACGAGGAGACGGAAATCTTTTTACAAATAATTAAAAAAATATATAATCATCATCCTTGATAACAAACAACAGCGAAATGCAAAGTTTTACAAAGATTTAGAAATCTTTATTCTCCTCAAAGTGGAGTCTTGCGGGAAAGAGATTTTACGAGAGTAACAGCTAATGCGCTAAACACCATTCAATGAAAACACCTGCAAAACACAATTGCACTTTGTTGAAATGTTAGAAATATAGCTATTATTTTCAGAAAAACTGTAATGGAAATGCAGCTATTGACTGTCACTGAAAATCTACTTAGTCATAGCGTGCACAATTTAAGATACAGGCATCAGGATTACTGTCATGTCAAATTAATGCTGCTAGACAGAAAACAGTCTGAGGATGTGTTGCCATCTAGCTCTATTATATTATGGACATTTGGACAAATGTATCTAAAACAACTATTTTTGAAAGACTGGGCTATTTTACCAATAATGTCCTCATTTACATATCACAGTAATACAGATCTTTCCACTTTTGTAAAAGATTTTTAATGACATTTTAAGTAATCATTTGTTTCAACTCCAAATTAATATATATATTTTTTATGTTAATGGCATCATTAGCTACGTTTACATGGAGCACTTTTGATCCAATTGAATATTCGATCAGAATAAAAATATGTCATGTAAACATTTCAGCTAATATTATCGGCCTCGATCAGAAAGAATTTTCAATCAAGAGGGGTGGCTTAAACCTTTTCACCATTGGTTCAGCAGGAAAAAAATAACCATGTATGCAGTCATTCCGATTGTTTTGTGGTGTGTGCTGTCTCTCCACATGCTTGAACCACGTGACGGTTACGTGACATAATGAGTTTCAGGGAAGACTTGAAAAATGGCGGCAGCAAAACAAAACAGAACACAACGTTTTTATTAGAAACTGAGAGAGTTAAAGATTATTGATCATTTCGATGGTCAAAAGGTTAAAAATAAAAAAGAAAACATTCTTCTACGACTAGTAGGCACTGCGCATGTCAAAAGCATTTCGATCCTAATAAATCTGACCATCATGTAAATGCAACTGATCGGATCACTTTATTTAGCGTCCATGTCAACACGTCAACTGGAATCTGATAAGATTGATTTCAGTCAGATAGATGAAATATTTGTCCATGTAAACCTAACTACTGTTTTAGTTGTATCCGTATATCCCTTGAACACAGCAAATACTTAACTGGCCTGTAAAATGTTCTCCTACTTATTAAAAAGTTGACCACAGCTACAAAAAAAACGCCACAGTGAGAAGCAAACTTGAATCATCCATTATTTTGTTATTAATTGTTACATTCCTTATGCTGATACGTGTATTTCTCTGATGTCAGGACTGTGTAAATGGGTTCTAAAACAGATTCTGATTTTTGTCTACTTTTCCTCCACATTCCTTTTAGTTGTGTACCTGCTTCTAATTTCCTATACATGACTTCATAAGTGTAATGGCAAAGCATATATTTCTTTTACTGCTATTAGGTAATTGTCTGCAACACTCGTTTATAGCGAGGAATAAACCTGACCACTTAGGTATCTGAGGAATCCACTGCATCATCACATTCTGGTCTGATAACACTGGAACTGCCTGATTCCGATCACTGTGGATGTTGCAGCTGTCTCTTTCTTTGTATGTGTTTGTGTGGGTATTTGGGTGTGTGGGAGTGGGACGTGTTGTGTCCTCATACCATAATAGGCTTCTCTGAACAACTGTTCCATAAAACCAGAGTTGTGAGTATAAACAGCCTCAAATGGAAGAGCAAGACGGGGGGAGATTTGGTGTAACTTTCACTCACTTGACTTCAAATTCAAACACACACGCGGTGGACCCTAATTCACCCTCTATTTCAGACAGCGAGGTTTCCGGAAGGAATTTTAGGCATCCAAGGAACTATCTTCCTGATTCCTACAGGCTTACTCTCAGACTCATGATGTCTAGATCCTCAGCCAAGAAACACATTCACACAAACATCGTCCAAGCTCAGATATCCCCTTGGAAACCCTGAATTTACCCTGTGACTGAGCAGCAGGGAATGTTGCTGTAATCCGGGCTGTGCAAAACCAAGAGTTATGAATTCCACCACTGATGCTGAGCTGGCACACACTCACAGAAAAACTACAGAGACAACAGAATATGCAGAGGATGTTCAGCAGGGATGACAAGGAGAAAGTGTCTCATTTACTTAAATACGTGACTCAGCTCCACTAAGGGTCAGGGTAATTTTTCCACTGTGAGGGTGAAGTGAGAGTTTGTCCTCTCTGTGTTTGAACAACACAAAATAAGCTGTTAAAGACACAAAAAACGGCAGATGCTTTCGTTTTATAGGAGTGGCAGAATTACTTGATAGTCAAAAGTATGTGGACACCCAAACCATGGAGAATGGCTGCAGAAGTCACAGTTAATACCAAATGTGCTCTTTTATTGTTTTTTAATTCAAAGGAAAACACAAGAGATCTAGCTTTGTACAGTAGCCTTACTGTGCATGACGAGCACAAATAATGGACCAATGAGCCTCAATCAAACCCATAGAAAAGTAAGAGGCCCAGGTTGTGAAGCTAATACACTATAGGACCAAAAGAAAGTCACCACCACCAAAACAGGTGGGAGCCTCCTATCAGAAAATTACTGCATGGGCAACTATCTTTCAGCTGGCAAGTTATTTTAACCCAAACTAATGCAAAAGCAGCTTCTCATTTCTTAAACAACTTTGTGGAAAGATACATCCAGGGGTCGTGGAAAAGATGTTAGTCTGTTTAAGAAGGGTTAAATTATTGGCATGCATCAATCAGAGAAAACATCTAAAGAGATGCAGAAATTAATAAAATTAGGTTAAAAATTTTTAAAAAAGAGGAAGAAATGTGGTTGGAAAAAAAAGGTCCACAATGATCGTGATCATGGATCATTTAAACATGTGGTGAAATCAAATCAAAGAAATAAAAACAACAGCAAAACTTGGGGTTATGTTTAATGGTGAAAATAAGAGCATTTCCAGATGAACAATGTGAAGGGAACTCAAGGAAATATGTCAAGGCCATAAGATCACCACTAATCAGTGAGGCTAACTGGAGAAAAATGCTTTATGAGTCCAAATTTACCCTGTTCCAGAGTGTTGGGAGAATCAGGATAAGAAGAGAGGCAGATGAAGTGATGCACCCATCATGCCCAGTACCTACTGTACAAGCCTGTGGGGGTAGTGTTATGATCTGGGCTTGCTGCAGTTGGCCAGGTCTAGGCTCAGCAACATAATCTGTCCAAAGAATGAAATCAGCTGACTAATTGAATCTGCTGAATGACCAGATTATTCCCTCAATGAATTTTTTTTCTTCCCTGATGGTACGGCCATATTCCAAGATGACAATGCCAGGATTTGTTGGGCTCAATTTGTGAGTGGTTCAGGGAGCATGAGACATCATTTCCATACATACAGTAGATTGGTCACCACAGAGTCCCGACCTGAACCCTATTGAGAATCTTTGGGATATGCAGGAGAAGGCTTTGTGCAGTGTTTAGATTCTCCCATCATTAATAGAAAATATTGGTGAAAATTTAATGCAACACTGGATGGAAATAAATCTTGTGACATAGCAGATGTTTATGAAAACAATGCCACAGTGAATGTGTGCCATTATCAAATCTATAAGTGGTCCCACAAAATATTAGTGTGTGACCTAGGGTTAGGCGAAATGGCAGAAAAATAAAAATTAAAAAAATATCTTGAAGATTTATATTCAGAAGATAGAGAGAATTTCATGTATGTCAGCTCAGATTACTGCAGTCACTTCTCCCACTCAGCAGCATGTCTACTGAAGTGATGAAATAAATCAGCTGTTCTGCCAACTTTGGTAGAAAAAGCTTTTAAAGGAATTCTGCAAGATGTTCTTATACTGCACTAAGATCTAGACGCTGGGGGAAATACAATGCACAGAGCACGGTCCCCTGGCCTTCTCTCTCTCTCT
>JBAMHW010000006.1:16253945-16275876 GCA_037177495.1 Rhadinocentrus ornatus
AACCCAAGCCACCCCACCCCGAATACGAACCAAGCCCCACCCGGAGGGTGGCAGAAGAGAGCCCCAGCCAGAGTCCCCCGCGGTCTTTGGGCACAGGCTCCAGTGGGCCAAGATAGGCAGCCACCGGCCCCGCCAGGGACCGGCCACCTAGAGTGGCCCGAGCGAAGGGAAAAATTTGTATTTGTAAAAAGAAAATAAAGTTCTTTTGCAAAAACCCTGTTCACAGATGCAAAGCACAAAACGGCGAGCGAGACCGAATTTGCGGCTGCAAATTTTGTCCAAATCTTTACACTACTATCTGATTGGATAGTGACAAATCAAACTATCCAATCAGAGAGCAGGTGGCTTCCCAACCTCTAGTAATGCTGTACACTCTTAAAGGGGAGTAGAGTTTCAATTTGGACAAAGGCGCAAGTATGTATGTTACTAATGCAACAGCGGCTACCCCGGAGTCCAAGCACCGTTGAAATAGTTACTGCGGCGCATGGAGGCCAGCTGGAGGAGAGCGATCAGATGGAGGAGAAAGTGATGGTTTGCAGAGAGAAAAACAGTCCAAAGCACCTGCTACTGGAGTCTTGGACTGAAAAATATTGGTTTATGTTAGAGTGGGATGTCTGTCACTAATAGACAATCTTTGCACCTATGCATGTCATTGTGTTGTTTGAGTGTTCGGGTCAGAGTTTAATAAAAAGAATGGTTCCTCTGCGCAGCAGCAGAGTGGGTGCAGCACATAAATTCTGAGCTACATGTCTCTTGTGTGAGCTCTTTAAGTTACTATGTAAGGTTCACTCCATATGTGTGAGGGATGTATTCATCAGCAGAGATGTCAGGATGGAGCTCCTGAATGGAATAAAAGAAAGAGAGAGAGAGAGACAAAAAAAAAAGAGCCTACAGTTTATCACATCCATTTTGCAGCTCCACACTTGAACTAAATCATATTCACTGGCTTGAACGCCAGTGAGTGAAATGCTGTAATCTTATCCTTATCTATATCGAAATATCGGAAATGTATTCAAAACTCATATCACCATTATTGAATAAAAGTATATTGTGATATATATTGATATTGAATTATTGTCCAGCCCTACCATCAGTGTTGAAAATTACTGACCCATATCAAAACTACCATTACTTTCCATTAAACCCATAATGGTGCTTGAGAGATCTGAGCTATTTAACCAATTCTACTGAAACTGCTTTGGTGGGAATCCGCAATGACATCCAGGTGGCCTCTGATACTGGTCACTGCTCTCTTGTAGTACTCCTTGACCGTAGCACCACTTGTGACACAGCTGATCATCATATCCTGATTAATAGGTTACATAAGTGGGTGGGCATATCAGGTGTAGCCCTAGACTGGTTTAAAGACAGGAGTTTTGCTGTCTCTCTTGGGGACTTTCTCTCTCCTTCATCACCCCTGACTTGTGGTGTTACCCAGGGGTCAGTGCTAGGACCAATACTATTTCACTTTTTTTTAATAAGGATTTTGCTCCAAATCCTGTATGATTCAGCCTAGGGGCCTGAACAAATTTGCAAGTTACCTCTGCAATGTACCATCTCAGTGTCTTTACCTGTGCACTATATATTCTCAACTCATCAAAAACGTATGCTTGGTCAAGAGTCCTTTTGTACTAGTTTTCAAGCACAGGATATCTTTTAATAGTTTATTTGCAACATACGGGGAACTGCTCTACAGCTGAATATTACCAGTTATTCTTATGCACTATTAACCCTTTAAAATCCTTCAATTTCTGCCTAAAACTGATTTTTATAAATAAAAGACTTGTTGTGGACCAACTACACTGCCTGGCCTAAAAAAAAAGAAAAAGAAAAAGAAAAAAAGGTTCATATGCTCAAATCTTTCATTGGACTGCCTTTAGCTTTGATTATGACACACATTCACTTTGACATTGTTTTGACAAGCTTCCGCAATGTTGCAAGATTTTTCTACTTCTGCAAAAGGCCGAGAAGGCAGAGAAGGAATACAAAAAAGTAATGTCCTTCTTTTACAAGATGGGATTGTCATCTCTCCTGTTTCCCCCAAGAGTTTGCATCACCCAGCAGGAGGCTTCTGTGTCTGGCTCCAGTCAGCGACTGAAGCAGAGCAGTTCATCCAAGCATTTGGTAAACCCTCCTGACCGTTTACTTGATTAGTTCTGGGGTTAAAAATACAATCGGACCTGGAGACGATCAGTGTTTGCTATGTGCAATTATAGCTACCTTAAAGTTAAGTGGTAATCACAATTGTTATTAGTATTCTCCTTTTTTTATTTAACTTTTTCTTTTATTTAAATTTTTTCTTCTCTACCTAACATTTTTACTATTTAATTCCATTTAACAAAGTTATTCATGTCATATTAAAAATGTGAAATTGATATTCTGGCATTAGTTTTTCAATTTGGCGGCAAAAGAACCTTATTTTGGGCATGTAGATGCTTTGTCATAGCGTTGAACAGAATCCACAAAAAAAAACCCAACAAAACACTTTATCCTCCTTATTTATGAAGATTCTAACAGTTTTCCAGTCATACATTTAGAGGCTGGCTGCAGGATGACTCATATTACACAACTAACCACTCAGTCATAGCATTTGGTCCACACTCCTTACCAGTGAACTGTAATGAGATTAATTAGTACTCATATCGGTAATTTGTAAAAATGTGGTTGGTTTGTTCAGTTGTGAGCAACTTCGGGTTGTTTTTTGATCATTCTCTGTCATTCAACACACACATAAAATCACTGACAAAACCACGTTTCTTCCACGTCTGTAATATTAGCAAACTGAGGGCCTTGGTCTGCCAGGCTGACATGGAGATGCTCATTCATTGATACTGCTCTGTTTTCATCACTCAGTAAAATAACTAGGTCAAATAAATTTCCTCATGTCACCCCCTGCAATGCTCTCTACATTGGCTCCCGGTCACACACAGGATATAATTTAAAATACTCATCACTTACAGGGCTCTGGACAAGCACCTACATATTTCTCAGATCTCATCCACATTCATACCACCTCACATGCACTTAGCTGTAATAACCAGAACCTGTTGTCTGTCCCACATACCCACCTAAAAACCTGTGGGCACAGAGCTTTTGTCTCCACTGCTTTAAGTCTCAGCTCAAGAAAAGTTTAAAATTGCTTATGGTCAAGCCAGTATTGCCGATGTACATCCTTTTGTAGAAATTTTACTTTATAAATTTTTAATTTATCATTTCATTTTATTGTAAAGCACTTTGTGATTTTGTCTGCGAAAAGAGTTAAAGAAATAAATATTACTTACATTTATTCTGAGGAGCACTGAGGCTATCCTGGCAATTTGTAGAAGACCAACAACTTACTGAACAACATTATATTACCTAATATTTTATCTGCGTACTAAAAGTAGTTTTCATATTCTCTTTTTGCTGTGGTGGCCGAGTTTCAGTGTTTTAAGTGTGAACTGTCTGAATAAAATAAAAAAGTTTTACACTCATTGCCAATTCCCGCTTGCTTGTTCATTCAAATTTGAGATCTCACACTCCATAGTGGACGACGGGTGAATGAGTGCTTTGGAGTGTGCAAGCGGTGGAGTACTATGCCCATGAAAGACTCCTCTACTCCCACTCAGTGGGAAGAGAAAAGTGGACTGCTTTGGAATTGAGAACCCTCTTCCACTTCACTACAGTGGGTGAGAGCCACGGGGTCCGCGCTAAGTGCTGCTGGGCACTATTACTGTGAAAAGGACTCCTCTCTAGGGTGTCCTTTCAAGTGTCTACTGAACGGGACACTACTGAAAGCTATGGCCAGTGTGTACGTGTGTGTGTGTATGAGTGAGTATGTCTATGTGCCAGCATGTGTGGGCCAGTGCACTTGCTTGTATAATGTGTTGCTGGGAAGGTTTGTACTGCTGAAACCAGATCAGTTGTGTGTGACAGCCACTGCATGAGTGTGCATTTATAGAGTAGTGAGTGTGTGCCAGGTTACAGTATTAATAGAAGGTAGTGTGTTTGTACAAGACACTAATAGCTGAATGGCTGATATTAGTGGATCAGTTTCCATCACACTCTGTGGCGTAGAAGCGCCTGATTCAGCAGGTGTCTCCCCTGAATGTCCTCGATGTTCTCTGGCTCCTCTGATAGTTCCTCAGTGTTCTGAGGAGGGTTTGCCTTGTGATGTGGCTTTGACTGCCAACATGCCAGGGGTCACACTCACACATAAAATATGATCCCAGGGATTTCTAATCTCATCAAAGGGATGGGGCTAAGGGTGCCAGAGCAGAAGTTAATATGGGGGATGCTTATGAAGCAGATTTTCATACTTTAGCTATTAGTTAATTTGAAAAGACATTTATTAAAAGTGGGTACATTGAATCACCAAGCAAATAAGTTAAATTATTTATTTAACACCTAAAAATGTGGTGGTTTGGGTGAGTTTCTATCTTGAAAGGCTAATGGATTCAGATTAAATAAGAAAGAAATAATAAAAAAAAAGAAAGAAGTCAAATTGCATACTAATCAATACTTTACAATATTCCATCTATTATCTTTAATGTAGAACTCTGGGGCCTTGTTGTGGCAAAGCTTTGCTACTTCACTGTGAAAGCTCTCAGTGGGTATCATCTGTGCTTGTTGGCAACATGCACCCTTGAAACCTTTAGGATGGCAGTGATTCAGCTGTGACTGGGGTGTTTTTGGAGTAGAATTTAATGGAGAGGGGAGAGGATTTTGGAGTAAGTAGACAAAGCTGATTAAGTATGTTTTCAGTTTCTCAATTGGTATAACATGGCACAGTGAAGGGTTTGAATCCCAGTAGAGGTGTATATGATGAAAGTGTAAGTACTTTGTGAATAATTGGGAAGAAAATTAGCCAGATGGTGTACCAGTGTGGTCACAATAAAATCTTGTGTCTCTATTTTTTTTCTAAAGGATGTAAGGAATCTTCACTTTAGATTCACATCATTATGCATGAACCATTGCAACTTGATAGTTAAAGTTATGTCAGGGACATGTTCACAGGATTGCCTCTTCCGTTGCCAATGTTTGTAAGTAGGAGAGACTGTTATACCATGCTACAGTTTTAAAAAATATAATGTGGTTTTTAGGCTTGCTTGATACAGGATTTTAGCTACTGAATTGATCAAAATCTCCTGAATTGTATTTTTCTTTTCATGATTCCTCAAATATTTTTAGATAGTAACACGTCTGGACTGCAGGCAGGCCAAGTTAACAGAACTGCTTTACATCTGCATATTACTAATTATTCTTATGCAGCATTAACCCCTTAAAATCCTTCAATTAAAACAAAGCAAAACCGGGTTTTATGGATAAAAGTCTTGTTGTGGACCAACTATACTGCCTGGTCCCCCAAAAAACCTTTGCCACAAAAAACAAGATCACATGCTCTAATTTTTCATTGGACTGCTTTTTAGCTTTAATTACGATACACTTTCACTGTGGTATTGTTTCAACAAGCTTCTGAAATGTCGCAAGATTTATTTCCGTCCAGTGTAACATAATTTTCTCTAGTACATCACAGAGATTCTCAATTAAGTTAAAGTCTGGACTCTGTAGTTCTTGGTGAACCTAGACCTGACCAACTGCAGCAACTATAGATCTCTGCACTGCCCCCACAAGCTTGTAAAGTAGGCACCAGGCATGATGGGTGCATCACTTCATCTGTCTCTAATCTTACCCTGATGCACCCATTGTCATGATCTATGTGATATATGATTTGTTGAGTTTTCCCCTTGGGCATCATGTTTTGCTTTCTGCTACCTGTTTGTACACAAACAGGTTTTGTTAACACATTCACTTCACCTGTTCCTCTTAGTCCCTCAGTGTATTTATACCCCTTTGTTTTCACTTTCCTTGGTCAGATCCTTGTGTTTTTCCCCCTGTGTGGTTCTTGTGATTCTGGGTTTTTGATTAAAACATTTGTTCCTGCTTTCCATTTGCCTGAGTGGCAATTTGCCTGAGAAGCATTTGGCTCACTTGTCACTGGGTCACTGTGGGTTGTGGACTGTACATACATCTATCAGGTCATGATTTTAGCAGCTTAAAGACTCACCGATGAGAATAATTTACACTACTCACCAAAAGTTAGAGGTGTTCATCTTTCAAGTGAAATTTACAGAAAATGTAAAAGGTTGACGCACTGATAAATTAGTGAAGCATCATCTTCCTTTACATTTAAGTCAAATCATGTGATGGTAAGTCTCTCATCTTAAAGACAATTTAACAACAGTAGTGGGTTAACCACATCGTAAATAACTTGTCATACGTTAGTTGTGGTTTTGGTCCGATGATGTCTAAGTGTGAACAATACGATGAAGAAGACTGTTATAGTGAATCGTAGGTTTATTCTGACATCATACAAAAAGTTGAATAGCCTTAACTTTATGTGAGTAGTGTACAGTCAGTGGTTCTCCAACCATGGATTGGATTTGTACCAGTTGCTGCAGAAGCTTCTTCTGGTTCCTCTTTTGAAGGTCTTGGGAAAACTATTTTGGTTGTGCTGGCCCCTCACTTGGATATGCTAAAAGATGGAGAGGAGAATAGATTCAAGCTGAAAAACAACTGAACTAATCAAACAAAAGTTTGGACACGCTTTCCATTAAGTTTTAATGTCCTGTCTCTTACTTTCTTCTTCCCTATCTTGCAAATACTCTCCCTCCTCCATCTCTTCACTGCTGTGGTCTCCTACCACCACCTCCTCCTTTGCCTGTCCCTCATCTTCTTGCCTTGGTTTTCAGAGGTGTTCCTGAGCTCGAGCCAGGATTTCTGCTACTGAATTGTGTCAACTTTTAATGTAGTGTTACCTGAGGGCCGATAGATCACAGCCATTCAGTATTGATTTTCAGCCTTTTTCTAGCATATAGAAATCTCTCCAAATCCTTAGAATCCTTTAATGATATTATCTACTTGATGTGGAAAATTTCACATTATTTGTACAGAAAAGTTATTCTGAAATTTGTTTATCCACAAAAATGCGAGTCCTTGACCATCTTTGCATCTGAAAGACTCCCACTGTTTTCTTTTTAGATTTTATTCCCTGTTATGCTACTTATTAGTGACTAAAGATCTGTTTAGTTGTGGAATGTTAATCAATTTGTTTAATCTTTTTAAACAAAAAACACTTCTAATTTAAAACTTATTATATGTGGCCTTTCTTTTGTTTTTAATTAGTTATGGTATCTTTTTTTTTTATTGAGGCCTTCTGTTTATATTTTGAACAGTGTCCCATATTTCTCATAAAACATGATTTTATATTTCCATAATGTAACTGTAGACAGGAAAACCACATATGTTTGCCTTCTTGAACCCTTATCATCCATTCTTGTCACCTGACCGTAAGTCTAAATTGCTCTGTGCTAAGATCACTGTGTCTGATTTTTTTGATCACATGCATCTCCCAGGTAATCTAGTGTCTTCAGTTTTATAAATAGGTGGTAAATATAAGAATTTTATTGCTATTTTGAAACAGGAATTTTTAAACTTTAATATGACATCATGTATTACAATAGATTTATTCTAATCAACATTGTAAGATTTTCATCTGCTATGTGGGAAGGTTTTGCTCAGGTCGAATAAGTAATGCTTTAGGAGCACAAAGTCTTTTGTGTCACCAAAATTTTGATGAGTCCTGCAGTTTGTGGGGGTGGGGGAGTTGTGTTTCTGTGCACGGCCATGAAATGATAGGTGATGTGCCCATGTTAGAGGCTTGAATGTGTTTGTGATCATATACACATATGGGGTGTTACACAAGCCCATAATTACACTGTCAAGAGGAGGCTGAGTGGAACAGTACACGTGAATACACTATGGTGGCACACATACGTGCACACAAACACACACACACACTTAAACAGCATCATGAGTTGGCAGTGGGCTCGTTTTCCACCTCAGGTCAGGCTTAGTTCATGCACAAAGAGTGTGTATGCGCGTGCGCGCGTGTGTGTATGTGTGGTAATCCTGCTCCAGTTTTATTTTTAAAGTGAGCTCAGACAAAGGCCTCCAGTCAGACTGCTCTGAGAACAGGACCTTGGGAACATGACCAGTGGCTGTTGCGTCATAGTGGGTGTGTGTGTAAGACAGAAAGCAAGACAGAGTAGATCAAAATTTTTTCTTGTAAAAAAGTCACTTGTTAAAGCTGAAAAGGAACAAAGAGGGGAAAAAAGCCCTGGAAGATCCTTGCCAGATGTGCAAGAGTGTGCACAACTACACACACACACTAAAGTGTTCCCTTGAAAGCTGGCTTAGTGGACATTTGAATGTCAAGGGACGTCACTATATGATGTCATAGGAAGGATTTTATATGTGATAGCGACCAATCACCTACACAGACTCACACAAAGTGTGAAAGGACAGTGGATACAGTGTTTCCCTCCACACAGACCTCACCACACCCAGCAAAGTGCTTTTTCAACAGGTTTGCAGAAAGTAAAAGAAAGGATAAGAGGGCAGAAGAGGAGAGAAAAAAGGGAAAGAGATGAAAAGAAGAGAAATGTATAAGCCACAGAAAAGGTGCAAGTGTGGAGACATGAGACAATTGGAAGGAAGATGAATGAAAGAGGTGGTAAGAAAATTACACTACCAGTCAAAGGTTTGGACACACTTTCCAGACTTTTGACTGGTAGTGTTTTATATAAAATAGGGGACACAGAGAAGATGAGTCAGGAAAGTCAAAAACAAAGAAGGGAGGAGAGACAATGAGAGAGAAAGGAAATATGAGAAAAAAAAGACTGTTAGGATCAGTGCTCCAACATTTGTCTTCGCTGCTATCATTTGGAAGCTTTCCAAACCTACAGACACTAGAAAACCCGAGGAAGCCTGGCCTCAGTTACGTTACATCACACACACACACGCACACACACAAGCACAGAGTACTCTGTCCTATAACTACACTGCCAACCTCCGTCTTTCCTTTCTTTCTTCCTTCCCTTTTTCATGTTTTTTCAAGTCTTATTTTCCAGTGCTCATGACGCACTCTGGCATAATGAAACTGTTAAGAGGAGTCCGGTCGAGGACTGAGACCAAGAGCGGGTGGGTGGAAGGGGGTGTAAAGTGACACTGCGCTGGGGCACTATATTTACAATGCACCTCTTTAACACACAGCCTAAATATAGCTGCCAAATCTTTTCTCAGCGTCTGCCACACACTGTTGCACCGTCACAAGCTCAGGCATCAGATGGCACTAGTGGATTGACACCACACTGTGCTGCCAAAAGGAACACGCCTTATCCTCTAGCATGTTCCTCTGCAAACCCAGCCTCGCCTTGCTACAACTAACCTCCACCCTTCAACACACTAGCATTCAGGTTCAGGACATTCTCTCCTCTCTGTTCACTGTGTGCATTTAGCCTTTTCTTTTAGGTCTGCTCTTAAAATAAAATTGGAGAAGAGGAACTTAAGTTTCTGTCATAACTTGATTTTTCTATTAAAAAGAAAAGACAGGAAGCTGTGAAAGAAGTGGAGGGATTTAGATGTCACTGAGGATTGAACTCCTTCATTTTTCTGAACACCTTGTGAGTGACAGATGAAGCAGTGAGATTATTTAGTCAAGAAAAACAGCAACACTGCAGCTAAAGTCAATTTTTCCATCCAATAATTGATTATCTATACCTGCTTATTCCCATGCAGAGTTGTGAGGAAGCTGGAGCCTGTCCCTGCAACTAGTGGAAGCGGATACACAGGACAGATCACCAGTCTACTGCAGGACCCAGCATAAAGTTATGTGTCACAAATACAGTGACAGCTGTAGCGACCCTTAGGTGCAAGACATAACTGAAGTAAAATCAATTAAAAAAACCTTTTTGAGGTACAGCTGATTGTTTATTTACACATGTATAATTTCCTTATAAGGTATGCCATTGTAATGCAATCTAGTGCAACATTTCTGGTATATTTCCTACCTTTGTACACTGTTTGATAATAATTTTTTAATGTAAGTCTTCCAAAAAGTGTAAATTCAACTTCGTGAGAGTTGTCCTGCAGGACTGAAATATGTTTACGTGTAATTTTTTCCACCCACAAATCTGTAAGTAGCAAAACATTAGAAATTAAATTCAGATCCCCCCCCCCCACACACACACACACGCACACACTCTACAGGTTCAAGAGAAGAATCCATTCATTGTTCCATGACTGCCTCCTCTGGACTGTCTCTGTGGTTGTCAGTAATTTCACCAACACATCAGCTTAAGTAACAAACCAAAATACGCATTTATTGCTTTTTCTACTTTTTTTCAGGAAAAAAATGCGTACAAACAAGATTCCTGGAATTTTTCAGAGCACGCATAAAAACTGAAAACTGCGCCCAGAGACACATTTTCACACTATGACGTCCTGAACTTAGTGTCTGGATCAGCTTGTGGTAGCTTGGGGCACAGCATGTGTCTGCTGATCAAAATATTGAGCTCAAGTCAAGTTTTCCTCATAACGTTTTTGTGTCCTTCAAGAAAGTTGGTGTGAATGATTTTCAAAGGAAACAAAGAAGGCATTCTGTTTAGATGAAACTAAATGAATTACTGGAGCCTTAAAGATCTTTTTATTAAGATAGATTAGAGTAGTAATAGCCAGAATCATAACAACTTTGAAAGTGTTAGGATAAAACAAAAAGCTTGTGTTCTTAGTATAACATACCATGTCCTTTATGTTTAGCTAGAGATCACACACTAGATTCATAGACAATTTAAATGTTAAAAAGAATTGTGGGGTTTTTATTCTTCGCGAGTGATTTAAAGTGTTTCAGTTAAATTTGAATTAAGTTTTGTTCTGTTAGTTTATTTACACACATACACACACACATCCACATACCCAATTAATATAAAATACAGCAAATATACAGTAAACATTTTTTACAGTGACAGGAGGGTGAAAGGGTCACCCCAAGGAACTGCTTAAAGCTTCTAAATGGGGTCCGTCCATCCATCCATCCATCCATCCATCGAGTACAAAAACAGTCATTGGCATTGCATTTTCAATTATGTTTCATACAATACCATTACTTACTGTGACAACAGTTTAGTCTGGGACAGTGTCTGGAACTGATTACAATGTTAGCTTGGACAATGACATTTATATAAATTAATCTGTCCTCGCAATATGCTTGAAATCCCACTATTCGTTATAGAATAACAATAAAGGAAGCTTGAATCTAATATGGTGAGACATTGCATATGTTGCAAAAATGCTTCTTCCCTTGTTCTCCATGTAAAATAAAATTCAATTAACCACAACAAAATCTGGTTGAATGTGGACAAACACCAAATTTTTGCTCTGGGGTCACCAGACAGATAAATTCAGCCATGTTTTAGGCTACACTGGTTCCAAAATTCTGTTGTGTTCTGGTATGAAATTTCATCTGTGAAAATGACTTGGGTGTGACAGGAGGTTCTGCCTTTCTGCAATGTGTTTCTTTCCATGTGAAACATGATGGTGAGGCAGCTGACTGTTAAACCATAATACAGGTATGTGTTGTATGTGTGGGAGAACTGTAGCGAGGCAGCTCTGAACCTGGGCCTGACACTGGTCATCAGAGGGCTGTCGAGGCAACATTGGTGCTTATAGGCATGTCAGTGCGCAGTTTGAGTTTGCTTGTGTGTTTACTAAACAGGGTGTTAACGTCAGTAAATCAGTGTTTATCCTCACATGTGTCGAGAGAGAAGCGTGTGAGTGTATTTATACCTATTTGCCTTGCCACTGTCCCCAAACACACACACCTTCATCAAGCTACTGTTCATGAAGATACTCACCAGTGGCCCAGAACAACCCCAGCACAATGCCATAGTAGTTTTCCATGTGTATTGTAGAGTGCAGAGGGGGTGTACAGTGGCTAAGTTGCTTTGGTTTTCCATTATAATATCTATGGTGGGCGGTGTGAGAGCGTCACTGCTGCTTCCTGTATGCAGTACTGTACACACTGTGTAGTGAGTGTGTGGAATAATGTGGTATGCAGAAAAAGAGAACAGCATCACAATACATCTACTAATAACATACTGCAGTCAAACCCCAACCCCCCACGCCACACCCTCCTCTGTGTCTGTTGCTGGGGCCTTTGGGAGGAGGTTTGTGGCCATTTTCTCAGCTTTCCCTTGGGAGTCTGATCCGGCTGCGGCAGCAACACACAGTCTCAAACCTCAGCTTGACTTTACTGACCCGAGCCTGTGCACGACATCACTGTTGAGGCGTCCACGCACAGGAAGCTCAGACCAGCACATACGCACTCCTGCAGAGACGTCACAGCAAAGACAAAGTGACACAAAGACATACTGACGTCTTTCAGTGGAGAAAGTTTTGTTCCCATGGTTTCGGAGCTATATAGTCCTAGTCAGAATTATTTGCAGTCCTGAATTTCCTGTACGTAATTTAAAATATCTCCAGACATAAACACAAATTAATACGTTTTGTCTAATGACATTTATAAAATAACCAGTTGGCAGAAAAGTACATATCTATCCATAAACCGTTGTTCCAGAGAGACCATGGCTTGAGTCGGTGCAAATTCTCAGTCTACCAGATCGTGGCAGATCCAAGAGCTAAAGAATTCTGTTGAACTTTTTTTTGGTTGTTGTTCTTTAAGACAATAATCCCCCTTCATCCAAAATAGCATCCTCGACTCTAGCTAACTAGAAAGGTGTATCATGCATTCAACTTCTTGTGAGTTTGTTAGTCATTTAAAAGTTATTGTGGCTGGATACTCGACATTGGCCACATGAACATTGTGTGGGTCGTTATGGTCATTGTCATGTGGGATGTTGGGGTGACATGAATTAAAGTAGTATTAACTTTCTGATCTTTGCCTGTAAAGGTAATTTTCTCTTGTTACAATTGTCTTTTGTATGTTTTAACTCAGTAACTTATGCAACTGCGGTTTTGTATTTGCTGCTACCTATCTTGGACCAGGGCTCCCTTGTAAAAGAGGTTTTTAAACTCAATGGGATTTTTTCCTAGTTAAATAAAAAGGTCAAATAAATAAAATAAATATGTGTTATCTTAAAAATATGTGTTTCTGACTCGTGATGGTGCGTTGAGCTTTATTTTGTACAGTTCTGGTGCCATCATTGCCCAACAGCGTCCTGAGGCTGAGAAACCGCATTTCACAACTTTTTTTCCAGGATACTAAATCAGTTTACAGCTGACTTCTGCATTTACGGACCACATCACATGCCAGCAACTGGATATCAACAAACTGGCCATTTTTAATGTGCTGGCTGATTTATCAAAGACATGCAAGGGTATCAGATAAAGGGAGGAGAAGAAAGAGAGAAATGGAGCAAGTGGTAAGACAAGAGTCAATGTCAGACTGACTTTTACTGGCTTGAAATAGTTCAGAGTCCAGGTAGAATAAAAGAAAGATGTCAAATTAGCCATGTTAGGGGGTGCATCACTGAAAAGAATCAGCTGAAAGTTCCATAGTGCTTCTTTAACGTGCAAACAGTGACAAAAGCTCTTGTGAGAGATGACTGTCCAGCAACAGTTGCTCTATGATAACAAAGATGCTGTAGATTCCTTCAGTTGTTTCTAAAACCATTTGTTCTCTCTATCAAGAATTACGTTATGTTTTCAGTGGGATCTCATTCCTCCTTCAGATGCAGGTGCATTTATAAACCTGAGAAACTAGTTCCCTGTGTGGTGGCATGTGCTATAGGAATGGTTGTTAGTGTCCCTTTCATGAAGATCTGTGGCCTTCTCACATTTTTAATATTGCAACGACCTGCAATAATGTACCATTGCTGTGAGAAAATCCTACATTTCAGACATTCAGGGTGCAAGAAAAGGCAGGACTTTGTTCCTTATCCTTTTTGCCTCTTCTCCCCCCCCCCCCCCCCTTTTTTTTAGTTTTTGCAAAAAGTGTTACCTTAGCTGTTACCCTAATAAGAAAAAACAATTAATACCATATCACATTATAACGTGATAGTTCATTGTATAAACGTGAAACGAATAACATTATATTGTGATACGTTTTATTATGAAAATGTGAACTATTAATCGTATTTGTCTTTGTGTGGAGAAGCTGTGCATGCAATGGCAAGAGAAATGTCTAATTTACCAGAATACATGGTATGTATTCAGTGTAAGACTTTCAACCAAGCCACTGCAAGGTTTTGTTATTTTTTGTTTGTTTTTTAGGCCTTATGCTATGTTTTTTTTTGCTTTGAGCCATGATTTGGTTACATTGGTGCACCAGAATTCGCAATAATCCTACAGGTCCTACATTGTATTTAGTATTTATCCATTCACATGGCTTCAGCACTTCTTGTTATGCAGTAACTTGGATTTTTTTTCTCTACACTCACAAACATGAGCATGTCCGGCAATATAGGGTTCATTGTCTTGCCCAAAGACACTTCAACATGTGGAAATGTTGGGGATTGAAAGTGTTGACCTTCCAGTTTGAGGACGACCACTCTACCCACTGAGCTACAGCCAACTCAAAAATCCTAAACCTGTATTTACTTAGGTTACAAGACAAATAATTGGCTAAAAAATAAACTAGTACAAGAATGAATTTCCAAGCCTTTCACAAAAGAATTTAACTTGTCACCGTGGCAACCAAGCAGGCTGCCATGATAGACAGACATGACAAGAACACAACTTCTTTACATGCTTCTATCAATGCACCCTGTGTGTGAATTCTGTGAGTAGAATGGTTGGTAGCAGATAGCGTCTGTATCATGTGTGAGTCAGGGAATTATGGGATACGTGTCAAATTCACACTTCTCTGGTCATTGTTGGGCGTCTCACACTCATGCACGCCTGCAACCTTACATTCTACTTCCTTGTTTTGCTTCACTATTTGCAGCTTTCTTTTCCACCAATTTGCCTCTGGCTTTAAAACCCTGTCAGTCGAGGTGTTGGAGGGACCTTGCTGTCTCTCACTGGCTGTCATCCCTTGAGTTAAACACTCTCAGTTTTCATGTTCACAACCTTCACTAGTCAAACTCTACAGAAAACAGTGAAGGGGAAAACAATCATCAGAGATATATGAAGAGGCTCAATGAAGAGTTGGAGGAGAAGATCGTGAGGGAGGGTATGCAGGTTGTCCTGTATCAGGCTTGGTTGAATCTCAACATTGATCTCATGAATAATAGAAGTCTGGTGGCCATGTGACAATATTAGATGTGACATCCAACGACAATCTGGATTCACCAGTTTTCCAAGCAATGCACAAATACACGCGCTCACATTTTTTCATGCTTGACTATTTCCACATAAGTTAGCTGATTCTAGTTTCTCTAATCCAGAGTAAATTGTTCTATGCGTGGGTGTCAAATCTATGCATATGGCCATGTGGGGGTCGTAAATAGGATAAGGGGCCAAAATTTTTTTTTATTCTCTCATCCAATAAAACAAAGGTGAGCAAACAGCCATGTTGAATGAAGAATTTTTGCACATGTTTATGGTTCAGAAGACTTTGTAAATAAATGTTTTAGTGAGTACTTAGCACCAAAACTTGTTAAGGAGCCAAATGGTAAACTAAAGTATTAATGTATAAGATGATAGCTGCACTGTACAACAAACTATATCCAGGCAGTGATCCGGATAACCTCCAACATGTAATAACTTATTTCATTTCTGAGATTTCCTAAAAAATTTATTAAAATCCATCCATAACTTTTTGAGTTATGTTGCTAACAGATACACAGACAGACAGAGAGAAAAACCAAGGTAATAAATATTTGGAAAAACAAATTAGAGCAAACAAAATTAAGTTTGTATTTTAACTTTTAACTTTTATTTACTCCAGTTCACTTCTTTATGGGGATCCCGCACGCAGGGAGCTTTGCTTGCTCAGTCTAAAGGGTTGCTGCCATGATTCTCTGCCTTGTCTGGGTAGTTGGGGACCTGTAGTGCAGTCCAATGATCGCGGTGTGGACCCTGATCTGGGCGGTTCTTGTTTTTGTGGCCTCTGTGTTCATAGGTTGGATGGCTTCCACTGAAATAAAATAAAATAAAAAAACAAAAACAAAAAATTATCCCAGAGAGAAACTGGATTTCCCAGTCTCTCATAATTTCCAGGGAAATTGTAGATGGATCCCCAAGATATCGCTGCCCTACAGCAGCGTCAAGCCAGATTTAGGAATTGGTGTTTATGTTTGTGCAAAATGGGATTTGGGGGGTACATGTGCATTTTGTGTATTAGTGTGTGAACGAGTATGAACGATCAGTTGTCTGTTAGGTCATTTACTTTGGTATGTGAATGCTTGTGTTTTTAATTTGCAAAGATTTTTGTTTTTATTATGGATAGCACTTTATTGTTTTTTGTATGTATAATATGAATTTATATGAATATAAAATATAAAATAAATTTGCATAATTTATTGTCCTCCGTTATTTAGAGGTGTTTGTGTCGCATACAAATGATGTGGAGGGCCTATATGTCCACTTTGCTACGACTCCACCCATTACCAAAATGGTACTCAATTGGGAAGCACCTTTACCGAGTAGAGACTGAGTTGAGTCCAGTAGCAGAAATGGGGACTCCAGTCTGGGACTCGGACTTGAGTCACACTTAAGTCGCATTTCCAGTGACTTGTGACTCGACTTGGACTCTCACTCAAAGGACTTGAGAGTCATGATTTGAGACTCGTGAGCAATCATATTCTTTTTCATTATCTTCTTTCTATCTGATGTCCTGTCTGCTGTTATTTCTTTGTATGTAACGTCACACATGTACGCCTGCAGTGTACGCACAATCAATCAAAACATTGAGAGTACAGGTTTTTTTTGGGTATTAAAAACTTAATAAAAAGGGACCAGACAAAAGGGAGCAGCAAACTGGAACATCTGTGGAATAAAAATGCAAGGTGTTAGATCCACTACATCCACTTTAAAACACACCTGGAGAAGTTAGTCACTGTAATATGAAAGTTAATATTAGCATCTATGTTGTGGTAAATGGTCCGTTTTTACATACATTATACATCACATTCACACACAGATGGCAGTAGCTGCCATGCAAGGCGCTCACCAAGACCCATCAAGAGCAACTAGGGGCTCGGTGTCTTGCCCAAGGACACCTTGACATGAACTCGACTTGGCCAAGGATCGAACCGGCAACCCTTGGGTTACAAGACGACCACTCTACCTTGCTGAGCCACACCTCCCACCATGTTAGCACCGCGCTTAGAGCCATGTTAGCTTAATGTTAGCTTGTTACTAGTTTTGTACAAAAAGACTATTAACTCCGACAGATTGGCTCCACTGAATGTTCAGAAGAAGAATGAGATATTAACTGAACACAGTTTCCATAAACTGTGACATTGCCATGATGACGTTAAACTAGGACCAAGCTGGAATCAGACCTACTGTAAACAATGCGGTTTTACTGCGTCTGTTTATTAGAAAGTACAGCTGTTGCTGATTTAGGAATGTAGGAATTAAGTATTTGGCCTGCAAGCGGTGGATCGAAATTAATTAAAATATTGAGGGTACTCATCTTACAGAGTTATTTCAAGCCCTTTAAAAAAGATATTCCAGTTTTTCTGGTGCACTAGTGCAGGGATCACTCAACCTGCCAATTTTACATGTTTACTTGCTGCAATACACTTGAGTCAAATTATTCATTTAGAAGGCTTGTGCAGAACTTGACTACAAGCTGTCATTTGGACCAGGTGTGTTGTGGCAGGGAAATGTCTAAATGCTGCAGGACAGTTGGTGATTCTGAAAAAAAAGTGCAGCATGTTAGCCCTCCTCTCTACATTCAGAAAAAAATCCTATGAACTGCAGTTTTTGTATTTTAAGTTTTGTCTGTGGGTCCAGAGAGATTTTGGTTTACACTATGTTAAGAACATATTTACAAATCTGAATACATTTACATGGTCATCTACTGGTTTCAATGAAGCAAAGAAATCATCCAGAGGAGAGGGACAGAGCATTTGTCAGTTGCGCCGGGGTGCTCCAGTCTGGGGGCCCCTCTGCTCTCGGCTGAGTGGGGCCACTGCTCTCTCTGCTTTGGCTGTCCTGGGCTCTGCTTTGTGGACCTGCCAGGCCTTTGGAGCCTCGGGCTCCCCTCTGTTTCCTCCTGATGTTTCGGGGAGTCGGCATGGTCACGGCCCCCTTGCAAGCACACATATCATCCTTGTTGCAAGGTAACACGTGCATGTTCACAAATGTGCTCGTGTCTCCATCCGCTTTTAACTAGATATTGCTGATGTTTGTGTGTTGGTACGTCTCTCTACAGGAACGTTTGATAACTGTTGTAATTTTTCATCATTTTCCCATTTTCTTTATTTATTTACTTTACTTTTATTTCCACATTTCAATTCTGTCCTTTTCTCTTTTTCTCTCTCCCTCTATCTCCCTGTCAGGTTCGGCACTGACATATCAAGACTGAAGAAAATAAGATTATAATAAAAATAATAAAAAATATTCCAAACATTCCATAAGGGCAGCCATTTATATAGCATGTCTCCCTTGGTAGAGCAAATCTTTCCAGAAAAATATGACACACAGGCCGCCGTTCTGTATGTTAGGACGCTGGACAGGACAGGGTTAATAAAAAAAAAAAAGTAGGTCAAAAGACATTCTTTTCTTTTGTATTTCTGAGATTAGGTTGACTGCAATTTTCACCTTCACTGCTAGATGCCACTAAACCTCACAGTATCTTACAGTATCTGAAAGGTCATTTTTTAGTTCCTGAAACATGAAGTTAAATCAAAGTTGTCATGTTTGGCTACAAATCCCTGACTCATAACAGTGTCGTTAATATGAAACACCTTCATTAAAAAATAACAAGTTGCCTGCTGAACAAGAAAGGCTCCCATGTTTTTCTGTATTTCTTAAGTTTTTAATAATATATCTAGTCCAGTTCTCATAACTTACACACACATATGCTTCCGCTGTCATATTATTTTTGTTTACTTTCTGTCCTTGCTCATCAGTCATTCACCGAATAAAATCTATGTGAGAAGAATCAGCAAGTCTGCAGTTTTTCTCCCCGAGCCAATTGCACCCATGAGTGTTTTTTCTTTGTCTTTCTTTCATGCATTTATGCATGTGAGCAACTGGTAAACGTCAGGGGCAAACAAGAGCCCAGAGCAAGTGAGGTGAGAGGATGAGGTTTACAGGACCAGTTAGGAAGAGGATGAAGAAT
The DNA here is from genome assembly GCA_037177495.1 of Rhadinocentrus ornatus. Lineage (NCBI taxonomy): Eukaryota > Metazoa > Chordata > Actinopteri > Atheriniformes > Melanotaeniidae > Rhadinocentrus > Rhadinocentrus ornatus. The sequence continues at coordinate 16,273,021 of JBAMHW010000006.1, forward strand.
GCTTTGTTTTTCCATACATGCTTAATTATTTTAGACATTTTAGAATTTGAACACATCATTTAAAGTAACTCTAAATTTTTTGCTCTTGAGCTTCCTGTGCAGTTAGAAGATGTAACATCAATGGTAAACAAACGGATCTCTGTCTGACTCCTGCTCATACACAGCCATACTTAAAGCAATGTTCATGCTGAAGAAGCTGGTACAGACACCATCAGCAGCTACCAAAAAAGTCAAGCAACAATAGAAGCACCTAACAAAAATAAAAGTGCTCATGTTTATATAAACTGAAAGCAAATTGTAAGGAAATTTGTGTTTGGTCAGTTATTTCTCACTTTAATAATACTAACTGGTGTTGTCTTATACATTGCCATAAAGCGAGCTACATGGTAATGTGGTAGTTACCAGCATAACCTCACAGCATAAAGGTTACTAGTTTGAACCTTGGCTGGAGAGTTTGCAGGTTCTCTCTATGTATATGTGTGTTCTCTCTTTCCGTGCTTCCATCCAGGGTGCACCCTGCCTCTCGCCTTGTAGTTTAGGCCCAAGCTCCCTCTCAACCGTGCATTGAAATAAGCGGGTATAGATAATAGATGGATAAACTTAAAGTATAACTTGCAAGGATTGTGCTTCTTTGGAACAATAATAATAATAATAATAATAATAATAATAATAATAATAATAATAATAATAATAATAATAATAATAATAATAATAATCATAATAATCATAATAATCATAATAATCATCATTTTATTTATAGGCGCCTTTCTCGACACTCAAGGTCACCATACAAATAAAACCAAGATAAAAAATACAGTATATAAAAAAAGTTGTAAATATCGACATGCAATAAAAATGGAACTAATTTCAAAACAACTGATTAAGACACTGCCCAGGCTTGCCCACTTATAGAGCAAAGGCAAGCCTGAATGAAAGGTGAACAGGAGGGCCAGTGAGAAGAATAGATAAAGAGGATATGAGGGTACAGACAGGATCACTGATATGGAGAAGATCAGAGATGTATGAAGGGGCGAGGTTGTGAATGGTCTTGTTTGTTAATAGGGTTCATTCATACTGAGTGTGATTTATGACAGGGAGTCAGAGGAGTTTCTGTAGAACAGGTGTGATGTGGGAAGTAGATGATGTCATTGTGATGATACGAACTTCTGTGTTTTGTACTAGTTGTAGTTTATGAAGGGTTTTCTGGGGGACAGGGTAAAGATGAAAGTTGCAATAATCAAGTCGAGAAGTGACTAGACTGTGAACAAATATGGTAGCAGTGTGAGGTGTGAGGAAGGACGCAGACGCTTGAGCCTGCAGAGATGAAAGGAAGTTGACCGGATTAGGTTACGGGAAGTGAAGAAGAGTGAGCTATCCAGGATGACACCCAGGCTCTTAACCTGATTGTCAATGGATATTGTGAAACTGCCAGAGTTGGTTAAAGTGGACTTCGTACTAATAAGCAACATTTCTGTTTTGTCATTATTAAATTTGAGAGAATTGCACGCGAACCACAATTTTATTTCAGTGAAGGCAATCACAGAGGGATGAAGGAGAGAGGGTGGAGTCAAGTTTACTGGAAATTTGGAGGTGGATATGATATTTCTTGAAAATAAATCAAAGGGGGAGTTTACAGATGATTAACAGAGGACCCAGGACAGAACCCTGGGCACACCTAAACGTTAACGAATAAACTGAGTGCGGCCAGAGAGATAAGACTTAAACCAAGCAAGGGGAGCATGAGCTATGATGCCAACATACAACACAGCTATAAATGACAAGAAATGTGCCAGAATCAACACTTTCCTGTTAGTGTTCATCCCTATTTTAAGTTGCTTTGGTTGATTGGATGATTGTATTCTCCCAAAGTTATGATAAAGACACATGGCCATTTTCACATTTTTAAATTTTCTTTTTAAGTTTACACTTTTAGAAACCTCAGCAGCATGGAAGATCCATATGCAATGATAACAGTCTGTCACCTCCTCCTCACGTTGGTTACTAGTCTGGTCACATTTTGCTGTGGGATGGCATCACATTCTTCAATCAGAAGTTGTTGAAGGTCAGCTAGTGTGGTTTTGTTGGTCATTATAGCATGAACAGCACATCCAAGCTGATCTACAAGTGTTAAGTTGGGCTGAGGTCTGGCCTCAAAGCAGATAATTTCCAAGTCCATATATTTGAGTTTTCTATCAGCACTATGGGTAGTTTTCATTTCACTGTGGTGTTAATGCAATTTTTTTAATACACAAAGGGAAAAGTTTTTATTTTTGCATGGAAACATAGTGTAAAGAGAGCATGACACACCTGGCAGCGCTTGAACCTCAACACAAAAAGGTTTACCGATAGGAAAAACTGGTAGGGGATTTTGGCACTTTGGGGGTGTGCTGCCCACACATTCAGCTGTGTTGCTCATTCCACAAAAGCACAATCCTTTCAAAGTATACCCTGCTGTGAAGGTGACTAATCAGGCTTTCCAATGGTGTATACAACACCAATTTGTACTATTTATGAATAAAAATAATTAACCAAACACAGATTTCCTTACCTTTTTACTTAGTTTTTTATGATAAATATGATGAACGTACACAATCACAAAAAAGATAAATAAAAATAAAATAATGTTTGTGTTTAATTTTTTTTCCTTATTTACATTTCTGAAACAATTTAATTTAATTTTGAAATTAGCAAAACCTGATTGAACATTTTTACTATGTATAATAATATAATAGTAAATAGCTCGTAAATTAGTATGAAACAAAATTAAAGTGGTTTACTGATTATCTATCTATCTATCTATCTATCTATCTATCTATCTATCTATCTATCTATCTATCTATCTATCTATCTATCTAT
>JBAMHW010000006.1:16276491-16291969 GCA_037177495.1 Rhadinocentrus ornatus
ATCTATCTATCTATCTATCTATCTATCTATCTATCTATCTATCTATCTATCTATCTATCTATCTATCTATCTATTATCTCACTAGTCTCTTCACGATCCTCTAAATGTGCCACTAGACGCATTGCATATCAATAATAGTTTTGAACCCTTACCTAAATTTTATAGTAGTTGACTGAGTTACCAAAGTAAAAGTTTAAAAAGCAGTGGAGAAAGCAGCAAAGCACAAAATGGTTAAGAATGCACTGGTAAATATGTTAGAAGAAGGAACTTTTTCTGTCATTAAACCTCCTAAAAACACACACCTTAGCCTGAAGATACATGAGAATTATCACTGCAGAACTGAGCTGTCATATTACAATTTCTCTCTATCACCCCAGGCTTTGACCTGCTCAGATGTTTGCAAGGCCTGAAAATATTTATATACCCTAACAGTTGAGAAAAAAACTCTGCACTCATTCATATAAGCATGAAGGCAGCTGTGAGGAACTGATTGAATTATGATGATATGCTAGTGTAGTATAGTATACGCTTGTTCAAATCAAAATGCAAACTTCTGTACATCAAGAAAGTGCAGGAGAAGTTTAAAATACTTTAGGGCAGTAGGTCAAGACTGCTGCTGCTTGTCAGATCACAGCAGGATATCGGCTAAGAAGTTAGAGGTGTGCTCATATTATATGCAGGGAACCTGTGAAATGAAACAAAAAAAAACAACAACAAAAAAACAACAAAATAATTAAAAATGAACAGTATTAAATTTCCAAAGGGAAATCATAATGCTGTTTTTCTTTGTTTCGTTTAGTTTTCTTTTTTGTGATCACAAGACATCAATATTTCTAGTTGGCATGAACAACCTGTAGCATTCTTTGTTACAGTGGACCTGAAAAAGCCTCCTAAAACACACTTTGTTTCTTCAGTGTTGTGTACAGGGTTTAAAGAATTGTCCATTATATTCAGCAACTTGGATAGATTTCTTCTCCAGAGGCACCAGAGCTGTCCCCAGTTAACTTTCTGAAACAGTTTGTTCAGTTTCAGTTATAAAATCATTTATATTAAGTGCAGTTTGAAAGGGGTTAATACAAACGTTCTACACATCCATGAGAGTTAAGCTGACTACAGACCAGCGGCAAAAGGTAAGGCACATTTTAAAAGGATGCAGCTATGAAATCATGAGATTTATCCACAAACAAAACTCTACTGGTTGAAATCTGGAGCAAAAAGCTAGGGGTATGCAGTACGATGCACAACATTTATGCACACATTAAGCACTTACATAATTCCACCTCACCTGCCGCACTGGCATGCAAATGTACCACGACACATTTACTAACCTGCCCTGACAGACATGCCTTGAAGCAATGAACATGTCTTAGAGAGAATAAATCAGACAGCCCTAATATGCAAATCAAGCAGTCTGACAGCAGCTGATGTTATGACAAGCAGGATATGCAACATGTTTGTAATATGGGGCTCCAAGGTCAGGTGCATAAAAAAAGAATTCAACTTTGAAAAGCATAGGTGAGGAAAGACATGAAGTCTTCACACTCAATGAGATGATCTACTGTTAAGGTGGATTCTGTTGACTCCTTAATATTTTATTGAAAGTTGACTTAATTAGTAAACACATTATAACAACTGATCAAATTACAACATATGATGAATCCACAGATATTTTATCACTGAGGTTGAGAAGTTCATCTTTATCTTCCTCAGCAAATAGCTGAAAAGTAAAGAAACAGGTTGTAGAGATCAATTAGGCCAAATTAAACCCTGTGTGTCATGTTTAATAAATTAGTTTAGTTTTCATGCTCCAAGAGAGAACAATTAAAAACAGAGCATAAACATATAGAAGAATAATTAGTGGAAAAACATGAGCCTCAATGTTTTGTTTTTATTTTCTGTCAATAAGTGTTATAATCTTACTTGTTGCCATTTGTGAAGGCGCCTCAAAGTGACATCCCAGGGCATCCCAGGTACAGGCTGTGCCCCTGAAACAATCCAGCACCTAACAGCGGGGTGTTGGAGCTGGAGAAACATCAGATATCTTCATCCAGATGAGTGCGTTCCTAGGAACAGCTAAGATACTGTGTAGAACCCTCAAGTTCCTAGGGCTCAGGTGTTAACCAGAACACAACAGTACTGGGAAACCCTGATAGTTTGTGGCAAGGTTATCTCAACATCTAAACTTCAAACAGAACCATTCCTTAAAGTGACACAATGTAAACATCCAAACAGCAAAATAGGATAAAAGGGCACATTAAAAGACAAATATACAGTATTTCTAAACTCAGATAATCACTGAGTGTCAAATGAGAGCAGCAGAGCCCCACACTGACAGTGAAACTTAACCTGGAGGGTTCCAGGTTACGTTCTGGGGATGTCCTGCTGTGTGTAGTTTATTTCTGAGGGAAAACCGAGCCAAATGAACAGAGTGGACATCTATCCTGCTCTGTGGTGGGGTGTTATACCTAAAGAATATGGTTTACTCAGTGGAGATAAACCTGGAAGTTTAGCATGGCATGGCTTTACATCCGCAACACACATGCATAGTTAAACAAAATCACAAGTGTCACATATAGCTATTAATGAAGAGGAAACAAAGAGTGTTTTTTGTTTCACAACATTTAGCTGAATGGAAAGCACAGCGACTAAGCTAGATGATGTTAAATCATTCATAATTTAAGGCAGTAGTCAGCAGCAAGTGATGTTATTCATTACTTTATATGAAGGTGTCATGTTCCATGTTTGTCCAGCAGGCATGTGACTGAAGGCTGCTTTCACTGTACGTGACGCCCTTCTTCATTCATCAGCACCAGAGCTCTTGTCTTCATCATGTGAAAAGCTTATGAAATCATAAACCATAAAATAATAAACACTGATCCTGTTGTATACATGCCTGTAATAATTTTTGAGAAAGAATAATAAACCTCATCCAATCCATGCATTTGCACAAAACACAAGCTTTTACACGAGAATGTCACATTTGCACTTTTCTGCCACAGAAGTTTTCTTAAACGCACAACAATATTGGACACAGTAAAAAAAACAAAAGTCCAGCATTGTTTTAGGCTCTGACCCCAAGGCAAACAACTATGGCAACTATTTGCAGAGACATAAAACAACCTAGGAACATTGTTAAATAAGAGCCAGGTTGTCCTCAAATTTGTTGTACACATCCCTTGCTCCCATCTGCCCCCTTCCTGTCGCTGCGCTGGAGTGCTGCACAAGGAGTGGAAAATCTTCTATAAATACACTGCACATAAACAACACCCAAACACATGACTACACACACCCTTGACCATACAGGCAATGAGTCTTAAATATTAGAAAGCACAAGGCTGACACCTGAGATACTCAGTGTGGCAGGTCCCCCCACCCACAACCCACCACCCCCTACTTAAATTAGTCCAGCATTAGCCATGTTGTACTTAACGGTCCAGTCTGACCTCCTTTGCTGCAGACCGGCAATGAGTGAGAGAAAGTTGGTGGGATGAGGGGTGGTGGTGGTATGTGAATAATTCTGGGGGACACATTCTTGTGACATCACAACCCAGTTGGCTCTGTTTGTGTGCTTGTGGCAGTCACACGCGGTATCACCAGGCCTGACGTAGCCTGATGGCTGATGGGAGGGGATGTGTGTTAAAAGACTGCAGAGATCAGTTTGGCCTCCGTGTTGGGATTCACCTTATTGTAACCACCCTTTCCCTCATTCAAACAGCTCAGCACATGTACACACTAAAAAAAAACAACAAAAAAACAACACTATGGTTTGACATTAACAATATAGCTTTCCATTTAACACATAGTATTTGATACATTTTTTGCCTGGGGCAGTCGGGCTCCATCGGGGGCCTGTGCGGGGCTCTGCCGAGGGGGATGGGTGGCCCTTGAATCTGTGGGGTGCCTGCTCTCTGTGCGGCCCGCGCCACAGTGCCCGGTATCCACTGGGCCTGCTCACTGTCGCCCTGGGCTGCTCGGTGCTCCTGCCCCGTCGCGCCGGGGGGCTCCGGTCTGGGGGCCCCTCTGCTCTGGGCTGAGTGAGGTCGCTGCTCTCTCTGCTTTGGCTCTGATCTGTGCTCTGTGGACCTGCCGGGCCTTTGGGGCCTCGGGCTCCCTACTTCTCCCCCTGATGCTTCGGGGTGCGGCGTTGTCACGACCCCCTTGCAAGCACACATTTCATCCTTGTTGCATGGTCACACGTGCATGCTCACCAACGTGCTCATCTCTCCATCCGCTTTCAACTAGATCTTGTTGATGTTTGTGTGTTGGTACGTCTCTCTACAGGTACTGTACTGTTGTTCTTTTTCACATCATTATTATCCTATTTTCCTTATTTATCATGTAGTATAGTGGTAGTTTATATTGTTGTTGTGAATACTGATGGGATTTAGGCAGCCTACACAACTTTTATTTCCATATTTCAATTAAGTCCTTTTCTCTTTTTCTCTCTTCCTCTATCTCCCTGTTAGGTTCGGCACTGACATATCAAAACTAAAGAAAATAAGATTATAATAAAAACAATAAAAATATTCCAAACATCAAGGGCAGCCATTTATATAACATGTCTCCCTTGGTAGAGCAAATCTGTTTGGCAAAATATGACACACAGACCGCTGTTCTGTATGTTAGGACGCTGGACAGGACAGGGTTAAAAAAAAAGAAAAAAGAAAAAAAGAATATAGCTTTCCATTTAACACACTGTATTTGATATATTTTAATAGCTGTGTTTTGTTTTGTATCTGTGTTTTAACTGATTCCTCATCACAAGTGTTACGTCTTCTCATCAAAAAAGATGTGTTTCCTCTTCTGCTCCTTTAAAGTTTTATTCAGCTCACATCTCTGTTTTAGATGAGCCTCCACATTGTTCCATCCTGTTAAATTTGTTGCTTGTTTCACAGCAGACCTGCTGAATTTCTTTTGGTTTTGTCCCACACTCGACTATCTCCATTTGTTTCCATCTTCCTGTAGTTATTCATATCTCTCTCCAATGACTTGAGTTGCTACCTATCTCTTTGTTTGATATCTTCTTTAACTTATCTTTGTGTGTTTTTGAGCTTCAACAGTTGGAGCTGTATTGTTTAGAATGTAATTTTCCTCTTCTCTTTTCTCTATTTAAAGACATTTGGTCTCATCTTTCTATTCTTTTTTACATTTCTTTCCCTTTCATCATGTCATCATCTTTATATCTAACCATCCAGTAACTGATTAAGTTACTGGATGTTTTTATTTATTGTACAGGAATTCCTTATTTTGCCAGTCTAAATGATTAATAAGCAGTACAGACTTTTTCAGTAAGAAAACAAAGCAGCTTTTTGAATAGGCCACTTTATTGAAAAATATGTATCTTCAAGGTATGTTTTAGTTGATGTAATGAGTAAAAGTGTGTCATTGTAGAAGTAGTAGTACATGTTTAGTCCAGTATTTCTTTCTATGCATGGCTGAAATCATAGAATTATCACAACTTTTGTAAATTTGTTGCACTTTTGTTGCAATGACAATAAAGTTCTATTCTAGCTTTTGGTCCCTCGAGTGATCATGCATTTGGTTTAATCTACATTGAGAACTGAGAGAACATGTCTGAGCATGGATGTTATGTTTTTTTTTAGACAACTGATTTGCTTTTCCCTTCAGTATCTTTAGAAGGCCAACTAGTAAGTGCCAGCACCTTGAAGCCACATTTATGACATGAAAACAACATAAATGTGTGACATGCTTGAGAAGATCTGAGATCTGAGGATGAAGTAAGGAGATACTGTGCTGCTTAATAATAAGTGGTTCATATCTAAAAGTAAGTCATTGTTTTTTTTAGTCAAAGTGTGTGTGAATGATAATAGTTTGGGTAAACATAAACATACTGTACCTTTTGATTATAACATGATAATTTGACATAGATAATTTGATCTTTGACTGTTTGTCTTTGCATACAATGAGAAAAAATATATTAGTTTAGGATATATCATGTATGAGTCTTTGATCAGTTAAATCTTTGTGATCACAGTATATTCACACTACCTGAAAATTAATTGAACAAATATTAATAAGAACCATTACTTTAATTTTTTTTTAATTTTCTGAGGTAAAAATTTCTAGATTCAAAACCAATTAAATGATAAAATGCGATGTAAATAAATAAAAATGTAGGTTATGCTTCCTGCACACATTATGCATTGAGCATGAGTTGAGCATGCTCCATCAAAGATTACAGAGTGAGGGATGAGGTGCTGATGGGTACAGAGTCAGTCTTGGCTCAGACGCTGACTCTTATTTCTGTCTGAAGGAGGATCCACTTCCAGATATATCAGAGAGCATCCAGGTGGCACATACTGTACACACATTCGCAAATTCTCACTCAGCTCTGACCCTCTCGGCCCTCAATCAGTTCATATAACAGCAACCATGTGGATGGCAGAATATGGAGTCAGATTATTTTACAGTGAAACAGTTTTCACCTCTCAGCAAGTCAGACTGTGCTACTGAGCGCTGGCCATTAACAGGCTATTGGCTGACTAATCACCGGTCCCATGATTAAAACAGCTGGACTTGATATATGTTCATCTGAATACTGTTGAATGTTTTTGTAAGGTAGCAGCACAGAGGAAGTACACAACAGAGTGAACTGAAAATAAGATATTTCATTTGCACACATTGGCTATAAAATTAACTAAACAAAAAGGGTAGAAAAAATACAAGTCATCAAGATAAACCATTATGTAAAAGTTGTTCTTTAGAAAAAACTTTTTATCTAAGAATTTTCCAGTGCAAAACATACTGCAACCCTGTGCAAAGCAGAACATAGAGTGGTCAGAAATAGCACAGCCTTGATCAACATTTTGTTCAAATGTGTTACACATTATAAATAATATGTGATATCTTCCATCCAGCTGTGGCTCAAGACGTAGAGATGGCTGTCTTCTAATCGCAGAGTAAGCCATTTGCACCTTGGTTTAAAGCAAAAAGGCTCAAATTGGTCCCAGTGTGTGTTAGTGTGTGTGTTTCCTAAAATATGTTCATTAACATTTTATACTAATGTGTGACAGCGTATTTAATAGATAAGTGAAATTTTTACTCCAGTTCTATCAACTTCTTTTTCTTCTAGTTTTCTTTTGCAATATTTTCTTAGGGAAAGGAGCTAGGTGAATGAGAAAGGACCAATTCCATTCTCACTCTTATATATCACAGACAACAGCTTGGTCTGCTGACAGATCTGTGTATGACCCCACTGCCATTTCACAGTGCAACTCCTGTCACTGATATCTGAACATCCACTTCACCAATGCTTAGTTTTTGGACATCCCTTGGGAATCAACTGGTCACTGAGCATGGATCGATTCCACTCGTATGTCCGTTTATTCCATGCTTTACCAACCAAGTGATCTGTTAAGAGAATACACACACATACCTGACATACCTGACATAACTACATGCGACAGTGGGCATTTGTACTCATCTGCAAAGGGAATATTCTGCTCAGCCTCTGAAAGGAAAGTTTCTAATCACAAGCCCTCTGCTGCACCTGACATCCTGATAACGTGTTTGTGTGTTTATCTGCAGGAGGGCATATCTCTGTGCATAAGCTCGTGTGATGGGTGAGTGAGCCATACACAGACATGACAAGAACTTCCCTTCACCAGCATGCTAAACTGTATGTGTTATGTAAAACTGACAACATATGACTTGTTCTTAGTGCTCATCAAGTGTGTAAAAGCATTTGGTTTCTTCACAGGAAATGGTTTTCTGGTGAAAAAGGTACAGAAAGGAAGAGTTCTTTCTTCCACCTCCTGTCTCTTATTTCTCTCCTTCTTTCCACAAGACAAACGTCACCTCACATGTGCATGTTCAGGATGATTTCATACCCAGATACATGCTTAGCTTGTAACCATACATGCATGTACATGATTGATCTCCTTGCTGCATCTTTGATGCTGTGGAAATAATATTCATCATTATTCATTTATTATTTATTTATAGATGACAGTTTAAACAGAAAAAATGGTGCAATAATTGTACCTCAAGCATTTCCAAGTTGTTTGTGTTTGAAAGTGAAAAAATGATAATGTGCTGTAAAGCTTATCAGCCTACATGTAGTTCATGTAACGGCAGAGTTAAAGAGGAACCAACAATTAATGATCTATTATTTGATTTGTTGAGAAATGACAGAATATTTATTCATAATATATAAGTAACTAGTTTGTGGAATGATTTAAAATGTGTTTTGGGGGTGTTTTAAAGCAGAAATGTCCACTGAACGCAGCTTTTCTTTTTATTCCTGAAATGGCTGTAAACATTTTAATTTGGCTTAATTCAAATAACTATGAAGTCATATTTCCTTCATGCCATTCTCATCCATGTAAAGACTCCCATAATTTTTAGTAAAGTGCTTGAAAGACATTAGAAAAGCTGCAAACAAATGACATAACTAATTATTTATTTTAACTCCACTATTCAAGTAAACAACTTTCCTCAGGATAAAAGTAGAGCAGTCACCTTACATTGACTTGGACAGATGTTTCCAGTCATGGCCCTCAAGGCTTGAAGGAAATAGACATATAGATCCTTGAATGGCCATTTATAATATAGGCAGACCCACAAAAATGTGGACTGGAAAATCTACATTGCATTTATTTTTTTTTATCTGTCCAAACCTAAAGGACAGAGCTTGCTTGGTCACAGCAGTGAGAGAAAAAACAAATTTTCTTTTCTTTTTTTTTTTTTTAACCCCCACCTCCTCTGAGTGAAACATTGACTTGACTGATACAGACGGTGTCAGGAGGAGTTTGGAACTACAAGCTGGAGCAGCAAGGAGGACCACAGTGCTCCACATGCTGCCTGGGCTTGTCTGACTCCTGAGCACCAAGGGACAGCTTCACCACGACTTCTCCATATTTAATTGTTTTCTTGAATTATTCTGGCTCAGTGTCGTGTTGTGCCACTGTGAATTGGGCTACGGGGTTTGTTAGTGTATCCTTATTGTGTGTGTGCGTGAGTAGGACAGGGGGAATAGGAGTTTGCGACGAACACTGTAAGCCTTTTGGAAAGCAGAGCCATGGCAACGAAATGAATTAATGAACAGGACATGAATGCTACGTTTAACACAAGGTAGCACACACACTCCACACATAAGCACAACCCATGCCAGCTGGTGGTTTCATATTCAACAATAGATAACTTGGTATTACAGGATGGTTCAGAACCAACTCTATGGCTCCAAAACACCCCTATCAGCTCATTTACTCTATTAAAGAAATTAAATTTATCCAAAGTTCCTCATAATTCAAATTTATGTGATCAAATCAATCTTTTTTACTTTTGTCTAAAACCAAATGTGGATGTGAAGCACTTGATTGTCAGACTGTGATTAATCAGCCATTAACATTTGACACCATATAATGATGCACTATTTAGTCTATAACGTGTTCATACCCATCTCTGTGTGAGAAGAGTCTCATACTGTAGTTACTATCTGATTAGTCAGTAATATTCAGAAAATAGTCTGCAGCGCCCCCCTCAGGAGAAGACAAGCATACTGGAGATTTTTCTGTGATAATTCGAATTTAAAAAAAAATATAAATTCACACAGATAATTTGCACATTATCTATTTGATATAAAACACTAATGAAGTTTAAGTATAGATAAATGAAAATACAGAGATATGTCTAAAGGAAGACAGTCCATCAGATTTGGACAGTTGGAAAGAAAAACAGGCCTGCAACTATGTCTTAGGTTATATTGTGTAAATTGTAAATAAAAACAGAATAATTTACTTAAACCCTTCATTTATCACAAAATCGTAGACATTGTCAGCTGTTGAACAGTTGAGATGTTAATTTATAAAGCTACAAAAAAGATAAAAAATAATATAAAAACAGACAATGGCCCATTTACCTCCTCCTCTGTTCTGCTTCACCCCTTCATTTGACTACTCTATAAGCATTTGGGAACTAAACTGATTTAAATCAGTTAAATGTTTTCCCATTCTTCTTTAATATAAATTTCAGTTTCTCAACAGGTTTATTTAAATCATATTTTTCATTTCATATTCCAACAAACATTTAATGTGGGCGACATATCTTCCGCAGACAGGCAAGTTTAGCAGTTTTCTGCTTCACCTTAGCTCATCTTAAATAAGCATCCCCCCCACCGTACTGAAGTGTGTTCAATAACAAAGTTTTATTAATTTTCCTGTACTGATGCAGCTTTTTTTTTTTTTTTTGATACAGAAGCAATTTTATTTTTAATACAATGCAAGTAACCTAATAAATTATGAAAGAACAGCATTTTTTTTGCCTGCGTTACAAAAACGTCTCAGTCTTTGGTTGCGCCTGTCAACTTTTTAGATACACTACTGGAATCAAATTAAAAATGAGCATTTATTGCATTTTGAAAAGAAAAATACAAGGCAACCAACCTGTTGAGCTTAACTCCAACACAAAGAATGACACATTGTTTCACTTTCAACACAGCAGCTAAAATCCTCAGTTCCAAAACTTTGTTTTAAAAAGGATGTGATGTAAAACCGTAAAAAGACGGTCCCAACTTCTTTGAAACATTTACATTAAAATTAACATACATTTCATTGTCACTCGGTACGATATTCTGATGAATATAAGGTTTAACTTATTTATATTAGTTTTAATGTACACTTTCTACAGCATCCTTTTTTATTTTAAATAATAAGTTCCTAACATATGTAATGTGATATAATGATTCTGATGATCCGTTATGTTTTGCCTTTGGGAAATTTTTTTGATATTAGAGAAACTTATTAGTTTTTCCTGCTTGCAATTATAGAGGGTGGTAGAAAAAAAAAAAAAAAGACTTTAGCACAGGTGATAAAGCCTGGGGCAGTCTATGCTGGAGATTGTTGCCACTGAACCTCTACACAGGTCTGCTTACTGACAAGTTAACTTTCATTCAATCACACTTCTTGTAAAGCAGTTGGTCCATGCTACGATAGACAAGTGTGGGCTTTTCTACTGATGCCGATTACCTAAACACCACAATAGGTTAAAATGTGTACATGGAGCATTAGATGCTGTGATTTAGACAATTAAGATTGTTTATAAATATATTTTTGGGGAGATAAACACTAAGAAAAGTTAATTTAAAAAGAAACCTCCGAAATATGACCTGCATATAGTAAAAGCATTGGGTAACGTCTATTCTTCTACAGTCATTACACAGGCACTTTTCTCCAAAGCGACTTACACCTGAAGGGGGATAGGCAGTAGCGTTATGGGTCTTGCCTAAGGACCCAATTGGAAGGTGTTAATATTCGTCCCCTGTGGGATTCAAACTCGGGTCTCCTGCAGGGGAGACTAATGTCCTGCCAACAGACGGTTACATCTGGAAACATTTCTGGTCCCTAAAGTAATTTCTTTATAAAAAAAAATAAATAAATGAATAAAGGTTACATTTTGAATTACACATTTTAACATTTTTTATTGTACAATTTACATTAATTTTGTACAAATGTTTAAAAAAAAAAAAAAAAAAAAAAAAACTCAGGCTACATAAAGAAATGCTTGATTGGGGCCTGAAAAAAACAGGATGTGACATCTGAGAGGCAAGGTGGCAAGGCTTCCTCCTCTTCACATTCATTGTAAAACATGAAGTGATAAGATGAAGCAACGAAGGGTGTCCCCAAGTCTGATGCAGATTAAGATCTTGCATTAGTAAAATGGTCACAAAAAAAAAAATCCAACTTGTGTGTTGTAGTTAAACTGGTGGAGGAAACTTAAAACTTGTTTATTTGTTGTTTGGTCCAGGTCCACAGAGTTAAGCTGAGGCGCAGGGTCAAAGGTCATCAGGTTTAAGAGCGGGTGTACTTCCCCCAGATGTGAAGCATGAAGACCGAAGCAATAAACAAGAGACTCATCACCAGGACTGGCACCGGACCGCTGTCACAACAATGAGACTGATTAATATCCACATTAACACACACATAAAGCCCACCCCTTGCTGTAACCAACTGCAGCAGGGACCACCAACACCAGGACACTGGTTCAAGAGGTCCAGAGTTGGTGATCCCTGAATTAGAGCAAACATCTTAGAGTAGAAGTGGATTATATTGATGAAATTTGGAAAGGTGGGGCTCTCATCTCTGAAGCATGCTCTGAATTGGGGGAGGTGGGCGGAGGAGCGCATCTCCAAGTAGCAGCATTGCCATGCCAACCCTCTCCTCCGCGCACCCCCTCCTTTCCCTGTCACAAGGCTGTAATTGAGTTGACCTTTCAGAGTGGATCCTTTAATGAAGCTTTGAGGCCGGCGTCTAACGCAGGAACAAACATGCACTCAATATAAACCACTGTATGGCGCGTCTGCCCTCCTTTGACTGCTGGAGAGATGCACTCAATAACCACCACAGCATCATTGATCAACCATGACTGGCTATGGCCAGGAGACAGGATGCCTTTTCTGATATTAGGGATGAGAATGTAGCAGAACTTAAGTTGGAGGATGAGTATTTTCTAAGCATGCACTCTCTTAACATAATTATGGGGATATAATGGCACACACACAGAAATCAAGCTGATCCACAGCTCAGACATGATTTGTTGTTTCACTAGAGAGTCATGTCTGTCCAATTTCCTACCATTAAACATTTCAAGCGTCGGAAATTTTGTGGATTAACACATTTACCTGAAGCAAGTTAAAATGTCAAACGCTACATTTGATACTGGTGCAACTGCTTTATAAAAAGCAGCTTTAATAAAAACTGTACTCACACTTTCAGGCCTGGCGAGTCTTCAGTGTAGAAGCGCCACATCCCACCAGTACCTGCGGATCCTGTGGTCCTGCCGCCACTGCGTGTACCGCTGCTGGTAGCTTTTCTGTGAAAAGACACAAATAAAAACAGAGACAATAATTAAAATCACCTCTTTGTGAAATATTAACGTCTTTCAAAACTGATGCTCTCACCATGCTACACCCTAAAAAGATAAAATCAATGTCAGGATAAAAAGAAAACCACAATGTAGAGGGAAATAACTAATTCTTAATCCTAATAACTAGAACCGATCAAACTTTGCAGATTCAACTTCAAACCATCTTGTGATCATTAACATTTCAGGACCATTACGGTTTGAAATGAAAGTTTAAAGTCTGGGCTATTACACACTGTACTCACAATGTAATTCTTATACAAATATAGTAGCTGCTGATGAAAAAAAGATTGATTCATGGCTTCTTCAATCATGTAAAGAGATTAAACAGAGGTTAATGAGGTAATGAAGAGGATAGTTGTAATGGGTAATAATGAGGAGAGGCTACAGTGAGCCTCTGATTACACACTGATTAACCTCACAGAACCACATCTATCTGCATTAATCTATGAAAGGAGCACAAAAAATAAATGATCCACCTTTTTATAGCACCTTTTAACCTTATCGAGGTTCCACAAAGAGCTTCACAAAGCATTTCTAATTCACTCAGTGGACACCCACTTACAAACAGTGCTTCTTTTTATACATTTGCACTCTATACATGCAGCACTTGTTTCTCCACAGTCACACATCAATCAGCATATTGGAAGCGAGGCTGGGGTCAGTAGCTACCTAAAAGGACACTTTAGTACAGTGGTCTTCAAACTGGGGATTGCGAGATATTTTCAGGGGGTCATCAGAAAATTTAATAAAATATATAGCCTGCATTTATCAAATACATTTTGGGATTTTTTTTTTAACCAGGGCTGTCAAATTTAAACCATTAAACAACAAAGTTAGTATACATGCCATATTAAAAAAAATGTATTTGATATCTCCATGGAAGAAGCTGAACCACCAAAACCCTCTTTATTAATGAAGATTCTGACAGTTTACCAGCCTTACATTTAGAGGATGGTTGCAAGATGACCTATTGACACATGAAACAATCACCAAGTTGTGACATGGGGTTGAAGATCACAAACACCAATGCAATCACAATCTCGGGGGGTCGTGGCTCAAAAAGTTTGAAAACCACAGCTTTAGTAGAATCATTGTTCTTGCAATCGTAAAATGACCATGCCGCCACAGTACAGAGAACGTATGCGGGATATCTGATTTTATTTATTTTTTAAATAGTATAATTAGAAAAAGGCAAAGTCAACACTGAGGGCATTTCACACAGTTGGGTAAGTGCAAAAGCTACCTATTTACATTAATTGAACAGCAACTTTTTAAAGAGAAGTGTTTATCATTTACTGTTAAAAAATAAATATATAAATAAAAAAGACCGCCAAGTATCTTAGTAAAATGATCGGAGATCATTATAATGGTGGAGAGCTCCATCTAACTATCCAAAATCTTCCATAGCTACCTAGTTAATTTGAGGAAAAGACCCATTCTGTTTGGGCATCTAACTGTGTGTGTCACTTGTGGAAAGTGTTCCCGCTTTGTTCAGTCTGCTTGCATATGGGCTTTTCATGGCTCCCACATAACTGTTTGTTTGGGATAATTTGAGCTGACTGCCATTATTTTGCATAAACAAATTCATTTCATACACTTGTATAAAAACAGCTGGTTGAAGCCGAAATCACAGACCTCCACACTGTGTTAAGCTTGTCTTTTACTTAAATGACATTGTCTTGTTGCACCCCTTTCCTCTACTGGTTCAAAGCCACCTGAGTAAGTAAAATGAAGTCAAATTTCATTCATATAGCACCTACCAAGATAAAAAAAAAATTCAAAGTAGTTCAAAGAAATAAAAGAAACAAGATAGAAAAATATAAATATACAACTAAAGATAAGCAAAAGTAAGTTTTAATTTATTTTTAAAAAAGAGATCAGAGTCCATGGATTTCAGGCTCAGAAGAAGGGAGTTCCAGAGCGTAAGAGGGACTGGTGCAAAGGCTCAGAGTACAAAATCTTTTATGCGTCTTAATTTGCACTTTAATGAGCATCTCCTTTGGAACATTTTAGTCTGAATCCAAATACTAAAGAGAGCTACATAACTTGGAAATGAAAATTTGCTGAATTTACAACAAAATGTGGCAGTTAATAATAATAATTTAACTAATCTTAAAACATCTGTGGATTCAGTGTGCCACATCAGAGCCACAGCCATAGGTCCAAGCTATTATTTCTTTCATATCTGTCTTGTTTAATATATGATAAAGCCAAACAGAAATATGATTTTTTTTTCTTTTTTATATGTTCAAATATCCAGTGCTAATAAATGACTTCCTAGTAAAAATCATACTGAATGTGTGTACCTCTGTCTGACTGTGGAGCCTGCTGCACGGGGAGCCACTGTCTTGCTGGGGGAACGGCTGGACGCCCCAACATTAGTTGCACTTGCTGCCGGTCCAGGCTGAAATGAAAACAGGTTTAAGTTTTTAAAGTGATATGTGACAAAAAAAATTTTTTTTTTTTGGGGGGGGGGGGGGGTTAACCCACTCCCTTTCTTTTTCCCTTTGGTTTATTTTTCCCATTTGTGGCTTTCTTAAAGTTTTTTAAAACCTATTTTTTTTCCCTTTTGGTCCGGCTCCCCCCTTTTCCCTCT
>JBAMHW010000006.1:16295539-16351597 GCA_037177495.1 Rhadinocentrus ornatus
GAAAATATTTAGTTTTGTTTGCCCACAGGTGTCAGCATGTATACCAGTGCTGCGACTGTCCCGTCACCGGAAGAAAGTTCTGTTCTACTGTCACTTCCCAGACCAGCTGCTGACCCAGGGGAAGTCTACCTTAAAGAAGCTTTACAGAGCTCCCATTGACTGGCTGGAGGAATGCACCACTGGCATGGCTGATATGGTATTTAATGCCTGAGGGTGGAATGCTGGGTCATTTCCCCTGGTCTGATTGTGCTGTTTTATTTAATTCAGATTTGAGAAAACTGTATAATAACAAAAGAATAAAACAATTTCACTCCCTTTTAAAACTTTTTACTAACAACATTAAAAACTAGAGTGTTTTGATGCCTCCAGCTATTTAAATATTGACCTTTCAAAACAAAAGTAATCGATACCCAACGATTCAATTTGAAAATGCTGTCTGGTTAAATATTCAGAAATACTCAGAGGGTCTCACTTGAAGATGTGAGGCTGAGTTGGTTAGCAAACCAAAGCCTAAACATATACTTGTCTAGAAGCAAACCTGCAAAAAAAAAAAAGCTTATTTTCTGACATTTGTTGAGAAGACCTTGGATCAGACAATGGGTGGGTGGGGGCGACAAAGTATAAAGAGACAAAGACAGGTGATTGAAGAACTGCAGCTGTCAGAGATGACTGGAACCAAGTTCCTGTGAAAGACAAAAGCCTCGCTTCAATCGAACACAGATGTTGGGAACAAGCTCAGCCTCACCTCCCTTCATGGTTACATGGTTGAGAAATATAAACTTAGACTGACATGAAAGAATTAAGGTCAAACTCTCAAATACTGTAAATTTAGCACCGAGTTGGAAATTAACTCCAAAAAGTCTTAAATTGCACATAAGACATTATTTACAATTGTTTAGTAGAAATTTCTGTTTTATTTTTGTTTTGTAAAATTTAAGAATGCCATACAGGAAAAGATCATTAAATATTTGGAAAACTTAAGAAATCTTAGATCTTGGGTTCCCAATTTATCCATGCGCTTTTTTCTTTTGCAAGAAGGTGCTGTTGGCATTTGTCAGCCAAGCATGTCATCAAAAAAGTTAGCAGAAGAATATCGTTCTTTTCTCCATGGTCACTACAAAATTCAGTACCAAAAATTTATAAATCAAAATCTAAACAAGGCTGACGCTGCCTTTTTTGTCTTCCAGATCTTCTTTTTGTGATGTGAGGTGACATGTATCTTATAATTACTTTGTCACTTCATTTGCTAACTTTGTACTGTAATAACATAATTTAAAAACCAGATGCTGTATTTTGAGTTAAAGCAGCTTGAATAAACCATAGTGATCACTTAAAATGCAGCACACCATGAACTCCACAGGCAAAGAGATGTAAAAGCTGAGGGCCTTGATAGAAATTAAGTGACATTTTGATTTTAGTCGAGACTTTTGAATAATGACAGACCTCAGGCTGCTATCCAGCTCAAAGAGAATTAAAGCACTTCTGATATATGTGATTTCCGTATGAACTAATCTCTCTGTATTTCCTCTTAGATTCTGGTAAACAGCCAGTTTACCGCAGGCATCTTCCGGGAAACCTTTCAAAGTCTAAGCAGAATCCAGACTGATGTTCTCTATCCCTCCCTCAACACGCATACCTTTAACCAGTCGTCCACTGAAACACAGGGCCTGGAAGGCCTGCTCCCTGAGGGAACCTCCTACCTGTTTCTGTCTCTGAACCGATATGAGAGAAAGAAGAATTTGGGCCTGGCTCTGGAGGCTCTGGCAGTTCTAAGGTGCAGTCTTCCCCCAGGTCAAAGAGCAGGCATTCGCCTTGTGGTGGCTGGGGGCTACGACGAGCGTGTCACTGAGAACGTTCAACACTACACTGAACTGAAAGACTTGGCAGAGCAGCTGCACTTGGAGGACTGTGTCACTTTTCTGCGTTCCCCCTCAGATTCCCTGAAGGTGGCGCTGCTGCAGGGCAGCACTGCAGTACTATACACCCCCAGCAGAGAACATTTCGGTATAGTTCCTGTAGAGGCCATGTACTGCTGTTGTCCTGTTATTGCTGTGAACTCTGGGGGGCCCCTGGAAAGCGTGGCTGATGGGGAGACTGGCTTTCTGTGCGAACCCACAGCTGAGTCCTTCTCTAAAGCCATGGTGAGGTTCGTCAGGGAGCCACACCTCCGCAGGGACATGGGAGAAGCTGGGAGAAGGAGGGTACAAGATAAGTTCTCTCTTCAGGCCTTCTCGGACCAGTTGTATGGGTACATTGTCAGGCTGAGCCAGTGAATGGAAGCAATGGGTAAATCAAAAGTAAACCGGTGGAAATCTCAAACTGATGTGAAACTTAAAGCTAGGCTCTGCAGAGAGTTGAAGTGTATGTCTTCTAACAGAGGATGTATGTGTATATATGTTGGGAGGTGGGGGTGGCATTATGAGGACTTCGAGGACAATTAATCAGCATTCCCCTGGAGGAGTTGCTGAGAGGGTAGAAAAAGGGTGGAATTTCTATACCAATTAAGAAATGAGAAATGAGTTTACCCATCCTATCTTTGGAAAAATACCATACTCGCAAGTGTGTATGTGAGTGTGTAACTGTGCGAATGCAGCAACGCGGCAACAGCCTCAGAAATGAGTCTACCAAAAGGACTGATTGTTAGAGTGAAATGTTTTGCACTGTTTGGGCGTTTTCTTTTCTACAGTACTCTTTGTTTTTGTGTGTTTTGGGGATGAAGAACAAGAATGTTGTTTTCACCACGTGCCATTGGGCAGTGCAGTGTGCGATCGATAAACGGGATGCTTTCCGATGCATCCTGTCCGCCCAGAGCTTTGTTCCTCTTCTTGCTTTCAGAAAACACTGGCCTGTCCGTGACTCTTTCAGCTGCAGGGAGGTTATTATTAGATGATAGAGTGTGTCTGGCTTTATTAGAGGTCTGGCTGATGGGCAGTGTGTCTGGGTCATTATCAGCTAGGAAATACCGGAAGGCCATTGTGTCTGTGCGTTGGCCTCCTCAGCCTTGCTACTGTATAGAAATGCTCTTATTGACTTTCTTGAAGTCTTAATAAACAAGAGGACACATAGTTTCCTGAGTCTTACTTTGTTATTAGTAAGTTTTTTGGCCTTAAATAGAGAGGGCTAAGGATTTTTTGGGTAACCAAGACAAAACAGAAGCAGTAGATAGACCCTATTGAACATTGAATTGTTGAATAAAACATTTTAGGACAAAAGCAGCAGCAAATTAGCTTTACTTGCTCAAAAAGGAAAAGGGAGTGTGACACTTAAAAAGATCTTACAACTGTCTCCATCAGTTGCATTATAATTTGCAGTGGCTTTGTTGTTATTCTTTAAGAGTAAAAAGGAGTAAATTTTAGGTGTTATTTTAAGATGATTTCCTATCTGCAGATTATTTTTTGCTTTTTCTTTTCCCTCTACTCATTTGGCCTATAATTCAAAGGAAAACAACAATTCCCATTAACAGCCTTTTGTCACAGCAATTGTGCAAGCTCCCATTGAGTCAGGGGTTATCAAATATTTGGCATTTTTGTTTCAAACTGACCTAAACAATCAATTATTAAATAGTTGCTCATTAATTTTCCCAACAAATATCACAGTCTACAAAAATCGGAGGTGATAGGTTGCACACCTCAAATAAAATCACAGTCTCTTACTTGGTTGCAACCATTGTGACTGTATCTAACAAATGTGGCAAAATTATCACAGTTGAAATTCACCAAGTCGTCTTTGAACTCACGATGCAGGAGAGTCTCACAGCAATGCTTCACCATATCCTGTGGAGATGGAACCAGGTCGTGTTTGTTGTTGTTGACCCTGTTGCGAGTCCCTGCAGGCACTTTGATCTCAGTAATGCTCTGCGTGCAGGTTCTGGTCGTCTTCAAGAGCATAATCACTGCTTGATTTTTGGAATCATGAGTCGAAAGAAGCTTGCAGCACGCTTTCTGAGTCATGTTTTCATCTAAAATGAAGACAAATAATTTACTAAAGCATCCCTGTTACTTTGAGGGAACATAAAACATTTTAAAGACAATTAAATTGAAATGCATCACAGGGAAAATATCTCAGCTTCTTACTTCCACCTCAAAATGGATAACAACTATCTCCAACATTAGAACCCTAAAGGGACAGTCCTCCCCACGGGTTTACAAACTCAATGTCTCCGATCTCTGCTGTGGACACACTGATTGATCTAAAGAGAAAACTGGTTGAGTTACAGTAGAGAAACATACAAGAAAAATGTACAATTATGTTGAAAATTGGATAAAAATAGAAGCTAAAATGCACAGTCCCTTGTTAGAATAATAAACTAAGAGGACATATTACCTCCAAACTGATAGAAAAGGTATAAATGTTTGGAAACACTCAATAATGCACTGAATCAGAGTTTAAGATCTGTCAAAAAATAAAATAATGACAATGTTCCTTATTAGACAGCACTGTGGATGCAATATTTTTTATATTGCTATGTATTGCTTATGAATGCGTCAATTGTTTCCATGTGATTTGGGAAAAATGGCTGCTCTAATTTCCAAAATGCTCTGTAGCGGTTGCAGGTTGAAGTTAACTGATTGACTCAGTTACGTTTACCAATTATTAGCATGCTATGATCAGATTGTGCAATAACTAAATGTGCAGATGTGCAATAACTAAAACGCATCGATTAGTTCCATATAGCCTTGAGTGTATTTTAGGACAATAGTGAGCCTAAAACGCAACCTGTTGTTAATAATAATATTAATATAATATTAGGCACTATAATAAGAATCTCATCAAGTTCTGATGGATACTCGGCCTCAGTCATATTTTACAATCAGAACTATCTCTGTCATTTACTTGTGTTTGTTAAAGCTGTGTGGTTCACCTGCATTGAGTTTTCAATCCCCACGTCTGATATTGATTCGGATGTTTCTTCAGTCAATTTCAAAGGCTGAAAAGCAAAAAAACCAATTGCAATGCCACTTGTTTTTCAGATCTGCTAATTATTTGTCCCTATAGGTCCAATTAGTGTCTGTTGCCATGATTTAATTTAAAATTGATATCAATGTCTGGCATGTGTATTATCACAGTGACTCCCTTCAAGTCAGTGCATGTATAGGTAGGTCTGACATCTTTGATGATTTCATATAAAATATTTTTTCATTTAATATTCATGATTGGTTTGGTCTAAGAAATCCCTATTTTGCCGACTTGACATTTGATTTCTGGGTCATTGAATCAATACTGTCTGACTGATTATCAGTCAGATAAATAGACATTATAAAAAAAGAACATCCTTTGAGGAAAATCTTATGGCAATATTTGATCATCTGATTTGAGAACTTGTTTTTAAACAAATTAACGCAGCCCAAATTCACAGAGAAATTATAAAACAGTTTCAAACAAAGAAACAAAAAAAAAATTAAGTAAAATATGTATGACACATTTTACACAGTAGTGCATTAGTGGCATTTGGCTTACTTTCTTTCATGATCTAAAGTAGTGTTTTTATTCTTAATTTATCCATTTGATTGTGTAATGCTAGAAGATTTAATGAGTGAGATATGCTGTAGAACACATTGGCGTGGGCATTTCCACATTTGTGCAGCAGTCCAGCTTAAAAAGATGAGCCCCTTTCACATATTTTTCAAATTGATGACTAATGCTTCTTTCTTTTAGATTTTTGTGACATGCGTCCATGCCAGCACAGCACTGAAAAATGATTGGAACAAGTCCCCCCTTCTATTGTGTTTAGAGCTCATGGTTTTGGCCAAATTAGAACTGATCTTGTAAAGGGGCCTCCGATTCAAACAGCAAATTTCATATGCAACGGACCTGCAGCATGTCCAATCACTTTAATATTAGCTTTGTGTGAGAATCTCTACAGCTGTGTTGCTCCTCTCTGTCTCATTGCTGCATTTACATATGTATCACTGTGTGTTGCTTATGATTATAATTTTGTTTAGCTTTAGTGACTAGCACCAGAACCTGCTCAGATTGGCCAATGTTGGGTCTCCTTCCTTGTGATGGAAAGTAGTGAGTGGCCCTGGACTACATGCACCTGCCGATGCCACTGGGATCCAACTGCAGCACCTCAGTTGTTTCCTTAGAGTCTTCTATGCAGGTATCATCATCTCTTACTGGTCTACTAGTACCGTATATGTTAGGATGTATGTTAAGGATGCATTTTCTCTAAGAAACTAGTTGTAAATCAATTGTGAGAACTGTGCTGTGTGCTTAGGAAGAAAGTTCTGAAATAATCAATTCACATTGTTTAGGCCTTTTCGTGGCTCTGACAGTCAGAAGAAACCCTTACATCAGACCTTGTCAATGACTCAGTGAGTGGGTCCACTTTTATAGTCTCAACTGTGTCTGGAAACTGATTTTAGCAAACTGCTTAATAGGAAACTAAAAAGTTCTAAAAAGTTTTGTAAATGAACCAAACTTTTTATGCTAAAATCTCATTGGCTCACAGAACTGGGGCCTCAGGTAAGTGGTCTGCAGTTGGACTCTTAGCCACGAGCTGCAGGCAAGCAGTGGGGGGTGAGATGTGGATAATTTGCATACTGATAGGCCAAGACATATAAAATGAGGCAAGTGTGTCAAGTCTCATTGAAGCAATTTTAAGGTATAAAGGGACTATATTAGTAATAATTTTTTAAAAAATATGTCATTATGAAAAGTGCTGAGTTTTTAAGGGTTCAGTCAATACTACTCTTAAAAAAGAACAAATAATAACTACTATTATAATTATACTATTATAATAATAGTAATAAAAATTAACAACAGCGTTGAGAAAATGCTTTTCCACCAAGAATGGAGGCAGAGGTGCTTGTGTGTTTTTGTGTTTGTGTTGAAGCGGTGTTTGCTCATGTATAGATATTAAGAGCAGGTGATTAGGAGGGTGGTGCAGCAGTGATTTAGAGGCCCCACTAGGCCTTATGATAAAAAGGTCTTGAGGAACCTGCTAGGGAGGGGTAGATGCACAAACATGAACAACAACAGCAGTAAATACTCATCAAGCTCCACTCAGTGTGTCCCACTTATTACACAGAAAGATTATGTCTCAGGTCCTTATTCTGTCTCCTCGTGGTTTTCATGCTTTTTAAAGAAACTGTCTTTCCATCAAAGTTGTAAAACATCCCCTCATGCCCTTCCTCCATCATCTCCCCCACTCCCTCTGCCCTGTGGTGAGGTAGTTATTGAGATCATGGTGCGTCTGAGTGACAGTGATAACCGGTACCCAGGTGCCACTGGCACATGGTGTTTAATTAATTAATGAGACCGCGGGGTTGGTTTTCTAATTCCACCTAGTCGGCACCGGGGTGCGGGGGAGATAGCCGTGAAGTGTTTAAGTGTGTGTTTTCAGGCAAAGAAAGGAGAGATGTATGTGGAAGTGTGTATGTGTTTTAAGTGTATATCTATTTTGTTGGCAGTTTGGGAGCTAGTTTCCTTGTTAGTAGAACATTAAACATGTATGGAATATTTTTACTCTGACTTTTAATCACACCTTGTGATTGTGAGTTAATCATCGGCTAAATGAATCTGATGACAAGAGAAGTTCACTTAGCGTTCATACATTAATCTGAACTCTTCATGCACACTAACCAGGTCATAGACTCAGTTTACTGAGGAAAAGAAAAGCGCACTTAACAAATAAACAGAACACAATTAATAAGTAGTACTTGTGAAACCAGGGTAAAAATGTGTTTTTTGTCTTTCCATTGTCTGTAGAGAGTTATTTCAATGAGATAACCAAGTAAATTATCTAACAATTCACATTTTCATAGAAATAAATATTATAATAAACTGCAATTAAGACCAAAATTGTAATACCTGCATCAACCTTTGATTTATAGTGAATATTTGTCAGTCTTATAGACGTAATTTTATCATATATTTTGACTATTTCTGTTTTTTCTTCTTATTAGAATATTACCTTTACAGTTAAAACAAACCACTGTAAATTGCAAACAAGCTTTTTGCTTGTCACATACACAAATCTAATTTCCAGTGCCATCATTTTTCATAAATGGATAAAGAAACTCCTCTAATTAATAATTTGCATATATAACTATGTTTTGGTAACTACAAAGATGCAACATTGAATGTAACAAAAAAAAAAAAAAACTTTCCTGAATGTGAAACTGAGATAATAATGAACAAAACAAAATATAATTTTTAGTACCTTTCATTAGGATTCACAGCTGCATTTAGTCTACAAACTAATGATTGTAAAATCCCTGTCATACTGAAGGTGATCTTTGTTAAACCATTTTGTGTATTTTCCTTTAAGTCTGATACATTTTTTCCAATTTCTATTTGAACATGGCAGCATTCCTCCAAGAACATGTTCATGCATATCCTGAAATATTTATGATATATAAATATATATTTATATATTTTAACTTCACTGCAATATGTTTTAGTCACTCAGTACTTAGAAAACAAAACAAAACCTGATACACAATTTGCTTTTGCTTTCCTTTATAACATGTTCAAAATAAATCATTGAAACCAAACCAAATTGTTGGCCCATACCTGCATTAACAGAAAAACTTAGACCTGTTTTTAATGTTTTAATAGTGCATTAGTGTATTAATTAATTAATTAATTAATTAAATTTTAAATATATATATACATATATATATATATACACATACGTGGCATTGCATCAGTGTGAAGCAAATCACTGACAACATTTCATATTGCTCATTTCTCTGGAGCGCATAAAGATGCATTAGTGCACAGCCCAGCTTTTTAGCTCCAAATTATTTTGCATCAGTGGCTGGAGGAACTTTACTGCTAGAGAAATGCAGTGAGGGCGATGGAGCTTTCCTTGTCATGAATCATCAAAAATGCTTAAATAGCAGGAATCCTGCATTTGTATTCACAGCTCACTTTTAAGAGCAGTTTTACATGGTTCATGTTAGCAAATTATGTATTTCATACTTTACTGCTACATAAACTACTCAAATATATTAGCTTACATGCCATAAATGATAAAAGTGCACAACGCTTGCACTCTGGCACTGGCTGAACAGTTGTAGCAGCTGAAAGCATCACAGAACGATTTACTGAAGCTCCATAAAACTATTCTCTCTGTGGGGAATAACAATAAAACTTTGATCATCTCTGATAGTGAAATATTATATATAGGCTCTATAAAAATAGCTTTATGACCCAGGGAAGGGAAGCTGTATGACTTGTTCAGGCCTGTATATTGTGCTTAAAACATCTTATAACTTAAAGACAAATGAGTATATAGATATCTGAAATTAGATATAACCTAATTAACAGTAAGTTTATACAACAGTAAAGAAGTGCATATTGTAAATTATATGAAAAAAAACACCCCTATTGAGCTTCTCTTTTCTAATATCTGCTGTTAAAGTTTTTTTTCAGCTTTAAATAGAACATTTTTAGTTATCTGGATGGGTGTTTTTACTGTATCTCCAAATCACTGTTGCACAGTTTAAGCTGCTTTCAAAGCTAAAATCAGCCTTTTAGTTTAAACCTACCTTACAGCTGGTATTACAGTGTAATGAAGATAATCTCCACAGTGGTAGTTGGTTGGTTTTAAGTCACAGTCACTTGAATAACACTAAACAACTAACTGACTATAAACTACTTTCTCACATCTTTTTATTTTTGGCTGTTTAGTTCAGAAACCATCACAATAAATCATCTGCTTCCATCTTACCTGATAATCTGCATCCTCTCCTCTTACAGCAAAAAGCTTCATGTCATCTTCCACTGCTTCTATAAATCTCCTCTTTGGTCCTTCTCTAGGTCTCCTCCTTGGTAGTTCCAACCTCAGCATCTTTCTGCCGATACATTCATGCCTCCAGTGTACATGCCCAAACCAACATAATCCGGCTTCTCTGATTTTCTCTCCAAAACTTCAAATGTGTACTGTATCTCTGATGTACTCATTCCCGATTTTATCCATCCTGATCACTCCCAGGAAAACCTCAATAAAAAAATATGTAGATCAAAGGCATACTTTTTAAATATAAGTAAACACAGTTGATATGAAATCATACTAAAGTTAATTATTCGAAGTTGGACTAATACAATCAGATAATGCATGTTGGAGTTACTCCTATATGTAATGTGTTAACCCAATATTTTGCCCTTCTGTGTTTGTATACTGAGACGAGGAGTAGAGACCAGATAAATGGCCTGTCAAGTCAACTTTAGCTCTACTTGGTGATGTAAACTTATAAGTAAACAAGAAAAAAATTATCCTAATTTGCAAACAATGGCAATAATCTCAGTTTTTTTTTTTTTTTTTTTTAGCTTACTTTGAGGTTTCTATCCATAATTTCACTCACACATTCCTATATGAATCATGGCTAAGTGCTTAATGGTAGACAAATTTAAATCTTTTAAACCGCTTGAATGTGAACCAAAATTGCCGCTCTAGATGCCAAATGTTACTCATTATAGATTGTTCTGTTAGCAACAATACCAAAACTAAGAAGAAAAACTAACAAGAAATTGGCTATCATGAATACAATCTGAGGCTGAATTACAAATATAATAGTGAAACAAAAAGGCTGTTTAGTCCGACTACTGGACTGAAACCAATAATCACCTCTTGACTCCACATTCATAATTAACTTGCAAATATGACAGTGGTAATAATTTTCTTTCAGAAAGAAAGCAAGTGAGTTTATTTCTAAAGTGTTGAACTATTCCTAACTGGCTATTATGTGCTGTCCCCACGGCTCAATTTGATCAATAACTGTTGTGATTGATTGGGCTGATGAAGAGTTTAACTTAAAAATGAAAGAATCAGCTTTTCAGCTTTATTTATTTTTGATGTTAAGTTTATACCTAAGATGAGTGAGTATGTTAATACACCCAAGCAGACACAGATATCCTGGCTCCCAGGTGGCTCTTCCTGGAGCAGCCGTGCAATGCAGGAGGAGGAAAAGAAGAGAGGGGGAAGAACGGAGGGGATGGAAGAGGAAGAGGCAACAGGAGAGCAGACCTCCCATTGAACTTGGCTCACTTCCAGCATTCATTCATCCAGTAATCAGCTCTGAGCAAGTCACTCATACCAGTTTTAAACAAACACATTAACATTTAAGTACACATTACACAAGCACTTACTGATCATCACATTTAATAGACACACAAAACCAGGAACAGTTTGCACCCTGACCTTTTTTTTTTTTTGCTTTGTCTTTGTTATCCAGAGGGGTGTTTGTTTTTGCTCTGGTGTGGACTTGATCGAGTCTGACCACATGGGGCTAGGTTCTACAAACCAGCATGTACAGGCAGAAGCAGATAGAAAGCCCTGCTTGGTGCATCCTGATCAAAGGGTGCCATCACCCACCTATGGCCCAGTAGGAGCTCTTAGCCTGCAGGTGTGACGCCTTGCGCTGCATAGGAGAGCCCGAGCACAGCCCCATGCAGCTGTGGAGGATAACCTCCTGTGATTACACCCACTGGGGTGAATGTCAATCACGCTGTATACCTGGATGTGTGTTTGTGTCTTCAGGTGTGTGAGACAATGCCCCTCGATTGTGGATGCTTTATGTACAACTCTGCTTTCTCAGTGTGTGTGCCCAGTGCCCAGTGATGGCCTGTTAGATTGAGCTGTCAGACGGCAGGCAGCAGATGAAGATTAATGGAGTGAGCAAACAATAAGAGGCTGGCAATGATCATAAATATGCTAATGGACATTATCAATACACACTCACTGACATGCATATAAGAGAGAGGGAGACAGTGTGTATACAGTATTCATGCAGCATGTTGGATAGAAGGTGATTCAGGTTACTGAGTTAAAATCATTTTCCCTCCCCTTGGGAAAGCCACAAACACACACACATGCACACATATTTTCAGACTGGCAGTGCATTGGCTGCCTGATGGACGGGCGAGCTGTGCTGTGTTTGAGTTTTGGGCTACAAAAGGGAGGGGAGGACTCATTGAGTCAATGACATGATTGGTGTCGCATTAAAATTTGTTTATTTAGTGTTTATGAGTGTGTGAGAAGGGCAGCGGATAGCGATGGTGTCTGTGCCAAGCCCCTGATTAAGACTACAGGATCAGCTAATGGCACAATGGAGGCTGATTAAGAGCAGAAGACATGGTGAAAAACAAAACAAAACAGCAGAGGGAAATAAAAAAAAAAAAAGTATAGATGGACAGATCTATTCACTAAACTGATGATAGAGCTCTTTGTTGTCTCATCCCATTCTGTGGTTCTCTGGGGTCTTTCCTGTGTCTCCATACGCTCATTTTTTTAAACGAAAAACCCTCTATCTTTATCTCTCGCTGCCTCCCCGTCCTTCCTCTTTCTCTCCCTCACCACCCATCTGGGTCACACAGCACAAAAGAGCAAAATAGGAGCCTTGAAGTGAAACCTGGTTGTGGCATTCATCAACTGAAAACACACTTCTCAACCTCCTTCTCCCCACTATTCACCCCTGCTTGTCTCCTCACTGCATGCCACTCTCTGCTCTGTTCAGGTCTGCAGAGTCCATTGGGAAATGCTGGGGGCTTACTGGGCTCTCTGACCTTCCTTGTCCTTTAAATACACATACACTCCTGCTGTTACACACACTCTATCTGCCCGATTCTGATG
This sequence comes from Rhadinocentrus ornatus, assembly GCA_037177495.1. Lineage (NCBI taxonomy): Eukaryota > Metazoa > Chordata > Actinopteri > Atheriniformes > Melanotaeniidae > Rhadinocentrus > Rhadinocentrus ornatus. The sequence continues at coordinate 16,308,120 of JBAMHW010000006.1, forward strand.
GAGAGTGCAATTTGTGTGTGGGAAGGTGTCGATGGATGGAGTGTGTAAAGCAGACATAGGGAAGTGGTTATGATTGGGGCTAATGAGCTCACAGGGGATGCTGGGATAGCAAAGGCAGACCAGGCTCACACACTACTCCCCAGAGCTTTTCTGAGACCCTTTAGTCCCCAAGAGAATTTCTTTGTGTGTGAGAAAACTTGGGCAGTTCCTGTATGAAAACCCAACAGTCCCTGTGGTCATTATGTTCGCGTTCTGCTGAGCTGGTTATTACTGCACTCCACGGCAGGGGTAGTTAAGCATTTAGATGTTGAATCTCATCAGTTCTTAAGACAAGGTCACTGCTGGCTTCTTTGTTTTTGACTGTTAGTGAACAGAAGATACTGCTCTGAGAAGCCAAGCTGAACAAGTGCAAAAAGTCAGCGATGATCCCTAACACTGCATCAGTGGTAAGTGTGGGTGTGTGTGAACAGGTGTGTGTGACAGTGTGTCATTCTCTGTGTGTCTCATTACCATGCATCGTGTGTCAGTGTTGTCAGAGGCTGAGCCTCCTTGCTTTGCTCCAGGGGAGAGTTATAGATTACTGACTGGAGCAGGCAGGGGCCAGGAGAGCCGCTGGAGCCCAAACCCAAGAACTGTAGGCTGGGCACGGCTCTCAGCTCATCAGCCTCTCTCTTGAGGCAGCGGAGCTTAACCTGGAGCAAGGCTCTGATTAACTAGACTAATGACAGTACAGCCCCCAGCTCTCACTACCCAACACCATAATCACTACTTAAGGCCCTGGCTGGTCAGCTTGTCTATATGGAGAGAGCCATGTTACAGCTTAATGGATAACTACCGACAACAAGTGTTTTAAGTCAGTTGTCAATACAAGCTTTGAGAGTCACTTGACAGGAGGGTACTAATGTGTGAGTGGCTGGAACGATGCTCAAATAAATTTTCTGTTTGTCAGCTGTGCCAGTGTATGAATATGAATGTGTGTGTCACCACAGTTGGAGGTGTTTAATGAGCGCTGATCGATGCCTCATCTGTGCCTCCTTATTGCTAAAACAAACATTTCATCAGCACAATGAATCCCCTCAGCCTTCAGTGTACACAGAGACCCCAACAGACAAACAGCACAAACCAAACTACGTTTGCAAATAAGACAAAAACAGGTATGCTCATATCCCCATGGTTACAGAGGACTACCCTATAGTCACCCTTCACTGGTAGACATTCGTGTGAAGGTGGAGGGGTGCATTTGCTCTGCAGACAGAAGAACATGCCAATAGTGCTTACTGTGAGTAAAGTGATTTCTGACAACTCCTAAATGAATCCCTGTGGTTGGGGAGGCCTGCAGCTAGATCACAGATCTGGTTTATGACTGTTTGTGTGTGAGAGAGAGTTAGAGGGAGAGGTAATAGCTTGCTGTTATAGGCAGGGTTGAGTCGATAAGTGATCTCACTTCTGTCGAATACAGAACGAGAGAATGATGTTAAGTTTAGATGACAAAATAAGATAAATCTACAGCTTTTCCTCTGCTGCCATTGAAGGGGATACCCAATATCTGCAATTCTGCAACTTAAAGTATGAATCACTGAAGAGTAAGATAATAGAGGAATCAACAGGAGGATGGATGCTAACTAATTCCAGGCAAAGATCAAGGTAAAAAAAAAAACAACACAAAAAACTGGTTCATCTTTTAGTATAGTGACTTTGTTACAAGTGCAATTGATAGAAATTGATGTAGTTAAAGTTGTTGGGTGTTTTACTGTAATACTGACTCAGAGGAAAGAAGATCCTACCAATGCATGAACACTGATCTAAAGGAGAAGATAGACAATCTCATTTTTCAGTTGGGACCAGGCAGCCAGTCCTTGGTGTCACATGATGGCATGATCAGGATGCATCAAGTGCATAATTGTCAGTTTTTGTCTCCAACAATTCCTTGCAAAGAATTTTAGCCATTGTTGCTGATTCTGTTTCATTCATTGTTAAGCTTGTAATGCAGGATTTATATGTAAGAATTTGAAATTTTGAAATTGTTTGCAGGGGAAAATTGAAGGAAATTAAACTTTTCAGATCACAATACATGCGTAAGCCAATCAAATTGCTTAGCTGGATCATGACTGATTGTCACTAAATGGATTTCTTTGCAACTTCATCACAGAGTGCTCAATCAAGTTTTTTGTTTTTTTTTTGTCAGGACCAAGCCCCTAAACAGAGATGAGAACTTTAACAATCACCTAAAAAGGTGGATGAAAAACGAAGCATCACATCTTTGATTGCATTTGATAAAAGTGAGCAGTTTTGTTGCTGTTGGTTCACATGCCATCACAGATGTTGGCTTTTGAAATGTGCTCTGAAGCCTTTTGGTGCATCTTCTTTTTGGCACATTGTAGCTAAAGACGATAATTTTTTAAATTCCAAATCCAACAACTAAAATGTTAAAACATTTAATTTAACATAAATCCTTCCCTTTTCAGTTTTATGATGAGAAACATTAATATTTAACTGTATTCAAAGAATCTTTCACAGTTTGTCGAGTCTCTCCACATCCTCTCATTTTTAGCTTTAAATGATAGTTTGTGATGTTTTCATTAATATTTGACAAGTTTTATATGTAGTTTATACAATTAACATCTAATTTTTCTGAGAATAATTCAGGGGGAAATAGCTGCTTAGTTCTATAGATGATAATATGAGAGGAAAAATCTGCAGCTTAACTGGGAAGACTAAAGAATAAACACATGTTCCTCTCTGGCACATGTTGAATGTGCTTTACATTATCTTAGCCTTAGGCAACACAAACATAAGCCAGATCAGACCTTTTTGCTTTGCTTTGGTCCATTGATTTGTGCAATAGGTTGACAGAAGGAAGAGAAGAAGACGTGTCGGGACAAGAGCTTAGTACTCTTTGGCCAGTTTTCACTCTACTGGAGCTCTTATTGACTGACAGTTCTGATTAAGCCATCCATATTGCAGCTGATCCCCCATAACATCCAGGGCTTACCTTGTGTTTTTGCATAGCACAACTGAACAAGGAACCAGCCATACATTTTTCCATGTGTGTGCGTTACATACGTGTTAAACTGTGTCTTTACATGTGCTGCTTGATGGCTAAGCGGGTGACAGATCCTAGCATGCACTCACAGCAGCTGTGTTTCTCAATGGATCCAGCAGCCATTGTTCTGCTGTCACTAACTCGTCTCTCAGGCCCAGGAGACACATCACTGACATTTACCAGCCCCCCCCCCAACACACACACACACACACTCCACACCACACACACATCAGCTTCTTCTCTCCTCTCATTCTTTGTCTCTTTCCCACTGCTTCTATCAAATCCCTCACTCATTCTTTCTTTCTGTCACTCCATCTTTCTTTCTCTGTGGCATTATGTACGGGGACAGATGTGTGTGGCTATGCGAGTGTGTGCATGTGTGTGTGTAAGACAGTGAGTGTGTGATAATGAGTGGCCCTTTAAGGCTATTAAGCTAAGATTGGTATGCCCAGAGTCCCTCATTACCCAGCTAACATTGCCCCCTACACGGAATGGTAATTGGTACGGAGAGAGAGAGGGCTGGTGGAAATAATAATAAGATAAACACAGGATAATTGCGGGGATCGAGACCAAGAGAGGCGATTGATCAGGTTGATTTGTGTCTGCACAGAGAGGCTGTGTGAAGAGCAGAAAGGTTAAAGGTTGCCCAATCTTGTATGTGCACACACGTATTTTGAATCGTCTGCTTTACACACAAGTGTCGCTCTTTAGACCTGCACCCAGCACTAAATGAGAGGTAAGACTGGGAGCATGCATACATGCAGCACCAAGTGTGGTTAATAGGTCTCCAATCCTATTGGTGCTTAACTTATATATCAAACTGATGGCACTTTGTGTTGATATTCTAGCATGTTTATCATTACGCTGCATAGCTGTGTGTTTGCTTATTTTGATGATTATGAGTCAAAACTCTGTGACTGTCACTGCTGTCTTTTTAGCCTTCATACAGTGAAACATCAGCATCACCTGCAGGAAACACCCATAAACAGCACTGTTTCCTTGTCTTTTTTGTGTGATCCTCAACTGTTGATCCTGAAAAAAATAAATTAATTAAAAAAGATGCTGAAGTTTTTTTTTAATGTATGTCCTAATACAAAATGTCATTAAATTACTAAAATAACTTTTTGTATTGTGTAGTCAAACAGTCTTGGTAATTTTTGTTTATTTAACAACAATCTGCAGACCTTATTTCTCTAGTGTGCATGGGTTTCAATGAAGACTTTTTAAAAAAGTATAACATTGTAGATTATATTTATGTTTTATTCTAATAATTAAACAGCGTAAAAAAACATGAAATTTTTCATGAAGTATCTGAGGGAGAACAATAAACTATTTTTGTTTAGCAGGATTTGCTCATCCTTATAAATGTTATGTCTACGCTTCTGTGAATCAAATTTAAATCGCAGATTAATGTCGGCACCAAGTGGCTGAAAGCTGTATTACATGAAAGAAGACCAGAAGAGATATTTAGATATAGAATATTTATCCATTCACATTATTTACTCCACACTATTTATTGGGTTTAAATGAGTTCGAGTGATTCTTTGTTTCTTTCTTTTTTTTCTTTCTTTCGATTCAAGAAAATATAGGAAATTAATAAAGCTAACAACCTAACACCTGAGGATGCAATGGATATTTTATTATCCTGATGTAAGTATGAGACCCAGTATAATTCAGCAAATATTTTTTAAATGCAATTTTCTTTTTTATTTATTATTATCATTACTTTTATTTTATTTTATTTTTTACTGTGGACGTGTAGGGGAAGCAATAAGGGTGCAAAATAACCCTGGTCTCTACCTCCATAATATTGACTTTATTATAACATAGCCTATTTTTCACTCCACTGCAGTCTAACTTGCGTATGCAGGAGCACTGTTGTGAAAACAAGTCTCCAATTGATCAGTTCTGATAACAGCACGTTGCACCTTCTGATTGGCTGGAACAGTGATTGACTGAGGACGGAGAGGACAGGCGGCTGGGCGAAACCATTCATGTAATTGAGAAATATGTAAAGATTGATGGAATCCAGCTTCTGGTTTTGCGGAGGATTATGACTGTGTATGTATTAGATGGTAAGATAAAAAAAAAATCTGGGTAATTTTGAGTCGGATTAGCCTCATCACAGTGTGAGCAACGCGGCATCCCCTCACATCCCTGCGAGCACACAAACACGGATGCGGTGATGATTTTGTGAATCTGCAATGGATACCTGCGAAGAACCAGAAATTCAAACAGTAATGAGGATCCAGCCCCAGTCTCGTTCTCTTTAGTCGTTTTATTAGCTGTTTGCTTTATTAGCTATTTGCCATGATTTTCGTGCGGAGGCTCGTGCAGCTGTCGGTGCTGCTCATTCAGAGTGGATGGTGGAGGGTTGCGCCGAGCCCCACCGATGAAGGAGCGCTCCGAACCGGACATGGAGAGCATGGAGAGCCGGGCCATCAGGAGCCTCACAAGGACTCCTACAGCACATTCGCCTCTGAGTTTCTTGAATCCAGATATCTGTCTGATGACGGTAAGTCCGTGGATCACTTCACAAGAGATTCAGAGCTAGTGGACCTTGTTTACATATCGTTTACATAAGATAAATAAACAACATGCAGCATATAAGGCTCAGCAGAGAAGAGAACAACAAATAGAATTTCTTTGCAGAGACAACATAAGCTGTTGACATTGTATTTAATCCAACCTATCTCCTTTGTAGAAACCCTTTCAGCACCCAGGCCAGCTCCCTGCTGGTAGCTGCCCATCCCTTCTTCCTCACAGTCACACAGGACAGATGGCTTCTCCTTAGTTGGCCCCCTTGACTGAAAACAGGCATCAGCTGTTTTGTGTGGAACCAACAGAATAACTGATTTTGTCTCTTGCAGGTTATCCATTCCCCACTGCCCCACCAGTTGACCCTTTTGCCAAGATCAAAGTCAGCGACTGTGGAGTGACTAAAGGCTGCATACGGTTAGAAACACTAACTGGTCTAACTACAGAGAGCTGCTGCTAAACTCAGGAATTCTCTACAGATTTGTTTTTGTTCCTTGAAACTGGATTAAATCTAGTCAGACATCGCCCTGCTTTAAGTGGCCCTAATATAAAGTTAACAACACATTTTCTAACTCGATCTACAGCAGTTGATTATTACTATATGTGTGCACAAGTCCAGGTATGGGAAGCCAGGGTGTGATGCAGAGACATGTGAGTACTTTCTGAGTTATCGTCGCATCGGGACAGATGTGGAGTTTGAGATGAGCGCGGACACAGACGGCTGGGTGGCTGTTGGTTTCTCCTCTGACAAGAAAATGGTGAGTATTGCTCAACACAATTAGGACAGCTCTGTGGCATGCAAGATACAACACATATTGCCATGATTCTGTTTACTAATAATCAGTTTCTTTATTATGTTGCTACAAATTAATTGAACATAGAAATGCTTTTAAAGATTGCAAATGAATGATGAAACCTGTAGGAGCCATACTGGTATATTTTAAATTATTCATGAGGTTTCACAGGTGATGTGCAGCATCAGCATCTGGGTGGTGGATGTGTAGCTGTGGGTGTGTGTGGCACATAGTTTGAAGGGTGCACGTACTGACTTACTGGTGTTTAGAATGAATGGTTGAAAAGGTGGGGAAAGATCGGTGGTGGTCACATATTCTGTTACTATAGTATAGTTATTATAGTAAGTCTGTCTCAGTTGGAGGACTTTATTATTTAATTGGACTGCATGGATTATGGGACCTATGGATGGAAAGAATAAACATTTCGCAGCACACAAGTGCTTTGGTGTCTTTTGGAACGCACATCTGGCAGATGACCCCAAGCTTAGCTCACAACGGCCCTCAGTTTGTTAACGTTTTGCCACAACAAAACCTAATGACCTATGGCTTCCACAATTAACTGATTCCTTAATTAACTATCTTTACACAGAGTTTTTTAGATGTTTTAATGACAAAAACAGCCAACATGTGTGATGTGGACAGTCAGAATATGCTTAAAGGCATAAAACACATACAATATATACATATTCCTTGCTTCTATTCTGTGCCTCTAAATTCTACAAATAAAATCTGACAATCTGACATAATAAATAACTAATACAGTTCATATCCACTCTGATATAACCTAATTTTGATGAATCCCAGGTAGAGAAAGGCTTCATTTGAGAGTTTTATATGCCAATTACAATTGGTGGTATATCTGAAATAATTTTAGATTAGGTGAAAGTCTGAGTTGTTGAGTTCTATACCATTTTTAGTAAAAGTTCCTTATTTAGAACTCCATTATAAGTGGAAATTATATCATTACAATTTTTTATACAAGCATTTTGATAGGCTCTCAGTAAAGAGATCAGCCTAATTTTTTCTGATATTTCTGATATTCTTGATTTTGTAATTTTTGTAACTTTTTGAGTGAGGCTTTGTTGTTAACTGATGACAGGCACTTCAATCAGAAAAGTCAAATTTTTTTTACCAAAGTTTCCATCAAGTGTTGCATAGGAACTTTTCTTTTTTTAAGGAACTTAAAGACACGTTTCAGACTGTGCCTGTCTGCATTTCCTTTGTGATCTAAAGCAGGTTCTAAAAGATAAGTACAAAAGAGGAAGCATACTTTAGTTGCAGGTACACAAGTCAGCAGTTTGATCTTCCCACTCAGTTGTGATGAAGTGTTGATTATTTTGTGCTTTAGAATAGCACCACAGTAGTAAAAAAAAATGAATTCAGAGCTGTGTTTATAAACACTAACTTCATTGCATATGGTTCATCTTAAAATAAGCAGATTTTAGAATTAAAAGGGTGAGAATGAAAGGGAAAAAATGATTGATGCAGAAATAACATGATGGGAGTCCTGGACCAGTCAGAAATGTTTTGTGTTAAAAGCCCCCCTCTGAGATCATTGTGCTTTTGCAATCAGAGCCCTTTTTTTGTTAGGAGGAATTGTCTCCTGTTTTTTTAGTTGTGTCTCTGGTTCAGTATATGTCTCATTCACCGGCCCTCCAAAAATCTGAACTCAAGTCTTCTCAGACTGATTAAATTAAAACAAAATTAAATGTTAAATAACAATTTAACATCATATTGGACAAATTTAGTACCACAGGAAGTCATCGAGTTTGGAAATCTTCAGAAACTGTAAAACAGTACATGAAGGATTTTGGTCTTTGTGATGCTTGGTGCTCTCACCATCCCACACTAAAATAATACACCTTCTTCTCTTCAGTTCACCATTCCTATTCTAGATTAGAGTATTTCTTAACTAGCAGCTCGCTAAAGAGTGACATTCTATCACCATCAGCGATCGCGCACCAGTATCATTTACTCTGAGAAATAAAAACAAAAAACCAGCAACTAGAAACTGGAGATTTAATACATCACAAATTAAAAATCCTGAGTTTATCAGCTACTTCAAAAGAGAATGGTCCTTATTAGTAGAGAACAACAACTTACCAGAAACTTCAGCGTGCGTTCTTTGGTAAGCAGGAAAAGCAGTAATGAGAGGGAAAATAATTTCATTCTCTTTCCATAAGAAAAAAAAAGGAAACTTTGAGAATTTCAGAGTTAGAACTCAGAATTAAATCCCTAGAGGACGCTTACCATGTCTCCCCAGAAGAACTTACACTAAATGATAAAAGGAAAGCTAAACTTGAACTTAATGAAATAATAGATAAAAGAAAATAGAATAAATTCTTGGTGCAAAGACTTCGCTTTGAGAACTTTGAACATGGCAACAAATCTGGAAGGTTCCTGGCTAATCAATTAAAAACAAACCAGGAGAAAACAAGGATCTCCTCCATTACAGATCCAGAAGGTAATATCAGCCACGACCCCGACAAGATAAATAACACTTTCAGAGAATTCTATAAAACTTTATATAAATCACAACTAAACACAACAGTAGAGAATATTGATTAATTTCTTTGTTGGATCAATCTTCCATCATAAAACATGAAACTAAAATGGCCTTAGATTCATCCCTTTCAGGCGGTGAACTCCATGAAGCTCCCCAGCATATGCCCAACAATAAAGCTCCAGGTCCAGATGTTATCCAGCAGAATTCTACAAAGACATCTGGACAACGCTGGCACCCACTTTCTACAATATGATATTAGAAATATAGGAAAAACAAAAAATACCTTTAAATACGAACCTAGCTAATATCATTCTCCTATTATAACCAGGAAAAGACCCCACAGTTCCATCCAGTTACTGTCCAATTTCACCAATAAATGTAGATCTTAAAATAATAAGAAAAGCTCTTGCCAGAAGGATAGAAAAAAGAACCCCTCTAATAGTTGATCAAACAGGCTTTATTAAAGGTAGACATTCCTCTACTAACGCCCATATTAATTAACATAATAGATTATTCTAGCACAAATAATCTGGAATCCACAGTCATGTATTTAGATGCAGAAAAATAATTTGACCGATTTAACTGGAAATTCTGGTACTTTTTATTTTTTTATGTTAAATTATGATTCTTGTTTTCTGTAAAGCACTTTGAATCACCCTGTTGTTCAATTGTGCTTTACAAATAAACTTGTCTCACCTTACTTTGGTTGTTTTTGTGTTACATGTTCTTTTTGTGTGTGTGTTTTTTTGTTTTTTTTTAATGTCTTGGTTAGTTTTTTCGGAACTCCTGATGATTGTCAGGTTTGTATCCCTGTAAATCCCTGTAAAGGTGTAGCAGTTGGTTGTCTGATGTTATTTTGGATTGACGTGTTTATGCTTTCTATTTGTTGTATCTTTGTCTCCTCTTTCTTCTATTTACTTTCCTTTGTACTTCTCTTCAGCATTCCCCTATTTTTCTGACCCCTCTGGTTAGGTCTAGCAAGATTACATAAATGTCATAATTCAAAATAAATTAACAGATTATCAAGAGGAGCCTTATACCCATAAAACTCCCCTTGGCAAAGCAAATTTGTTTGGCACAACACAGCAGCCAGACCATCATTTCGCTTGTTATGATGCTGGATAGAAGAAGTTAGAAAAAACAAAACTAATTAAAGGGACATCTGCATTTAGATCTATGGAGGAAATGTGTAATTACAGCATGATCAGTAATCATGAATTATTGTGCGCTTTTCCTGTGATGTTCATGATTTAGTGCCATATAAAAGGTAAATATGGTGGAGATACACTGGTTTTATGCCAACACTGGTCAGAAATATAAGAATAAAATCAGAGCAAAAAACAGGATTTATGGAGATATTTTTTACTTTTTTTCTCACTCATTCGTTGTCTCATCACTGTGTGACAGTGTGTGGTGTAAAACAGAGCTTCCGCATGAACAAATGGATTGCTGGTCACTGTTTTCATATATTGCATCTGCTTTATCATCCTTGCTGCTTTAGGGAGGAGATGATGTTATGGGATGTGTACATGATGATAATGGGCGTGTGCGAATTCATCACTTCTACAACGTTGGCCAATGGGCCAAGGAGATCAAGAGGAACCCAGCCAGAGATGAAGAAGGCGTTTTTGAAAACAACCGGGTGACCTGCCGGTTCAAGAGACCATTGTACGTTCCCAGAGAGGAAACACTGGTGGACCTACACCTTTCATGGTATTACCTTTTTGCATGGGGACCTGCAATTCAAGGTGAGTTTGCAAGCTTCAGTATAAAGACAGACATCCTTGCTTTTGGTCCTTCGTGACATTTTTCTGCTGCTTACTAACAGGTTCCATCACAAGGCATGACATCGACAGCCCTCCAGTCAGCGACCACATGATCAGCATCTATAAGTATGAGGACATCTTCATGCCTTGCACAGCCTATCAGACCTTCAACTCTCCTCTCTGCTTACTGCTCATAGTAGCTCTCACTTTCTACCTCCTCATGGGAACACCATGATGAAGCACAGTAGATCACCGAAGGGAGAAGAAGAGAATGAAGACAAGATGAAGCAGCAATGAAAATAAAAATGTTGCCATTTCTATCTGATGCCACATTTAACTGTGCACTTTGCACAAAAAGAGACTCTATTAGATATATAAAACGTGATAGAATATATGTGCATTACTCATAACGGTAAACTTGGCAAATTACTATAAAAATACAATAGCAGTCTGATAAAAGAGTAGTATTAGCTAAAAATAGGCCAGCTATTTTCAGTATTATTGAAAGCCTCCAATGGTTTAAAATACAGTGTTTACACATGCCAATGAATAAATCTCTCAAGTCTTTGAAACGCTGCATGCACCAGAAAATCTGGGAATGACTTCAAAAACATGCTGTTTACTGTTGACTCATGGTCATCTTGGCTGAAACACAAAGGTTTTCTGAGGACAAAGGAAAATAAAAGAGCTCACACGCACACTTCCTGTATCTGTATCCTGCTAAGTTTATGTGGATATCTTCCTCGGCCACAGCGACTGCTTGTTTATTTGAACACTGTGGCACTGTGACTGCATCTAAAGAAAGACTGATAGATGAGTTTCCATTTCCTACAAAAGCAATAACAATATGAGCTGGAGCAAACTGTGGACTAAAAAACACTTTGCTAAGACACGGACTACTTTTTCCCAGATTAATATAGTTGCATTTTATTCTGTATTAAAAATGGCTGAATATATTAAATTGTCTGAAGCAGTCTGTCACTGTAAGAATACCAAGATGTGTAGTACACAATCCTCCTATGAACTGAAGCATTGCTACGTCACTTAAACAGTATAAAGCCACAGGATAGGACTATAATAAAGTCGAGAAATACTTTCCCTTAATTCATGGTTATATTTGACACTGACAGCAACATGATTAGGCCTTTGATATTATCAGCGTTGCATGTCAAGCCTCTGTGCAGTTATCACTAAATGTCTACATTTAGTTGTGGGGTATTTTTCCTTATGACAGACTAACAGTGGCCTTCCTTGTTGAATAATACCTGGGCAGTATTCTGCTTGTACTATGCAGCTGTGATAAAATAAAAAAAAAGAAAGAAAAAAAAAAGACTTTGGCCCTTCTTCAACGAAAGTGAAACAGGCCTTTTTAAGCACACTGCACTTAAAAAAGAAAACAACTGTTGCTTCCTCTTCTTTGCAAAACTATAGGTTAAACTTCAGCATTTGTAAATTGGGTACACATTCTTTAGCCAGATAAGATCATTACCTATTTGTTATGCTCAGATGGGGTCCAGCATATTTGGCGTGAACCTGAAGAGGAGAACCACAATGTGCTCACAGTCTTCACAGCATAGTATGGAGGTGGTATAAGGATACAGGAATACATTAGCTTTATTCATATGGCACTATAACTGATTGTGAAAATATCAAAATATAGTTTTACATTAGAATCACAGAAGTTTGATGGAGAGTGAATATTCCATGAATGTTTAATGTTTACAAGCATATTGCATACATTCCTTACAACCCTGCCAAATAAAACACCAGACCTGTAATAGACGTTAGAAATCATTTTGGCTATTTTACAGATAAGGGTAGAGGAGCACGTCACATCACTTTCAGGTGTAAGACAAAATGCTCAAATGACCAGCACCAAGACAAACTTTTTTTTTATGTCTTATTAAAATCTTATAAGCTTCCATGCACACATTTATAATAAAATTATTTAACTGTAAAGTCAATACGAGATGATAAATAAACAAACAAGTAAATAAATAAATAACCGGAAGCGTCTCCATCCGTTTTCTTTTAATTTGCACTACATTGCCCATGGTGCCCTTTGGCAGTTCTCTACTGCTACGTCATATGTTTTCCTCCCTCACGTGGTGGAGCCGTTGGAACGAACGACTACCGGAGCCTGAGTGGGAACATGGCAGATGAGGAGGATTCGGCGCCGGAGCCCGCCGCTGTCTCTCCCCCGGAGAGCCCTCAAATGGAGCGGCCTCACACCGTTTCATTCCCCGAGAGCGTCCAGCCGGCCGTCGAGATGATGAGCCAACTGCTAACCCATCCGTCATCCCTTAAGTTTGACAAAAACATCAAACAGGCCTTCTACAACACTGGAGCGATTATCTTCGTGGCTATCTGCTGCGGGGCAGCCGTCCTGGTTTACTTCATCCTGGAGGCCTTCCTCCGTCCACTGCTCTGGGCAGTGCTCTGCGGCACCTTCCTCCACCCTTTTAAATACTCCCTGGCCTGTCTTGGCCGCTCGTGGCTCAGCGGACTGCAGGACACCGGGACGCCCATCGTGGTAGGGACCCTGCTGGTCCCAGTGTGGTGTGTGAACTACGGGGTAGAGACGATGGGCAAGCTGGTACTAGAGAGGCTCACGGTGCTTCTGGTGATCGGGGCCGGGGCGCCGCTGGTTTACTTCCTCTACCTTTTCTGGAGTGTCATCGGCATGCAGGTGATTCTCGGGCACGTCTGTTGGGTCATCGAACTCGTGCTGGACTGCTTCCACGCTGCGTGGGTGAGTGAATGGACAGAGTCCACCGAGTACACCTCGCTATCAGGATTACGAGAAAGACCCTCTGTCAGTCAGAGGGGGTGAGGTCAGCTAGACTATAACTCATTTAAATCTCTCATATGAGCTATTTGAGCTGTATCACCTAATGGAAAAAAATAAAATAAACAAGAGAAGGGATAATTCATACGAAGTTAGCAGCCATCTCTAGTCTTTAAATCTGTGTGTGGATTTTTTGTTGGTTAAATGTGAGTCAGACTTGTTGTTATCATCAGATACGAAAACCTTTTAGGATTGTACTATTCAAATGTAAACACAACCATGACACAAGTCTTTAGCCTGTAAATGAATTTATAAATGATCCGAGATGAAAATGACTACATACTTATTTAGAGCCGCAAACTGTGTTATATTATCTTGCGACTCCCTAGTAATAGTTTATTCAATTAACCTCAATGCAGAAAATATGCTTCATGGAATATGTGACTAAACTTGCACGTTAGTTGATTTAATTTCCTGCTTTCCAGTAGCTGTTCAATCAATACCTTATTATTCCAGAACAGCTTCAGGGCACTGAAACCTTCTTTTCTTTAGCCAAATCCAAATGACATGATTCTCATTAGACAGCATGTGCTTTTTTGAAAAGGAGTGTAAGACACTGCCAGCGTTCATAAACCGGAGAACACCATATTGCATGACATTGAAAGATGTGTAAGTGGAACTGGCTGAGATCTTTGTGAAAAAATTGATTACTGACAACAACCAGCAATAGATCATTTGTTGATAATTCACTTCAAGGCTTTTAAATGCTTTTTAAATATAAATTAGTTTTAGAAAACATTGTAGTCCCAGCTCTTCTTCTTTAAATGTGCAGAATAAGAATAATTTGTGAAAATCCAGTCTTTCTAACAATTCCTGAAGAGCAACGAATTAACTGCTGCACACTTTCACTTTCTAAGAGCCAAGAAGTTGTAAATTTATTTCTCCTCAGGTGTGTACTGCCGTGTTTGGCTACTTGCTGGCAGTTTGCCTCAAGTGGAGTCCTCAAACTGAGCGGTACCTGAGGGTTTTAGCCCTTCCTGTCTGGGCCATCCTGGTCTTCTACATGGGTGAGCATGGAGAACTTGTTCAGGCATATTTTCTCATGCATCACATTTTTGTTTTTGTGTGGTGGGGGGGGGGGGGGGGGGGGGGGGGGGGGGGGGGGGGGGGGGGGGGGAGGTTTTTTGTAGGTTTTTTCCCCCCCCTCCCCTTTTTTTTTTTTTTTCCCCCCCCCCCCCCCCCCCCCCCCCACTTTGCTTGCCTGAAGTGAGGCTTCAGAAAGTGAGCCTGCAAATGAAAAATGAGAAACTCTGTGAAGAAGTGAAGAGAAAGTTCTGTCTCTGCATGTCGGCTGCACAGAACACATACTGAGTCACAGTACATTGTAAGATGAGGAAGTCAGTAGTATTTTTAGCACACGTAAGGCGTGCTGAAAAGACATGTTGACCTTCAGGCATGTGATGTTAATAGTGACTGTAAGCTTTTCACTGTAGCTTTAGTTGGAGAAAAGCAAGGAAGAAAATTTCTCTGTTTTTAAAGAGATGTTAACAGCATTCCTGATGGTCAAACACTTAGAATTGTGGTTCAGCTAGGCAACGAAACAAAGTGCTCAGTGTCAACATTTCTAATGAGATGATAGCTAGTGCTGTAAGCAACAATAGGGGAACAACAGGTTTCTCTGCATCCCTGGAAGATACAATGTTGACACTCATTTCCAAATCTGTTTTTAGTGTCCCTGACTGGCTCATGGAGAGTACCTATATTTGTGATGGTGGTAATACTCCTCATCGTGGGCTCCCAAGAGAAACCACCTGTCCCTGGCAGAGGTGAAGATTTATGGGCACATGCATTTTGACATGTACCACAGAAACTGTTACTACTTTCTATGTATTTCTATGTATATAATATATAAAAAGTACAAGTATATTATTTTTATTGCAGTACACAAGTAAGAATACAGGGTTAGAAAGTGTTTGTTATCTTTAGAATTTAGTTAGTTTAAATAGCATCATCAACTTTCCTGACAGATGATGCTGTAGTGTAAGATAAAACAAATAATTCCTAGAAATGTGAAACTCCATATACTTTTAAAGTTAAGAGGATCAAATCAGCTTTCAAATATTATAATATAAAAATGATAAAAGTCTTCCTAAAATAGCGTTTATTAGAATTGGTCTTCCCCAGTTCTCAAGTTCAGCCAGCACTTAGATTAAATTACATGTAGCCTCAGGGGTCTCAGCCCAGCTTTACCTAAAATATAATTGACTTTAGAAGGACAGTTTGACTCTGATTAGGATTGCAAGAATATGTGGGGGAAACATGCACACAAACGCTAACAAGAAGTGTTTGGCATATTTTTTTCTGCACCTCCTGCTTGTGTGTGTGTGTGTGTGTGTGTGTTACCATTATTTTGTGTCTCACCTCTCCAGGAGAACTGCCAGGGCAGATGCTGTCATTTGCTGCAAACACAATTTACATGGCAATTTCTTGTAGCAACCTTCAGC
This sequence comes from Rhadinocentrus ornatus, assembly GCA_037177495.1. Lineage (NCBI taxonomy): Eukaryota > Metazoa > Chordata > Actinopteri > Atheriniformes > Melanotaeniidae > Rhadinocentrus > Rhadinocentrus ornatus. The sequence goes on from JBAMHW010000006.1 coordinate 16,324,059, forward strand.
CAAAAACTGAGTCCAGGGAGACCTACACCAAAGGTAAAGAAGCCAATTTTTTTCCAGATCATAGATTTTATAACCAACGTGGACATGAATGAATTGCTGTGGATATCTCTTGTGCTAGAACAGCAGATTTGTCATTTTGAATCATATTTGAACCTCAAAAAGCCCGGCCTAGAGATACCCCATAGAGCCAGGAACCTCCAAGTGCTGCAACTGATCCTTCAGAACAGACCTCTGGAAAGGGTTTGAGTAAAATGGCCACAGGCCTGCAAGACGGCAATCTGGCAACAGTTGGACAAGGATGCCACCTCTGTACTAGAGGCAGCAGCGAAGAGAGATGTAGACCTAAGTCTAAAAACGATGACGACAATCGTCAGTCCAGCTGTGGATATGGGGCAGTGGAGAAGATGACTGAAAAAGCACCCTTCACTTTGAACCAGAGAGTAGCAAAGATCCACTGGATCCGGCAGGAGCTTAACTCCCTCAAGACACTGTTCAAAGAGGCCAGCGAGGAGCAACGCACCCGCTTGGCGGCTCTGCGAGCCATTTTGGGGAAGAAGCTGCTGACTCTCCACAGAGCTGAGTGGCACCAAAGGCGGGGTAAGGAAAGAACCAGGAAGCGAGCATCCTTCATAGCTAACCCCTTCTGCTTTACCAAGCAACTCCTGGCACAGAAGCACAGTGAGAGACTGGTTTGCTCCACGGAAGAGATCTATCTGCACATCTAGACCACCTAGAGCAACCCTGACAGGCATCAGGACCTGTGCCATTGCAACACCCTGATACAACCATCTACACCCACCAAGGAGTTTAACAGCAAGAGATGTATTCTAATATAATAAATGTGGACATGAAGGAAATGCTGTGGATTTCTCTTGTGCTGGAACAGCAGATTTGTCATTTTGAATCCTGTCATATTTGAACCCAAGATCATTGTAAAGAAATGTCTTAAGTTTTTATTATAATAGATGATTTAATTATTTTTTATACATGCATCATTATCTTGAAAAGAAGCCATTAAAGGATGTTGGAACTCAGGCACTTCCTCCTGGACTACACTATTTAGCCACATTGGTTTTATACATAATTCGATTTTTTTCCTTCTCTTCCTCCTTTGTGCTTCCTGTCTGCTGTATCTTATCCTTCCAAGATGGCATGCAGCCAGTAGGTCCTCTTTCTACAACCCCTGGGTTCCTTCGTGGCTCTCGCTCCTTACCAACAGGCCTGTTCCTGACAGAGAAGAGTTCCCGCAGAGCCAGCGATATCTACTTTATTCTGCTGGTCTGGGCAATTGTGCTGGTACAGGTGTGGCTTAACCTCTGGATCCTACAATTGCTGCCTATCCCTGTGGCTGGTAACACAAACACATGCAATTGAACACACACACACACACATGCTAAGATCATCTATTAGTTATTTATGTTGCTTTTATTTAGTGTGGGTGTTCAAGAAGCTGGTCGTCCACTTTGGTCTGAAGAGCTTTGCACAGCGCACTCTGAGCTCGTGGTGGACGGTGCTGGAGAGGTTCGGACGTGAGCGTGAGGAGGCTTTACTTCCTGGACCAATCAAAGGCCTGGCTCAGTTCTTGCTGCGTGTCGACACTAAGGTAAAGCCTCCGACTAATTTCCAGTGACTGCAGTTGCAGCTGATAAACTTATTTCCTCTGCCTTTGACGTTGCACTTCCGCATGCAAACGCACATTGCGTTGCACTGATACGTCTTTTGATTATTCATACTGTCCACACTAAAGGCCCTTAGTGGCTATCAGGAATATCTGGCCCATAAATTGTTATTTTTACTGGTTACCTGCTTCTCAAAGATTAAAGTATTGAACCCAATTTCCAAACACTTGGGAAATTATTTAAAATGCATGTAAAAGAAAAGTACAAAGACAACGTGTTAAATGTTGAAACATTTTGAATCCCAAACAGAGAAATTAGTACTATAAACGGGGCTGAAAGGAGAGTTAATATTAAACTAATGCTGATCTGGTGGCCAAAAACAGATGAGTCCCACATGAGGAGGAATGTTTCTTCATGTCCGCTGGTGGTTTTTTTTGTTTTTTATAATGACATACTGGTAAGAATAATTCTGTATATCTACAGATTTTTTTTTTAAAGGGGACAGTTATGGTCTCCTTGTTGACACCTTTTAAAGGTGGGATGCAATTATTTTACTCCTGTAATCCTCCTGATTTTCATCCGGTTGAAAGGCCAGTCTACACCTCCTGTAGAGGAGATCTTGCCTGCCCTGCCGGCTCCCCTCACTGCTTGTACCCTGGCTATTTTCTTGTTGCACGGGTACATATGATGACTGCTGCTTAGGTCTTTCCAATAATAATCTTCCCAATGTCTCTTTGTCTCCTCTCCAAGCTCTGGCATTGGCTTAACAAGCAGGTAATGAGTGTTTGTGTATGAGAGAAAGCGAGAAATCAAGGGTAAAGAAATAACCTCCATTTACATGTGGGAGTGTGTGAAGGCGTGAGCACACTTTGTAGTCGCTTGGACCGGCGTTTTCCTACCCATCCACTATCATCGCCATCTCTCATATTGTAACATCTGTCCTCTTTCTGCTTTCCTGCTTTAATTTTTACAGGAAGTTACAGTCGGGAGGAGGAGGGTCTCGTTGATTCCTCTGTCCTGCCTGTATCTTCCCTGCTTTGATCAAGCTGGCAGACTTTTCTTTTTGGGAGAGTGTGAGCTGCATGGAGGGATGACTGATATAAACAGAAAAGAGCAGAGCGGAGTGGCAGGAGAGGAGTATTTTTATACATATCGTTTTATTAAACAGATTTAAAGTATGTCTTTATATTTATGAGATTACGCTGAGTTTTTATGTGTGAGTAGGCGAGTTGGCATGGACAAAACAATGGAAACACACATTGTTAATGTGGCATACTGTGTATTATGATGCCTGGTAAACACCTGTTAAATTAGTTTTTACTGTCTTAATTTATCTTTGTAAGATGGATTTAGACATTTCCTCAACAAGCTGCAGGTTTGAGGGATTTATTTATTTATGTGTTGTATAATCAAAATAAATACAAAGTTTATGAATATATCTGTAACTGAAAGAAGTCCCACATAAAATATGCTATTCCAAAAGCTGCAGCATCCCGCTGTGGTTAGACTGCTTTAGAAATAAACCAGCTAGACATTTAGGACCTTTTAAAAATGAATTATTAAACTCACGTTTTCTGATGGTTAATTGTATTTTTATTTATTTATTTATTCATTTAGACTTTTTTCCCCTCTTGATAATTACAAAATACTTGATGAAAGTTATGCTAATGCATTATATAATGACCAGTTTTTGTGCTGATTCAATTCTCAGATTATTTCTGCTGACGTGGATTGTTGAATTAAAATTGTGAATTTTAACTGTGACTAATTTGTAACCGGTTAGTGATCATATGTTGCCTGAATTAGAGAGACAGTGACAGTCAGACGTCCACTAGAGCAGACACTTGCTGCTAATCCTTGCTAATCTTATATTAATAATAATGTCATCACAATCAGAACAGAAATGTGTGGTGTTTCCATTTTTTTGTTAATTGACTTTTTTCTTTGCTGTACTGGATTTAATCCTTGTCAGCTAGTTGACCAAGTATAATTCTATTCCTGAAGGGTAAGACTACATTACTGTTCTTGGTAAGGGGAAAAAAACAGAATTACATTAATAGTACGCTCATTTAAGAAAATGACATATATTTTGAGCTTTTGGACTGTATCACAGTGTAGCTACGACATTGTCGCCCTTGTATTGATATCCCTATCATGTCACTTTCCACGTATTTTCAATGTATAAAGGTGTAGCCTCATGATCAGGTGACGTCTCCTAACACAACTTCTTGTAATCACTTGCTGTGGCCTTAAGCAACTTAAATACTTTTGTGGCATTAACACACTGGTTCACATGGAGTGTAAATCTGTCTCTAAACGGTCGGTTCAGCTCTGGAGCATTGAGAAACCAGAGTTAAAAGACATACTGTCACTGGCAAAAGTGTGCAAAACAATTGCCTTGGATTCTCTATCCAAACTATATAAACTGCACTGACAAGACAGTTACACATACAGTAGCATTTATGTTGTATATTAGTTATGAAATACAGGGGGGGGGGGTAACTTTGGGGGGAAAACATCAGAGAGTGGACCTGTAAATGGTAGTTTCTGAGATTAAAGGGGTAAATAAACATCACTAATGCACAAATTAATTAGGAAAAACTTATAAATTGCTGCAGATCTTACTGAAATCAGAATGATGTTTTCCTGTAAGCAGGTACAGTTCATGGCAGTCTGGATGACTATAGTATTATAAAATGTTGACTCTGGTCTAAAGTCACAAGTTCTCCTGTCTGCTATATTCAGTTTCAAAGTCTATATATGGGTGCGATGTAATGTGGTTCATTCAAATACCTCCTGGGAAAAAAAACATAACTTTCTAAAATGTCTTTTTAATGTATTTACGGCTTTAATCTCAGTATATTATCATTGACTCCACAAAATTATGTCCTTTTTTTAAATGATCTGAAAATGCTGTCTTAAGTACACTTGCAGAGATTAACACTTGCATGCCCTAATGCTGAAGTACAAGGGTGTTTGTTTATAATGTGCACAATATCATGTTCTTAAGGAACAAGAATGTGGGCTTAAGGGAGCATCTTTTAAATCCAGAGTCACCTCCTCACATGGGAAGGATACAGGTTTTCTCCATGTGTCTGATCAGTGTGTGTGGTGTTCGTAAACTCCTTCAGAGTTGTACTTATGTGCCTTTACTCTGTTTTTTTTTCTCTGTCTTTGTTTTCCCTTCCTCTCAATGTATGTAGATGATCATTTGGTTGGAGCGATCGCTGGATAAAATCATCAGCATCTTCATCATCTTCCTCCTGGTCACAGGGACCCTGCTTATGGCTCTGCTGCTCACTGCAATGGTAAGTTTTTCTCTTGTATAGTTGCTTCACCTTGGTGGTACCACTGCCACATCAACCTGGATGTAAGAGTAGCTTCTGTTTCTAGGTTCATCATGAAAGTGTTCACATCATTGAGGTAACCAGCAACCTCATCAATGAGACTGTGTCCAACCATCCAGAATGGGCCAAGTAAGATAGTTTATTATTATTTGCTCCATATTTTAAACATACAATCAACTCTTTTCCTCATAAATACAGCTATCTCTCCCTTGTTGATCTGCAGTTTGCTTCCAGAAGCGCGCGTTGTCCAGAAAGCTCTGAATTCAGCTGCTACCAATGTTTACCAGCATGGGAGAGAATGGATAACACAAAAGGTTAGAGTGCTACAATGCACCGATTTATTTATTTATTTCCATTTCAAGTACAAAGAAAACATCATCCTTTGACAGCTTGGAATGGCACAAATACTTGATGTTTCCTTTGTGTACAGCTCCATAAAATTTTAGGAGATAAGGTGAACCAGACGGCGGTGATCGAGAAGCAGGTTTTGGAGCTTTGGGACAGACTGTATCATTCCTGGTTTGTGAAGGTAACATGGCACTAAGAAGATGACTGCCTTTTTAAGTTGTATTCTCAGTTTTATTCACTTGTAGATAAAATATCATGTACACTTCTCCAGAATGTGACCCACTCTGGGCGCCACCGTGGGCACAAGATGATGGCTCACAGGCAGAACAGCTGGCTAGGAGACATCCTGGACTGGAAGGACATTGCCTCCTTTCTACAGGAAAATATCGAGACTCTGCTTTCTGTAAGTATAAGTCTGCTGCGTGATGGAGACTACTTGATGTACTTTTCTATCCATTACCACACTCGGGTTTGTAGACGCTTAATTTGAAGAGAACTTGAATAAAACTCAAATGTCATTTGTTTGTCAGAAATAAATTTAGGACACAGCACAGCGGCACTGACATAAATGTTTACTTTTGTGGTTTTGTTTGGCAGATCCTGGAGTCTCTGTGGGTGGTGATGAGCAGGAACGTTGGCCTCCTCTTCTCCACCACCACCACTCTCCTCACTGTCTTGTTCCACAGTGGCACAGCGTTGCTAAACTTTGCACTGAGTCTGGTATGAAACATTGAGTAAACCAGCTCCGATTGTTCATGTGGGATTGTTTCTTTTCATTTATTACCAGCATTATGTAGAACAGTGTCATTATGTTGAATAAGAGTTCTTCTGTAGTGCACAAGCAGTTCAGCTCGTACTTCCATAAATGGGTGGGCCTTTGTTTATCATATTCTAATGCATTTGTTATAGATACAGACTATCATGAATTTATCCAAATCTTAAAACTTAGTATAATTTCTCCAGAATTTCACTTATGAAGCGTTTATTATTTTGTGTGCTAGTGATGTTGTTGAAAAAAAGTAAATCTCTCATATGTGTTGCGTTTTAATACATAGTCTTAAATATGTTTGTCCTGTTCTGTGTTCTTGTCCTATGCAGGTGATTTTCCTCACCACTCTCTTCTACTTGCTGAGCTCCAGCGGTGAATACTACAAACCTGTCAAATGGGTGATCAGCCTGACACCTCTCTCCCAGCCTGGACCGTCCTCCAACATCATAGGCCAGTCTGTTGAAGAGGCCATTAGGTGAACGCACACACACACACACAAAAGCCGCAGAATCTAAAAGTAAAGCCACATCTGGAAGGGATTATTTTTGACCTTGCGTGTTGTTTCAAAGAGGAGTGTTTGATGCCTCCCTGAAAATGGCGGGCTTCTATGGCCTCTACACTTGGCTCACCCACACCATCTTTGGCATTAATATAGTCTTCATTCCTTCTGGTGAGTTGGTGTGTTTACATGGGTTGGGGTGTTGTTACATGTGCAGCTGACAAACCACGCTCATGGTTGTGTTGTTTTTTTATGTCCGTTTATCTTGTCCTGAAGCTCTGGCCGCCATCCTGGGTGCTGTACCGTTCCTAGGGACCTACTGGGCAGCAGTGCCAGCTGTGTGTGACCTGTGGTTGGCACAGGGTGAAGGTGCCAAGGCTCTGTTGCTGCTTATCTGCCATCTGCTCCCAACATATTTTGTGGATACAGCCATCTACTCTGATATATCCGGGTATGTATCCGTTTAACAGCTCTGACACATTTGAGAGTCAAATTTCAGCAAATCCCCTGTGGCTATTTACATAGTGCATTCAAGCCTGGTTTCTATCCTAATGTGAAACTATTCTTCAGGTGAAGGCTATTTGAAACTTTCTCTATTTGCACAACTAATTTTCATAAGCTGTTGTTTGAGATAGTGATACAAAAAGACACAACAGGACAGTTGACAGCAACCCTGTCGTCCGAATGTTGTCATGTTCAGGAATTACTGCTACTGTTGTGCTTGAAGGTTTGTTTCCTATACTTCTGTATAAATATGACCTCCTAAAAGTAGATGAAGCAAAAATAAATGTTATTAAAATCTTAAATGTCCTTATTTATTCATGAAGAAAGCTGATTGGATACCACATATCAGTTAGTGGCACAAGTGCACAAACCTGTGGTTTCATTATCTGTTGCCACAGAAAATGCAGTTAAATATTTCTGGTAACTGGTAATCAGTCGTGCAGAGGAATTTCTTCTCTCAAAACAGTTTGATGCTGGATGTTTTTTCTTTTTTTATTATTTCAGGAGTCTGAAATGTATTTATACAAAGAACAGTAAAGTTCTCGGTTTGATATTACATATATTTATAGTTTAGATGATGTTCTGAGCAAAGAAAAGACACTTTGTCATATACAATATTGCACAACAATGACTTCAGATTTCAGTGAGTTTAGTGAGTCAATTTAAATATTTCTTTTACTTAAGCGTAAAACCTTTATACTCTGTTATCATGAAGAAAAATTCTATTTGGGCAGTGTGTTGAAGGCATCTTAAGCTGCAGTGAATGATTAAAATGCTTGCTCTGCTGAGGTATTCTTCCACTGTGTGAACACTTTCATATATCTTTGTCTCAGAGGTGGACACCCGTACCTGACGGGCCTGGCAGTAGCAGGTGGAGCATACTACCTGGGTCTGGAAGGGGCAATTATTGGGCCCATTCTTCTCTGCATCCTGGTGGTGGCCGCAAATATCTACAGTGCCATGCTGATGAGCCCTAGCTCAGCTGCACCTACACCAGTGCATCCGAACTGGCCTGTCCATGACATGAGGTAAACACGGCCTGAAATACCTAAAACACACACAGCACATTAAATCTTTAAAACTATGTAAGTAAGTGTTGAGCTGTTCCATCCATTGTCCTCTTGTCTGTAATCACTAGGACCTTCCCAGACTCCACTCCTGTCCTGAAGAAGACCAGTGAGTGAAAAAAAGGGGGCGTGTCCCTCTGTGTCTGGCTTCCTACTGGCTGATTATTCAGGGAAAACGCTCCCTTTCCTGATGCCACTCTGAACGGTGCCTGGCTCTGCAGGGTCAATCTGGACCAAGAAGAAAAGGCAACGTAGCAACTCGTGATGTCTGCTAACCAGAGCGTGCGGTTTGTCTGAGCAGTACTGCACCAGCTCCTCTCATTCAACAAGCATACATCCTGATCCCAAACCTGGACCAATAACAACACGTTGGGTTCATGATAACGTACAGTAGAGACGTTGATGCTGATATGCATCATCTCTATGAAGTCAGTGCCTACATTTATTTTGTAATTTTGACAAATGCCTGAATTTTGTGCTTACTTGTTAGATGATATATTTTATTGATAAAGCCCCCGAGGTAATGCCTGCACTACCTGGCTGTGTCTGTGCTACAGTGCTGTTTGCGGTTGAACAGTTTGTGTACTCCCTACCTCTCTTCTCAAGGAGGTACGACTAGTTTGTAGTGACAGCTTGTTTTTTTTTTTTTTTAAGATAAACTGAAGTCTTCTTGCTACAGCGGCCAGATCAGGTATAAGAGAAGGAGTTTAACTGTTTTTATTCCATGTTCCATATATTTCAGTGACAGTAGCTGTGACTTATCGACACTAGATCTTTGCTTTAACAAATACACTCCTGCTCTCCTGAACCAAGCTTTGTTACCACTGTTGTATTTTTTGAATGCTAATGGTTGACTCCAAGTAAAAGTTACTCCTGAGATTTAATTTATAACACTGGCTCACACTGACGGCGACGGCTTTAGTGGCTCAGATTGGACGCTCTGCAATCAGGCAGTTTGATCTGAGAAATCGGTTTTTACATTTACATTTATTTATTTATTTAAAACTTAAGATATTTTTTTTAAGCACACACACAACCAAGATTTGGAATTTCAACACACAGATCCATCAGGACTGAAGCACATTTACACTCAGAGCACCTTCGGAACAAGTTTAACTTGTGAGCACTTTTTATGTTTTGGCAAGGATGTGATGATCATCCCTGCTAATTTCATCAGCAGTTTAGAGATGTATTTATATTTTCTACACACCTCATCCATTATTGCATCTTAAATTGTAACACAACACCCAGCACTTCTCTGAAAAGAGAGAATAGAGTAGTTAACATCACTTGAAGCATTAATGAAAAATTAATGGTATAAGTTTATAGAGAAATTTTAAAAGTTGATCACATGGCTACCATGTTAGCTATCTGAGGGTGATGGCATGTTGGACTGGGTTTGAGCACACGAGTGCAGAGTTTAACTTTACTGTAGTTTTCCTTTGGCACAGGTTTTTTGTTTTTTTATACTGGGTATGTACTGAATAAACATAATTTAAACTGCATTTGCTTTGTTGTGTACATTCTTATAAAGTATGTTTTTATAAGACTCCCCAGCTTTTCCATGGTACTTAAAACTGTATGCAATTAACAAATAATGCTAATAAGTATCAATATATCAATATAAAAAAAAAAGATCAACAGAAAGGAAAACTATGCTCTATGTTTATGAGAGCTTTCAGACTCTGTCATCTGATCTGTGAAGGTTTTACAGATTGTTGTTGTGTCAGCAAAGCTGCGGACAGATGGACTGAATAAATATTCATGAACCAGTGTGCTGATCCAGTAGGGCTGCTGGTGATGTCAGAAAACACACAGTGAAACTGAAACTAATTTTGCAACAGGAAATTTCTTGTTAAATATAAGAGAAAGAAAAAAAGTAAAGCCAATATCTTAACCCAAGCAGTGACATGATAAAAAATTAGATCCTCCTACCTGAAAGTGATCCTGAATGCAACCACAGAAGCAATTAGGCTACAGGGAGGGACTTCAATCGTTCAAGGAAAGAGAAAATGGGCCAGGAAATCAAACATTTTCTCATCTTCAGTCTAAATTCCCAGTGGGTGCTGCTTGACGCTGTGGCTTGTAAAAGCTGCTGGTGGTGAACCTAACAGCTTGTTAAACATGAAACCCTCTGAGCTTGTACAAATGTTGTATTCGTGTTCAAGAAGAAACAATGTATCAATTATTCTTTTTATCTTATTCTTCAAATTATGGCATTAATAATAAACGGTACAGCTTCATCAGATGAAGCAAACTATAACGGATTAACTTGTAATAATTTGGACAAAAATGACACAGATCCTCTATTTAAGCAACAGTAGCAAGAGATTTTTAAGACTTATTCCCTGGAAATTCACAAATCTATTTTAATGTTTAAAACAAATCACAATTCAGATAAAAAAACTTTAATTTCTTTGATTTTTTTTCATTTAGATATTAATGTACTTCTGTTCACATTTACCAGTCACTGGAGTGTTTCCAAAAGTATCTTATAACAGCATATGTTGGTTTGCATCTGCATTATTAATCTAAATCAGACAAGTAATCAGATGAAACATAATAACGCTAAGCACTTATAGAGGGTTTTTACCATTGCATTATAAGAAAATGCTAAAGTATTCTAAAAAGAAGCTGTATCACTCAATGAAGAATGAAAGAGTATGTCAGATAAATTAGACTGACACACTTCTGACTTAATAAATTCACTCTGTTGCTTTCAACACACGTCAATATTCTGTGTTAGATTTTCCCTCTGGGCCGTCGTCCGATTTGGCTTTGATCCATTTCTTTACATCAAACGCTTGACACGTTTCTTCTGAAGTCTTCCTGAACTGGTACAGCTCCAAACCACAGCGACAGAATCATTTGTTTTATGCGCACCGAGGAACAGAGCAAGATCTCCTTCAAGACATTTCTTGGCTGTACAGAGTGATAAATATTGAATGTAAAATGGAATCCAGTTCTCACTCTGAAGATTTACACTGTGATATCCAAGTCCTTGGGTTTCCTGGGCAGCTCAGAGATTCACATGTTCACTTTCAAATGTCACAGCAGCTATGTGAGATTCTTTTTGGCCTTGCTTAAGAGAGTGTCATTGAAATGACTGCGAACATATGCTTTCAGAAAATAAATGCAGTGGCGTCAACGTCTTTTGCATGTGTATGCAAAACGATGCTGTCTAATATGTCTTCTTGATGGCTCTTGTTGGACCTAATCCTCGTAAATGAATAATTCAGTAGATCAAGAATAGACGTTTGAATAATCCACTCTGGACTAAACACTTCCTCAATCTGCAGCCTGACTGTTACCTTCACACTGGACTGTCATGTTTATTAATAGGACAGAGAACAGTCCCACAAGACTTATCTTGTTTCAGGCCAGAGTCGTCTCTGCTGCAGCGGTGATAGGAGAGATTTATCTTCACAACACACCAGCGCTTCATGCAGCAGAGCTCACACCCTGTGAACATGCGGTTTCCCAGTTACAATGCAATCAATTCAGTTACAAACACATTTCTTCAGGAACAGTCAGGAAGCAAACTAAAGGCTTCATGTCTGTTCCGTAGCATCTCACTGGATCTCAACTACAGACTAGTGTTCAGCTGTTTCATAGACTGTTTTTGTCATTTGGAGAACTTTTAGGACATCATATAAACAACATTTAAAAACAACATTGGAGGGTGGGAAAAAAAAGATACTGGTAAATGTCCACTTCCTGGAATTTGCAGGTCCCTTACAGTTTTACACAGATTGAAGACAGACTGGGTGCTCACCGAGGACAAGTGGACATGGATGAGAATGTACAGGAACTTCGACAGGCATGGAGAAGATGCATGTTTTCCTGCTGGTTTAGCCCTATTTCACTGATAAAGACAGCACAGAAAGAAAAGCAAGTTACAGAACAGGTTTTATGACTTGCTTGTATATGAAATATGCTATGCAAATAAACCTGCTCTGCATGGCTTTGCCATAAACATCCATCCTCTTTAATGGCTGGATCATCCTCTAGATGTTTTCATTCATGTTTCTTTGAGTGGGTCCAGTGGTCTCAGGTGCAGTGATGATTGCACTGCAGGTAACTACTTCAAAATTGTCCATATGTGTACTGTTTCTTGTCCTTTTAAGATGTTACTCATCCCAAACGGTGCTTTAGCATCTGGTGCTGTAGTTTTACAGCCCAGACGGTTCTCACTTTACAGTTATTTGTCCGCTCAAAGATACCGTAGTAAAAATGGTGGTACAAATACGTCAGATTCCATGCATGTGGACCCACAATAAGTAGATATAAATGTCTCATTCTAAGAGAATAAAAACATAACAGTTTGTATAGAAACTGGCACCAAGTTAAGATCAAACTTGAATAATAATTAATTGATCGAACTTCCTTCGATATATCAGTGAAGAAGGTTTTTCTTTTACGATTTAGGCCATCAAGGTCTTAAAGTAGCTGGTGACCTGATAAGAGACCTAGAATAGGTTCTAATATTAGAAAGCTTCTTGCTTTAGCATCAGGTAGTTCGCTAGTCAGGTATCTTCACAATAAAACATTGATACATATTTGTCAATATCAGAAAGCAAAGTAAGCTAAAGATGTCAGAATAAAAGATTTGGGGAAACAAAAAATTACCTTGTTAATCTAAAATGCAGTTGAAAGGCTGAAAGATACACCTGATACTCCCTGAAACACTAAGTATACTGTCACAGAGAAGATGTCTTATCTGAGGTGAGTTTGTGTGGAAGCAAAGCGGCGGAAATAAACATGCTACTCGACTTTTTCTGTAAACCTTTTCACTTTATTTTTCTACATTTGGATCAGCTCAGTGTGGAAGCCTGGACATGTAAGTTACTTTCAAACCCACGGCCCCCAACATCAGAACAGTCGACACACTCCTCCTGTCTCACAATCAAAAAGATCTTCACCAGTCAACTCAGTCAGACATGAAAAGCCACTCGGCAGCCTTCTCTCACCTACTCTTCCACAACAAAGATGAGCCCTCTCCGGGGCCCGTGTGTGTAAACCCTTCCTCCACTGGAGGAAGCCAAAATGTTTCAAACCTTAATGAAACCACCTCTAGTGCCCCGCGTGGTAGCGGCAGGAGTGATGCAAAACACAACAGAGTAAAGGAAGCATGATGATTGAAATGAGAATGACACTGTTCTGTTGTCTGTCTCTCTCAGTGGGATATGAATGTTAAAATACTTAAAAGTGAGATATGTAGATATGAGTTGAGATATGCCATCTGCTGCTTCTGTGCTCTGTAATCCACAGTTCGCCCATCGGACTCCCCCTGTATCGCTACAGTTATTCTGATTAGAATAAATTCTCCACAAACACCTCAGCAATATTGCTTTGATATCCCTACAGCCGCTTTCCTGCTGCTGAAATGTCAACAGGAGAGTGAGACTTGTTTGAAAAATAACAGCTTCTGCTTTTTTTTTTTTTTATGTTCAAAGGAGGAAGCAGGGATAAGCTCATCCTCCACCTACTGGATCTTTATTGTTTATAAGCAAATAATCCAAGCACTGTTTGCTTTAATAAAAAGCTGCTGATCTGGGATCAGCACCGAGGAAACACATACACACAGATGCATACATCCACACACTCCACTGGAGTAAAGAAGCCCTTGGAGTGTTCTTTTGTCTTTTTTTAGAGGTAATTGAGAAGACGATATGAGAAAATGAACTACCTTATCCTTTATCCTACATGTGTTCAGCATGTGTTTGACTATATAGTGCTCATCAGAGTTGAACACTACAGTAGGCAGTGAACATCAGTTACATATGCATGTAGCGTCAGTGTGTGTATGTGTGTGTGTTGGCTCTATGTTAAACATTTCTAAGGACAACAGAGACAGACAAACTAAGGTTACTGAAACAGTAGTAACAGACGAGCCATGTAAAAACTGGACATAGAAATCTCAAGATATCACAAACATTGTATTTCTCTATCTCTAGATCTCTGCTGATGGCAGACGTCAGGACTGTTTACTTTTCTTGGTTGTTTTTTATGTGCCGTCTCTTGGAAAGTCCTCAGCTGAGAGGCTTCAGTCTGTAAGATGAAATGCCGAGGAGCAACACCAGAGGGAGACATACACTGCTGCAAAAATGTAGGCGGGGCCCTGACTGACGTGCACACATTCACATATTTGCTCACTTAAACATGCATCCTTCTTCATAGCTCATTTTTAAAATCCATTACAAAAAAATTTTAAATAAAAAAGAAGAACTAAACATGGAATTCAGCGCCCTTATCAAAGCATACATTCATTTCAAGAGTCCAGACACCCACTCACACATATAAGTGCACACACACTCTGATCAGAGGCAGTCAGTAAACGTTAAGTGATGAGCTGAGGGGTGGACTGCTTCGTCCAGGGAAGCTGTGAGTGCAGAACCTCGACTCCACCGACCAGTCTTGTATTCACACACAGGAGTCAGTCACTCTCCGTGGTTAATATCTCTTTAAAAAAACAAAACAAACAAATATGAAACAACAGCCACCGTCTCTTGGAAGGAGTCTTTCCTCTGTTTGCTCCGAGGAGGCTCAAACAAACTCCTCCCTCTGATTTCAGGCAGAGGTAGTACCGTCTCATCCATCCTCCTCGCCGCCCGAATCCCCTCACGGGAAGTCACTTTTTTCTTGGTGCCCAAGTTAAATGAACATGTCCGGTTCTCTGATTGTTCACGATGGGCCCCTGCGTGTGTGAGTGTGTGCGCTTGTGAGTGTGTCGAGTGTGGTCAGAAGACTTCTGGTAGTGTGACGTTGCGGAGCAGCCACTGTTGTGAGCGTGTGTGTGTGCAGTCTTTGACGCTGGGCACCTGGCTGTCCTCCTCGCTGGCCTTGTCCAGGCACTGGTTACTGTTGACGTGGACCAGAGTCAGCTTCTGCACAGCAGGGATTCAAAGTGTGAATGAGAGGGATGCAAACCAGAATTTAGAAAGATAGATTTTTGTTTGTAGGACCATATGAATCCATTTTTATTTAAACTAACAGTGTAGGTTTTCTGATGGCTCACAGTTCAATAGTCTGTGGTTAGTTTGGATAATGTGTCAATAGAATTTCTGCCACTCACCACCGGATCGTACTCCCAGAGCTGGTTGCCTTTAAGGTGGTGGCACTTGAGCATCATGACGGGCCCATTTAGCTTAGACACGTCTAGACACAAGTCATCTGTCCGGATCTCCTTGTTGGCAGTGTAGGAGAAAACCTACACAAGCACATTTCAATTACTAAAGAGTCCACACGATGCTCATTTACAAATCCAGAACTTTGTTTTTAGGGGATCTTCACCAATAGGTCACACAGAGATGTTTCACAGGGATGTTATTGAGTGAAAAAGAAGAAGAGCTTGACCAACAAACCGCTGTCAACATCGTAAAAACATGCATGGGAGGGGAGACATGTTTCTGACCTGAAATGACTTAAACACCAGGAAGCTGTGTACTATGTTACAAAACATTCAAGACATTCATCTGCTTATAACTTTCTCTGTTGGAGCTCATAAAATATGCATGTGTAGCCAAATTCACTGCACAGATGCTGGCTTTAAGTTACATAAATGGTAATATTGTCAGTGATACTGCAGCTATAGAATTGAGATTTTATCAACCAAAACAACCATCTGAAAATGCATTACGTTGGCACCCAGTTTTAAGGCGTGTCTGTTCAGTCACAATGTGATGCAAATAGCCACATGACAGAAAAATATGTGAATGAGATCAACTTTAATGAGAATTTAACTGTATTAGTAAACAGACTTGTGCTTTATTATTTATTTATTTTTTTAAGATACAATCTATCCTGTGGTTACTCTGTATTTGCTAGTATATTCATCTGTGTAGACCTGCTATTGAGGAATCGTGGAACATGTGTCAAGTACCGACACATTTAAGTCTAATTACTCTAAACTTAAATGTGTTAAGTCTTGTATTAAATGTTAACACACAATTAACATCTTTATAGAACACAACTAGAAAATGTGGTTGAAGATGTTAACTGTTTTTTCTGAGAAAGAATAACTCGTTCTGCTCTAAGTTTTCACACATTTTACAAACACAAGCAGCTACAGTAATTATAATAAATAATAATAAACTCGGAAAAGGGAAAAAACCCAAAACTGTAATATGACCCCTTTAAAACAATCCGTCTTTTATGGCTGCTACTAAAATGTATTTAATAATAACAGCATTAAAGCATTCCAATCATTAGGAATAATAGGAACAGCATGACTTTTATTAAAATGTTAACCAGTTACACATTATCTAACTCTGTGACTTTCTGTGTTTTATCTTTAGTCACCTGGTTGCCTCCCATGCCGTGGCAGTTGAAAATTCCAACTTTCTCATTTTCTTTTCGGGCCATGTTGTCCAGACACTGGTTGGTCTCCACGTTTCGAATCTGAGTCAAATCCAGAAACATGCAATAAATGACAGCAGACAATTGCGATGCCTGTGATTCTGAGTGTGAGGGAGTGTACCTCTCCCAGGGAGTAATAATGCCTCGGGATTTGGGAGTCAGGGTAGACGTTCTCCAAATACCAGCTGAAGGGTTTACATTGCAGCTTTTGTCTTAGAGCCGTGCGAGACGTGATGTCACCATAGTCCACTTTGGTCACACCTGGACACACAGACATTTACATGTAACACTGTGCCCACACAGCCTGCATTTGTTGAAAAGCAGCTAGTTTAATTTTTCATATAGGTTTCATTTTCAGGGTGTCATGGTTCATTTTAACAAGGCCACACATTTGAGAATTTGAGATCTCTGAAGTCCAAAACCCATAAACTCTAAACCCTTTTATTTGACGCTTAAACATTTAAAAATTCAAGTCCAGGCAAATCATGGAAGATAATTCTTCTTCGCTGTCAGTCGTAGGCAATCTGTTTTAATATGATGATATGAACACAGAAGGGTAATGTATTGCTTTGCGGATGTCAGAATGAAGAGAAACCTCTTTGTTCTCTTTCTGGTTCTGCCTTAATGTTTTATCATATGTCCATATTTATAAAGTGGCCTGAAACTACAATCTACCACAGATATCAGATTTTAAAAAGCCATTAGAAATTAAAGTGTTTAAAATTCTTTCTAAATCAGCACTACATAACTTTCCAATCTTTAAACACTGACATTCATTATGCACATTCCTGGAGTGGTCTGTAGTGTCCCAAGGATGAGAAACCACACTTCACACATTTTTCTTTGTGTGTGTTATGGCATTGCATTGCATGCCAACAACTGAATATCAATACACTCGCTATTTTGGACATGTGCCATGGCTGATTCAGCGAAGAAATACCAGGAGGGCATTATCAGAGGAAGGGAGGAAAAGAAAGAGAGTAATTGACAGAACAAGAGACAAGACAAGAGTCAACATTGGACCGACTTTTACTGGGTGAAGAGACAGGATGCAAGACAGACACTAAATCAGCCATCATGAGGGATTACAGTGGGAAAATTTGCCAAAGTTCAGTAGTGCAGCTGTAAATTAAAACCCCTTTTTAGACATGGTACAGTTAAGTGATTAATCTGTGAAAAGGGGAAAATTCAGACATTCTGATATTATTTACTTTTACCTTCATGTTCTTCATTTACACAAATGAAAATATGAGAGAAATTGAAAGTTTTCTTTCTATAACATTCCGTTCATTTAACATGCTACTTCATATTAGCCTGACAAGTAACCTGCTGCTCTGTAAAATGTACAAGTGCTCTAAAATATCACTTTTTAACATGCTTGTCTGTTGACCAGTAGGGATGAAAGGGACTGATTGGCTTCTTATTCGCAAATGCTTAATTGTATTTTCACTAACGACCAAAGAGATGACGCCACAGAGGAAAATCTTTAGCAGAGTTTTGTTCCAATTCCTTGAAAAAACACTCAGGCTTAGCAGCTCCTAACTGCAAGGAAAACAAGGAAGTAAGGAAGTTTAATGACTCAGTATGTGGGATTCATTGGAAAAGCATAAACTAAATTAATGCCAAGATGTTGCTATCATAATGCGACTGCATGCAGTTTAGGCTGGTGCCATTTATTAAAGCATCCTGGTTTAAGTCTCCTTTCTTTCTTTAGGCTAGAATTATCCAAGTGAGAAGGGTGCTCATTGAGACATGATGCTGACATGTTCACATGCCATCAGATTAATGGAAAACAGTGGAAGTTTAAAAGGAGTTCAACTTAACACTAACAACGTAACAGTAATGTCCAACATATACATCTTTTAACAGCATATGTAATAATGATCTTGTGACACAACAAGCCCATGTTATACAATGACTAAACTGTGTAATAGAGAAACTATGTAAATATTTCACATTAAGAGTGCAAGAGTCACATCACATGTCACAGACATGTGTTGTTAAGTAAGGAAAATAAATCTAATCATATCATACAATAGCGCATTTGCTGTGTAATGTCAGTGCCAAACCATTCTCATTTTCCACGTCTGCCTGACAAATTGTTTACTCTTATTTTAGGGTTCCTAGATATACCATTTGTTATATGAAAGATGAAATAAATTGCAGATGAGATGGTGGCACACAGTGTGAAAGAGCGAGGAAAGAGATACAAACTCGAAAATAGGAATACCTGGTTGCAAAATCAAACAAAATGGACTGGAGAGGTGAATCAGGTCATTTATATGTGCGGTGTTCCTGCACGTAGAAGGACCGGATTGTTGGGCTCATTGTCATTCGATGCAACAACCTCCTGGCACTTAGGTATTGATCCAGTTTGTTTTTGTTTGTTTAGAGTTTACATTCTCCTGCTCTTGTTCAACTGAATGCTGAGAAAGAGCTCCAGGTTTTAGTGCTAGTATGCACCTCTTTCTGCCTTAATGCATCTAAGACCTCATATTAGGTGTTTATGTATGAATATCTTTTTTTATTGTTTATTTTTCAAATAAATTATATCTAACTTCTATCTATTTAATACACATGCAGCCACGGCAGAATACGCCAAGTCAATATTAGAATAATTTATAAATAACCTGGTCTGACAGACAATACTGTCGGTCAGCAATCTGCAGCTGCTGAACAACAAGAGAATCAGTTAATAACTTAGTTACTACAGAGGTCCGAGAGATGCTTCTCTTCTGTTTACGGCAGGCCTCTTAAAATGGCAGCCATATGCAGCCCACAACCAACTTCCATGTAGCCCAGCATATGGTTCAGTCCAAAAAAACATACATTGATTGAGGAAGTTCCTACTGAAGTATGAACCATGAATGCAACACTCTTTATTAGTGATATTAAACCAATAATGCAGCATCTTGTTTTGCCTCGAAGTAGTGCTAGTGGCATTAGCATGAGACAAACATATTTAGTCAAAAAGGTAAAATCTACAAAAAAAAAGCAGATTAAACCCGGCTTGGACTAACAAATTCAGACAGTCACATTCAGACAGAGACGTGCGGTCAGGGGACGCAGAGCACAATTAAATAGTAATAAATATCACATAATTTAATTTGAATATTTCTCCAATGATCTGTGTTATAATTATATTTCTGTATGACTCCAATACTTTTTAACATAAAATTACTAAATTTGCAGATTTCTCGATCAAATATACACGGCAGAAACCCGAGACGAGACAGCGGCGAGCCGAGCCGTGCCTAATCTCAGAATGCGTGATAGCACACACACTGGGCTGTATGGCGCGTGCTCGTTACTGTTTCTCAGCATGTAGCTTTCTGGCTTTCTACAGTCTGTTTAGTGTCTTTAATATAAGTATGTGACATAAATATTCTCGCTGATCAGACAATAAACTGCGGAGAAAAGTCATAAGCTGATGCAGACAGAACGTTGCCACACCTTGAGGGGGTGCTTGTTGCTGCCATGCTTCTCAGTGCCAAAAGTGTTAGCTAAAGGCAGCAGGTGGAATAAGACAGATCAAGAAAGATATTCTTCTTCGGCCCTTATCTCTTAAAGGCTGAAAGGAGGAGAAAGAAAGAAAAAAACAAACAAACAAACAAACAAAAAAAAACAGTGGTAGCCTAGTGGTTACAGAGGTGGGGTTGGGTCTGGAGAACCTGGGTTCAAGTCCCTGAAATGGCAACTAAGGTAAAAATTACTGTGGCTCCCAGAGCAAGGCCCTTAACCTCTGACTGCTCCCTGAGCACCATAATCTGGCAGAATTTCCCCACTGTGTGACTAATAAAGGATTACCATGAAAACTAAGTATTTGAAAACAAAAATTGGATCTTAAGTGAATTATTCTACTTCTTTTTTTGTTATCTGTTGATGAACAACCTGTATTAAAATAGATTAAATAACCAGAATTTCGAGTTTGTATTGATATTTTGTGTTCACATCTCTATACTTTTAACTTCTTTAGAATGAATATGAATTGTTTAGGACACATGAAGGGAGCAAATCTGCTCTATTCATCATCTCTTGCTGCTATAAAACAAGGTTATTTCTAGGCCAAATATGTTCCTGTGTGTGTTTGTGTTGAGGTGAGAGAGAGAGAGAGAGAGGAAAGCTGATGAGATATAAAACATTACCAGTGGTCAATATGCTGCCAGTTGAATAGATATTGAGTTCTTATAATTGTAAATCTGACTCCAAAAGAGTCAATGCCTCACCAGCCATGAACCTCACTGCATTCAAATGCAAAATCATTGTGTTTAATTTGCACATTGGCGGTGTTTAAAGATTACAATTTAAGAAGGAACCATGTTGCGAAACATCAGACATTTTGTGCAAACATGTGCAGTTTGATTGCATCTTACAACAGAAGCTGTACTACCATAGTACGGTTATACTACAGCATAGGAGAGCTACAGCAGCATTCCTTTACTGGATATTGGCAAAAAAGAAAAGGCTATTTACAGACTGAAACAGTGAAATACTGTGTGCTGTGAAGACAACAAAATTATAACAAGTGTGACAACAGTCATAAAAAAGTATTTGCTTTTACCTGCCACTTAG
This sequence comes from Rhadinocentrus ornatus, assembly GCA_037177495.1. Taxonomy (NCBI): domain Eukaryota; kingdom Metazoa; phylum Chordata; class Actinopteri; order Atheriniformes; family Melanotaeniidae; genus Rhadinocentrus; species Rhadinocentrus ornatus. The sequence continues at coordinate 16,345,142 of JBAMHW010000006.1, forward strand.
TGGCCAAAGACAGTTTCTGTCCTTGTTAAATATCTTGGGTCTGAAAATCTGGCCCAGCCTATTATGTAATTGAGCAGCCCTTGTTTAAGTGGTTTTGCTTTAGTTCGGGTTGCCTCCTTTGCCTGCTTGTGTGTTTGTGCTCATGCAGATTTACATGTATGTGCTCATGTGTGGAGGTTAATCTCTGTTGCAGGTGTGATCTATCATTAACTTGGTGACAGTGTGACATTGCAGTGGTAGTCCAGAAGTGCAGGATAGGGGGTGGGGAGTAATTTCACGCTACACAGCATCCATTAACCTGTATGAACACACACACACACACACTAAAACCCTCTCCTGAACGCGTACACGCACATACATAGTTTAACTTACCAGGAGAGATGATATAGAAAAAGTTTTTAAATTCATCCATCCAGACTTCTGCCAGGCGTCGGTTGTTTTTGTTGATGATCTGCCCCGTTCCTCCGGGAAAGGTGTATGGTGTGGCTTTTCTGAACACGTGACCCACATGCGAACATGTGACGATTTCTAGAGTCCCTCCACACTGCCAGATCTGTGAAGAACAAGTCTCGTCAACACTTGCAGAATAGAAGTGTGTGTTCGGCCTGGTCAGTGAAGCTGGGAGATAGCTGACGCAGACTGCTCCGGTCTGTGTTGTGACAGTCTGAATAAGTTTGATTGAGAGCCAGTCAGGATGACGCCCGACAATGTATTAGGCGAGTCAACAATTTAGTCAAACACAAAGTGTAACAGTGTGTGTTGTGTGTTTGGGAACCTAACAGGCACTCTTGAATGCCTGCCAGTGTATGGAAGAATCTAGTCATGCCAATTGGCTGTGTTCACTCACTCTGAAAGAGATTTCCAGGTTCTCTCCACCCCAGATGTCCATGCCTGCGTCATAAGTGCCGATCTTCTGAAAATAATCTCTGTCTATGGAAAACAATCCTCCTGCCATGGTGGGAGTCCTAGAGAGACAAGTAAATTTAGAGGGGAAGCTGGTTAGTGTCACTTTAATCATCAGTGGCCTGTTTTCTAAAGGTCAGAGTATCTACAGATGCCATCAGAGTTTTACATGTCACCCCTTTTCTTGCCGTCTTCCTGTTTTCTTTCTTTTCCCCATTATGTTTTTTTGCTGTTCGCTTTTCTGTTGTCATGTTTGTGTTTAATGGCCTCAATTCTCTTCCCCTTTTCAACCCCTCACAGAGTGGTTTCCTCCTTTGTAGAACAGCCTATTTTTCCAACTGCCTGTTTTTACTTTCATTTAACATCCAAGTTCAATTACAAAAACACAAGACCTTGCATACAAATACATACTAAAAATATCCTGAAAAGACTGTGTTTTGGAGCATTTGGCTGGTAAATAATAACCAACACAGAAGTAGGTATAAGAAAAATACTAGCTTCTTAACAACACACAAATGCTGTTGTTAAAGATAATAACTGCACAAATTAAACAAAAAGGTTATTATACGTAATAAATGTATGTTACTTTGTTTTAATGTCAACACATCAAAGTTCTCTAAACTCCTCAGCTTAAAATTAAATCACTGTTTTTATAAGATTCAAACATGTTGGTGTAAAACAAACACCCTCTAACTAAAAGTGATGCCTTGATCTGGTTTAAAGTTACTTATCAAAACAGAGACTATAACAATTTTAAAAGCTGTGTTTACAGTCCAGTGTTCATCACAACACTGGAACACAAATACGACCACATTAAAGCAAAAAAAACAGTAAACAAGGCAAAGACTCCATATTACAAATGAAAAACTAGAGTATTTCCCTGAGGTCATTCTTAGTTAACTCTCATCTTCTTGCTGAAGGGTTTACAAACTACTTGGGATCATGTTCAAAGCACATTTCAGTCCTTTTGTTTGTTGTATTTTTTCCGTCAAACAAAGTCCAGATTTTTTGAAAAAATCAAACCTAAGATGGGCTCATAATTTATTTGCTGAGGTTTCCTTTTGTGCCATCAAAGTGTGGTGTGATGCAACTCTTTATTGTATTTTTAATCTGTCAGGGAAAACCACTTGTCTGCCCTGACATGACGACCCATTTTTATTTTTATGCCACTTTTTTTAGACAAGGAAAGAAAAGGAAAATTTGTCAAGTAGAGCCAGAAAAAACAACCTAAGACAGGGGTTCAGTGTGTTATATAAGATATATTATGTGTGTGACCTTGTCAGGAATGCTTACATACAAGAGCAGGAAGAGTGGATGGTAGACAGGCAGAACGCTTGAGTTTTGTTCACTGAGCCACAAAAAACATCGGAAACAGATCTTGACTTTAAGTATAGAGGAAGGTGCACTGTATTCTGCCAGTGTTGTGTACTGACAGCATCTTCTGGTTAGGGTCTGGCAAATGGAACTGTATGATCACTCTCATCATATCTGCTGGGAATGCCTCTCAATAATGTCAAAGCTCACAGGATACTTTGTTCTGAACAGCTGGTTGACAAAGTTGGTATGTGATCATGTGTGTCTGGTGATGCTATTAATATCAGTCAGTTTAGCATTTTCTTTTTCCACATAACCTAAGACAAAGGTTGGTGTACGCGGCGCTGGAGCAGCCCTGGGACTAACTGAAAATCTTGCTGAAAGATGTGAGTCAACACTAGGTTGTGTAGTCAAATGTTTGTGCAATGTATCACACACCTGACAGGCAAAGTGCGGTCTCCTTTGCGACGGTCCATTTCTCTCTGAGGTACAGGATACCAGCGGAAGTTGAGCTTCCAGTTAAAGCCTCCATATGTCATGTCAGATCCTGCCATGTACTCAAATGTATCATCGCTGATGACATCAATAATGGGGCACACCACTGTTTTCCTGAAGCAATCAAAAACACAAACATATCAATATGTATGTAAAAACACAAAACTCACACATGCAAAAATTAGATTTCTGTTAAAAAAATAATTAGGTAACATCAGTAAGTGCTCACCTGTAAGGTGTGGCACCTATACAACTAAGCATGTTTATAAAATATGGGTGCAACTTTTAAGCATTCATCACCCATCACACCTTCATGAACTTCAGGAATTTCTTCACTAGTTTCTGGGCTTACGTAAAGCAGTAAACAGAATGAGTAATTATGCCTCAGGTAAACACAAGCTTAAGACCCCTGAAGCCTCAACGGTAATGTGTACGTGTGTCTTACTTGTCTTGTTTGATGCGGGCAAGCAGAGGCTCTAGCCACCCTGTGGTGCATTCACAATGAGCATCCAGAAAGGTTATAACCTAGCCACATGGAGAGGAAACATTAGACAAATCCAGCAGTGCTGAACACCAGATGGTGTGCAGGTCATAAGGTAGTGGATGTCACATAAGTGCACTTGCACACACAACACACATACCTGGCCAGTGGAGATGGACGCTCCCTTCAGGCGAGCGCGGATGAGTCCAGATCGCTGCTCCATCCTCACCACTCTGACAGGCACTTCTAACTTTCGGACATACTGCTCCAATGGTCGTTTAAGAAAGTCTAATGTACATAAATAAAAACATGTATAGGAAATAAAGACACATCCAGAAATGAAACACGTACATCTACTTTCTTTGCAGCAACAGAGATCAAAGGTGAGGTTTTGCTGATGATTTTGCTGCTTTGTATGTGCCTTGACATGCCTGTAGACATCCCTTCTACCTGCAGACATCTCTCCTCCTCCCTGCACAAACACACAACCCTAACTTAAAACATCCAACTTGGTGCTGTGTCGTGGCGACTGGGGGGGGAGGGAAGGGGGTAATAACACTGTAATCCCTGCAGCTGGCAAATTTAAGACCTAATCTCCCCCAAACAGGGATTAACAACATAGCACAGGGTGGAGTGGCACACAGTCCTTATACATGTCCTGTATATGCTGACTGGCTAATGGGCAACAACGCATATATACTCACATAAACTATGAGAAACGCAACGCGCACACACCCGCAATCCAGTAAAATCACACAGTAGTTCTCGAAAATAGGCTAAGCCTCAAACAAGAGGCACCAACGGAATAATCTGCTGTGTGTGTGTGTGTGTATATGAGTTTACCTCTCTCACTGGCATCATCCACCAGGACAATCTCCTCCAGCAGTGTGTGTGGAGAGCGGTCAATAACAGAGTGGACGGTTCGCAGCAGTGTGCTCCAAGCCTCATTGTGAAATACAATCACCACGCTGGTGCGAGGAAGATTATCAGGGTATAACTTGTTTTTGCACCTACAAAGAGAAAACAACAATTTTTAAACCAATAAAGCAGCCTGATGAACAGGTTCTTCAGACATTTATTTTGCATATGGATGCAAAAAAAAAAGAAAAGAGATAAACATGCTACAAGAGAGTTCACAATCTAGTATTTGTATGGTTGAAGAGAGCACTACACAGAGAGCTGCAGCTAAAGAAGGCCTACAGTGTATGATATATTGTAATTGTGATATATAATTTCCCTTTTCATTTCATATGAAACTAAAAGAGAAAACCAAAACTACTCAGACTTTAAAAATCAGCTAAGCAACATAAAGAAATTAAGCAATCTAGACCAGTGATTCCCAACCCTGGTCCTCAAGGCACACTATCCTGCAGGTTTTAGATGTCTCCCTGCTGCAACGCACCTGATTCTTTACATACCATTACATTACATTACAATCATTTAGCTGATGCTTTTATCCAAAGCAAATTACAATGGTTAGGCAGTAGTGTTAAGGGTCTGGCCTAAGGACCCAACTGGAAGGTGTTAATGTCGTCCCCTGGGTGATTTGAACCCTGGTCTCCAGTTGTGCTAACCAGCCCCTGATTCAAATTAATGGATCATTAACAGACTTGTGCAGAGCTTTATAGAGATCCATTTAATTTGAATCAGGTGTGTTGCAGCATGGAGCCATCTAAGACCTGCAGGATAGTGTGCCTTGAGGACCAGGGTTGAGAATCACTGATCTAGACCATCATCTATTAATGGCTTGATGAAAGAAAAAAAAAAAATCACATTCATTTAAAAGAAAACAACAAATCCATTCTGAGGAAGAAACCAAGCAAATGTTCCTAACGTAAAGAGAGCAACATCAAAAAGAGACAGTGGGTCTGCATGATGATGGTTGATTAGTGATACTCATTAGAGTGTGACTCATCAGAGCAGAGAAGAGTGCACACACATCAAACTCTCTTCCTGAGAAATAGAGAAGGACAAAAATGTCCAGAAGAAGACACCAGTCAGATGAGAGCACAGAAAAGATCAACAGGGGTAGCTAGTTGCTAGTAGTGATGGGATGTTCGGCTCTTTTAAGAGAGACGGCTCTTTTGGCTTAGCTCCCAAAGAAGAGCCGGCTCTTTAGGCTCCCGAACAGCTCTTGATTTAGCATCTTTTTTAGCCCCATAATTTACCTCAACTTTGCAAAAATGAATGAATTGTGTTTTCAAAACCCATTTGTGTTCAGCATTTTTACGAGAAGCCTTATATTTGTCACTTTTAAACATTTATTCTCATACAAAACCTCTTATTTTTGTTAACTATTTCAACAAAAATCGTATATTGCACTAATGGACAAAAAAAAGCAAACAAATCCACAAAACAGAACAAGAACCAAACTCAAGAAAGCAGCATTAATGTCCTCAGTGCAGGTTGGCATTCAGAAAAAGAAGATGCCTCATCTTGGATTAGGGCTGCAACTAATGACTATGCTGATAGCAGATTAGTCACGACTATTAAAACGACTAGTCGACCAATCGGATTATGTATCTCATAATTATTAAATGGCTCTTATTTCACTTTCAGTTTTGAAATCTTGCATGAGGTTGTTATGTTAGTCCGACATGTTCAGATTTTTATCTGCCAAATATCGGAATCGGTATTGGCCTCAAAAAATCCATATCGGTCGGGCCCTAGTGTTATTTGATTACTGATAAGAGGCCCAACATCCTTAATCACTTCTGCTGGTGGTGCCACTGGAAGCTAAATAAATGCAGTGTGAATTTAAATGTGGATAATGGAAAACCATCCTGTTTAAAGAAATAATTTCCCAAAGATGTATGAACTTTAAAATATCCTACAAAGTTCCAACAAAAACCCCCTTTTGTAATTTTGCATGTGATTTAAGTGAAGTATCTCAACAAAATCATAAACAATTAGAATTTTAAACCAGAAAAAGATCTCAGACTAGCCTGATATAACATAACACTGTTTATGCTGCAACATTAATCTACTAAAAATAAAAAATCACTGCACATGACTTGATTTTTTCATTCAGGCTTTTTGTATTCATATTTTCTTCAGACATACTGTAACAATAATATATATATAGTAGCATTTTTTGCCACAACCAAATGAATAAGGAAAACTAAATGAGTTATTGTGCTGCAGCTCCAGTCCTTGTTCTCCATCTGACAGATGAAGATAGACAAACAGGAACGCAGTAGGGAAGGCAGTAAACTCAGGTGAATTAACATGTTTTCTAGATTTGGAACCACAGTCAATACCAT
>JBAMHW010000006.1:16361974-16393035 GCA_037177495.1 Rhadinocentrus ornatus
CGTGTTAGATAATCGAGATCTCAATTTCAATCAAAATAATCGTGATTATCATTTTTCCCATAATCGAGCAGCCCTAAATATAACACAAGTTAATGCAAAGAAAAAGAAAATGTCTTAATTCCACCATATAAAATATATTTTCATTAACACATTCAGTTTGACAGCCCTAAGTAAAACTTAGACCTATTAGGAGTGTTCATGTGGTTTTACACATTTATAGTGTTGGGAAATTAATTAATGCAGAGTAATTGTGATAATTGTAAAATCATGATTGCTTCTTGGACCATAATCGCCAAGAAAATCTGTAATTGTGACATTCCTTTTTCAAAAAGTTGAAAAAAGACCAAATAGCTTTAATTACATTAATTATTTTAAAAACGTAAAGGATTCAAACATTGCTTAGGTTTTTCTTAAAAAGAAACAAAAAAGAAAAAAAGAAAAAAAAGGATTAATATCCAAAACAATCAATGCAGCACTATTCTTTTGCTGCATTGGTCAATACCATTTTGGGGGGGCTTAGTGTAAAAGAAATGGTAAAGAGTAAAACAGAGAGAACTGCCAACGGCAGCACTAAAGTCACAGCTGAAATTGATTACCAATGCAAAACTTGGCTCAGGAGCAAAGTGGAATTACACACTTCAATCTCCAATCACTGGGGCATTTTTGGCTAAAATCAATACACATTACTGTCACAGCTGGTGCTCCTATAATGGCTGGAGAGAGCGCAGCTGCCTATCCACACCAGAAAACCAGACATACTCACAGGAACACAGTGCATCCATGATAAGTAAATGAATAACAACTGAGATGAAGCCACATGAACCACGACTTCATGCCTCCTAGTTTGTCTGATGCCAGTGTGCTTTTATTTTTGCATCTTTTTGCTTTCACCTCACCCATGCAATGGTTAAGTGGAAGCTTTGAAAACAGGCACAAATAATACAACTGACACAATTAACACACACTCATATACTGTGTGCTAATTACTGTTGACAAGTGCTCATACACTCACACCCTGATTGAATTATTACACCTACAGCTTGAACTGTTTGACCCTGCAGGTTTCTGTGTTTGGTGCTGCCTGTTTGACAGCTGCTCCACTCTGCTTCTCTTACAGCTCTTCTACTGTTTCTACAATGACTCTAGCCAACCAGGCAGCATTTACAGGGGCCTGGCATCACATCAGGGTTTTCCTGCTTACTAACCACTTTAACAGTCTTGGCTGACTTTTGCCAGAACATAAAAAGGTGCAAAATGTTAAGGACATAACAGTATGTTTTTATTTACCATGTAAGACTTCTCCTCCAAAGCAACCTTGTTATTTTGTGGCTATTAATGTCAAGTCTTCCTACAGCAATATCAAAAGCAATGTTTCTTAAATGGACATTTCTTTTAAATCTGAACATGACATTTTTGCATAATTTTACTCTTGCAATCATGCATAATTCATAAAAACACACAATGTTTCCCAAAGCATGGAATAATTAGTGGTTAAAATTCATATCTATGCAATCTAAAAATCTATTTGCAGTTACATGTTCACCTAACATGAGCCAAGGTCACATAACATAAGCATTGCTAAACTTTTAATTTGGTCCTCCTGGCACCTGATTGCGTAAATAATATGTGCTCTACAGCAACACAATTTTATACTGCTGCTAAACTCCATCTTTTTACAATAATAAATGACAGAGCAATATTGTGTTATTAATGAGCCACTTGCAAACATTTAAAGTATGACCCAGAAGTAAACCTGGAAACCTGTTCCAGAACACAGGAGGTAAACATGACTAAAGATTTGGAAAACATGTTCAGCTGTTATGGTTCTTTGGAAAATGAATCTTTGACCCTGTTGTTAAGCTGGTGTTGTGTAGGGGTGAATATTATTAAGATTTTATTTATACTGTATCAGAAAAGGGATTGCTTATTGGTATGCAGCTGGTTTCACCTTTTTGCTTAATAAGGTAAAATTTATGCACACAACACACAAATTCATTTATTTGTGTGTTTTTTTTAAGTATAAGTTGCACCTAAATACAGTATGGACCTGTCCACTAACAAAGTATGTGCACACAAATAAAAATAACTAATAAACTTATATGTAGATATAATAATTATTATAATAAGAAGAATTAAATAAATTATTTTATAGCTTAATTTTTTGTTGCTTTAATTGTGTGTATTGACATGTGTGTAATGTTTTAATGTATGTATATATGTTTGTATGTGAAAATGCATATTTATCTTTACATATTCTTATGGATTTTTGTCTTTTATTGTGTATTTTATCTTTTTTTGTTAATTTGACCATTTACTTTATGTTTTAGGTGACTGTAAAGCACTCTGGTACAATACTGTTTGTTTAAAATGTGCTATAAATAAACTGGATTGGAGAATTACTTTAGTGGTATAGGAAGCACTTGAGTTAAGAGTAGGGAGTCTATGTGTGCTCAAAAGTAGTTCAAATATTTAAAATAAAGTACCAAAACTGATGAAAGACAGTGTTATAAATTACAGGGCAGAGAAGTGCTGAATGTTGACAGCAGGAGGACAGCGAGACCGCATTTGTCAGCCATCACAAGATAGTCATATTCACTCTGGTGCTGTAATCTCAGGATATGACCGCTTGCCTATAAAATAAATATATATATATATATATATATATTTATATAAACATTTCAAATACACACCATATTATCCCATTGGGTTTTCAGATTTTCTAGCATTACACAAAGCTGTTTATGTAGGTTGAAAAAAGCCTATAGCCATTCCTTCATATGTTTAGCCCACGCTTGTGTTGATTATGTTGCAATATTAAAACACTCCAAAGTCTAGACTTAGAATATTTAACTGCATGTAGAAAAAAAACAAAAAAAAACTGAGCTCCCTTATAAACCTTGTGATGATAATCCCACAGTATATTCACACATTAAATATGTAAAAAATAGATTGTTGCAAATCATCAACATCAAGCTGTTCATGTGCTACATCAACAAGCCGCAGAATAAAACATGAGACAAACTGTAACCAACAGCAGACACCGTCCTCCCAATTTACCTTCAACAGTGGTGCTCAAACAGCATATTTAATTTTATCTGGTTCATTAACATTCACTGCCAATCTATTTACTGAAACTTGGGCTTCAAAAACTGCATTAAGATGACAGGGGCTAATAGAGAGGACCCTACCACACGCCACAAATATGCTCACAACACACAAGAACATTGCCACACACTGTATGCTCGGCTGTGCTGTGTATTCTGTGCTACATGTGCTTCATGCAGTCTTGAGCATACAGTAAACAATAGAATTACAGAATTTAAAAAAAAGGACAATGAGACTAATATCGTTAAAAACATACTAGCTGATACTATCATGCAATGCATCGTGGTTATAAATTATATATTGAGGAGTGTAATTACACGGTAATATTTCATACATTTTTTTTACATCTTGAACATGGTTAGTTACTATAACAATCCCCAACTAAAAATCCCAGACTATGCGTATTTTAAGGTGTATTATTCCATTCATAACAAAGGCAATTTTTAGCTAATCTTCCATCACTGCATGTAAACACAAGCCTGCTGCTGAAAAATATCCTCGGGGAAAAACAACCTCTGTGCTCTGTTTGAACATGTTGCCTCACTTCATGGCTAAAAGATTTTTATAGTCCTACCTTTCCAAGTTGTTCAAGGGGTCTCTGGTCAGAGGTGCAGAGTGCTCCACCAGCAGAGAGGGCGGAGCCTCAGGGATCCCACTTCCTCCTTTGCTTGTCACTCAAACATGCTCCTTGAAGGACAAGAAAGATAAGACATAAAATAAGCTGATACCTGCTGCATTATCATAAAATCTGAGTCTCTGAGTTATGAAGTGTGAGCTCTTCTTGGCGTGTGCATCATCACAGTCAAACATGTCTGAACAGTGGACTTTGGAAGGTGGCTAGTCATTTATAAATTCACAGTCAAACTCTAACTTTTTGTATTGTGTAATAAATCCATCATCCTCCCTCTTTTCTTACCCGTCCAAAGGTCAAACCCAGCCAAAGACATTCTGCCAGCTTTGAAGCAGGATAAAAAAAAAAGCAAAGCAGATGACGGTTGGGTAGACGAAAATGGGGATGGACAACTGACGAATTCCCAGAACTACTCACTTCACTCGATTAATCTGCTATTTTTGAAAAATCCACAGAGATGAGATGAGAGTGAAAATGACTCTGTGTGGGCTTATGTGTATGTCTGTCCTTCAATCTGGCCCTTGGCCTACTTTAAAGCCAAGTCATCATCCTGGTCCACTGGCACTTCATATCACTGCATATATTATGCGACTGTATTAGGTTGTATTACAACAAAAGCCATTCCATAAATCTATTCTTGTCAGCCCACCCACTCCTGCATTAGTGACTGTGAGGAGGGTGTACTGCAGTGCAGGTATGCATCAGTCTGAGAAAGATCCTGGTCACCAAAGGTGTCGCTTTCCTCCTGGGTGAGACATTATTTCTCATCTCTTCCACACTTTTCACTCTTTTATCCAAAATCTTTACAAATTAAAAGCAAGACAAGCAAGAGCTTATATAGTCACCAGATTTCCCTGACAGTCACAAAATGAAACTTACTGAACCATACACAACACAGTAGTTCAAATACCAAATCATGACGTTGCAGTGCAAACCACTTCCTCTTCTCGTGCTTTCCACCTGCTTCATGCTGTATGAGGTCTATATGCTGCCACAACCACAGACTGCAAGGAAAGCAGACCCCAGACAGATACATAAGATACATAAAAAAGGCTTACTTGTTAATCCACCACATTTCTTCCTTGTAATTTGCATCTGTTACTACCTTCTCTTCCTGTCTGTCAGTGACAGATCAACTTCAACCCCACCTGAACCTGGGATAAGCTGTTCTCTTACAAAATTCATTCTTTGACAGTTTACCTTTTAAATCATAAAAACATGATGTGAAGGTTATCCCTGCTACTGTAAGACTTTATTTTGCACATATGATGACTTTCAGCACATCAAAGTATGATGTTACAGTGGCTACACTTAAAATGAATATATGCTGAACTAGGACTAGGCGATAAATTATCTTAACATGACTTGCCAACAACATGAGGAAGAAAAGCAAGCACAAATGAATGAGTGTAGAGAGCCACAAACGCAGGGGCAAGACTAAAACTGAACTTATTAGCTTCTCAAACTGTCCAAGTAGTTGACAAAAAAGAGCCCCTGCTATGTCAGTCAAAAGGAAGTGGTTTGGATTCAGGAGGGTAATACATTATGAAAACTTTTTTTTTTGACTGGTGAACGCCAAAATGGGAAACTCTAATTTGTTTAACCCCAGTGAATACGCAGACAGCATGAAAATGTGGACCAATGCTACTCAGTGCACCACTTCTTGCAGGGCAAGCGTCAAACAGAAAAGCATCACTTCATCATTTGTGGCTGCCATATAAAAATGACATGAAAGTCATATGAAATTCAGAACAAAGTAAAGCGATTACTACAGCAGTTCCATATTTCATAGCAAAAGACATGATGCCCCTGGTAGGGCTGTCACAATACTAAAATTTTAAACTCGATATAGATACTAAGAATGATTATTGATACTCGATACAATTTTCAATACTATAGAGGGGAAAAAATTTATTCTTTTAATCAAAATCAAAGCACCACAAAAATCACACAATCCAAACAATACAACAAAAATAGATTTAAAAATAAATATACAGAAAAGACATTAACAGTGTAATATTTTAAAACTATTGGTTTGTGCAGTAGGGTTGTCAGATACTAAAATTTCAAACTTTATACAGATTTTAAGGATGGTGCTCGACAATACTATTTTCGATACTATAGAGAGGGAAAAAACATTATTCCTTTAATCAAAGTCAGATCACCACAAAAAAAAACAACACAAAATAAGCAATACAACAAAAATATATGAATAAATAAACAACTTAAATGCGCACCAACATGACCACACATTTTAGTGGCTTTAATCTAATTAATCTGTCTTATTCATAATTGTAGATGATTATTTCATCTTTTCTCTAAGTTGTAAAATTAGCTGCAGCAGCTCTGATGATCAGCTCACAAAAAGGAAATTAACCAGCAGATTACCAAAGAGACAACAAAGCGATCACGGAGAACTGGACTTCTGCAGAAACTTTTCCAGATGATGTGCTATGGCTGACCGTGGTTTGGGTATAAAGGACTATATGGGCTTTATACACTCCCATGTGCAGATGAGAACATTACTTTCCTTCACCAGGTTGTGATGTTTGTTGTTCTCTGGTTAACTTGAGTCTTAGTTTTGTTCTGCCAGACGATCAGTCAACCCACTTAGACCTGTTTACTCGTTCCAGACGTTTTGGAGTAGATCTATCAGATTAGGTGATATGACCTCAAATCAATATGATTAATTGAACATGTCACCTCGTATTCAATTATTTAGTGATTATTTTAGTATTGTTTTATATTTTAGCCCTCACAGCTAACAGAAAGTTTTTGTAGGAAATATTTTCACAAAAGAGCAGATGTCAATTTAATAATAAGTGAAAGGTAGCATACACGGTTTTACTATATATGGTCATTTAATTTTTATTTTTAAAATTATTTTTAAGAGATAATTGACATGAGCAAGATTATTGGTTCTGAATTTCAGTTTCGATATATTTTTGACGAATGGCCAAGCCCTAAATCAGATCCAGTAAAGGTTTTTGCACATTTTATTGTTCTTGTAAAAAATTATTATACTTCCTGATATTTGTTACCGCTCCTCTTGCTTAAGCAAGATGTATTAAATTAATCAGTTAATCCTGTATATTCAGACACCTGTCTTTTCCTTTTATAACATCAATAATATATTCATTATTATCATTCATCAGAAATTAATGCATACTGATCAACAGGTAATATTTTTTATTTAAGAATCATAATCACAGAACTATAAATGTTTAATTAACATATAAATGATCAGTGTGATGGTGCAGTTGCAGCTGGCAGTTTGTAGACTTGCAGATCTTCATCTATCTGGTTGTAAAATGGCTGCATGAGCATTTAATGATTAGTAGTTTTTAAATTCATGACATGTAGGACCTTCTACCAAACACAAGGTAAACACCGATGTCTGTGACTAAAACAGGTGGAAAAAAATCTAAACCTGAACTTCATCAATTGTTCAACTGCTTGCAAGTTATTATTTGTTTAATTTAGGGTTTACACCCAATAGTGGACTAAGCTGTTGAGAAAAAACTTAGCCAGTAAATTTACATTAGTGTGTAAAGTGGGGGTGGGTGTACATGCTACTTTCCAACGTACTTTTTGCCTATACTCATATTTTCACTTAGTACATCAGAAAAAACAGAATGCCTTAATTTTCCTCTTTCTTACGTTCAATCTGCCCTCACATTTTCAAATTTCACCAGAAGATGGTCTAAAAAAAATAAATAAATTCTTTGAGAAAATGTGATTTTTGTTTCGGATCTAGATTGTTAGCCTCTCAAAGTGAGCTTCAAAAGAAAATTTTGGGAGTGTGGCTTTTAGCATAAGCCTGACTATGTTTCTGCCACACACCGTCACATGTTTAAATGTGTTTAAATGTATATCTGTGTTTTTTATTATGTAAAAATAATTAAAACCTTTACTGGGGGCCTGGCTGGTCAAAAACAAATGTTAAAGATTTTTATGTTCTCACATCCAGCTTCTGAGGAAAATCTCTGAAGCATTTCAAGATGGCAGTGGATGCATGAAAACAAAACTATTTATACACTGATTTAGCTATATATATATATATATATATATATATATATATATATATAGCAAAAACCTGAGATGAGGTATCATAATTAATATAGAAAAACAAACAGCTGGTGCATACCTAATAGTCTTAGCACAGTCTTTGCCATTACTTTCTTTAGTTCTCCTCCATACTTCTCTTCCCTCCAGCTGAGACCAGCTGTGCACCCAAGCTGAAACTGGAGCATGGTAGCCAAAAGGCTGGGCCTTAATCATCCCACTTTATCCTTTCTGTCTCTATCCCTACAACACACTCCCTGTTATTAATCCATAACTTCTAACAGGCTTTTCTCCTATGCAGGCCTCGTTCCATACAGCCAGGTCAACATTGTGTAGTTCCTGCCGTAAATCGACAACACCAGTGACTATGGCATAATAAGAAAACTGGAGATGAAGAGGGGCTCAGTGGCAGAGAAATGAAGAAATCTCTGTGAGCAAGCCCAAATTCTTAATATGTTTGTTTGAAGACAATTTACACCTTGCATATTAAACCTTGCAAGTAAAAGTGGAAGGACAATAAGGCTTCAAAGCATGGCTGGAGCTAAACAAGGTATTAGATACTTTGAAATAACTTTTGTTCTGGACAATTTGAAAGTTAGTTTGGGTTACACAAAATCTGGTAAATAGTCAAATCACACTTTTACAATTACCTACGTTCAGTGTTAACACCCTGTGACCATCCATGAAATCTTTCTTTCTAAAGAGTGCCAGAGAAAGACACAGGGAAGACACATTGTAAGAGAAAGAAAAAGCTCTTCTCTTAAGCCTGTGTAATTGCTTTCTTTGAGCAAGTGTTTGTATGTGTGTGTGTGAATGCCTATGCTTGGTTCCCAGCCAGGGTTTCTGTATGTGTTATGTGACTCTGTTAGTAGCATATGTTGTAACAGAGGGAGTCCAAAGATGACATCTTTGGTCTTAGCAACAACAAACAACACCGTGCCAATCCTGGGCCAACTGCACCCCCCTTCTCCTCCTCCTCCTCCTCCCAGCCATCTCTTCAACCTCCTGCTCTGTTAAAAAAACTCATATGTCCAATGGTGTGGTGAAAGGAAAGTCCTGGAAGGTCTGCTGCAGTCTGTGCACACCAAATCCAAGCTAAAAAGGGACTAGAGGAAAGACAACAAATAATGACAATAACCCTATCACCGGCAACTGTAGTCATAGCTCAACATTTTCTGACAGCTTTCCAGGGGAAGCCCAGAGAGGAAAAACAGGAATGCCAGGAATAGAACTTGTAGAAAATAGGTATGAAGCAGCTGGCTTTGCCTCCCTTGACACTCTACAATGTCACACTTATCTTGGATGAAACAGCTCACACAACAAGCCTATTTAGCTTTCCGTGATAATGACGTGCTGGGAACTGGGTTCCTGTCCATTTCTACATATATTGTATGTGCTAGTAGAGGGCGGAAGATGAACGAAGGAACAAAGGACAGACAGAAAGGACGGATGAAAGAGGAGAGTAAGAGGCAAAAAGACAGAGATCTGCTTCCTGTTTATAGAGGACACAGGAAACAGAACAGCGGGCTACTAGACCACCGTTAACAAGCATAGTTATAACAACAACACATGCACAACACACAGATACACTCTCTACCTTCCCTCTTCTGTGTCCTGAGTGATTACATAGGCAAGATTTAGCTGAAAACTGATTTATCTCTCTCTGTGTCCCTTGCCGACATCTGGACACTTGTGATTTGCTCTTGGTCTCTTTTCTGGCCAGCAGCCGTGTTAACAAGATCAAAGTTTAGTGAATGCATGCCCTCAGCTGTGAGCTCAAATGCTCCCAGCAGCGTTCCCAATCCAGGTCAAACTTCCAAGTAATTCTATGCTACATGCAATCCTCTCTTCTTGTGGATTTGTGGGAAAGTTAACCACATTTTCAATACAAAAACTGTTTTTTAAGCTACACACACTGCAGTAACATAACCAATTAAAACTTAAGTTTCTGCATATAATTCTGCTGAAGTTTACATATGATAAAATACAGAAGAAACTCTTTGGAATAACTTTTAGACAACTGTTGAGCCATTTTAAAATTAAATGATTTTAGGTTTTAAGTTACCAGAGATGTAAAATAAAAAATTATTATGTAATGGGCCCTCTTAACAAAGAGCTTAGTTTTATTATGTATTTCTTCTACACCCTGAAACGCATTGCAAAAAGTTATGTGTCAACAGATAAATAATTTAACTCCAAATAAGCTGGATTGCATATGTTGAAGGCTGAAAAAAAATGTAAAGCATTATCCAAGTTGTGTTTTTTAACACCCATCAAAGCTCAGAAATACTCCACACTTTCAACTACTAACCTAATTTATTTCTGACATAAACATGTCTAAGTGAGCCCAACATTTCCAGAGATGGAAGCACAGGAATGGGGAAAACCTACACAGAACCTGGGTTTTAAATGTTGTTTCTAGCACTGGGCGGTATACTGGCATATACACAAAAGAGTTTTTTGTTGTTGTTGTTGTTGCAAGATGAATTTGTCTTATGCACCAACAATAGTTTAAATAGCCAAAAAACAGCATATGAAGAATGGCACATCTGGGCACTCTTTAAGAGTAGCCCCTTCTTCATTGCTGCACTGCTAAACACGCATGCAGCTGAGCCCTTGGTTTACTGAAGATGTTAAGAGGTGAAAATGGATGTAGAAAATTAAGAAGGTGAAGTTGTAGCAAACAGAAAAGCTGAGCTTGATAACACAGAATAACTTTTGCCAAGAAACAGGAGTTGCATCTGTTATCTAGAGATACTTTGGTTTTAAAAGATTTACTACATTTTCCAGTTTGCTTCAACAATTTACCCACAAACATGCTTTGGAGCACCAAAAATGCATGAAACTAAGATCAGCACCCTCCACATGGTCAGGTTAAACTGAAAAAGCTAGAAATACTTGAGTTAGATGTCACTTGTAGTTTTCTTGAGTTACTGCCTATGGAAAAAAAGCAAGTGGTAGATTGAGATAACCACCACTATCACAGTCCATATAGCCAAAGATATGATTCCACTAAGTACTGTAATGACAGACAGATTCAGGGGTATAATTAGGACACTTGGCATGACAATTAAACTGGCTATTCATAGTCAGTTTACTGCAGTACTGAATCAATACTTTAATGTTAATTGTTTTCCTAATTAAATTTTTTTACTTGCCTACTTGTTATTAAATGCATCATTACTCCTCCTGTGTGCTAATGCCACTGCCTAGTGATACAATAAAAAACTACAGAGCCATTAATTAAAACAATTCTCAACAGGACTGCTTTTGTCATCTTGTCATCATGCAAATCTACTGCTCTTCAACAAAAAAATAAAAAATAAAAAATGTTTTTCATCTGCCCTGTGTTATTAACTAAGATGTCATGTTTTAGCTGTTATCCATCATTGGCAGTTAATGTCATAAAGTAACCTTCCTATCAATTTTCAAGCTTTTGTTCCAAATTATCCTGAACAAATGTACCTCTACTAGCCCTGTGAAAATGTTTAAATTTAAGGATATAAAAGAAAAACAGCAACACTCAAAAGCACATTGGCTGCAGCAAAATGTACAATCAATAACTGGACAATATCTAAATACAACTCTGAAGATGAATATACATCCAGATACATTTCCTAACAAAGCTAGTGCTTTCAATCTTTCACTTAAGCAGCTCTGTCAAGAGATCTATAGACCATGTCCCTACACACAAACACACACATACACCCCTTGTCACACTACATGAACTTCAATGAGCTTTCATTGTGTGCCCTAAATTCTCAGTAATAACTTGGATTTAGTGACTGCAGGTAAAATCCACTATGAGCTCCAGGCATGACTAATCTGGCCATCCTCTTCCAAAATCTGCTCTTATTAAGAAGTCACACAGATTTTTCTTTCTTTCTCTGTTTTTATCCTATTATGACTCCATAGAGATAATAATTTAAGACTAGCTCCACACACGACCCTTTGCTATTTGTTTTATTTTATTTTTTTCCTTTTCCAACCAAACAGGCAGGGTACCTAAAAGTCAAGTTACAAGCACAGGTTAGGCCTAGCTTCAATTTCAATGTCAACATGTTTTAGTTAGGCTTGTCCCCTTAAAAAAATACAGAGGCAGTATGCTGCTGTTATTTCATGCTGGCCTACGTAGCCCATATCCCTACCTCTGGCAGAATTCACTGCACCATATACAACACACAAAAACACATACATTCCCATGATACATGAGCACAGATCATCTGACATTACTGGCCTTTTGAAATACAGTTTCTGATGGGCTAGCATAAACACACCCACACTTACTCAGAAAAACAATGAATGTGTTGTTCTGCAGTCCATCAGCCAGGAGTAACTGTTGATATGGCTGTCACTGTGACCGGGCCAGAACAGCTCTACTCAAAGAGTCCTTAGACACACAAACACAGAGACACTCAGAGTAGCAGCCTGGTAGCAGATAAGACCTAGAGATAAATGGTTGTGTAGATGTATGCTGTAACTCTGTCAGGCTGAGCTGAAGGCATATAGCTTGCTGTGAAACAGACACATAGCAGAGATATCCTTAGCTGGATCTGTCCTTTCTGTCCTTTCTCCCATTCGGTTCTCATCTTTCACTGAAGCTCTTCTGTTTGGGATATATATTTTGCAGTCAGGAGGCCGTCTCACCTCTGATGGTGGGATCCAAAGATTTTACACCATTACTATGTCCACATCCATAGAAGTTATTAAAAGCAATTCTGGACCAGTCAGCAAAAGTTGACTTTAAATTACATATGAACTTACTTGTTGCTTTTCTACTGTATGAAAGTTTTAAAATGGTCTAATTGAAACTCACTGGAGCTAAAACACAACTGATATGGTTTAACCAACCACCATAAGCTCAACAAAATGTCCATATTATTTGTGTAATATTTTCAAATTAATGTTTTGTGTTTGGTAGAAAGTGTCCTAAGAACGTTTTGTATTTGTTTGCTACTGTCATTAAACTGGGATTGATCTCTACACTGTGGCTGCTACTGAGCAGAAAGGCTAAATAAAGGCTAGTCTAAATATTGAAGATAAATATTCACACTAAGATCAGTAATGCTTACTCAGTTAAAACAGCCAACATTCAAAAACTTTAAATATACTTAAACACTAGAGTAATTCAAAAGACAGGTACTGCACACAGGCACTTTTTAGAGCTACAAAATTAGCCTCAATACAGTACAGTAGATAATGAGATGAGATCAAACCGGCAGCATTTTCAGTAGTGTAAGAAAAGCCAGATATCCATCAGTCAAAGACTGTTTCTTTTCTGTCCGGCTCTTGGCAAGAGTGGAGATTATTTCCTCTGACAAGTGGCATTTTTCAGAATGACTTTTTGACAGATTATCTACCAGGACCGTTTCTGCAGTTAAGACAGTTGTCATGAATTGGCTTTCTACAATACATATTACACAAGCGAACTGAAACTCATGCAGGTTAAACTGAGCAAACCAAACATTTTTAGGACAACAATACAGACTGAAACACTTTTTACTGCAGGAAATGGATAGCAACTCATACACAGCATACAATTTAATGAGAGCTGCTCGCTTCATCTGTGAGCTAAAAACATTCAAGCTTCTGGGTTTGAATTCATATTGCTTCTAAGACTCTGCATGCATGGAATAGCATCAATATTTCTATACTACACGTGTCCATAGAGGAAAACTGTCAGGAGATTTGGCTTGTATGTTAACAAATTACTGCCTTAAACAAACTAAATAAGTTACATTAAGCCAAGTAACATTAAATCTACAGAAAACCCATAATTTAAAGTCTGTAGATGAACATGTTACACTGGCACAACTGGAAGTTTTGTTCTACGTTTACAATGACAATAACGTCTCATTTTTTTATTTTTATCTCCACTACATGTCTGTTATTTTTCATTAAGGTCATGGGAATTATTTAAAAAAATAGTAGGCTTGCAACACAAAAGTGGCACTCAAATTATTAGAAAGTTAAATGATTAGTTGCAATTTTTATGCCAATTTATTGGCAACTAAAATTTTAGTCACAGCAGTCATATGTGGAAGCCACTGAAAAGACAACAAAGCCATCATTCTAGGGCACTTGAGGGGAGATGTGTATGCTTGTGTGTCATACATTTGTATCCTCATGAGTCAGCAGAAATTGGAATATTCAGCTTCTCCTTATGGTGACTGGGGGATGGGAAGAAGCATGACTGTCACCCTGGAAACCGGGCATTTTTTTTTCTCCTGCAATTTGTATCTCAGGCTGAAATTGATGCTGTGTGCAACATATGGCCCCAAATGAACAGCACATGGATACAAAGCATTGTATTGTTGGAGCTTAGCTGAAAACAACATATAATGTTACTCTATGCCGCTAAGCTAGGCTACTAAAGTCCATATTGCTTCCCTTTACTAAGAAATCCAAGGTGACTCTTCAAGCTTTGTGCTATCCATACACAAGACTTTACAAACCATAAAGGATGGATGAATTGCAGCACGAGCCACCTTGGCTTTGGTTGACTTTTATTTAAGTTAACAAAGTTGCACTAGCATATCTAAGAAAAAAATAAATGCAAAATCACATATATTTCTGTATTCAACTAATACAAAACAGAAACAATAAACATTAGTTCTTTTTTCTTTGAATATTGTTTCAATGTTGCTTTCGTTTCCCTAACCAGTTGTCTTTTTTCTTGTCAGCACTTTTGTGCTGATCAGGTAGCGTTGCGTTGGCTTTCAGATCGTTTTTTTTTTATGAACAGCTGGCTACTACGCTTGGATATACAGCTAACATAAGCAAAGAGAGTAAATGCCACGGTGATGGTATCCAATTACTTAACTTGAAAATTGCTCTTGTCACTTAATTTGCTGGGAAGTAACTAATTAATTAATTATGTGACTTTGAGGTTTAACAGAATACAATAACGTTCTGACCCGTAAAAGTGAAACAATTAGCTGAGAGAAGCCAAAAAGCTTAAACTGAAACAAACTGCAGAGTTGGCCAACAGTACTTCTTGAGTTCAAAAGACAAAACAAAAAAACAAAAACAAAGCACACAAGTATCCAGGGTCATTTGGACAACTATTGTGATTTAAAAAATTAACAGGGATTATTTGATCTGAATAAAAGCTCTTGCAAGAAACCATGCCAATTACATATCTAATATTTGTAATATTTATTCTGCTCTGATCATGTGAGCCATAACTGCTTACAATACCAAGAACAGAGAAACAGAAAAACTTTTCAACTCCATCCAGTATGAAGCATTACTGATTTTAAGCAGCAGTTTCTTCTTGCACTGTTAATGTCTTTGCAGTATATATATTTTTTAATCTGTTTTTGTTGTATTGTTTGGATTTTTGTGCTGCTATAATTTTGATTAAAAGAATACATTTTTTCCCCTCTAGAGTATCGAAAATAGTATCGAGCATCATTCTTAGTATCTATATCAAGTTTAAAATGTTAGTATCGTCACAACCCTAACAGGGAACAGTAAACCCAGCTGGAAACTAGAAATAGACCATTAATTCCTTCTAAGAGAAGAACCAATGCAGAAAACAAAAAGACTGCAGCTAAGAGTTGAAATAAACCTCAGCTGAATACTGCTGTAAATCCTATTTCCTTATCATTAAGCCAGCAGAAACACTGTGTTCATCCAGCTGAGACACGCTGAGTGTGACAGCCTCTGAATCATCAGCAGAGGCTCGATATGCAGTTAAAATATACTGTGCCATAGCTGAGGATTGCACCGCTTTTTGCCTGCACAGCTACAATATTTCTAGTGAAAGTATTTATGAGGAGTCAAAGTACAGTAAAATAGGCAGGGACATGTTAGGCCAGTAAATGACTAAAAGCAGAGATCACTCTTCCTGCTCTGTTTGAAAATGCATTATTATACACTATCAGTTAACCATCACAAGCAAGATATACTCATATACTAAGGACACATCCAAGTTTTATGTGTTTGTGTTGGCCTTTAGCTGGTTCCAGTCTGTGAGTAGGGAGCAGAGAGCTGGCAGGACATCCTGGTGGCACTAGCTGACCCACTTCTACGCAACTCTATCCCTAATGTGACCTGCTGGAGAGCAAGAGGACACACATGCACATATATACAACTACATCCACATGTACACACACATAAAACTAAATTCATCAGCATACAAAACCCAGAGGACTAAGAGCCAAAAGGACTAAGAGCTCTTTTCTTTCTCATTCCACTATTTTGTTTAACTTTTCTTTTTGTGTGATGATCAACCATTTAGGTGTCCACTATCTGATCTTGCTAAACAACTAATCAACATCCAGAGAGATTTTCTGTTGGGATTGGCTGCTTGTTTCAAGTAGAGTAGCTGAGATAATACTACAAGCAAGATAAACATCTTACAAAACAAACAACATATCAAAGCTGACTTTTTAATTAAGAAGAAAGAGGATGTACTGGATTTAGGCCTTGTTTACACAACACGGAGGCAGTAAAACGCAAAGGTTTTGTTGCGTTCTGGCCTCTTTTTTTACACAGCAACAAAATTTTGGGTGGATAACATTGCAAAGATTTGACAGCGGCCTCCAGAGTGAAATTTTCCGATAAGGCGAGTCAGTGTAAACTGGAAGCGGAATCTTTTGGCGACGAGGATGTGTTTAGGCCCATTTATGCTCGACGCAGAAGCCAGATACACAGACGGACGGACAGTTTTGTCCATCTCCTGTGTCGGTTACATGCATAATTTGGGCCGTTTTCACAGAGCTTAGTCATCCATCGCTTTAGGCAGAAGATGGAGCAATATCACTGGAAATTGCAGGGGCAGTGCTGAGCAGAATAGCTGACATGCAACCAGCAAAAGAAACAAACCAAAGTAGAGGAACAAGAAATTTAAAAAAAAGAGCAGAAGAAGAATGAAAACGAGGACAACTGTAGAAATTGCGCAAGCTTTTAAAGAAAGGCTATGCGAGTTTTTAGGGTATGTTGTGCGGCTGGAAACAACTTTAGACCGCCAGCCAGTGCCTGAAACTGATGTTGGATAGCGGGAGTGAACCCTGAGCACTGCCCAATAGTGGAGGAATTGACTTAACAATGACATGACAATGCAAAAGACAAATGGAAGTATGAGGACGGTGACGTATGACAATGCTTGAAACAGACGTCCCTATTTACATACATAAGGGAGCATAAATGGACTTTTTCACGTCATCGTGCACTTGCACACTCAGACCCTGCTTAACCTGCAAAAAGTGCAACAATGGCAGACATCCGTTTCAAGTAGTTTATTCGTCACATGAAATGCAGTTGTACATGCATCTGAGGCTGTGCACACCCATTTACCCATAGTAACAAAGCAATACGGTAATATACTAAAAAGACATAATAAATATAATAACCCACTGTGCAATGATTAATGCACCTTGTCACATTTGTGCCACTACATCTTTGTTACTTTATTTGTTCTGTTAGCAAAACCTGCTTCTGGTTGGGTATTTATGCTGTCAGCAAAGGTTGCATGAGCCAGATAACTAGCAGTTGACACCTAATGCTTCTGTTGTTGTTCTGTTTTGTTGTTGTGTTGTGTTTTGTGGTCTTATTAGGGTGCGGTGCACACCTGGGTGTGTCGTTGCAAAGTTTTATTGTCCACTGGAGTCCTGGCATGCGCACTAGATCATTTCTGGTTCTTTTTGCGTTTTCTCCTGCATGGACATAGTTTTTTGTTTTGCTGTTGTGTAAATGCTTTTTGGTTTTTTCAAGAACACCACAGAAAAATATTTGTGTTTTGCATATAAACATTGTTGTGTAAACAGTGCCATAGCGTTCTAAAACATGAGCATTTTTAATTAATGCTTAAAAATACAACATAGGTCTGAAAGTGTTAATTACAGCTCACATCAATTTTAACCCAAAAAAAACTCAAATGTTGTCAATGCATAATATTTTAAATAAATATAAACAATGCCACATGATTGCTATACTTCCCTAAACACAATATATCTTATATAAGAGCCCCATTAAAACTGTACAAAAACCCACTAACATGTGTCTTTTGCTTGTAGTACATATAGGCAATACATGGGCTGCCCCAGTCTATCTGGCCAAACCTTTATATCATCATATTCCAGCTAGACCACTGAGCATGGCCAGCCACATGCTCAAACATGCTCCAAAAGCTTCGGTGTCATCCTGAGCTTTGCATGTCCATCGCAGTGATGCAAACAACTAAACAAGTGGAATCGATCCTTCATTCATTTCTTATGTATATGCCAAAAATAGATAATTTTTTTATAGGTTTTAACAATGTCAATATGTTATGTGAGATCTGAACTGTAAGAATATTAAAGCAACTCCTGTGAGAAAAACAGCTTTTATTTGCTTCATCAGGTCATTTAAAAAGTTTTCTGTACAATTTGTCAGAAAATTTCAGTCATTTATGGAAAATTAGTCTGTGCTGCGATTTGAAAAGGCCTATAAAATTATGTTTGAATTATTTTGTCATTACATCTCATATTGAGACTGTACTGCTGTCACGGGTAGGCTTCCTGTTACAGCATTAGAGTTCTTTGTGAAGAAACACTGTTGATAAATACTACTACTTAATAAATACTTGTCATAAACTGTGGTCCACCACAGCCTATTACATGCATTTTAACGTTATTCCTTCCTTAGTAGTAGTGAATAGAATAGATTCTATTCTATTCTAGTGAGAGTAATAATACAGCTACTGTTAATCACCTTGTTTAGCAGCTCAAGACACATAAAATCTTGCTAATGTCAATGTAAAAAAGAAAAGTGTGTCTGCTAAATGTGAGAGCAAAAAGTTTAAAAAAAAATAATAAAAAATCTTCCTTTACTGAGTTGTGTTAACTTCATACATATGACAACTATAGCATTAGAATAAATATTAGCATAAAATTAGTTAGGGATGCTTATGTGACTAATTTCTGGAATCAGTCGATTATCTGCCTGACTCTATAACTGGTGACTAGAAAATTAAGGTGAAAGAATGTTGTTGTTTGTTTTTTTTTACAGGTCAAATAAACACTTCACGCACATAGCAAAACAGATAATGGCTGCCTATAAATAATATACCACGCAATCTTTGTAATTTATAGTTGTTTTATTATAACCTAGTGAAAATAAAGAATACCAATTATTGTGAATGCTGTCACTTTTTCATACTTCTAAAAGAAAAAAAAAACAAAAAACATGGAGTCAGACCAAAGATTAACAAGGATTTATATCTTCAGAAAATACACTAGCACACGATGTGGGAACAAAGCAAGCAAAACACACTAGACCAGAAAAACTGCTTGAAATTTACATTATAACTGTTTTGGTAGTTCAACACGGTTTTGTAAAGAGAACTGCATTTTAATTAAGTGGTTGTTTAGCCATGTTTATTAAAAGCGTGCCTATTAAGAGCATCAAGGTGAAAAACTATCTGAATATTAACTTCTGTAAAGTGCGTAATGTATGTAGGTTGATTAGCCAAGTGCACAGTTCCTTTTTATTATTCTGGGAAGCCTGCTTCACTTACAAGTGCTGTTTGCAGTGAAAACCTAAGAATAGTTCAGCTTTTTATGTCACAAATCTTCAGTCCAATCTGCAATAACTCATAAATGACTGTCGCTACAATTCCATAAATCAGGCCTGCTGACAGTCAACATTTTGTCCATGTCAATCCCACCTTTGTGTGTTTTTGCATGTTTGGCTTCTGTGGCAATTTTTCATCATCCGAACCAAATTCCATCAAATCTTATACTTTATAAAATTGCTTTGACGCGTTGTCTGTGGTTACAGAGACTAGTTTCTATCCACCAGGTCCCAGTAGCTTTTGTTTGTCTCAGATCAGCAGCAGCTATGTTCTGCCCGGTGTGATATGTTGTGCCCATAACTTGAGAGGTGTTTGCATCTGGAGCTGAATTAAACCAAAGCGTCTGGGACTGTGGGAGGAGTCTGCAACGCAGCGCTGCAACGCCAGTGGTGCTTGATTTGCAACTGAGAACAGCACAAGAGTAAACTGCAAAGGACCATTTCATTTTTATGATTGTTGAAAACTCAGATCGTAATTGTTATCAAAATTCGATTAATCGCCCAGCCCTAGAATAGGCTATCTTAATGGCCATGTGGCTATCAAAAATGTTGAAAGGCACCATCTAAATGATTTCCCCTTTCTTCAGTACCAATTACATTTCTTGCCACTTTCAATTCACATCACAAGCGTGTGTAAGATCTTCACGAAGTTAAGATAAAAAAAGAATAAAACTGCAACAAGTAAAATTATTTTGTGTCATCTGCAGCTACAAAATGCAAAGCTGCAACTCATATAAGCGTTTTGCTCTCCTGCAAATGTCAAGTCCCAGTGGCCGTGCAAGCACTGGCCTGATGTTTCACTATCTATTCATGTGAGCAATAGCAAAGTAACAAATCAGGGTGACCTAAGTTTTTGGGGGGACACACAGATTGGTATGAGTTCCTCTTGAATGTGTCTGTTTATTTGCTTGTGTGTGTTTGCATGCGTGTCTGATCCGGCCATAGTCTGGAAGAAGGAACAATGGCATTCCTGTGCTCTGAGCTCCAGGTGGCTGTGGAAACCCAATCCTAAACCAAGGCTTGCTGGCACACAGAGTGCCGAGAACTTCGAATTCTGCTGCCTCCCTCCGGAGACATGGGTCAGAATAGAGCTATTGTTCCAAACCAGCTCGGAGCAATAAATGCACTACAGCCACACTCGATGACAAACACCAATACATGCACAAACAGACGGAATATTAGAGATTTTGACCTTTAACTTCTTCACTGTCAATATTATACACCAAGCAGCAAAATCAATGAAAAGTAAAAGCACATAAACTTCAGAATTTGTAGCTTCGTAAAGATTAAATTTATTACAGTCAAAGGCATGATATTTTGATAATTCCCTGCATCAGCATTGTTTCGTCAAAAAAAAAAGAAAAGAAAAACGTGACATATCTATCCAGCATATGAGCTAAAACCACTATGACGTACCCATCTTTTAATTCTATATGTCTGAGACCTTCATTTATGTCAATAACATCTGGAGAGGCAAAAACAGATATTTCCTGTTCTCCAAATGTATCTCCATAAGTTTTACAAAAATGTTCCCACTTTACATCAATCTTAAATTAAGAATCACAAATGTTGCACACAACAACACATCTGCTTCAGCCTGAATACACAGCCAACACACACAGGGCAGGAAACACATCTACTGACTCCATGGCCTTGAAATAAGGAACATGATTCATTTCCTTTCAATGCTGGACAGTCATGCTTTAACACGGGGCTGAGTTCAGGCATACAGCTCTGAGGAAAGACAGCGAACATGAGACGCCCCTGTCAGGGGAGATGCATGTGTTCAGATCCTCAAACTTATACAGAGTGTAACCTGTACAAATTCACAATAACAACCATTGCCTTTCACAATACCAATCCCCTCAGTCAAATTAGTTCCTCTTGTAGGTGGTTTAGCTGTGCCACAATAGTACTCCTGTCTAAAAATGATCAAAGACTCCAGTTCATGTTCAGCAATGTACCAATACTGCAGGGATTACAAAGGTACAACAGCAGCATTTCTACTGCACTTATATCACACACACTCACAGTATTAATCACATGTATCACTACCCTCTCTCCCTTTGAGGAGCATGACGGATAAATTAATTGGTTTCCTGTCAATTATACATTTTCATCAACTGCTCTGCAACTATAACTCTTGCTGAACTTATAGGGAATTTATTTTATGTCTCTAGATAATCACAGCACTGTTAATGCAAGATCACTCAAGCAAGATTATTCTCTCATCTTTCACTTACTTAATGAGTTTCTGTTATATATACACATACACATACACACACACAACACATGTCAGGCCCCAAAAGTTTCTATCAAACATTATAAAAGGTTCCAATTATATTCAGTTACTAAAAAAAGTGATTACATTCTGTTCCTGTGTAAACATCTGCAGCCTAAAAAGGAGGAAGAGGATCGTCCTGGTCAGTAGTTTTGTCACTGTTTTGTCAAGCTAAGCTGAATCATTTGACCTCTAACAGACACAGGAGACAGAACAGCTACCAAACCAAAGGTTAATCTCCAGTTTACGGCTCATCTTTCCACATTGTAACGCACCACTAAAGTTCCCACATTTTAAGAGGAAAAAAAAAGAGGAAACGTTCACAATTATTATTTACACACTCCATTGTAAGCCTTACAGCCAACTTTGAACATGGACTGCTTTTTCATCCCTCGGTATGGTGTCAAAAGTCATGTTAATTTATCAGATAACTGTCACTTATTTGAATAAACTGTTAGGAAAATTCACTGCAGTTAAATGCGGCAACTATGACAAAGTATTAACTTGGCAGTAGCCCAATGTTGAGCGCTGTCGTTAAAAAGTATATGGAAGCATAGTTGTCGACAAAGCATCCTCGTTCACTGAAAGTATTTAAGCGTGGTCTTGGAACAGCGTTGACACATTAGCTGGGCGATAAAGTGACAATCGTGTTAAATGGCGAGTCGCATCACATCCTCGTTGCTTGGCTGCTTCTGTCAACAAGATCCCTTCTCCCATAGCGTCAGTCTGCTGCTGCTAGATACCATTAGTGGCTCCCTGGCCAGAGGCAAACCAGCGGTGGACTATGAGGTTGAAAAAAGCAACCATAACAGAAGGCTTTCACATGTATGGTTCGCTTACCTGGACTGAAGGGTCACCGCAAAGTGCCACTGTGGCGCAGAAGACCGCAGGCTAGCTACGAGACAGAGAATTGACGCTGATACGATACAAAGTAACACAGCTAAGTTAGCGGGCTAGCTAGCTTAGAGAGCTAACGAGGGGGGTAAGAGTGGGTCCCTTGTGCCGTCGAAATAAACCAGTTGCCCCAAAAAAATCACAAGCCGGTGTGATTCTTACGTTAAATACAGCCACAATAGTACAGTCCAGGGTCAGAAAGCGTATCAAGAGGATATATCCGTATAACAAGACCGTAGATGTGACTGTCGATTCAGTCGGTAGTAACGTAATGCAGAGCGAGCTGTCTCTCCGGGCGGACGTGCTGCCTCTGCCGCTGTCTGTCTGACTGAGAGAGAGGAGCCTGGCTGCTGATGTGCAGAGCAAACACAGGCAGCATCTCTGCTCATCCCTCCCTTGACTACCGCAACCCGGAAGAAATTCTACAACAGATCCCATCCTCTATTACAAAGACGGTTGAATGAAAGGGATGTGTGGGCGTCGGAGATGACAAATATGCATTTATGATTGATCTGAATATACTTTACATATTAGATATGGCTTTTATTCAAGACTAGATGAGCTGCATAACCAGGCCTGAAAAATATCTTAAAGTCATATTAATCAGATGGTGTTGGTGTCAACGATATATTTAGAAACCAGTTATTACAATTTAATGCGGGGTATCTTAAATTATAAGCAAAGGATCCAGAAAACACAAGCAAAACCTCCACTGGTACCCTCTGCTCGGAAATGTTAAATGTTTCATAAAATGGTAAATGGACTACATTTTCTGTATATGGAGCGAAGAAAAAAGGATACATGGGTACCAGAGTAATAATTCAAATTGTAAGGGATGAAGTATTCAGATCCTTACTTTAGAAAATGAGCCAATATGTCCATTTTTATAATACTGTATTATAAGTAAAAAGTCATATTTGCAAAATCTTGCCTAAATATAAGTACATAGCAACAAATGTAGTGTAGGTGGTAAAAATCACATTTCTAATTTGGTATATTTTAATTATATCATGTTTATGAAAGGCATTATTAGGAACAATATGTTATTGTTAAAGGTGGTTGAGGTGAGGCTTTAGTTTGAATAACTTTACATAAAGCTTTACATACAAAGAACAGAGAAAAAAGGCTGAGGGGTATAAAGGTGATTAATGGGAGCAGAAGACTGAAGAAAATGTCTGCTGTCTACTCTCACAACTGATTTGAGATGTTAAGCAGCACATCACCAAAAAACCTAAGTTACTGATTTTCTCAAAATACAAGAGGCTGAAAAGGTTAAAAACAACAATGCAATCTTTCATAATGTACATCTTAAAAGCTTTGAATTCAGTGTCTTTAATCTTCACATTAAAGTATAAAATAATAAAAGTTCTAAAAACATGTACCAGAGTAGAATCTCTGAAATGCAGAGAAACAGAAGGTGACGTCAAATAAAAATCCCAAAGTATAAGAACCTAAAAACTGTATTTCTGTGCAAAACTTTACAAATATACTTACTATCACTAGGTAATACCGTAAGTGCTGTTGTTCGGGGTTTAAAGAACTTTGATTATACCAACTCTACTGAAATAGTTGGGTAGATTTACGCAGGAAGCATAATTATTTGTTAGTTAGCCACATACGGGCATAGGCGTATGGAATGTTTTATGATATTAAAAGGAAAGATTTAGCAAAACACAATAAATAAATAATTATTTTGAAAATTACAAATTGTAGGAGACCATCTCTGCAAACACTACTGATCTATTTTTGGGTGCAGTAAACATAGCAGAGCAGTCGACACGCCTTACATACTGTTCATAACACAGGATTTACAGAGACATCAGCAAAATGAGCCTTTTTACTCCTACCTTTGTCAATGGATAGTATATGTTAGATATCTGTCATTTTCATTCAATAAGTCATGCTTGCAAAGTACTGAAATCTTATGAAAAGGAGACTAAAGCTTTCCCATGTATATTTGGTATATACTGAACTTGTAGTTTTTTTTTTTTTTTTTTGCTTGTTTGTTTTGTTTTTCTGTATTTCTGAAATCTGAATTTACACACACAAACACACACACACATATGTACAAAAAGCTTAAACACTGTCTTTATCTGTCCAACAGAAAGATGCAAGCACTTTTCTTGAAGCATTTTTCTCTTAATTTCTACAGAATATGCATTGGGATATGTACAAATACGCCACAAAGTACTTCTGGAGCAGAAGGCACTGCTGGATCTTAATGGCCATAACATTTATGGGCCACTACTTGCAAACAAACTAGCAGTCCAATAAGAACTCAGACTCAGCTAAAGGCTTGTCATTTATGGCTAAATATAGAGGATACAAACTGCACTGAAAAAGAAGTAATAGTGGAGAAAAGTGAATTGGCTCCTCTTTTAGACCACAAAGAGAAGTAGAATTGTTTATGGCAAATGGGAAAAGCTCAGTTACAAGAAAAGCTTTAAATAAGATGTCAGTGGTATTGCTCACTATTACCCGCTCCATCAGGGGAGTGCTTAGATGTTGTGACTGCAGGCGTAACCTTTTGTTGTCGTAATTTATTACCAGAATAAAAGGCACTCCTGGGAACGCTCAGTGCCAGGCAGAGCTATACCTGACCCTGAGTTAATTTTCCTCTGCTGTTACCAATTCACAGCCTCATTCACACGGATGGTAAATTCTGCTCCTGATTGGCATGGTGGTCCTAAGAGCAATGTTGTGACAAAGTCATGGTGGCCTGTATATGATGTGCAAGAAATGGTGTCTGTCCACTTTCTTTCTTTTTTTTGGGACTTTGAGGAGCTATGTCTCATTTTTATGACTCAAAGTTGTACCTGCACAGAAGGAAAACCCTCTGCTTTAGCTTGATGAGATGTGAATGGCAATATAGCTGCACTTCTGGGTCAGGTCATGCAGAATGCATTCAGGAAGCACAATTCAGCACAATGAAAGATTAAATGTGATAGCAGTAGCCTTTTTTCATCCTCCCCCGACAAGTTTGCTGACTGGTATTAGTCACACATTTCAAAAAGGATTTTTTTTCTGTCATCTACAATTTCGTCTTTTATTCTAAAAAGAAAATATAACATTGGTTAGGAATGCAACATATATATTTTAAAGCTATAAAGGGTTCAGTTTGATGAGAAAATTTAATGTGTTATTTTATTTAGCAATAGAAGTAGAGTGTGAAAGGTTTTGGCTTTGATCACAACCAGCTGGTATGTGTGGAGCTGTCAAAACACCACCGGCACACTCTTTAGTAAGGCACATACCCTGTAATCTATTGCAAACACAACATATCAAAGGCTGTTTAACTGTGATGTAAAGCTGACACAAGGAAGCTTGTTCACTATTTTTCAGGATCTACATTGTTTTGTCTTTTTTGCTTTAGTTTTTTTAAAAGACATACATTATGTAGATATTTGCTTGTGCAGAACAGGCCTCCTGAAAGATTTCTGCTCACATGCAAATTTCCTTGTATTTGCATATTAATTCAAATTAATGCTACATACATGGAAATATGGTTAAACTCAGGCAGAATATACACAAACGTGGCTGCTCACAAAGAGATCTATCTATTCCCATTACAAATATCGATAGAAATCCAGCACCAGTCAATGGCCTGCTGACAAGGATCAATAACATTTGCTCCCAGCTGAAGTCATTCATGCCTCCCATAGACAGCTCCACCAGCTGGCTTTGGCTTACATAATGTGCTCTGAAGCACCCCTGACAGAATTTGTGCATGTATGAGTTTCAAATCAATTTGACAGAAAAAAAGAGCATTTCTATGGGTTTTTGTAGCAGCAGGATCATTTAAGCTGATTGCAGAGAACTAAGGATAAACTGAAACTATAATAATCTTCTTATCTGTATCATGTCTGTCCAGTATGGTAGGTGATGTTTTCGAAAAAGAACAGGTTGAGTCAATTCAGTGTCCTCTGTTACCTAGTCATAACTCTTCCCATAAAGTATTTACATATGTTTCAAACTGAGCTTCAGCAGAGCCTCTACACATACTTTATTCATTTAAGTAGCAGCAGCGGCGTGCCATCATTGAAAAATGAATAAGACATTTAGAAAGACCTTCCTCTGTATCAGCATTTCCCCTGTGAGAAACCTTCTTATAGTCATTGTAAGTACTGTGGTAATGCTTCTCTGTGTCAGTCTCAGGTGCTCTCTCACATAGAAGCACCCCAGAGATCATCATGTTCTCCTCACCAACTCAGGGGAAGCTGTGTTGAATTTGGATCTTTATTGTGTTTGGTGGCTGGATGCTGACAGGTTCTTCCCAGGTGGGCCAGCTTAGATGGATAGATGAGCTAAAAGCAGCCTCCCTCAGACGCGTCTGTGTGAAACACCGTAACTGACTGACAATAGTACAACCTCCCAAGGCATGGTATCTTACTCTAATATAACAGGATAACCAGAGGCTATGCCTGCAGACTTATGAAGATAAGTAAGCTGCTTTAATTGAATAGAGAAACTGGCTTCTTTCAGGGCAAGTACATTTAAAAAAAAATTGGGATTCAATTAAATTTTTCGTTTATTTATCATTAGCTACATTAATAGTGTGTAAGATTTCAAACTTTTGCTCACATTATTGAGCAATGTTTGCATTCAATAAGGTTGCATAGTGTGGAAGAAATTTCCCTATTATTCTTTATTATTCATTAATCATCTTTTTATTATTCACTTCCTTAATCTTTATTACATTTATTAAAGATTTGCCAATACATATTCATTTTATTAATAATCATTTCAATAAATTATTTTGCATTATCTTTTTCATAGTATACTTTTGTATTTTAATGAGGACGAGTAATAACCTGAGAGAGTCCTGGACTGGGAGCAGTGTGGTTCTCACAAGAGACACTGGGTTGTATGAAGACAGGACATCTGCAAGATAAGACAGATTGTTATGAGGGAGAAGCAGACTGCCTTATCTGGTCATTCAGGCCACTCTGACAACAAGGGAAAACATCTTTCCTTTGTCTTTGCACTGCAGGACCTCCTCCGATCTGTTCAAGATCTGAATGCGACGCTCTCTTTGTGCAAGCTTTATTTTTCTTTTCTGTAATAAACTTTGTTAAACTTCAATATCCAGACTCTTGATTTTTATGTTTGTACAACAGAAAGATTAGATAGATCTCATTTGCACATTTAGACATGTGATCTTCAGGAGGTTGTCATGATTTTTATCACATGCAAAAACTACAAAGTGACTAAAAATACCAAAAACGTAGAAGCTGCTCTAAAAATGTGAAAGATATTCAATTATATTTTTCTTTATTTTAAAGAAGAATAAGAAAACAGCATTTGCTGGTCCCTACATGTTCAGCGTTACAGATAATTTAATCTGAAAGAAACTGGCCTTAAAGTCGGCTTCATAATGAAAATGTACAATAAGTAAAATAAGATATTGAATTTACTGAACACATTATTTAATATATTTCTCAGTGATTATGCTTCTAGTGAGGCAACTTACACAAAATCTTTACCAAATGTTTGTAATACCCTAAGTAATCCATACTTACAAAGGAACTAAAACATATAAGTTCAGATATCACGCTATGTGTAATGAAATGGGATAACACAGGAAAAAAAAATACTGAACATACTCATTGATATTTATATAAAACTCCATACAATCCCCTTTGTAGGTAATGGCAGCTTTAAGATGTCTCCAGTATGGAGAAACTAGTTGCATATATTTCACAAGTGAGATTTTGGCCCTTTCTTCCACATAAACATTCTTGAAATTTTAAAGGTTTTGTGGGCTTCCTTTATGAACACAGATCTGTAGTGTTTTTTCCACAAATTTTGAACAGGATTGGAATCTGGTGATTGGCTGGGCCAGCAGCTTGATTTCCTTTCTCTACAACCAATTGAGAGTTTCTTTGGCTGTGTGTTTGGGATTGTTCTGCTGAAATGTCTGCCCTTGTTTCATCTTCATCATCCTAGATTTTTATCAGGAATCAGATATTCTTCTAGTGTTCCACAGGTTTGTCCATTTGCTGTGCAGCAACCGTTAAAGGGGCTTTAACATGATTTTGTCTTAAGTCTTGCATGGTGAGCCCACATACAGGCCATGGTGGTTTATTATTGTTTTGTTTGAGACAATTCAACTGCTAATTCCAGGTCTTTCAAAATCTCTGGCCACTTCGTCACAGCTGGTTTACGGTAAAATGATGTTCTTTCCCTTTCTGAATGATGCCACCAACCCTGAAACATTTAGAAGTTTAGAAATCCTTCTGTAACCATTGACATTAGAGTGTTTTGTAACAATTACATTGCAAAGGTCTTCAAAAAATGTTTTTTTGTTGCTTTTACTCATCATAAAATGTTGTAATGTCTTGCCTAATGCCTTGGTAATTAGACAGCTTCTTACAGGACATCAGTTGGGACTGAACCAGCTGATTTTAATTTACACTAACAACGATGTCAGATGTTAATTGTTGTCATGGGCATTTTTGTTTTTTATGATCATTTTTATTATTACTTTCATAAAAATTATCATTATTGAACACTGATAATGATTATATTCAACATTGTTCTTTTAGTTCTATTAGTGTGGTGGTTCTTGCTGGTAATATATATATATATATATATAATCATGTAATCAAGCGGTCAACAATAAATCAACATCGGCTGACGTCCAGCGCTCTGTTTCATTCCTTTTACATTATATGATGCTTTTTATCTAATTGTTCCACCTCAAATAATTCATAAACGATATACATGCATATAAAATCATTTAATTTTGTTATATGTAATCTGATAAGTGAATGTTGTAACTTAGTAAGTATTTAACCTTTTCTATTTAAATACAATCCCGAAGTAATCCCACATGCTAATCAATCAATTAATTTTTTTTTTTTTATGGAAGCTTTGTTTACTTCTGAATGATAAAAAAAAAAAAGAAAAGATCAAAATGGTGAGTTGGCATGGAACCTAAATAACCCTCTCTGGCAGTTCTAGGAATGTTGGTGGTTCCGGTGTTAAAAACAATTCCTGGATCCAGATGGTAATCCGGATCACCCCCAAAATCTAACCACTCGTTCCTTATTCCATTTTGGAGATTTCCTGAAAATGTAAATAAAATCTGTTTGTTACTTAAGTTATGTAGTTTTTTTTTTTTTTTTTTTTATATCTCTCTTTAAACTTCCTGTCCAGCATCATTGCAGCAGAAGGATGGTCTGGCTGCTGTATTGTGCTTATCAAATTTACCTTGACAAGAGGAACCTTTCGGATATAGGGCTCCCCTTGAATCTTTAATGTTATTCTTTATTATTATCTTAAAATATGCTTTTGCCAATTCTGCTTATAAATGTTGGACCGGACCAGAGAAACAGCAGAAGGAAAAGAGGTTGATAGGAAGAGAAAAGACAGAAAAAGGGAGAACAAAACAAAAGCTAGAACACAAACCAAAGCAACTGCAATCAAAGCTAAGCAGAGAAACTAAACAGTTGCTACACCTGTAAAGAAACAGCAAGCATCCTAAAGTCTTCTAAGAGAACACGACAGACAATCTTTAGGGGCACCTGCAAGAAGAAAAACCATCACAGCAACGAACACAACAGCAACTAGTGTATGTGTTTGTGTGTCTGTCTGCGCGAGTGTGTGTATGAGTGTGTGCTAAACATCAGGACTGAGTTGTGGTGATTGATCATGCAAATGGCACCGTGCCATCTCCAAGGATCAGAGGTAGACTGGGTAAAAAGGGAACCTTCCCCCAGAAGATAAGCTGCCTCGCTGGAGGCAGTAGGCGCCCCTGTTTCCCGAGACCCCTCCCAGGGCAGGATGATCCAGGCCCCCCAAGCCCAGAACCCAAAGTGACAGCAGTCAAGGACCCAGAGTGTAACCTGAATAGCTCCCACGCAATACACCCTGGAGAGATTACCAGTAGTAGTAAAAATAAAAATAATAATAATAATAATGTAAACATGTATACCCTTATAAACACACATACACATATACAAACACTCATATATACATACATTCACCTTCACATACATCTAATGATCACCCGTATCCACAGCCACGCCATATAGTTCAAGGGTACCATCCCTCACAGACCTCTGCCAAGCCATGAATTTTCTCTTTTCTTTTTGTCAATGATTGTGAGCATTATTCTGAGTTATAAGCTCTAATTGCAAAATTATACCCATCTCCCCATAGCAAAGAATCCTATAAAAAATTCCTGGATTCAGGTGGTGATTCGGCTCACCCCCCAAAATCTAATAACTTCAATTTAGGAGATTCCCAGAAAATTTAATCAAAGTTTGTCAATAACTTTTTTATTTAAGTTGCTAACAGACATATACATGATCTCTGCCTTGGCTGAGGGTATAATAAGGGCAAATGAACAATAACTGACTTAAACTCTAAAAACATTTTGGGCTTGATGAAGCTCTCCACAGACATCTGCTTGTATTATTATTATGATGATTATGATTAATAATCATCATCATAATAATAATAATAATAATAATAATAATAATAATAATAATAATAATAATAATAATAATAATAATAATAATA
>JBAMHW010000006.1:16395316-16405766 GCA_037177495.1 Rhadinocentrus ornatus
TATATATATATTTTAAAAATGTAAAAAAATAAAAAATAAAAAAGTTTCCACAATCGAGGTCAACCAGACCGGCATTTTTTCCCGCTATCTCCCCTACACGCTGCATAGGGTGTTTATAGACGAGTGTTTATTAGAGTAAAACACATTTCTTTCAGTGTTAAATATTAAATGAATAAACCACAGTCTTTAAAAAAAAATTAATGGTGAAGCAGGATTTGTTGCACACAAAGATTATACCCGAGTCGAGAATGCTCTACATAAAAATATATAAAATATAAATAATA
Source organism: Rhadinocentrus ornatus (assembly GCA_037177495.1). Taxonomy (NCBI): domain Eukaryota; kingdom Metazoa; phylum Chordata; class Actinopteri; order Atheriniformes; family Melanotaeniidae; genus Rhadinocentrus; species Rhadinocentrus ornatus. The sequence continues at coordinate 16,395,601 of JBAMHW010000006.1, forward strand.
AATAAAATATAAAAATATAAAATATCAATCTTCTCATTAAAAAGTTGCAAATAAATTCATCCAAATTAAAATGAAAGAAATTTTCCCCAATCAAACGAGAAGACATTATATTGTTAAATATTTTAGATTGGAGTAAATTACTAAAATTAAAAAATATCTATGCATCTCATCCTTTGCCCTCCAAAGTTAGTTGCAATTTAATGATCTTAATGAGGTTTATTTAACTAATGAACACATCAATCTGAAATTTATAGGATATGTTAATGGAAAATATGTGCATTTTGTTTTGTCTGTATGTCATATGTTCAATAAAGTAAATAAAACAAAATCACGGGGTATTTTACCGGAAGTAAATCAACTCTACATCCGGGTCAGAAGCTGTTTACAATCAGCATGATGATGAGTTAATGACAAATTCTTGCTCAGAAGGCTGAATTTACAACGTTATATAGGGCTTTATTTTGTAGTCATACCAATTCCAATGGCATCTCAGATCCCCATAACAGTAAGGACGCAGCCAACAGCCGCCAGCGTTGCTGCTCTCCGGGGTAAGAAACGTCCCTATAGTCCGGCGGCTTCTGGTGTTCAGCAAACCTCAGGGAGCAGCAATATCATCATCGGCAGCAAGAAGAAGAAAGGACTGTTGACAGCAACACTAACAACACAAACACAGGTAATCCCAACGTACCTCACACACACCAAAACGTTACTGTAAAAATAGTAGTGATTATTTGTCTGACCTTAACTGCTATGTGTTGTTTAAGCTAGAATATGAAGCAGTGTATGTGATCTACAACAGCAATTAGGTGGGTGTCACAAGCAATGTTGTGATAGTTACTGAGTAACTGAGTTACTGTCAGAGTAACATTAACATAAATGCAAAACCCAAGGTTTTCCTTACGTGCATTGCTCAGAGTGTTAATCGGCATCCATTGGCTTACCTTCTTCTCCTCCCGACACACGTACACAAACAGCAATTAGACTAAAATAAATATCTGTTGTTAATATTGGCCCAGTTTTGCTTATCGGGCAACATACCGATATGTTAAAAAATGACTAACATCGGCAGATACCAATATTAATGCTGATATATCGTGCATCCCTAATTTAACCTCTTCCTGCTACTGGACCCAGTGCTGGGTTACCAAATCCCAAAACTATTCGTACCAAAAGCAATTTCCTTACCATTTCTTGGTCACTTTCAGTCTAACCACACTATTCTTCGAACAAAATTCATATACATATACATACTCGTCCATGGTAGTGAAACTACGTCATGTCCAGCGTTTCATATGCTACCATTCACAGCCATCTTGTTGATTTCTCGTGGGTTTTGGGAGTGTAAATAAAGCATGAAAATAAAGTATGCTGACATTCTACATCTCACGTGCTTTCAAAGGATAGCTTACACTTGAGTGAGATCTGTCAGGTATATATTAGGGCTGTCAAATGATTTAAATTTTTAATCAGATTAATCACAGCTTAGAAATGAGTTAATCATGATTAATCACCTTATGCGACTATACCTGAAACATGCCTGTTTTTACTGTATCGTCTCAACAGAAAGAGCAAGCCGGTGCTTGCCAATATTTAATGTAATGTTAACTAACCTTCACTTGGGATTTTCTTCACCTTTTTTTTTTTTTTACATTTGATGATCACTTTAGTTGTAATAATCATTTAAATATTACATAAAATCTAGACTAAAAGAAGAAAAAAAAACAGATGTAAAGTTTTCCTGGTCAGTGTCCCTGCCTGGCCCCATCTAAACTTTTCTAGACCTGCCCCTGCATAGCTGAAGCATAAATCCTTTCTACTATCTGTCAGCTACTGTTTTAGAGAAGATCCTGCTCTGATTTATATCTCAGAAAGTGTTCAAATTTTTTCTCACCACACAAACGATCAGCCCTGTGTCTCCAGTTGTACAGCACCAATGATTTAGGGAAGACATCACCTTGCTTCTTTATGTTGTTCTGAGCCTGATCCATAGATGTGTACATGGCTGTCTAATAACTAGTAGATTTTACAGCTGTTTCACTAACAAATTTCATTAATAGTGAATAGTTATATGAAATAAAGGCAGACAATATTTAATTGAAATAGGCTGATGTTATCAACATTTTTCATTCTTTAGCTTCAGTGACATGGGTCTGATTGACATGAGACTAATAAATGTTGCCTACTTTTGCAAATGCATCCAAAAACAATACTTCTGGGTAAATACATTTGTGTTGGTGTGAACCATGAACCGCTAGATTCTGCCTTCTCAGCTGAACGATAAACGCAACAAGAAAGACGGTACCTGCGACAGAAAAGCCGATCAGCTGATCACCGATAGCCGTCATCATTCCCAACGCTGCTGTGAGGACATTCCATCTTGCCTCTTGCAACAACACCTCAATGTTTCCTTGGATGCTGCGCATTTAATTGGGGATGCGTTAAATTTGTTAAAAAATTTAATGCAATTAATCACATAAATTAGTTATTTTTGACAGCCTAGTATACATCCTTGAGTGTAAATGCAGGAGCATATTACCACAATATATGATCATTTACAAGATCTTTGATGCATGATGATGCACCGTACAGAGCGAATATAGAACTGAGATGATTTCTTTGATTGATGTTAGAGAACTTACTCATTACAACGAAGGCTAAAAGTGATCACCATGTACATAAACAAAATACTCCCTCTTAGAAGCTCTCAATGAAACACAGAGACACAGTTATAGCCAGTTCTGAAGCTAGCAGCGATGCTAATGCTAACTATGACTATATATTTCTGTGAGGTCTTTGCTATCCATTGAGACCAAAATTATGCATATTGAACTCATAATTGTAGAGTTATTGATTAAGTTTGGGTAGGTCTGTTCAGGCAAACCTCCAAAAACCCTAGCAGGTTAAACAAATTATTGAATGTTATTCACTTCACCTGAATGTGGTTTTAATACTGTGACTTGTCAGTGTGACTTTTATGTTTCTTACATGCAATGTTGCTATAAAAACTGAGAAATTGATAATGTCCTTCAGGTAACAGCAGTGGAGATGGTGACTGAGGTGAAGGCAGTGGGATCCATAGACAGCGGGCCAGCCAGTACCGAGTCCACTGCAAAGCCTCCACCTTTCAAAGACGTCACATTTATGGTGAGTGCCTGTGTCCACTTGGATTTCCATTTATCTGCTGCTGTTGCCTCTTACTCTGTTCCCCGCTGTATTATGTGTGTCCATCATATTGGCAGCACTCTGGGATTGGTGGAGCAGCAGCAGGCAAAAAGAACAGGACCTGGAAGAATCTGAAACAGATCCTGGCTTTGGAGCGGACGTTACCCTGGAAGCTCAATGATCCAAACTGTCAGTTTGTGTCACTTTTTATTTGCAGCTTCTATTTTTTCATGGCTGTAAATCATGCATCTGTTTAATTTAATCAAGTGTGACAGTGATGCAGTACATCAAATTAGATATGAAAATTATTTTCAAAATAAAAAGTAGGTTAATGTGGTGTTATTTTTTTCCAATGGGAAGTGTCTCACCTTAATTATTACTGTTTATTTCAGCATACTGCATGTCAGTTGTGTAATATTGCATATGACTTAAGACTAATATTACACTTCATGTCTGTAGTTAAATGTATAACATTTTCTCTGTTTACAGACTACAACATTGATGCTCCTCCCTCCCTAAAGCCAGCCAAGAAATACTCAGACATCTCTGGACTCCCTGTGAGTAATCAGTTGCAGAAAGACAGCATCACTTTAGCCAGGTCTTGTATAAAACACACTAAATAATGGATTTCACCTTTGCTCAGGCAAACTACACAGATCCTCAGACGAAGATGCGCTTCACATCCTCTGAGGAGTTTTCCTACATCCGACTCCTCCCGACTGATGTTGTTACAGGTTACCTGACTCTTCGGAAAGCAACGTGCATAGTACCGTGATGGCTGAAACCTGGAACTTGTTCAAACTGGATTTGAACTTGCTTAAAGATGATGCTGGGTCCTTGGTGAGATAGTCTAGACACCTCAAAGAGAGCCAACCTGACTTTAAAGACCAGTGGAAGAACAACAGCTGGAGCTCCAAAGCTCACTGCTGTTATGAAGGAGGAAATCTGAGATAATTGTGGCTGAATTACAGAAATTTAAAAAAGAAAGAAGAGAAATATTTTTCTTTCAATAATAAAGAATACTTGAATGTTTCTGTTAGGCTGTGAGAAGCGTTTCGATCAGTTTTGTCAGTCACTGGATGGTATGTCACTCAAGCAACTAGTCTCTAGTAAATGCTTCTCGTTTTTCAGGATTTCACATTATGAGCTTTTGCTTTAACTTATTCATTGAAACACATTTCCTTCAATGCTTGGATGTTTTTTTTCCCCCAACAAGTATTTATAATTCCTTTAGCAGGTTTAGAAGACTGGAATTACCCCTGCTGAATCCTTGGTGTTTACAGTTATTTGTCAAGTACTGCATGGTTACACTGGCCAAGAAGCTATAGGGTATTTTGTTTTAAAAAATCTTTAACAGTTGTTTTAATTGAGTCTGGTGATGTAGGAAAAAGTTTATTTTTCTTCTAGCAATTTGTTGGGATGTATTCTTTATTATCATTGTTTATTTTTTAAAAGGTGTCAATAAAAACGAGCTCTATTTTATATGTGTAAATCTGCATGTTTGTTGGAACTTCATCTCATTTTTGCTTAAGACTGTAATCACATTTGTTTGACATGTTGTAGTTATAAGAATACTTGGCAATAAATGCTAAAGCCAAAACTCCAACCTGGATCTCAAACTTATATGTAAATCTTTGTAGATATGGTTTAGCCAATAATATTCTAGCCAAAGCAAGAATATTCAGGCAGGTCTAATTTGATGTGTGGATTAAATGTAACATTTGCTCCACATGTTTTAAACACACTACTTCATCTAATGTATAAATTGCCTTCCAACAGCGAGGGTGTCTCATTACTCACACATGAGGGCAGGGAGTCAAAATCATTTCCACAGTGCATTTCATGCTTAATAAATGAGGTCCGATGTACAGAATTTCTAATAAAAATTATTCCTGCTGCTCAGAATACGGAGAATACAAACACGCCAAGACAGTCACAGCAGAAATGGAAAAAAAATGACAGACTAAAGTAAAAGTTCTTTACAGACCAGGTTAAGAAGCCATTGGATAAAGATCCTTTTATGCACATAGTAAGAAGCATTGTGTATTTAATACCCCGTCTCTAACTCAGTCTTCAACTGTAACACAACTCATAAGGATAATAAGGAAAGCTTTGCAATACCATGACCATTGCTATGGAACTTTGGTGTGTGAAGGCTTGTTTTACTTTAATATGCATAAATTGTTTTTACCACTTTGTGTTGCCTTTTTAGAAAAAGTGCTTTATAATTAAAATTGATTTGATTTTATATTTATGGATAAGCCTGGTGATAGTTTGTACTGATGTCATTACCAATAATAAGCAAGCCGATCTTCCTAAATTTTTTTTGCCCATTTAGGCAAAACCTCATAAATGTTGTCCAAACAGTTAAAATACACAAATGAGTCAGACTGTTGTACAAGCTGTCATTATCTTAGCAAATGACCAGCCCTTTTTTTTCCAGTGTTACTTCGTCCAGCTCTGGACTCTAGTGAAGCTGATGAGGGCAGTATAGTATATCTGTTAAAGTCAGACCAGCATTTCCATTCCTGCTGTGGCATCAAAACTTCAACAGAGTGATTAATGAACAGCGTCAGGACTTTCTACTACCAAAGCACACAACCCAGTGTGTCTGTGTAGTAGCAGGTGTGTGCACTTTTTGGGTCTGTTGTCAGGTTAGGATGAATTAAAATGATAGCTCCCAGCAGTGGATTTTAAAATTATGTATACCTACACATATACATTTATGGGCTATCTTTCTTCTTAATATGTTCCTCTGGAGGTATACTTTCCTTTGCAGTCACACTTATCACCACCTGGGTGCGCCAAAGTTCTGCTCATCCAGCACTGCTGAACGTGATGTCTGGATGAGTCCCACGGTGAACCAGTAAAGTCACACCTGAGAATCTAGTAACTTGAATTGCTGTAGGGAAACTCAATATTCAGTCACACTTCTGTCTCCTCCACTACACATGAGTGGTGGTTGGTGAATACTACAAGCTTGTGAGAGGTATTCATTAATCAAGGCCAAATAACACCAAATTTAAACATCATAGATACTACTGTTGTATTTTACCAAAAACAAAATTACTCATAAAAACAGAGGTTTTAATGTACAGAAATGCATAAAGAATCCAAAATAAACACACAAGGTTAAAAATAAGCTGATGACAATCATTACTATTTTTCATATGTACGCATGTGGCGTGAGCAATTCAGGGCTACAATCCAATCATGTGATAACCATCATGAAATTGATTGTGATGTGCATAAAATACTCATCTTGGTCTGATGGGGGATTTGCAACCTGCAGTGTTTCACAAGCATCCTCACGTAGCGCACACAACCTACATGACAAACATTTTGTGTGATTTTTTTTGGACTCTTTATGATTGAACAATAAATGACTATATAAACTACCCACCGCAGCAAATGCATCATTTTGTAGTTATACTGTCCTCCAGAGGCCCAGGTGCTGTCACACCGGTATAGAAGCTGTCAAGACTGCGTGGACATGTGGATTAGCTTCCTTCCACAGATAGAGGAAAACCTGTTGGCACCAGACATGTTGAATTACTCATCAGACACATCCTACTTCTTAAGGGATATGAGAAGAATTCATGAAAGCTACTCTCAAATGTCAGGTCTGTGAAATGGACTACAAGCTTTGGTAAGATGATCAATAGGCCAACTCCAGTGCCTGCAGCACCAGCGGGGGAACTTTCTTATTTATGTTTCTGACCTACAGGAACAGAGAAAGTTGTGTGGTGAACTTCTCTTAACAAAGACAAAGGTGTTTGAATCAGTGTGATACTAGTTCACTGTTTTACTCTCTTTGCTGCAGTAGAGGTCCAGTGTTTGTTATGAACCTCTGTCAGTTGTGCTGTAGTTTAACATGAAAGTCAAACCAAAATCAGTTTTAATCCTGAAACATATGAAGAATGATTTGACAACTGAACAGCTACTCATGCCTGTCTACAGAGCAGTATCCAGCTCACATCTGATGCTGTCCAGCAAAAGACACCTGGAGTGTTTCTTTAGACAGAAATTGAGAAAAACCTATTTTTAATGTTTTTGGTAACATCAAATGATTAGCTGTCCACTGGAGTTAGATGAGCTCCATTTGCTCCAACATTCTGGTTTTTGTTTTACAGAGGACCAGTGTTGGAGACCAGGGTAGTGCTGCTTAAACCTAAATCAAGTTCTGACTAACAGCTGGAAGTGATCTGCCCAGAGATGAGATGGACTCCCCTCTGACTGCATGTTTCAGAATCACAGCTGCTGTTTAATGCACATCAGAATGACGGCCCTCCACAGACTGTAGCTCTAAATGAGATGTTAAATTTCTGTTTGTGTTTATGAGGTTTTTATTTTTTCTAGCATTGGCTATTGCTGTTTAGACTACTTATTTGCACAATTCTATTTTTCATACAATAAAGAATTTTCCTTTCCTATGAATAAAGTCTGGATGCTCTCGTACTTGATGACTGGGAGGTTATGACTGTTTTAACTACAAATAACTGACTTAATTTTGCCTACGTTAAAAAATGCAAGATGAATGACAGATACTATGTTTTAATTCTGCACACATTAAATTTTTGTTGTAGTCGTCACATTTTACATACTTAATAATCTGAAAATATCTGTCATTTTGTGATATGTTCAGGTCCACAATACACATCTACAAGCCTTGAAGATAAACTGTAATTTCCTGGAAATGTTAAGTTTGTTAAAATTGTATACATACATACCATTTTAAAAACTTTTGATGCCCATTTAGTTGTTTTATGTTATTATTATTAAAGTTTGGTTTTGCAAACTGCATTCCAGAAAAAGGTTTACTTGTTCTGGAACAGTTTTGCTTTCGCTCAAAACTTTTATGTTCTTTTGTCACTAAGAAATGTTTTCAGCCTGCTGTCTTGCAACAAACAACATGCAAAGTCATAATGTGTGCCCTCTTTATGCATCTTTTTAAGTTCCACATGCTGCTTTAATATCGAGAAGTGAGAGTGTACTGGAGTTCATCTGCTACCATAACTGTTTCATGTCTCATTTCACATTGCAAAATGACACTTAGAAGCTTAAAAAAGAAACACTGTATTTTGTTATTTTGATTTAGGAAGAATGAATTAATATGTAGTTACTCATTTACAAACAGGCAGCAACAGCGGGGAATGAGACTGGCTTCAAATGTGAGTCAATATCCGTAGACCCTAAAAATAAAAAGCCAAGCTCCTGCTGTAAGAAACATGCTAATATCCTTGTAAAGTCATACATTAATAAGGATGTGATCAGACCAGTATGAGTGGCAGTTGAGTAATGTGGCAGTTCATGAGTCAGATCCATCTTTTGCACATCACTTCTGAGACCAATAAGCATAAAGCTTTTTCTTCAGTGGGTAATTTTACAGTTGCTATTTTCATGCTTCAAAGTCTGTGATTAGCGAACTTTTAAGTTGCAAGTGAGATATTTATTAAATTTATCTTTTGTTAACTTCTTTACTGGCGGCTCTTCTTCTTCCACTTCTTGGGATGCCTTTGACCTTCACCATCTTCATGATAGTACTTTTTCATTTTCTCAACAGGGACAAAACACGACAAAACTGACTTTTAAACAGAACTGATCATGCCGTGTCAGTCCACACAGTGTCACGGTTTCACGGTTCATTTAGCAAAGACACAAAACACTGATCGCTGCCTCAAGCAGGCCCACCGCAGCTCTTTTTCTCCCCTTGTTTGGATGCAGCCTGAATGAATGTGGTGAGTTACCAGTTGTTATTGCGCTGTAGAGGTCAAACAGTAAAGTGTCATCAGATAGCTAATCAACTCATTCAGATATCATTACACTGGGCTAAATCCCTGTTAATCCTGCTGAAGATTCAATCAGTTTTCCCTCGCAGGTCAACGTGTTTCTCTGTGTGTGTGTGTGTGCGCTTACATGAAGACATGAGGGGCCGAGAGAAAGGTAATTCTTCATGTTGATAGACAATGATTGTCCTTCAGTGGGCCATATTCACCATCTCCTCTGTGTCCTTCTCTTCTTTTTTCTGTTCTGTCCTATCTCTCTTCTGCTGTTTTCTGTCTTCTCCCTCCTCACCGGGCTCTTCTTTGATCTCTGCTGGCTGTTGCTATTCTGTGGTCTCTGATTAATGAGCCTTCTGTCACTCTATCTTGTGGAGGATCCATCCCTTCATTATCGAGCTACATTGAGATGCAGAAATATTCTGACAAAGACAAAATTAGTTATTAGCTGTTATTATGATGCTTACATTTAAAAATATTACCTTAATTTTGTATCCAAATTTGAGGGAAAGTGTATGACCTAACAGGTCTTGTAATATGAAAAAACCTCTCTTTCTGGATTTCAAATGTACATATGGATGTTTCTAAATAACCAAAAACAAAATGTTTATTCTTAATACTTTGTCAGGAGCATCTCATACACTGTCCCCAAAAGCCCTGCTCGTGAGAGAAGGGTCTTCCTCCTGTTATAAGAGCCTGATGGAACATTTTTTTTATAGTCTAAAACACCTCTTCTTGCTCCTAGAAGCAACCTCTCCAACAACATCCAGCTAAAAGGCCAGCAGCACTGTTTACAGAGCGAGATAGCCCTCACTTGCCAAGTGCTACCTGGTGCTGTACAGCCATTCTGAGTCACATTTGCTAGGCTGTCACCAAACACTGGTTCCTTAAACTGGCCACCATATATCAGCAAACAATACATTTTTTCCACTGAATGGACAAAACCATGGAGCTTGGACGTTCCCTCACCATGGAAAAGGACAAGCTACTGGCCAAAGTGTGCACATGCAGTAATTGCTGGAACAAATGTCCATGCTGTTAGTGTTTTCTTCCAAGGGCTGCAACATGGCTAAAGATGCACTACATAACTTTCTGACCTTAAAACTTAGTATTTCGGACTTATTTGATGGCACAGTAACATTTATAATGTCAGTCAGTCAGTCATTTTCTGTACCGCTTGTTCCTATTAGGGGTCGCGGGGTGAGCTGGAGCCTATCCCAGCAG
>JBAMHW010000006.1:16406499-16426058 GCA_037177495.1 Rhadinocentrus ornatus
TCTATCTATCTATCTATCTATCTATCTATCTATCTATCTATCTATCTATCTATCTATCTATCTATCTATCTATCTACTGTATCTATGGAAACAGAGGTAATAGAAGGGATGCAACCCTGCAACCTTCTCCTTCTCAGAAGAGATGGAACTAATCTCACCAGCCTGAGACAGACCATCTATCTATACTTACCTACTGTGGTGTGTTTGTATGTCTGTGATGATAATGCCCATCCATTCACACTGCTGCTGGTGATGCAACTCAATGCCTCGCCATGCTTAAAAGCTATTACATGTCAAGACTGAATTTGTGTTCTTTCTGCTGTGTGTAACTTCAAACCTGTGTCTAAGAGCTGATATTTTATCACCAGCTCAGCTCCAAAAGCCAATTTGCTGTCTGATGCTGTTGTGTGAATTTCTGTCTCCATCTGGAAAAATGATCTTGTGTGACTTTGAATGAACTTGTAAATATTTAGTGTCTCCTATAAGGAAGTGTTTGACACTTATTTTGAGACTAAAGCACACAAATAATTTACAAAAACAAACTATACACATACTCTATTACTACATAGTGTAAATGGGAATATTATGTTACAAATTTTATTTCTTAATAGCAACAATAAAAATAGTTTTGTAAATAAAGCAAAAGCCAATTGCTGTCTGTAAAATGCCCCATACTATAGAGGCTGAGAAGAGTTTATGTCGATACAACAGCGCCTGTGTAGGATAAAGTGTCTCCATAACTACCTCCCTTCATGCATTTACTGGATGACTCCCAGCCATTTTCATATATTGGATACACTGCAGAGAAAGGGAAAGTGGTAATTGTTTTGACTTCAGAGGTAAAACAAGAGTTACAGTAAGTAAGTAAGCATATACACATACACAGTTAAACCTCAAAGAACAAGTACCCACTGATTCTGGAAGATATAAACTGGTCTCTGATTTTTCTAAAACAACCTTTTAGGAATGACCATGTCTATTTTGTGTTTGTGTATGAATAAATGTGTGCTTATGGGAAAGACTGAGACAAAGAGCATGTAAATGAAGAGAAAGCCCAGCCCCAAGTGCACTCGCATACACTCTGCACTGAGATGCAGAGTTAGTGTTTTGGGAGAGTGTGATGGTAAATGAAGTGTGAAATGAAGAGTCAGAGATGTTAGAACATTCCTTCCCCAGGGAATCTCTACAGCGGACTGACACGGACAAGATAGATCAGGAAGGACAAAACCAAACCCTTAATGGCATTGCATTAGGACGCCCCCTGCTGGGTAGAATTTCTGTAATTTTTTACATTTTTTTTACAGTTTTTCTCAGTCGCTTAGGTGCATTTCTCACATCAGAATTAACATTTGCGCAGCAGTTAGTGTGTTACTCAAAACTAATAGTACAAACTGCAGAACCTAGTGGATAACCTGGAAAAGTGTGTCACACAAAAATGGATAGTTCATTCCTCAAAAGCAAGTGTTTATGTCAATGAAACTGTCAGAGCCATCAAAATGAAAAATTATATCACCATTTAGTACGAACAAGGTACAGAGATAACTTGGTCATGCTTTCATTATGACAGCCTAAGCTGTTAATGTTTTTGAATACAAAAAAGTCAGATCTTGGAGACCTGAAAATGCCCAAGATAGCACCACACACTAGATCAGTGGTTCACAGTCTATTCTCCTTGAGGACCCCCTTCATGCAAATACTAAAAAACCATGGACCCCTGCCCCACCCCGTGCAGAAACCATGCTTGGCTTTATGCTTTCAAAAGTGAGATTCTATATCTAGCTATTCTTTATATAGATTTTATAAATAACATATTCTGGTTGAGTCCTGTCCTTCAATAAAACCAAAGTAAAATAAATAGCATATAGCTTTACTTTCTTTTATTCTTTAAATAGGGAGAGTGTGTGGACATTGATCACAAGAGTTCTAAATGTTTAAAACCTCTGGGACCCCCTGTGCTCATCCCGGACCCCAGGTTGGGAACCACTGCACTACATGTACAGCCATTTGAAAACTACAGTAAAGTTACATGTTACTGTTATTAGTAGCCTAACTGAACACTTGACTCTGAATGTATTTGCTTCACATTTTCCTCTTTGCCATCTTACAGTAATTTGTTCACAGTGTTTTGCAGAAAAAAACATATACTTTAGTCACTTATATAAAACAAACTGAAAGTAAGTTTCAACCCTTGGGCAGAGTTGTGCACAATTGTAAACAATAAACTACTGTAACAGTACATACATATTACTGTACTATATTTAACTGAACATATTAAATCACTCCTGTGCATCAAGATGTTACTGTCTGTCTGGCCACATTTTTTCATCACATCAGATATCATCCCTTGCAATACAACAAAGAAAATATCTTCTCAAGTGGTGAATCCACCCTCTGCAGGACTCCGCTGTGATCTCATTGTATCCTTCTTCCATGGCTGCAAGCAGGGCCATTTGAATATGCAGATGCTGGTTGTACACCTCCCAGAAAATCTCCTTTATTGTATTTAGTGAAAGCTGAGGGTCAGCTGAGAGCAGCTGTTCAATTTAGGAGCTCAGAAATGTTTAAAATCTGCTTGGCAGATTTTGATAACTAGCTTAACTCTTTGTATGTAATGACTCAAGCAACAAAATAAGGACTGAAGACTATTAGTTTTACGGGGGGTGACTATTCTATGGTTGGAAGTATAGTTAATTTTGACCAAAGCAAATGATAATGTCATAAAATAGAGAATTCTACGAAAGCAAATGCGGCATGTCCAAAGACAAATGCAGTTTGATCAATGCAATGAGAAATGTTACTCTGATGTACACAAATGACTAATTGTGGAGATTGAACTAATGTCTATTAGAATTGTTATTTATTTATTTATTTTTAACCTGTCTTGTCCACCATCATAGCAGGCAGAATAATAGTCTGGTTGCGGTATTGTGCCGAACAAATTTGCTTTGCCAAGGAGAGGCTTATAAGTATAAGACTCCTCTTGATAGTCTGATTCCTTTATTTATTTATTTACTGTTATTTATTTACTTTGAATCATGAAATCTATGTAATCTTGCTGGACCCGACCGGAGGGGACAGAAAAGGAAAGAAGACAGCAAAAAAAAAAAAAGCTAAAGGGAAAGCAGAAAGAAGAAAGAAGAGAAAAAAACACCACAGACAGAAAACGATGACCCATCAGTCCACACTAACAAACTTCTACATTTGTACAAAATCACCACAAGAAAATTTCTTACAGCAATTACAGAAAAACAGAGCTGCCAGTGATTAAGAGTTTTTAAATAATGACTAAATCAAAAAGACATATCACAAATGTGTCACAACACTGACCAGACACAAACCCACAGAAAAAAAAAGAAGAAAAATTATCTCTTAGTGTATAAACCCACTGGACGACTCAGTGACTGTGTCAGCATGCAGAGAATGAGGAACAAGGAGTTATCAGAGATGAGGAGTGATGAGTGAGATCATGCAAATGTGACCCCGCCTCCACGGAGGCCAGAGGCAGACCAGGGCAGCCCAGAGACCTGGGCCATCAGAAGCAACCCGGAGCACAAACTCAAGCCACCGCCAGGGACCGGCCATCCAGAGTGGCCTGAGCGAAAGGGTCCAGGGCCCCAGGAGCCCGGGGACAGCTATATACTATATATTTTAATTCCTGTTCCCTTAATTCAGTCATTTATTGTCATACCTGGTTCTTGTTTGTAATTAGTCCATCAGTATTTATGTTCCTGGTTTTCCTTTGTTCATCGCCAGTTGAACAAATTGCCTTGTGTTGTGTTTTCATGTCATCTTGCTTGTTTCAGTTTGTAAGTTTGTTTTCTTTTCTAAAATGTTGTTTTCTGTTCAGTTAGGTAATACCTTTTGTTTCTCCAAACTAAACCTTCAATAAATTCACCTGTTAAAATCTGACCTTCATCCCGCATTTGGGTCCTACCTCCTTGTCTCCTGCCACCATGCACCCTGACACCTACATATTTTCATTACTTTCCACTGGATAAACTTGAATATGAGGATATATTATTATGCACATATAATGATGGTGTTAAAAAAAGCACCGCTTTGTTTTTTTTTTTAAGTCTTACTATCTTTTTGGATGTTGGCTGCCATTTGTTGTTATCACTGTCAAAAGGATTCCACACTGCTTCAATAAAGTTAAGGTCTGGGCTCAGGAGAGCCATCAGTCCATAAAACCTGCTATCGCTGATTTTCAGTCAGGCTCTTAGGTCTTTTGGCATACATCAGCCTTTACTCAAAAAAACGGTTCCTGATAGTTGCCTTTGGTTGAGACCATGATTAGGCTTCAGTTAACAATAATTTGATCAACTGAAAAGCCAGGTATATCTCTCAGGTCCTGTTTCAGGTCTTTGCTGGATTTTGTTTTCTTTTCAGACTTTTCTATATCAGGCTTTTATATAACACTGCCCGAGGCCAAATAGAATGCGCAATAGACTTGTGGTGTTTAATGATAAAAAAAAAACCCAAACCAAACCAAACAAATTTACTTGTATTTATGTATTTGGGGTGTGTATAATATGTGTGTGCAACAAGTATCGAGGGTGGGATCATGTGTGTAAAATGTGAATAAGAATATGCACTGTCCACTTCAACAAGAAACACTTCTTGTTATTATGTTAATTGTGTGATACACATTGTTGTATTATTATGGCATTAAAAGGTACAGCATTGAGCCCAAGACTAGTTTCCCTACGGGGACAACAAAGTATATCATCTTATGATGCATTTAAGGACATTACTTTGAAATGCTGTTTATCTGCTGTAAACAGTTTTTAAGACTTCTTCTCCTTTTGTCGACCACTTTATTAATTTTCCTTAAATGTAAAATATAAATAAAAGGGATCTCTTAATATGGCATCCTGGAAACAAAACCGTTAAATGTTCACGAGTGGTCCCTGTCTGTGTCTACTCCATGTCCCTCTCTGGAAGAGGTTACAGCTTTCGCTGCCGCTCGCTCTGTGATTTTAGAGGCCAGGCTCAGCTAGCCGGGGGGTGGGTCAATCGCAGTATCCGATACTGGGGAGAGTGATTATTTCCCTTTGTGATGTCACAAAGGGAAAGATCACAGACTCACCTATTTCAGCACATATTCGCTAAAATGTGGAGCAAGCAAGTGAGAGAGGAGACAGAATTTTCTAATTCTTGGGCCTCATACACAGGCTATGAGGACACATATGACTGTTAGAAAACCTTAAGAAAGTGAATTTTGCATAATATGGGACCTTTAAGAAAAGATCACAATTGTGCCTTGAATCCAGCATTTTTTAAAGGGACGTTGTGTAAGAGTGACTGCCATCTAACGTTTTATGTATCGCATTCTAACGTCAGTGCATTCTAGCGCCTCACTTTCTCAAACATGTATTGTAACGATAGCTGCATTGTCTCAAAAAGCCTTGACAACACAGATGAAAGCATGTCATCTGATAGTTTATGGAGTGTTCACGCAGGTGAAGAGGTTTGTGATTTTATAAATATTGCAAACTGCATCCCATCAAACTGTCAGATATTGTTCCTCTGTGTTTAGAAGGAAGAATGGTTCTTACAGGGGGAACGGATCTTGTTGGCGAATCTGGCCTCCACACAACATCGTTTTTTCACTGTAAAAGCTAGCTTACTTTGAAAGCGACTGAAACCATGTAAACATACACTTTTGTGGTTGGTGTATTTTAGCAGGATCTACTGTTATGCTGCCCATGGAAACGAGCAACACTGTCTAACAAAATCGAATGAAAAAAGTTAGCTTGGGGCTCATTTAGGCAGTACTTGTTGAGGAGAAAGCTGGCAATTTCAACATCCATTTTAAAATCTTTCTCCTTCTTGAGCTCCTTCTACCTGGGGAAGGCTAGCCCAATGTTCTTTCTGAATTTGTACTTTTTGTATTGTCTGGTCACGCTGCCTTTTAAGTCCCCTTTTTCACTTTCTTCGCGATGGTGAAAACGGCTCTTGTGCTGCTGCTGCAAATGCATTGTCCTACATTTTGTCAATAACAATATAACATATTTTCCAACTTGCCGGGGTAAAAAGCCTCTCTCGTTTTTTTAACAAATCTAAAATTCTTCATTTATAAGTGTGTCACATCATTAGTAGGGGTCATAATACACCAATGATAACACATACATATGCAGACATCGATTTTGACCAGTTAACAACACAAAATGTTACACAAAGTCCCTTTAACCAGATGCGTTTCTGTTAAGTTTCTGGTTAAGAAAGTTTACATGACACATATCTACTGGTTATAATAATTTCACATTCCAATATTTTTTTCTGCCAAAAGAACTGATCTGAGAGCACCAACATGCACCAATACAGAAACCAATACAAATACATTAATCAACCTATGCGATTCTAACATTAAAAGGACACTGTGTTCTCCTTTTATGGCCATTGCTAACATTATTATCCCGGACTTGACGGCTGCAGCAGGTCACTTAATTCTATTGGAGGCAGTTTTAGCCTTTTCCTTTTCTACCAGAGACCATTACAATCGGGTCTTATCTCCTCTAATATGCTTTGCTGTTAATGAACAATCAGTCCTGTTAATGTCCTGCTAATTAATGGCCCATCAGCCTCTTCAGAGTGGTAATTAAGTGCCAGTTGAGGCGTCTAATTGGCATGATTTCTGATTGGATCGAGTTGTGCTCGACCCCTTGGGACACAGGAAGTAAATTATAGCATCGTCATTGTTGTGGAGAGGACTTTTACAAAGACTGCTGACTTGCTTGTTTAAGAAATAGAATCATCTTGTTAACTTGAGTAGCAGTGCTCAAAATGGCAGTTTCAGTTGACTGATGCTGTTAGAAGACAAATTATCAAGTCAAGAATTATTAGTCACCAAGACCTCTTTTGTTTTACTTTTCTAACTATAAAATAAGATCTGCTTAAATAATGATTTTAAGATAAAGTTATGCTTAAAATTAGAACATCTCAGTTAAGAGAGCAACACAAAAAAGTAAAAAACTTAGCTTAATTTACAACACTTAGTTTACTTAATACACCTTTTAGTGTTCGATGCAAGGTCGGAGGAGAGGACAGTTTGCAAAAAAATACACGCACATTTTGCCTATTGTTGCTTTATAATCACTGATATAGCAGCTTCAACACAGGTGAAAAAAAACCCCAAGTATACAAAAGATGAGGTAATGCACAATTTAAAAGGATTTTCCTCTATAAAACACAGCTTTTATAGCTTTTGGTCCACATTGTGGCAGTAAATAAGGCTACCCAACAAGCTTCACACTTGACTGATGGTATGTTCCTCCACTAATTGGTGATGCCTAAGAAAAAAACATAAAGCATAAGAGAACAGAATTTTTAGAAAACATGGGTTCAAAACCATCCAGAAACTGTGAGCCAGACTCACACAGTCGAATACTGGCTGTGAGCAGTTTGGTTAATTAGTCTGACTGTTAAAAAGAAGAGAAACAGCCAAAGGTTTGGGGCAAATTTTGAGGCAAAAAAAAATAAAAAAAAATAGAAAAATAGGCTCAATATAATAGAAACTAACAGGGTGAGGTGGCAGTTTTCTCTCACATATGGCTGACTGGTTGCTTCAAGCTGTTGGATAATGAGAGAGAGGAAGGTAAAGAGAAAGGGGGTGGGGGTGTGTAAAGGATAAGAGAGAAGGAGGTTGAGAGATGAGGGGAGGAGGATGGGAAGAAAAAGATTGGAAGGAGAAAAGGGGTATGGGGGTTTATAATGAGGGGACAGAAGAGACAAACACCTGAGTAGAGAATGGGAGAGAGAAGTTTGGAGGGAAATAAAGACTCTAGTTGGCAGCTACTATACACACACACACGTGCGCGCGCACACACACACCCACACACACACACACACACACTCGCACACACACACACACACTCTCAGATGCACAACATATACTGGTTGCTTGGAGCAGCTTGGGATAATAAGAAACACAATAAGGTAGTTTTTATAATGAGAAACAGCTGAACCACCAAGGGCAGAAAAAGAGAGTGAAGAGGGTTGCAGGCAATGGACAGCTCCACTTACTGTACAAAACAAGGCTCTGGATGGAAATAGAAAGTTGTTACATGATACCTATACTTACGGAAAAAAAGTATGGCAAGTGATGAAACCCAATGCATTCTGACTAAAGTCGGGGTTATTTAAACAGTAAATATACAGATGTATTGTTTTAACAGACTAAAGTGTCAGCTGGCAAAACAAATGGTAGAAATGTTGGAAATAGTTATATCATAATGTCTAACAAAAGCTGAGGTGTCTTTTGATGTTTTCTGCTTTGAGGAAGTTTTGTTTAAAATAATTCATTCATTTATTTTTATTTATTTTCTAAACCACAAAATCCAATTTGGGATGGCTACATTGATTACAATAGCTTTCCTCTGCTTCTTATCCATGATCACAATGTCCGGCTGCATACTTGTTACATACTAAGTGCTTGCATTCATCCAAGGACACTTTGGCATGTAATCAGAGGAAGCCTGGAATTGTTCCACCTACTTTCAGGTAGCAGATGACTGCACTTCCTCCTGAGCTATAGCAGCCGAAGGATTTCTGTGCGAACGTCAATAACAACTCAATATCACCGGGACTTGACAGGAGGAGCAATGCCAATACCCTTCCTCATTCACAACATCGGACCTGGTGAATGTCAGCGGGCATCGTTTTAACACCAGAGGATCAGCTCCATTTTCTAGGCCAGGCTGACACTTGGTTCATGGATGGCAACTTTGCCATGACTTTCAACAACTTGATGTGATCCTTTGTGTATGCCTACCTGCCAGGAAAAGTGTACATCCTTACCAAGAATTGCTCCAACAGGGTCTCTTTTTCTATTAGCATTGTAAGCATTTATCTTGTGAGCATTTATCAGCACCCCCCCACCACCTGTCTACTCGGGGCACCAACAGCTACCTAAAAGAGGCACTTGTTTTGGGGGGAGCTAGGGTGAACCACCATGGTGAGGCTCCCAATGCAGCAGCTGCTACCCTGGAAACCAAGTGCAACCGGTGTAGTAGCTACGGTGCGGGAGACCAGCCGGATGAAAGCGAGGCGAGGGACCGATAATGACTGCTGGGTGGAGGCAAAAGTAGCAATTTTCAGCAGTGTTCTTCTCGTCAACGATGTCGAGTTTTTTTTGTTTGCGAACCTTTTTTTCATGACGATAACAAGACAGTGACGAGCTAAAAATGCCTCTCTGATGATGAAAACAAGACAAGACGTTTGTGAGATATTGTAGATGGGACGAGACAAAAATGTTCAAGGGCTGATTATCCGACATTAAAAATGCACGACATTTCTGCCTACTGTGATTGCAATCTGTTAGTCAGCAATGCTGCTGCACCTAGGCCATGCCCACCACTTGACTTGCAGGGCGCACACAGTCAAGCAGTTTATTCATTCATAGATGAATCATGGCGGCAGCGTCAATGAAGATGTTTGATGGTCGGAAGTGAGGAAACAATATATGGACATATTTAAACTATAATCCATCATAATTTCACTGACAGAATAGGTCAAGTTGAGCATATGTGTTCCTCATCCATTGCTTATATTTTGGGTATGTGTATGTTCAGGATGTAGTATTGCAAAATTCTCAGAAATAAAGCCACAGTTGCCAGAGTAAGGATGTTGTTGTTCTTTGCTTTTTTGGAGTTTCCACAGTTAGCACTTTATCTGTGCAATGCAGAACCCTAAATAGATCAGAAAGTATTTGCTGTTGGTTGGGAAACCCTCTAAGTCTAAAACTATTCCTTTTAATTTTGTAATTATTGATGGAAATAACCAAATGACAAGTTCACAATGTGTTGCTTTATGTTGAACTTATAGATCTGGAATTTTCTTGTGTGGCATTTTTGCATGATGAAGTAGGGCATCAATTCATGAAAAAAGTTAAAATATAGAAAGAAAAAGGTTTCTGCCCAACAGCAATTAAGTATAGCATGGTAGCATTTCATTCCTGTTGATGGGAAAGTCTAGGCTAACGATATCAGTCTGGTAACGGATCTGGTTATTATGCAAAAGCATTAAGGTTAACTTGTTTTATGGATTACTTGTTGGAATACTTGTTATAACCTGTCAGCCTTGATTCCACTTTTTAATACGTATTATTGACCTAAATTAATTTCTCAAAAGACTAATACTTTTTATTTTGACTAAAACTAGACTAAAACCTTTTTGAGTTTTCATTGACTAAAACTGGAATAAAATCATTTGAGTTTTTGTCGACTAAAACTAGACTCAAACTATTAAACTTAGAAATGACTAAAATGTGACTAAAGCTAATAAGTATTTTCGCCCTGAAGACTAAAACTAAGACTAAAACTGAGATGCCTGCCAAAAACAACACTGGTTTGCAGAATAAGAGTCTTTAGCACTTGCTGCTCCAGACCAGGACTGAACGATATCAGTTTGTCTCATAATGTGATAAACTTCATCACATTCATTCTATAATAGGTGCAGTCTCACCCAGTGACATTTAATACCTCACTCTGGTTGCACCATCACCTGTCTTTAAAATTTATCTGCTCCCCTTTAAGAGCGGAGAAAAAGACGTGGTCAAAGATCTGCATCTGCAACTTCTTCTTGCACGCAGTTTTTCACTTTGCATCTGTGAAAAAATGTTTGCAAAAGCACTTCTTTCTTTCTTTTCAAATACAAATTAATTTTTTTTACAACCATGTAAATCGTTTTTACACATTCACAAACTTCAATTTTTCAGGCAATTTTTGACATGATGACAAAACTTAATTTACAAATACAAACTTTGAAATTATTTGCAAATATTCATTTACACTGCTGCAAATCTTCATGGCTTTGTAATAAGCCCAAACACATTGTGAGTGTCAGAAGCAATAACGATCATATTACAACTTTCTAAACGAACAAATGATCAGGTCATTTTAATTAGCATCCATGTAAGCATGTCAGCTGAAATGTCTGAAGAGATTGATTTCAGTTGAAATATAGTACCACTCAAAAGTTTGGACACGCTTTCTCTTTGGATTTAATGGAGAAGTGTGTCCACTTGTGTTCTCATCTAAAAACACGAGTATCATAATTACTATACTAGAAGCAGCTAAATGGAATCCATCTATGGTAGGTTTTAATGTTGAAAACGTACTATGCAGTCATATAAAAATCACTTACACAAAGTAGCTATTCTGTTGACATTGCAACAGAAAAGAAATTGCACCATAAAAGCACAGGACAGATAAATCCTGGAGAGAACACAAATATGAATGTGTGGGTGGAGGAGACAGAATGATATAGATACCATGAGACAAAAAAGAGGGATGTTTAAACGAGGTGTGTGCGTGTACAAGTTAAGAGGCTGGTTTTTCAGTTTGTATCTGGGCAAGTGAGCCTGCATTCTGACTTATGATATGTGGGCATGTAGGTGTGTGTGATCAGGGAGCTCTACAGCCTTTTTTTCCTGTTGGATAAGCACTTTGTTGTCCTTGGGAGACTGCTGGTGCTTGGCTTCTTGAGCGCAGTCGTCAGGCGCACTGAGCTGTGCACGTGAGGTGACCTTCCTTTGCCTCTGGCTCAGTCACGCTTCTGTGCATCACACACACACACACACTTTTGGGGCATTAGGATAACACACTGTCCCCTGTGATGTTTCAAACTGACATGCTGTGTTGTTCACCTTAATGGACCAATAGAAATACAAGCTACCACATATACGCATATGAACCAATGCACATTAGCTTGCCCCCTGACACAAACACACACAGGTTCCAAGTAACATATAGCATCAATTTCCATCTCCAGGGGCTCTAGCTGGTGTTGGTCACACAGGTGTCCAAACAAAGAGAACCACCTTTAACCAGTAAATCCTCAGACCCGCACACATTTAAAATAAACTGTACACACTCACACATGTTACAAGAAAGTCATCTCTTAACTCTAAACATGGAAGTACAGGCAAGTGTCCAGCAGTTTTAATCTGCATAGTGTGCTAGCATTAGTTGCAGCAGTTAACTTTGCCATTACTATTCAACTGTGACTGTTAAGGATGCCAAAAAACACTTTGTGTGGTTATAATAAATGCTTTTTATCTACACAAATGTCACTGGATCCTGGGTTAAACAAACAGTTAATGCTTGGGTGACTTTAGAGGTCCGTCTGCACTAGTATGATACTTTAATTACACAGGAAAATAATGAGTATCCAGCAAGGTGTCCTGTAGTCAAGTTCTGGATACAAGATTTTTAGTGTTAGTGGATTGTTGTATGGTGCACACTTCTGATCTAGAGTTTTGAAGTCATACTGAAATTACATAAAGCAAGATTTTTTTTTGATGTCTTGTCAGATTTCATCCCAGATTTATCTATCTGGTACTCATGCATAAAAGTCTCCCTCTCATCATTAAAGTTACAACATGATACAAGTAGCTCATGTTGATTCAGCTGTTTTGGCTCACGTGGTTGTTGAAACAATCACAAACTCACACCATTATCTCTCTGTCTCGCTCCTAAATCTGCTCTAAAACTGCACCCTGAAAATATCCATGGGTGGATATTATTTTTTCAAGGAATGAGTGTTCTCTTCATTAGTTTAACCAAATCCTGCTCATTTTTCCTATTTTCACCTTTCTCTTCTACAAGCTTGTTGTATGATTGTTAAATTCTACTTCACTGGCTGACTTGACCAAAATATCATGCTACATCTTTGATTTTCTTTTATTCATACAAAATTGAATTGAGAATTTTAGACTGTAAATGTGAAAACCAGTTTAAAGAATGGATTTATTGCTTGTCAGGCAGAAACAGGTTCTGGGAAATGGTTGTTGCATCATTCTGATTGTTTATGTGTAAGTAGTGAGAAAAGCTCCAAGCATTCATTTTAATGTAACTAGAAAATGTACTGTTTAACAACTTCAGTGGAATTTTATTACTGAAACTGAACTGAAATAATTATTTTTCCCATTCAGGATGCCACACGCAAAGAGAGAGGCCATTATCCCCCATGTGCAAAATATGACTGACAATGAAAAGAGATTTTGAGATGAATCAGATGAAAGTGATGACTAGGACCCCAGTAAAAGGTGGAAAAAGATGTCCACCCATGGACTGACCAGTAAATGATTACATGGAGATTGAACAGTGGAAACCTAACCAAACAAACAGACCATGCCCTGCGACAAGTACCGTTGCTTAAAACAAAAAAAGTAAGTCAAATACTGATTTTTCTGGTGCTGATGAGAGATTATGTTGCTCATGATGATCATGTTTCCTGCTACAATTGAGTACTTTACTGAAAGTACACCACCGGAGTCCTTCTAGAGGTTTGTGTCAGAAGACATGCTTAAGGCGCTAATAAAAAATGAAAACAAAAAACAAACCACAAATAAGTACAGTTTTCATGAGTATGGAAAATCAATACAAAAGAAATTGAGCAGATAATTGGCATGCACCTTCAGACAAGCGTAGCACTAATGGAGTCTGGAGTATATATGTAGTTGGAAACAGACACAGTACACCCCTGTTTCGATCATCATTGTATTTTGTAAACTATTCAACAGTGTCAGAGATGAAGGGTGTTGCATCTTAAAGTGAAGGAAATGTTGAAGCTGTAACACACATTTGTGTACAAAAATCAGAAATTTTCCGGATTGAGGGGCATCGTTGTAATCAACATGTACATTAGAGCACCAATCAGGGCAGAAAAAGAACATATACTGTAAAATCAAAGTACTGTTTGAGTAATTGCTCTTTACAGCTGACAAAAATATAAAGGCTGCATTAAACTCTCTAGGATCCTTACATGAAACTAGCACATATGAAACAAAGAGTGGTGTCTAATACACTGAATTTAACATCTAACCCTCCTGTCGTGTTCACCTCCCGCCCCTGTTCCCTGTCAAAATTGACCGGTCTGTTTGAACTGGTCTTAAATTAGCACAAAAACCATCTTTCACCACCAAATTTTTATTCAACATGCTGTTGTCACATGTGATATTATGCCCTTGAAGACCGGTTGTCATGTCCAGTACAACACGCATGCCCTGGTTTTTTTCAGCCCTTCCAATATTTTCCCATGTGTACCGGCATATTCCAGGCATAGCTGCTCCTGGCGTCACATGCTGCCCAGATCTTTATTCCATATTTCCCTTGTTTGCTTGGAATGTACACCTTGAAGGAACAGTGACCTCTGATAGGAACCAGGCGCTCAGCAACTGTCACCTCAGGGCCTGGAATAAACAGTAGTAGCAGTAGTGGTAGGTGCTACACCCACCTGTCCCAAATGTTCCTGGAGGCAGCCAGTTTGTCATTTCGCCAGCAGACGGGTCGTGTATTTCTATTATCAATTTAAATAATTCTTGAAATAACATAAAACTGTTGTAAGGACATTGTTGGCCGGAATATAGACCTGCAAGACTCTGCATCCCACAGACTTTTTGTAACCTCTTTGTTTGAGTGATATACTCCTGCTAAAATCAACAGACCTATGTTGACTTGGAGGTCTACCAGGTCGATTTCTCTCCAGGTGTCCCCAAACACATGCTTCCCCTCCAGGTTTATCATCTCCAGTATAATTTCCTCAACGGACTCTTACAAAAATAGCAAAAAGAAGACTTGATGTCATCCACGCCAGATGTCACATACCATGTTGGCCCAGGCGTCATCTTTATGATGTTTTCCACTCTCGCTCTACTTCCTCTGTCCTGGGGGATAAAGACCAGATGAAGTGTCCACTCTTGGACTGGAATGTCTCCTCAGGTTCCTGTTCTTCAGGTGCCTCTCCCTCTCTATCTGCTGACTGGTCAGTCTCCTCAAAGTCTGGATCAAAATCTATGTTGTCTTCCACTTCTGAGTCATCCTCCTTATCTCTGGTTCAATTTCAGTGCCCTCTTCATCATGTCCAAAAACCTGGACCAGGACCAGGGTCAGTCGCCCACTCATTGTGCTCAGAGTAAAAGGAGTGCAAGGCAAACATCAAGATATATGTATGGGGTCTGTGTGAAGATGATACATTGATTAGTCTGGAAGGTGTGGTTCACGTGGGGGATAGGCACAAAAACGTGGGAAAGAGATGGGTTTACATAACAGACACCTGTCTAGTCTGTGTGAACATATGATATATTGTTTCATCAGGAAGTTGGTTCATGTTGGAGGATCAGCACATAAGCCCGGGAAAGAGATGTGTGTCCACAAAAGACATTGTTCAGTCTGAAATGTGTGAGTGAGTGAGTAATGGAGTGAGTGAGTGAGTGAGTGAGTGAGTGAGTTGGGGTGGTGTGTATGGGGATGTTTTCTGTCTGATAGATGAATATAGTCTGGATGCCCATTCATTTCCTGTGGCGGGACTTTTGACCGTCACAGATGTAACAAGGTTGATTAAAACACTCAAAATTCAATGAAAGAGGCGATCATCACTTTTATATGTTCAAGTGCATAGTGTGGAGGATATCATAAGGCCGTAAGGCAATCAGGTGTAAAACACAATATTTTTGAGTGTTTTTGAGTTGTAAATTGGTCAGATTTGACTCAAACATGGCAGGAGGGGTAATCATAAGAACCATCAGTATACATGGACGCAGCCTTCCTATTACATTTGGTAATACTATTTTGTTTGTAGTGGTATGATGGATCAGGACCTCAGACAGAATCAGTGCACTTCTGTCAGAACATTTTAATGATAGCAGTGTTGCAAAGTTGTTCTCTCAGCCCAGATGTTGACCTCGCTGTGGAGTCGGCAGAAAATCACCTAGGGTGTCACTGTAGTTATCAGGTTTGATACAGACATATGCTCATTAGAACAAACAAGCAGACATGGACATGCAAACAATTAGTCTCTCTCACACATACAAGGTGATGCCTTGGTACTTTGAGTGTCTTCTTTTTGCCTGAGTTTTATACACCAAGGGACAGGTCATAGGAGAAAGACCAAAATGAAATGTTGTGGCTTCATTTACGAATGTGTGATATGGACTATGTGTTAAAGAGTGCGTTTGCTGATTGTAAAAACTTTTTGAGTGTTTTTCAGCTCGTTACAATAAATTCATAGCCAATAATTAAACAGGGAGCTGGGGAAAAACACCTCTTTGACTTCAACAGCTCACAATTATTTCTCCCAGAAGAATGATCATAATCTGACACGTGTTGTTTGTTTGCTGCTTCGTTAATTTGGTCTTTCATAATTTTGATTCACACATTTCACAGAGAAATAAATATGCCCCTGGGATATATATATATATATATGTGTTTATCATCATCTTGTCTTTTCCTTTTTTCTCTGGATCTCCACCATACAGAAGCACAAACAATCACATTCTCGCCAGACATATGTATTCATAGATTCAGTTCACTAATGTTTAATAGGATTCTGACTTTATTCACTATTTCATGACTGAAATTTACCAGGAAATTATCTCTAGACTTTTGAGGACATCTCCACAACATGTCAGAGTTTCATTATTCTGTCGTTAAAACCTACTAGCTGGTCATTAATATAACATTAGCATACTGTAGTGATTATGAAGAAGCAGGCAGGTGTTAATAATCCTCAGTGGAGTTAGATATTAATTCATGCATTCACCTGAGCCTATTTCTATTTCGGTATCCAGGTGCGCTGTGATGACCCAGTCGATTTTCACTCGGTGTCAGTGTACCTTTTCTGTCTGCAGCAGCACACAGACAGAAAGTGTCATGTTATATCTACATTATGTACTAACAATGCAGGAATCTGGCATAATTGTGCAGTTGTACTTATGTGCAAAATAACATGACATGGTCAAATTTTTTATATTAGAGAACTAATCATTCATCTTCTGACAATAATAAAAGGTTTCTGCTAAGAAAACCTGCAGCTTTGACATGCTTTATGTTTTCTTTCCAAGCGTAATACACAATTTTACTTGTAAATAAATTTACCACAAAAAGTAATGAAATCAGTGTTTGGATTAGAGCTGGCCTGATACCAATACTAGCATCAAAAATACTTACTGATCCTGCCAAAAATAAGGGGATTGGTATCGGCGAGTATTTCTGTCAAAACACCTCTGCCCATTTTAACAGAATGATAATCCTTTGTTTTCTGCTCAGCATAACCACACACAGACCAGGAAGTTACACAATCTTGTGTGACCATTGTCTTGAGTTGGTAGGCGGAGAAGCGGCTGCATGTGAGTCACTGTTGTGCTAACATTTAGCATTAGGATTAGCAATTTGGTGCCATTACTCGTTAGAAGATCCTTCTAGCAAAACGACATACCTCATATGCAGGGCTGAAGTTTCCAGAGGCGGCAGGAATGCTGGCAAATTTAACACCTACGACTATATGAAGCATTTTAGTTGTCATCACCTGAAACAGTTTGTTGCCTTTCAGGAACATCGCAACAAACCGCAGCAATGAAATATTGCTGGCAAATGCTTGTGCGGGATTCGCAGAAGAAAGCCAGAAAGCCACTGCAATAAGAAACACTTAGAATTTATTGTCCTAGATTAGCAGGATTAACATTCACTGTAAGTCCAATTTCAAGATAGTTTTTAATAGAAATTCTTTGATTTGAGTTTATTTACTCAACAATTTAAAAAGTTCTGTGGCAATCATGGCTTCATGTGTTAATAAAACAAGAATTATGTAAATAAATATTAAGACTCAAAAATAATGCGTCAACGGCGGTAACTAATTTCTGTAATATTTATGTAATAGCGTCAATTTTTTTTTACTGAATTAATGTTCCCTCATCCCCCACACTTTTCCCAGGGAGAGGGTTTAAATTCCTGCAATTCTGTAATAATATGCCTTCTCCTCCTCGGCTTCTATTCCTCTCTCTCCTGTTGTTCCGTAATCAGCTGACTGGCTTTTCCATTGCTAGAATCCTTTCTCTTGCTGCGTTTGTTTATCATTCATCAGAGAAAGAGGAAACTAGTGGTTTGTGGTTCTCATAGGGGCTGTCCCTACGGAGCCGAATTGCAGCAAAACCGCAAAAGTATTTTAGCAATAGAAACCAGGGATTAGCCTCCATGAAACCAATCATGTCTGAAACCAGGTACCAAGGTGGATTGGTTTGTGGTACTGTAAGTACAGTGTAACCACACCACTAGACGATATGACGTCAATGTGACGAACATGCGCCGATTCCCAATCCAGCCTTCCTCAAGTTATTTTTTGCTTTGTAGTCCAGCGTCACTTGAAGAAGAACCTCGACTTCTTCATCAGTCCAAACAATTGTTTCTCTTTTGCTTTGCAGTAAATCCTCAGCCATCTTCTCTTCTTCCAAGTGAACTTCCTGCAAAACGCAGTGAGCCTTTATCTGTGCATGCATTTTGTTCTAGCTTTGGAGTGATACTCTTCAGCGCCCCCCACAGCCTTGTAGTATGTACTACAGTGGTTTTGTGAAGATTTTAAAGCCTTTCTCCTAGTTTTCGCCACCATTTTTACACCTAAACCAGCTTCGATGCCATGTGGACATACCGTATGTACCTCAAAGCATTGTTATTGGATGCACTAGCAACAGCAAAAATTTATCAGTCTCATGGTAAGCAGATCTATCGCTCTCACATGAAGCTGAAAAATGAAAAATGTTGATTACAACAGCCTATTACAGTTAGATATTTTTTGCCTTTATTTCATATAACTTTTTAGTATTAATGAGGCTTGTTGTCAGGTGTGCGCCACTTACAGATGCATGATTAACACCAGATTGCCACTGGTGGGATCAGCTTGGGCGTGCTTGTGTGTGTGACCAACACAACCTCTCTAGCAGACCTTCTACAACTCCTGGTTAAGGAATGGGATGCCATTCCACAGGACAATGTGACTAGGCTGGTGACCAGCATGAGGAGGAGGTGCCAAGCTGTTGATATTGATCTTCTAGATTACTGAGCTCCCTCAGTGTAAAGTTAATAAAGTGTAAAAATGGCCAATTAGGGCTGATTTTTTCCTTTTTTTTGTGAGAGTACAATCAAATGCCATTAATTGCTTAAAAAGGGCAGAAAAGATGATATTTAGTAAAATCAAAGAAATATTAAAAATAACAAAGTTGAGAATATATTCACCCATGAGTTCTGTTAATCAGAAATTAAATAACAGAATACAAGCTTAAGCCGCAGAGTGAGTCACACACCTTCCTTGTACAGTAGACACAGACAGCTGGGTGTAAATAATCCTCTGGTGGCGTCAGATTTGTATTCATAGATTCAGTTTATTTTGTCGGTTCATTGTTGTGTCTGTTGCAGGCTCCTCCTTGGCAGCAGGGTAGTTCATTAATATTAATAGTCTGAATCTGCATAATTAGATGCAGCGTTATCATAATAATAAAGGCCTACTGTAAACTGTATCTCTTAAAGGATCCTGGACCTGGATTGGATCTTTGAGCTTTGACCTAGAATAGGATATACTAGCAGGACCCCTCTGTGGGTCTGCATCTTTAAAATATGAAAACATAAAATGTTATATTTTTTTGCATACAGGACACTGATAATTTATGTCTAGAACACAAAATATATAATGTTAATGATTTGTAACTGAAAATTCTCTCTTTCTTTCTTTCTTTCTTTCTTTCTTTCTTTCTTTCTTTCTTTCTTTCTTTCTTTCTTTCTTTCTTTCTT
>JBAMHW010000006.1:16426086-16442214 GCA_037177495.1 Rhadinocentrus ornatus
TCTCTCTTTTTCCCACCCCACCTTATAGCTCGCAAAAACACACACAAACACAAACACCCACACACACACACACACACACACACACACACACACACACACACACACACCCCCACACACACACACTGATGATAATTATCTAACCCACAGGGGGTTGCCAGCTTTGAGTCTGGATTTAATGTGGTTTCAGAGTATCATATTTACTGCAACACTTGAATGTACTGACTCACATTAGAGCAGACGCCACACACACAAACGAACATGTGGAACTACACACACATTAACACATCCCAATAAGTTGTATGTTAAACTTATGTGCACATCCATGTACACACACACACACACAGTGTGCACAAGTGCATGTAGACAAAAAACACAATATACACATGTAAAAATAATCCCCTTTACCCCCCACTCCTGTCTCTCTCTCTCTCACACACACACACACACTCCCACTCTCACACGCATGCTGCCTGGCTGTGTCCTGTGGTCTGTGTGTGCTGATAAGGTTTTAATCCTGATTGGAGCCTCAGTAAAAGGCTTTGTTATGAACACTAAATAGACTGGCCCTCGGCGAGCACACTGGGACACTGCTGATAACATGTACACATAAGCACGGACACGCACAAAAAAGGATGTATAGTAACACACATGCGCCTACCTATCCATACCACCAACACATGGAAAGTCCAGCTTAAGGCATTATATACTGCACCTGTAGAAATGTCACCACACATTCATGCACACAAATGTCCACAACATGCTTGCCTGAAGTCACCAGCACACATAAGTGAAAACAAACACACACCTTATAAAATCTCTTTCAAATCAGGTGCATACACTCACCCGTGCGTAAATGTGTGTGTGGAGTTTATCAGTGGCTTGATAAAGCTCTGGAGAGCAGTAGGTGTTGGCAGACTCCAGACTGAATATGCTGTAAATAGACTACTAATAGAGGGAGAGAGATTAGAAGAGTAGAGGAGAGGACAGTAGAGGAGAGATATGAAAGAGAAAGAGAGGAAGGAAGAGATGAGAGAGGAATAATAATGTCAGCTGAGCCACCCTTCACCTCTGAATCTGACTAAACATGAAGGCTCCTCCATGACACACCTGTAGAAGCACTACTGGAGCACTTAAAAGTGAGTGTTTTGTTACTTCACTTGCAAACTTCCCTACAGGTCCAAAGCATAGAAGTTGTGAGCTTCTGATTAGCTGACTAATAATAGCTAAAACCTCCATAAAGTAAGAGTAGAATTATTGAAAAGTTTCCCCCATAGCTGCTCCTCACACTCCTGTAATTCCTAACTAAAAACAATAAAGGCTTATTTCAGATTTTTCTTAACAGCTCTAATTTGTCATCTTCTAAAACACCAGTTTTCATTGACAGTCCAGCTGAGTTAATCAGTAGATCCAGTCACTTCCTACGGTCACAACAGCTGCTCTTGACCTTTCATCAGTGCCCTATCTTCAGCCCAGGGGTCATTAGATGCATCCCAGTATCATTATGACTGTCCCAAGAGGTCAAAATTGAGGTCAAGGCTGCTTGTGGTGGTCAGAAGTGAGAGGTCACAGCTCTGTCATCAATAACAACCAGACTGTGAGGTCTATTGTTGTCTACAAGTCTCTCAAGAGGGGTGAGATCAGGAGTGTAGCTCTCCTTATGCTAGTTTGTATGTGACAGTTGTTCAAAAGCAGAATATATTATGTGCTGCAGCTGCACTCTGTTGCCCTTTTGGTGTTGAACGCACTCACTTAAGATGAATGTTCACTTTGTGGAGTTCAGTCAGATGCAGTAGCTTTTTCAGGCCATCCATACAAGCTTCACTGGGTTCAGTCCACACGTTTCTTGTTTTGAATTGCAGCTCACGCATACACACACATGCTTACCTGGGTAAATACACACTCTTACTGCCTAAATCACTCACACTCTTCATCTCGTGTCCTCAAAAAATAATCCTGTTTCTTTGGCATACCATCTATCAAATGCAAGCTTTATTTTTTTTTTTTTTTTTAAATGCTGATACAATAGTGTTGTTGGAGTTGTGGTGTGTGTTTGTCATGTGGTTCAGGGTCAAACCACACTTTCAGCAGGGCAGTTTACAGTTTGATCTTCCCGTTCTGAAAACGGCATCCAGAGCCCCAAACTCTGAATAAAGCTGCTTACGTTATGTTGAAGTCTGGTTGTTGTCTTTAGAGACCTCTTGCTTTTGTTTTCCTGCTCTTTTGAGTAGAACCGCCTCATTTCTGACACCAAACTTTCAAAAAGCAATATTCTAAAAGTGCTGCTAAAAAAATTTGGAGTGACATTTTCAAATTATGGACTACCACCTTTATCACCTCCACGCTTGTCACACTCTATGTTTTTTCTCTATTTCTCAAATTTTTCCGTTGTTTCATTCTTACCTTCATTTCTTCCTTTTTTTTTTTCTAGCTTGTGAGTCTGACCACCACCCCACAACCCCCATCTCACCCCTCCCTTTGTGTAACCTTGCAGGGTAAAGCTCCATTGACATCTGCTTCATAAGTATTCAAGACTTAGCGCCTTTGACATTAATCAGCCTACAGTACATTATCTCCCCACACCTCTCCTAACTCCCCATCCCCTCTTTTTACCTCCTGCTCCTCCTCTCATCCCTATCACCCTTCCTTCACCTCTCTTCTCTCCCTTCTCTTGCCTTTCTTTGCCCCCTTTCCCATCTCTCTGCTGTCCTGCGCTTCATCTCCTCCTATCATTAGTCACAACTTTCCATCCACTGTTTTCTTATCAGAGAATGATAACGTTGAGAAAAAGCGCGTTACCGAGTATGTATGTTGCTTTCCTGAAAGTCTAGCTATCGAGATACATTTTCTCACTGTTTGCAATGAGTAAGGGCCTTAGTGCAGAACCCATTTTAAATGTTTCCACAGAAGCAAGAATGCTTCTGCTGTTGAATGACTGTCCAAAAACAAACTATTATAAGCTAAAAAAAAATGGTTTCAGTTGAAATAATAAGTTGTCACAAAATGAAAACCTTTCTCAAAAGGCTGATGTAATAAAATCCTTCTTCTTTATACCATTATTTGGCTTTCCAGTACAGTAGTGGGATGTTACAAAAGACATGACCATGGGAGCCAGTTTGAGTTACACATATCTGAGTTTGGAGTCTTATTCATTGGAATTTGAAGTCTTTTTTCTCACTTATTGTTAATACAATTATAAGTTTTCCAGGGGATGAGCCATCACAATGACAACTGATGTCACATATGCAAAAGTTGGATATTTTTGTTACAGAAATCAAAAATTTTTTTTGCAAACAGGTCTCACACTCTGCTTGCACTTGTAGAAAATGGAAGTTTAAGATATATCTTTATTAGCTTTATTTTTCAAGCTAGTAGGTTACTTCTATTTTTCATATACCACCTGCTATGCTAGCTGGATGCAAAGTTATTGAAAAGATCATACAATAATACATACAATATTATTGCATACAGTATATACAGTACCAGTCAAAGGTTTAGACACATCTACTCATTTAAAATATATGAATAAATGTGTAAAAAATCTCTGACTGGTAGTTTAACTCTAGCAGTGATCTGTGAAGTGTCTTGAATCTTGGGAGGAAGGATTAAGTTTTCCAATAATGCATTGTTAACTGCATCTTCAAAGCTCCACCAGCTTGGCCAAAAATCTATTACGTTCTAGTGGTGATATCATGGTCTGGAAGAACTTTGCATATCTGTCGGGACAGTCTCCAATCACTGGTAAAACAAGGTCTTGGAAATTCTACAAAAAGATGTCAGGAGATTTGTCTGTAAAGTAAGTAATAAAGTCAGTCATTCATTCATTCACCTGTGTGAAAATCTGCTGATCTTTTAGCTGACAAATATGCAGAAATATAGAAAACTCTGAGGGGCTTACAAATCTACAAACACCAACATATTTTGTGATAAACAATATAAAAATATGCCATAAAATACATGTGGTGAAGCTGGTACAGCCTGTGCAGCAGCTGAACAGAGATCAACCGCTGTTTTCATTGGAAAAAAATGTGTTGACAAACATCATGCCAAAACCCTTAACTGGGTGAAAAAAGACCATAAAGTTCTGCCCACACAAGTCACACAAGTATTTAAAACTAAAGAAATTTTAAATACAAATCGATGTAACATCAAACAGTTTTTGGCAAGTAAAGAATGATTACAGGTAGATTTCTCTACAAAGTTTGTGCTTCACTTACATAGTTTGCTTGAAAGTGAAGGGAGACTATTCTGTCAACAAGGTGTTTAGACATCATCACCAAAGTACTGATAAAGCAGCTATCCCAGAAGGAGTAGATTATGAGAGTAGATGAAGAAAAGGCGATGTGTATAGCTGTCACACAGCCTTCAGATTACCTTGGTGAAATGATTTATGCCTCTGCTGCTAGCTAACAAGGGATTATAAAGCTTCACATAATCCTGGATGGGCGGGCTGGCTCAGGACTCTCACTGTTACTGCATTAGCATTAATAGCACCCTAGCATTAGTGTTCACAGCTAATAGTGTCCCAGAATACATTAACAGCTAATAATGCAATGCTGTAAGATTAGCATTAAGTTATTATAATGCCATAGCTTGCATTATGAGTGTCTGTGTGAGGGCAGTGAACAGGAGTGTAGGCCTGTCATTATGTGTTTGTGTGTGTTCTGTCAGCGTGTTTGCACCTGCATGTTGATGTACAATAAGTGCCGGTGTATGTAGTAATGTGCATTAGCTGATGAAAGGAAGATGAAAATGTATGGAGTGACAATAGAAGGTTATTGAAGACACCAAAGACAAGAAAATAGAGGCAGGACTAGGACAGGGATTTAACAGAGTGTGTATAAGCATGAATTAGAGTGGCACCAATGCAGCAGTCATGCACACACATATGGTACATGTACAAACACAAGGTCATCTAACAAACGATGTGTCAATTTCTCATATACCACAGCAAGGTCAAATGAAACCTGACCGAATGCTTCATTCATAAATGATTTAAATACTCCAAACAACAATGGAACCAAGGTCCATGCAATATTCAGAAATGGTTGAAAATGAGATAATTACTTGGGTAAGATTTGTAATTGATGGGTTTTATAATCAAAGAAAAACAACTTTTGTAGAAAATGTTAAAATGAACACTGGTTTTCTGCATTATGTTTCCAAGTTTTACAACCAATCCAACTTGTAAGGATTTAGTAGCATACTTCAGCAAAGTCATGAAGCCTCTACCTCTGTTCCAGACAGATTGGTTTGTTCTTGTCATAATTATAAACAATACTTTTGGAGGTTTTTGTTATTATTTAGGTAAAAGCTGAACAAACAGAAAATTATTCTGTTTTTATTTTATTCTCAGCATATATATTTGAAAAGCAGACTGATATACTAAGAAGATGAAAGTTACAAGTAAAATTTGCTGCTAATGAGCTCTGGAAAGGTCAGTGAAGAAGAAGAAGGGTTGGGGTGCATACAGGAAAATGACAAAGAGGCAACAGAGCAACGGAAAAGATA
Source organism: Rhadinocentrus ornatus (assembly GCA_037177495.1). Lineage (NCBI taxonomy): Eukaryota > Metazoa > Chordata > Actinopteri > Atheriniformes > Melanotaeniidae > Rhadinocentrus > Rhadinocentrus ornatus. The sequence goes on from JBAMHW010000006.1 coordinate 16,431,595, forward strand.
ACAAGAATAAAAGCTGAAAGAGAAAACAGACAAATGGGAAAGATGAGGACAAAATGCAGAAAGGGGAACAAGATAAACACTTCACAGAAAGTGGTATAATCATGCAACCATTCAGCAGAGTCATTATCAGGCTGCAGGCTGTTTGGTTCTTTACAGAATAACAGCAGGGGTTCAGAGGAGTCTCTAAACCACCCACAGATACACACAGAGAAAGGTCCTGCCTGCCTCAATGCTATCTTTAGCCACAATTTTTAAGTGGCAAACCACTAAATCTCAGATTTTCTTCCAATGATGCAGGGCAGTAAAATCAGGATTTATGAACTTGCAGATTAAGCTGTTTATTCCTGTGGAGGTGTTGAGCCGCTAAAGAGGTGGGTTTGATGCTGAAGTCTAATTTTCTTGTATATTTAAAGGACTAAATGGACAGATAGACACGTTGCTAGCAGATCGTTTCATTTTTGGTATCAGATGTTCAAGGATAACATATGTTAATTACTGCTGTTAATGATGCCATAGATTATCATGTTAGATGACGCAGGACGGCTTACAGCTGAGACAAAGGGCGGTTGTGCATGTGTCCCACGATCACCTCCCAAGGTGGTTGGAATCACAATGCTATTAAAAGTGCATGCAAGTATGTATGTGTTTGTATGTGTGTGTAAGTGTGTGTGAAAAATGAAAAATCCAGTATAATTGCCCTGTCTATCCATATCCGCCCACTGCGCCATGTGGGACCCCAGCTAAAGTGGCTGCAACTGCTTTAGAAATAGCTGGCTAAATGGCTGGAGGGAGTTGTAAAATACTCCATTGTCTCAATGGTCACATTTCTCTGTCTTAAGGGAACCATTTACTCACTCACTCCAACAAATAGAAGGCACAGAAAATCTGTCTTTGTGCACATTTGTTGGATTTTTTTTTTTATAAAAGTAGATTGTGTATAGTTCTAGTTGCAGTTTTCGCCATGACATGATTGGGGTTTATATTTTGCACAGTGGAAGTTTTATATAATCCTCAGAATCTCAAATGTCTGGGCTGTCAGACCTGAGGTGCACAATTTGATCACGTCTACCTTGTTAAAAGGGATACTATGACATTTTCAATCCATCAGTCAGAATGCACACTGTGGGAAAAAGTTCTACATTTGAGGCTCATTGCCCCTAGATAGTCTGTAGTGACTGCTCATTCCCAAAAGAACAAAAAGGACTCATTCATCCATAGATACAGTGTCATTCCTCACTAGACAGCTTTAGAAACTTTTATTTGTGATGAGGTATGTGAATTTGTAAGAGTCAAACATACAAACAGAGAGACCTTTGGTAGAAAGGAATTTACATATGAAAAAACATTAATATAATTGTTGGAATTGACCACTTGATGTTTTCTCATTTTTTTCCGTGTCAGATAAGAATGTTGGTACCCTTTTATGAGGTAGTAGAACAAAGAAGCATTTAGCATAAAACACCAAGATCTTATACGGTATAAATTTTTAACATATGATTGGCATTTTAAAAAGGAATCATTCAAATCTACGTAATCATTGAACAAATAAATAACAAATAAAGTACTTGAAATTTAATAGCATTTTTATTATTAGAAGTCATAAATTGTCATAGTGGTAAAAATAAACTTTTATAGAGTCATGCTTTAATAGCTGGTTAGTATGACTCAGCTCATTGGAAACACTGCACATCTTGAGGTTTAACTTCTTTTGTCAACAGAAGAAAGTGTAGTAGGAAAAAAGTTAACAGCAAATTAGTGTCAAAAAACACTTTAGGCCATAATTTCTGCCTTCACTGTCCTTCACTGTACCACAAAGCACTGTTATATTATGTCTTGGACAGATTACCAATAACCTACATCACTGTTTCCCAATTTTATTCAGAGGTTTCCAAAACATGACCATGGTAACTGTCAGAGTCACTGTCAGAATCTTCATAAATGAGGAGGACAGGGTAGTTTTTGGGTGATTATGTTAACAAATGTGACAAAGCACTAATATGCCAGCAATCAGCTTCACTTGCTAAAATCAGATTTTTAAAAAAGGCACCTGTAATAACTTTGTTTATGGACACCTAATGATAAAAACTCTAACTGTAAGCCTTGAAAAATATCAGAAGCTTCATATTTAAGGAGGATAAAGTGGTTTTGGTGAATTTGGTTCACTACTATAACAAAGCAACTACATGCCCAAAATGAGCATCAGTAATTACATAGTTGTTTATGCATTAACACATTTACTTTCAAGAGCCCTAATAAAAATCCCAAATTTATTTGATAAATGTAAGCTATATATACATTTTATTTTACAATGATCTGGTGACCCCCTGAAATTATCTGGGGACCTCCATGTTTTCCAACCCATATTGGTTTTTGGACAATTTGATGGATTTGTCAAAAGAATAGTGAGGGCACATTAACATTTGTTGGACAACACAAGCACATTTGACTACAACTGTTGTGTTAGCTGTCTCACTTTGGAAATATTTAAAACTTGTTGGCCTTCTGGTCCCTAATATTTGATTTAAGACTTAGAAGATCTCAAAACGACCAGTGTGTTTGAAGTGCGTTTGCTAACGTGTGACTCCGTGTGCAAAGACAAACTCTGTTGCAACGTCCCAGATGAAAAAGTTGCATAGTGCTGTTTCTCAGCCTCAGGGCACTGCTGGGCAGCGACAGCTACAATAATGCACATAAAAGATGCCACTGTGCCATCAAACGAGTCTGGAACAATCTGGAAAAATGATGTAATGTGTCTTTAATACACTGAAGCCCTGAGTTCGGTTTTAGGACTAGGTATTAAAATCCCTTCTTGATTCATGCACTTGAGATGAGTGGGAGATGATCCTGCTATCCGAGGGTCTTTCAAGTGTTGTGTATGTGGGGTGAAGGGTCAAAGATAGAGAAGAGGGATGGGAAAGAGGATGGTTAAATGTGTACCACGCCGTTTGAGGGTTTCCGTGTGGGGGCTGTGGTGCTGTGTGCAGGGTGAGGGTCCCCTTCACTGGGGCCATCAGGTGGGTATCCAACTTCACTGGTGTATCGATGACAGAGCAATAACACCTCTAGAGGGCTCATCGGCAACACCTGGCATCCCAGGTGCACTTGACAGGGCTTTAATGGCTTCGCGTTGGGCTTGGCCTAAGACTCCCATGTCCCCAAGCAGCCTGGTGGTTGACTTCCCCACAAAGCCTCTGTAGCCAACTTCTACTGGGCAGACCTTGGCTTTCCAGCACTGTTGTTCAGCGTCACCCGCCAGTTCAGTGAACTTGAGGCTCATGCATTAATATGCCTCCTCCACAGCATCCTCCCAGGGCACAGTTAGCTCTATGATGTAGACCGTGTGAAGTAAGGTGGACCAAAGCACGCGGTCTGGTCTGAGTTTAGTAGTGACAAGCTCAGATGGAAAACCAAGCCTCTGGTTTAGATCCGCCACTAACCTCCAGTCTCGTCCCCCATCCAGCTGGCCGTAGACAGCTGTTGCACTGACTCTGGGTTTGAATTGCTTTCCACCTTCACTAACAAACTCTCTGACTGGTGCTGTGTGGGATGATGAGGAAGAGGAAGGACATTGATGTGTGTCTGCATTGTCTTCAGCATAGACGTGCCTTTACACATAGTTTCGTGTCTTGAAACTATGTGTCTAGAGACGATATTAATGCTTGATGAAAACGTTGCTACCTAAATAGCATCAGCGTAATTATCAATGCTGATGACATAACTGACTCTTGGTTAAATATTGACAGGTAAAGATCCTTTCACTTGCCAAGATTACTTCTATTTGAGGGAAGAAGCTTTTTTTTTAGTAGGCTACATTATCCAGGTACTTGTAAAGTCTAACTATATTTATTAGGGTGGACATGGTTATTCTCTCAAAATGACAAGCATTAGTGAGGAAGTATGTTATTTGAGCTTATGACTCCCTCTGCAATCACATTTTTTTTTTTTTATTATTACATGTCTGTGTACAGATTAATCAAAGAAAGGCTTTGAAGCTTTACAGATAAGCGGATTTGTGAACTTAGGAAAAAGTCAGAGTAGTTGTTTCCTCCTGCTCCAAGCTTTACTGCTAACTGCTTGCCTAATTAGTCGCTGGCTGTAGCTCCAACATGTTGACTCATTTGTTTAAAATAAAATCTTTTTTTCTCATTAAGACTTTCAGAGTGTAGTCTGAGACCCCTGTTCTGTACTTTATTTTCTTTTACAGTCTTTCTAATTTTCCTCCAGTATTGTAGATTTATGTTATTATTCTTTTCTATTTTCTCTTTCTCCAGTCATTGCTGAGACTTAATGAGCTGGTATGACAAAGCACTCATACGCATGTAATGCCTAGAAACATCCTTACTGCTGCTTTTAGAAAGGGTTTGTGTGCTCAATATTTACTTACAAGCAAAAGTATGTGTGTCTTCTCTTATAATGTGGATCATTATGCATTTTGCTGAACATCAGCGCACACTCACCCGCTATCAGGAGTAATTAATCAAATCCTGTCACCGATCTGTAATCATTTACATCTCCGCTACTTACTCTATGTCTGTCTGGCAGTTTAAATTTGTGTGACAGAGTGTGTGGGTGTCTGTAAGTGTGTGTGTGTATGTGTGAGTCACCTACACCATCTGGAGTATAGGAGAGTGTGCAAAACCATGTTGCAACACAGAGGGGGTTCTTTGAAAACACAGACACGTTCAAACATCCCCCTCAAGCTGCAAAGCTGAATGCATATCACACACACGTACAAAGACACACAGATATATGTGTTCATTACTAACCGTAATCACAGCCTACATCTCACATCTGTGTTCTTTACTCTGTTACATGCTTGAAGGTTGACCTGGATGGATGCTTGTGTGACTGTGTGAAAATGATTAAGAAATCAAATTCTTTTCAGAACCACAAAGACTCAGTTAGTGCTTTTTAAGGGATATATGAAGAATATTTATAGTATCAAGTGATGGTTTGGACACACTTCAAATTCACAAGGTAAATGTGTCCAAGATTTTGACTGGTTGTGGACTTTGGCTGTTAATTGTTCAGGAACTCACAGGAAACATGACAAATAAGTGAAGAAGATAACAATGACAAGCAGCAAAAGTATTCAAATAGCAATACAATGTACACACTGTATGTACTTTAGAGCATTATGGCCTAAAAGAGATACAGGTGTAAAACTGACTTTTATAATAATGGTATGCATGTGTGTGTATATACTGTGCTCCTGCCTGGCACCCATCGAAACTTTTCTAGACCCGCCTCTGCCTAGCTGAAATTTAAATCTTTCCCACAGCCACATCCTTTCGTCAGCCACTGTGTTAGAGAAGTCTTGCCAAAAACAATATTTTAGGGTTGAACCATGAACTGCTAGTTTCTTCCTTCTCCACTGAACAATAAACACATGCAACGAGAGAAAAGTCGATCAGCTGAACACCAACAGCAAAAACAGAGTCGACCAGAGAATAGCTAAAGCAGACACGTTGGTGCAAAACACAGCTGAGCTCTCGCAAGCTTTTTAAAAAATACGGGAAAAGTGCAGATGTGGAACCCTCTGACCAGGAAAAGAGTGCGTGTTTAAACACCCCCATTCTCCACAGAGGCGACAAGCATGCATTGCTCCATTGATGCTTTGTTTATTCTCAAGTCCATCCACAAAGCCATTTGGCTGATCTTTCCCATCTCCCCTTTCCATGTCCCACCGTCATAACAGAGAAATGACAGATGTATGGGGCTTGTAATGCCGTGCTTGCGTTGATTGCGTTAAAACTTTTTTTGCAATTAATTGCATAAAATAAGTAACCCCATTATTGCATTTTTTTTACAGCCCTATATAAATATGTATACATGCACTCCTCCTGAGAAGCCACCTTACTGCAATGGGGGAGTTTGCATGTCCAGAAGATCCTAGGAGCTATGCTGTCGGGGGCTTTATGCCCCTGGTAGGATCACCCATGGCAAACAGGTCTCTAGGGGAGGGACCAGACAAAGGCTAAACAGACCCCTATGATGGGTGAAATCAATGGATCCAGGTCCCCCTTGCCTGGACGTGGGTCACAGGGGCCCCCCTCTGAAGCCAGACCTAGAGGTGGGGCACGGAGGCGAGCGCCCTGGCCAGGCCTTTGCCCATGGGGCCCAGTCGAGCTCAGCCCAAAAGGGTGCAAGAGACTCATGTGGACTCACCACCTGCAGGAGGGGCCGTAGGGGTTGGGTGCAGTCTGAGCTGGGCGGCGGCCAAAGGTGGGGATCCTGGTGGTCCAATCCTTGGCTGCAGAAGCTAACTCTAGGAACATCACCTCTCTGGCAGGGAAGGAGCCTGAGCTGGTGCACAAAGTTGAGCGGTTCCGGAAAGACATAGTTGGACTCACCGTGATGCATGGCTTGGGCAAGAGGGAGGCTACCTTCTTGTTGCCTTAGAATGGGGGGACAGGTCCTGACTTCTTGTGCTTATGCACCAAATGACAGTTCAGAGAACCCACCCTTTTTGTAGTCATAGCATAATTGGGAGGGACGGCCACCTGATCGAAATCTGAGTGGTGTTTTGTGTTGCTCATCACGGAATGTCCATAATCAACACCATGTTTCGGCATAAGAGTGTCCACATTTGCACTTTGCACCAGGACACTCTAGGCCACAGTTTCATGATCAACTTTGTAGTAGTATCATCGGACTTGGGGCAGCATGCCTGGGACACTCGGGTGAAGAGAGGGGCAGAGCTGTCAACTGATCACCACCTGGTGGTGAGTTGGCTCTGATGGTGGGGAAGAATGCTGGTCAGGCCTGGCAGACCAAAACATCTTGTGAGGGTCTGCTGGAATGTCTCTCTACATGGATGACGTCAAGCTGTATGCTAAGAGTGAGCGGGACATTGACTAACTGATCCACACCACCAGGATATATCAGTCTGTAGAGCATCCGTCTGCCACGCGGGAGATCAAATCCCACAGGGGTGAACTGTAATACCTTCCACTTTGAGAACCTGTTCAACTTGGAAGTGATATAGTTTAGGCTTCTTTTTGCTGCATCTAGGCCAGGATGAAATGTCATCATTGGATCATCCACAGTATATCTTATACACACACATATATATATATATATATCTTGAAGTCTTTTTAGATTTTACAAACAAAAATAAATAAAGTTAAAAAAAGAATATCAGGTTTGCATCAAAGATCTTCCACATATGTACAACATGCAAGAGTCCGTATCCTTGGAGCTTTGGTCAAATTGCACCTTTCGTTGTTCTGTTCTAACATTTGAAATCCCTGAAAAGTATCTTCATGGCAAACAAAAACAAGTTATGGGCTGTGTTTTGTGTGTGTACATTTCTTTCATAGGACGTGAAAAAGCTCTGAGGTTTTGAAGGAGTTGCCAGCATGCCTTTAATTTAGAGGTCCCACGGCAAGACAAGGCTTAGCATAAAGAACGATGGAATCTGAGGCAGTGTACACACTTGAGGACAATAGCCTTGATCACGGAAACTCTTCAGAATTCATCTCTGCTTGGAAGTATGATTTATGTTTGAAAGAAAATCTTTCATGGGGAACAGAGAAACACTGGAGGACGCAGTAGCCACAGCCTGGAGGCAGGGGTTCCCTTTAAGAGTTTTCTTTGAGAGCACACATCATTCCTATAATCCAGAGACGTCTTCGGGAGCAGTTTAAAAAGAGTGAGCTGCAGCTGAGATGTTTCAGAAGCTTAAAATGTATGTGTGTGAAGATGCCATAGATCCATGTTTACGCACAGAAGTAATTATGACTAAAACACACTGTGGAGTTGGAGTATATAAAGCCCAGTGATCAGATTGATTGCAGATGTGACTGATTAGTATTGTGGGGATTGACTGCAGTGATATGTTGCAGATGTGGGTGTGTCCGTGGCAGGGCCTGGTGCGTATGTAACAGATACTCACAGAAACACTCTGGTTACAATGATTTTCTTTTTCTTTTTGTGCATTTGTGTGTGTATGCTAATGTGTGAATGCACTTCTGTGGGGGTGTGCGTGTACGCTTTTGTTTAATTGTTAATCCTACCAAACCTCCTTATGGCTCCACAGGGGTTTAGTGTGTGAGTGCACAATGTGCATATGTAGTCAGGAGCAGACGGTGTATGTATATCTTGCCATTGTGTTTGACCCCCCCAGATCAGTGACTCTACTAAAGCAATCTTCTTATTTGAATACAATGAAAATAATGCCCCCCTCACCCCCCCACACACACAGCCACATTGTGAAATTTTTTCAATTTTCTTTTCTCTGCTGCAATTTTGTTTTTGATTTTTGTGTTGATTAAAGGTCCACCATGAAGAGAGGCACTGCAAATTAGCATGGATAAACAGACAAGTTTCCTCCAGCAGTTCCATCTCCAGAGCATTTTATGAGTCTAGTAGGGCATGTCTGAAAGAGGCCTAACATAAATATCTCTAAGCATTATACTGTATTCACAAAAAACCTAAAGGATACAACGGGACTGTTAACTACTTATCACTTTCTCAGCACTTGTATGAGAAATAAACAAACATTTCACATTTTTATTTATGTAAGGACTGGAAATCTTCTTAAAAGAAATGGGACATCCCCACTGCCCACTATGTAAACTTTGCCTGTGTGATCCAATGCTAAGACAGTAAAGCCGAAACAGAATGTGGAGACATGCTGTAGGATTTATGAGGCAGGCAGACAGGTGCACAGCAGCAAGCAAAATGAGGAGACATCTGGCCGAAAGAAAAACAAAGCCTTACTCATATGAGAAGTGATGAGCAAGAGAAGATGAAGAGGTGGTATTGTTACTTTGTTCACTTTAAGCATCTTAATTTTAGTTTAAGCATGTATTTTTTAGGTTTTACTAAATTTGATGTGATGGCATATAATATACACTCACCAGCCACTTTATTAGGTTCACCTTTTCAGTTGCTAGTTATACAAACAGCTAATCAGCCAATCACGTGGAAGGCAGTGTATTTAGGCTTGCAGTGGTGGTCAAAACGACTTGCTTAAGACAAAAAAGGGGGGATTTCAGTTACTTTGAATGTGGCATAGTTGTTGGTGCCAGACAGACTGGTCTGAGTATTTCAGAAACTGCTGATCTACTGGGATTTCCACATACAACCATCTCTAAGGTTTACAAAGAAAAGTCTGAAAAAGAGAGAATATTTAGTGAGTGTCAGTCGTCTGGATGAAAATGCCTCGTTGATGTCCATGCTCAGAGGAGATGGAGCAGACAGGAGCAGCAACAGTACCTCAAATAACTAATGATTACAACCAAAGCATGCAAAATACACACTGCCAGGGGAATTTTTGGAAAAGTGTGTATCCAAGGAATGTTTTCAAGACCTTTTTGAATCAGTGCCATAAGGGATTAAATCGGTTCTGAAGGTGTCCAATATGGTGCTAGCAAAGCATACTAACAAAGTTGCAGATGGATTGTATTAAAGGTATATATTTTGCTTTACCATTTAAAAAGAAACAGTAAAACTAGTGGTGGAGAAAATAGTCTACACCAAGGCCAGTGATCTATTGTGCATGAAATATTCATGGATCTTCCTTAAATGTGCTGAAGTGCTTCTTCACTATGTTCAGTCAAATTTGATTAGTTAGTTTATGTCAAACATCACACTTCACACATCATATCAAGACTCGAGGAGAGATATGACAAGACCTGAGTTTTTGTTCTTTGTCAAATTCAGTAGCATCACATTGATAAGAATGAGGAAAATGACTTTTTGACCCTGTTTTAGCTGATGCAGCATTAGCAATGAAGATCTTCCTTCATCAGCTTAGCTTCAGCAAACTGCACATGGAGCTGTCAGAATAAGTCTGATTATGTTCATGAACGAGGTAGTAAATGCTGAAAAAGGTGGGTGTTGTAAAATCTGAAAGCTACTTTGTGTACCATAAATTGCCCCTGAGGGACAAACAAAGTTTTCCTAATTGAGTTTAATTGCATACAGTTTGGTACAATTATATCATTCCAAAGTTCAGAAGATACAGTAAAAATTTTAGTTAGGGCCAAATGCATGTATTAAACTGCTAATAAATGTAAAACATGACCTAATGCAATGTTATGAACTGGCAACAATATATTAAGTGTTGTCTTCATCTAATCAATTATTTCAATCCTGCTTCACTTGAATATGATCAGATGGCAAGATATACTATGACTCTATATTAAATTTATTGTAAAACTTTCAGTTCAGTGTAACATGTATTACTTCAATACATCTAAATTTGAAAACGCTGATTAAAAGTTAATTGTCATCAGGAAGCTATTTCAAGATTCATTTTGTGCAAAGGAATTCTGGGACTTTCTCTCTATTTATTCAACCTGTGTGCAGTAGAGTCTGTACAAACATGAATGGTAAATACTGGACCACCACAGGAACAATCCAGAAAGCTTCCAGGACCCAGATCTTCGTTTCTTGGTGATAGATTTAGCAAATGCAGAAACCTGTTTACTTAGATTAATCAAATAATATAAATTTCAAGTTCAAGAGAAGAATTTTTTTTTGTTGTCTTGATGGTGTTGTTGTTCATTGTTGATGTGATTTTTAAAGATGCCTCCTGTCATGATCTCACGGGGTTATTTCCGGGTTTTTGTCATGTTTAGTTTCTATTTAGTTCATGGGTTAGGTTTTTTG
>JBAMHW010000006.1:16442314-16455867 GCA_037177495.1 Rhadinocentrus ornatus
TGTCACGTGCAACATTTTTGCCTCCTGCCTGCAACTGCCTGCATTTGGGTCCTCACCACCACCTGCCATACATGACACCTCCAGACTTTAAACAATGATGCTAGAGCCAAAGGATTATATTGCAGGGATCTTTAATTATTGTAGTCAATTTAAATAAAACTTATTAAACATTGTTACCTGATCAACATAAAAATATTAAATAAAATTAAGTGTTTTTAGGTGAGCTGAGATTATGTGCCATAAGAGAGTTGAGAGTCCAAAGAAGAAAGTGATGTAGATAACAGAGAAGAATAGATTTTACAACTGCTGAGAAGGAGGAGGGAGACAAAATCAAAGAGCATTAGCATAGCTACTCTTTGTCTCCAGTTTGTCCTTTTACCCCCTGATCTAACGAGTATCCAATGGTCTGCCTGACAGAGATAAGGTGTGTTTGTGTGTATAGTCCCAGTGCCTGTCCCTAAGGAATACAGTGTGACAGAGAGATGGATGTTCCTCTCAAACACCAGCTGATTACTACACATGCAGTCAAAACACATGACAACTGAACAGAGCTGAGTGACCACGTGTCATAACAAGCACTGCAGATGCATCAACAGACCTATCCAGCAGATGACAATTTACAACTGTCGCAGTTGAACCTAGTCTGCTCTGACATTTGTTAAGGTCTGCAAATCATTATCTATGACAGGAGCTTTTTAAATTGGAGGGCAGCAATGGGCATTTGGGGAACCATATGTTGTGGATCATATCAGCACAATGTTCAGATCAGCTCTAAAGCTTTGAGGAATCCTTACTTCATTCTTTCACTGAAAACTTTTGCATTTACACGATAAAGAAAGTAAGAAATAGAGGCACATTTTAATTAATTTATTTTTTTTTAGATTATATCTAACCTTGATTAAACCCCTATATCACAAAAGAAGAGACAAAAAAGGACAGACAACCCATTTCTAGGTTGTAACCAGATAACAATGATAATAAAAAATGGCTAATTGAAACAGCTTTAATTGTGATCCTTCCTAAATTACAAATGTTTCTCAGTTTGGGTGTTAAAATGAGATTTCAGCTCAAGATTTAAATTACTAACTAATTACATCTAATTACTAATTACTAATAACAATGACATCTTAAAATCCAGTTTGAGTGAAGCGCTGGGTCAAATGTTGCTAAGGAGCACTATAAAGAATAACATGGAGATCATCAGCCTGAAGACAGTTGCCAAAATAAATTGTTCACTACATACTGACTTCATTACCACAAAATTTGGGCTGGCAGCTTGCTAATAACTGCTCCCAATTGGATCACCTGCCATAATCCATGCAAACAGCCATACTAAAGATGGGATTTGATAAATATAATATATTAATAAATCCAATTTACATGCAGGTTGATACAGCCTAAAGGATCTGCTTCCAAAGGTAAAAAAGGTAAAGTTAAACTTGATGTTATGTCACATAAAAAGACATGATCTCATTTGTTTTAATGGCATAAAAAGTTTGGGAAAAGCTGAATGACTAAAGAAATTAGATTATTAGTGTTAGACAAAAATGATCCTGACAGTAAAGTTTGTCAAAATGATTGATGAGAACAGTCGACTCAGCTCATGAAGTGATGAAATGATCACTTCACATGATCTTTACAACCTTATGTCAGTGAGTCAGTAAATTTAACTAAAATAAATGTGAGAGAGACATTAGGAAGGGCTTCTTTCCCAATATTTATCTGTGTACACTGACTCATTTTAGAGGATGTGATAAAGGACAGAGCTAGTTATGTAGCAAATCATTTTGTACTTGCTAACTACAATGCAAAAAGTTTAAAAAGATTTTATTTTATTGATGTTATTTTCAACTGTGCTTTTTCAGGGCTTCCTTCATCTTTTTTTTCCTTTCTCTGGTCACCACAGCGTCAATCTGCCTTCATCTAACCATTATCTCTCCACCTTATTCTCTTACACCATGTCCTCTTTCACTTTATCCAAAAAATCTCTTCATTCATTTTGGAAGCAGTTTCCCATTAAATACAATGGACAAACACGTCCTAATTCTGACTGATACTGTGTGTATACATACCTCTTCTTTACATGGCCAAACCGTGATAAATACATCTAACACGTGTAGAGGTTCTGGAGATAAAGTCAGAATGCCAGACATAGTTGGTTTGGACATGTACAGCAGAGGGATAGTAATGTAGTACATTATACATCATCAATGCACAATAATGACTGTATTCACTGTATATGATGTAAATGTAAGACTTGTATAATTTTAGTTGAAAAGCATATTAAAGGAAGCACAATATGTTTTTTTCAGTCAGTTAATTTAATCTAAAAAAATTAAATAAGATATTGTTTATGGCTATTACAACATTTAAACACAGCTTAAAAGTTTGATTTCTTAAATGTTCTGCCTTTAATTCCATCCCTTGATAAGGACCCTTTTACTTGGAGTTGCATAGAAGGAAACTAGATGCACCACAAATGACCTTTATAAGAAAAACTTCAGTCTAACTTTAGACTATGGATGGTAATTAAATTCTTCTTTGGTAGCAATGGACACAGCTTAATCCGTTAAAAGGCCAAAACACAATCTTATATCTGTTTGTACACAATCATCTTTCTTTTTTATGAACTGTGAGGAAAAAATGTGACACAGGTCTCTACTCTCATTAACATCACAAGCAAAAGTCTTAACTTCTATGTCTTACAGTGGAGAAATATTTGCCATCTTATTGGATATGCATAGCACAAAAATGGCAAATTCTTTTTTAAATTGGACTTTTTAGGTTTGTGTGATGATAAAATTCAGGCAAAACTCTACAGCAGTGGAGATTAATAGCCATGTGCAGCAGAGCAGGGGGCACGGCTTAGAGCCAGCGGTCCCTTCTGCTCGTACAGACAGGGCCAACGGCCAATTAAAGCCCTTGTTCAGGTCTTGGGCCAATTAGAGCCATCAGTCAGGGCGCTGGGCAAGTATGAAGAGTAGCTTTGGTTACAAGTGAATGCAGCTTTGCCACTTGCTTAATGCAAATTTCAGTGAAACTGTATATGAATTTGCTAATCGTATTCTCTTTTTTATTAAATTAACACAAATAATAAAATATATCCCTTTTCTTATCTTAGACTACTTTAGCTGTATTACACACTTCCATATGTACCTGTGCACAGTGTCTAAACATGATGGTCACGTTGAGCTGCCCCACTTGGCTTCCCCAGCTCTGTGCTGTTGTGGAGAGACACAGGTTGAGGCTTTTGGCCAAGAGAGGAGATGAGAACCACCAGTCAGCAGCATGAGCCAATAAGACCCTCTGCTCTGCAGTCGGAGCCAAACAGAGAGGTCAGACCTGGTTCAGGTGGTCAAAACTGGGGTCAGATGTCAACAGACTCCCTCAGTGACCAACAGTGGTAAATGTCATGCACACATGAATACGCACACGCAGTCTCTAATGAGTGATAACCTTGTCCAACAGTGACCAGTGACTGAGACGAATTCTATCTGCTGCCCAGACCTTCATTTATCACATGATTTGACTGATTTGAGCAAGCAGCCAGAAAAGCCAACTGAAGAGCACCAAATATTTTAATAACACAATCAGCAGTTTGATGTCAATACAGCGTGATCTCTATGTGATCACGTGCATGAACCAAGCACATGCTCAAAGAAACCAGAACAAGATAAAGATGATAGATGGTGATGTACCGTAAAGACGCGAGTAGGGAGTCTTGTTTGATGCTTATCTTTCTCCCTCCTTCAGGTGGCCTCCCTCAATAACACATAACAAATTCAAGCAGCATAAAAGCGCAATCACAGAACAATTTAACCTCTCCTGCTCCTGTGCTCACAATCTCAGCGCATGTGACGCCACAGTAGAATCAGAGTAACTGCAATTCACATAGCTCCCACACGATGAATTCCTCACAAATGATAACTTTCGGGCCCCCTAGAGATAAAGTAATTTCTCCATCTCTCCTGTTGGGGGCTTGTGGGACAGCAGAGGGCTGTGATAATCTCATAAACAGTAGCTGTGTAGATATGGGCCATCTATTATGACCGGGAACAGTAGTGTAGATAGAAGCATTTATTATCTGAGACAGCAGACAATACATTCTCATTCTGTGATACTACTGCTGACAGACACAGAGTGATCCATCTTCACCGACCAAGTGGAGAAAGGATGGAGGAGAGAGGGAGTGACAGATGGAGACTAAAAGAGGTACAGAAAGAGTGTGAGGAGAATGACAGCACAGACACTGAGAGAAAGAGAGAGTGGTATAAAACTAGTGTGTGTTGAGAGGAAGAGGATGTAGAGAAGAGTTATTATTTGTCGGCTCTGTGTTAGCTCCTCTCCTGTCTGTTGTGGTCTCAAACAATCAGATATACTGTAAACACACACACACACACACAGAGGGGCTTTCAACTGTTTGATGCAACTGACAAGACACCAGTTTGTCGTTGCCTGAGGAGGTGAAATAAATAGGTAGTAACACTGATTTTTTATTGCCAGGCTGTTGTTTTACGACTACTAGTAATATTTTATTGTAAACCAACTGTCGACCCATCCTGTTTTCATCAGCTGCAGCAGCTGCATCTCAGGTAGTGCTCATAAAGCACTATACAAAAGGGAACATTTTTACCACTCTTCTTGCCTATCATTACTATGATATTATAGAGTAATCGGCATGCCTTACAACATAGTTATGATGCAGTACATTTTTAGTGACTACATCCAAATCAGCTTTAAACCACTTTTGAAAAAATCAAAAACAAAAAACAAAAGCAATTAGACGAAACAAGAGAGATTAAAACCTGCAAATGCTTAAGCTAAGTGCTGTGGACTAGATTTTACAGCATACTTTAAATGTTGGAGGCTTGTCTCCTCAGGTGTCTTAGAACAGAGGCTCCGAGAACAGAAGTTATGAAATATTACTTGAATTACTTAAAGGATAACACCTAGAATTAAGTTCAAAGTAGTTTAAATGGCACATTAGTTTTGCAGGTCAACAGCCATTACTTTAAAATAAAACCATGCTTATATAGATGTGAACGCAAAATACATTCATGCCATTTTTTGGTATGTGTTGCATTGTAAACTTGTATACTTGTATTTGGAAAGCTATAAAAATGTAAGAATTGGAAGTGAATGGTGTGTAGCCCAGCGACAGGCAGTTAGGTCAGGTGAAAAGGTGCCAATTTGAAGGATGTGGGGTTTAATCTAATTGCTGCCAATAAAGTGTAAGTGTGTATAATACATCAGCTAAACTTTCACTTGTCAGCCTTAATTAGCCTCAATCTAAATTAGATGTCTGAAGACAAGTGGATATATGTTAGGCCCACATTGATAAAATTAGAATTTAATCAAGGGACATAAACACTACAGTCAGACTTGACCAGAGATTTTTTTTTTAATAGCTAAAAACCAGTAAAAGAAAGTTTGACATGCCAAATATAGTGAAAGAGATTAATAATTTACATGTAGATAGGCTGTATGTTAATGGTATAAAAATGCTGTGTATAATCAGTGCTGAGTAACATCAACATTCACACATGGAGTGGATATTCTCTGTACATCTGATCTTGATCATTTCACAACTCCATAATTTGTTAATCAAATTTCATTCTTTAAGTTTAGTTTAATGCTCCCAATATCTAGAGCGAACTACCAGAAACACTGAAGTCTGCTCCAAACCTTTGTTGATAATGATGATGTATTTCTCAATGATGTCTGTTTCCATGTACCTCATTGTAGGTATGCTCTTGTTTGTTTCCTTCTATTTTTAATTTTTCTGTTTCTATTTATTTTCTTTAATTATTTTTTTAGTTTGGTTTCATTCTCCTGTTTAATGTTTCTTTTCCATTTTATTAAAATGCTTTTATTTTTTTATGTATAGCAATTTGAGTTTCTTGAGCGTGAAATGTGCTATACAAATAAACCTACTTTTCCTTAACCTTCTTTTTTTTAGCCCTAAATGCTGTTGCTGTCCTCACCCCAGAATAAAAACTCAGTCCTTTTGCAGGTCTGGGTTTGTCGATGGATGCTGACTAGTTGCAAAAGAGGGTCTCAAGCATCTCGGAATAATTATTTCTGAGGGTGAGAGGTATCAAAGTATCTGGCTAAGAACAATCAAATAAAAGAGAGCTGGATATCTTTTTTGGGGTTTTTCTTTGCACAAAACTTAAGACTTTGCATTTGCCTTCCTTATGCATTTTAAATGATGGTTTTAAAACATGGTCTAAAATGAGCCAACATTTCCTTGTTTATGTCAGAGCTAAAACATAAAGGCAATTTTGAATATTGTACATTCACATCAGTTTCTCAGTGTAAGCGTGAGTTTAATAAACAGGTAAGAATCGATCATGCAGTATTTGTGTTGAACAATATATTCATATTTTTTAATGCATTTTTAGAAATTTTAAGTGATGTTTTATAATGTTTTATACTATGTTGTTTACAGCCAAAATCATGGTCCATGTATAAGACCAAAAGCATTTGTCATCTATTTATTCTAATCCACAAAACCTACAAAAAAAAATGTATTCTGTTCATTTGTTTCTTGTGACATGAATTCTTTTCTTCTCTGCATGTGGGCACAAAAATGAATGAATGCTTACAGGAATACTGTGTCATAGAATTACCAGCTTTAACAAACAAAAACATCAGTATTGAGAAGACTGGAGGGGTTTGATGGTGGAATTGCACATGCAGCAGTAACCAGGACATCTGAGTTGGACTCATGTCCAAAGACATACAGTAAAACATGTTAGTTAGTGAGATTTAGAAGAAGGTGGGTGTATGTTGTTACAGAGCCACTGCTTGCAGCATTTACGCCAAGCTAAGCTGAATGCTTCCTATCTCCAACCATGAGATTACATCTTTCTTCCAGGAAGAAACTAAACCACTAAGAAGAGTAACTCTTTTAAAGAACCTTGGAGAATGTGGTATTCAGGGCAGCGTTACCCCTGACACAAATGACCGCTGGCATACCATACACCTTTAACTTATCTCTGCAGGTTTTTAGCTTCTGTGCATGCCCACATTATGGAGGACACGGATGTCTTGGCAGGAAACCTACTGCATCTTCAGAGAGAAGGAGCCAGAGAGAAAGAGAAGAGTAAACATAAAACATCCATGAAAAGAAAGGTAATGAAAGAGAAGTTGGCAAGCAGATTATGAGTGAGACAAAGAGAGGATGATGGAACAAGTCCAGGTGATATTTTTACTTGTCTCTCAGATTCTTCTGTTGACTCAGAGGTTTGACTGAAAGAGAGCAGGTATAAACACAGAGAAAGCTGTAGCTTATTATCAGTGTGCAATGACAGATGAGAAGAGATGCAATTAGAATGAGCCATATGGATGATCATATGGTCATTTTATAATTAGCACTATTTTAAAATAGCACAACTTGCCTAAAACAAGAGTAGAAAAAGTGTTAGTCAATTCATAAATAACTTTTTGAAGTTAGAGATTTTGCTCAATTTAACAATGAGGTTGAGGAAATACGATCCATAATGTTTTGAGTGCAGTATATGCTTCTTCTTCCTGCTTTTAAAATGACTGTTATATACTGTATGTCATTATTTACTGACATAGTGAATGAATAACAAGCAAGAAGAACAGAAAAATACAGTAGTTTCTCCAGTTTTGAAGAAAGGAAATCCTCTTATAACTACAAGATTCTACTTTAATAAGATATTTGTACAAAAATTTAATATAAGATTTGGAGTCAAAATATTGGCAGTGGCTAACATAAAAAAAAATAAAAAAAATAAAAGGAAATAAAAGGTTTTACACATTTAGTCTGATATAACTCTCTTAATTCAGTTATATAGTTCAAGATAAACAAAGTTCTCTAAAAATATGTAAGACAAGGCAAGGGAAGTTTATTTGTATAGCACATTTCATGTACTAGAAAATTCAAAGTGCTTTACATAAAACATGAAAAAGCTTTACAGATGTAGTTAGCAGAGCTAGACTGAACTTAATGTAAGAATTTTCTGAGTACATTCAAAAGTTATGCTCTATTCCCTTAAATAAAAAGCAGAGAAAAAGACTTGATTTTTGAAGAAAAGGTAGCCAGCTACCATGGTGTCAGACTTTCTCTTTTTTCCCCACAGATAATAGACCATCAAAGAATGTAATTAATCAAAGTGTGTCACTGAGGCATGAAGGCTGAAGCTGACTCTGATACAGCACACCTTTTTGTAATGCTACAATCATTTATTCCCCTGAGGGAATGACCTATATGAGATAGTTTGTACTTTTCGCTGCATAAACCTAAACATGATTTACTTTCAACAGTCTGGCTTCTTTGTGCAGTGGAGCTTCCACATTCTTGTGATCCATAAAAGGTCACTGCAACACAAAATGCACTACAGCAGCGACATTTTCACATAACACTGTCCAAACACGGGGGGAAACCCTAGAGACAAACCTCCCTGCCTTTATCCCAGAATTAGAAACAGTCAGGTTCACTTAACAGCCACCTTTACAGTTCACCTTCTTTCTGATTTTCACAGCTCAGTTATGTTAATTTTTTTAACCTTTTTACATTTTTTGATTAGCTTACCCCATAATCCCTGTCATTATATTTCCAAGATTATATTAATTTTCATCTTGTTAAATTTTTTTGTCTCTGTACTGTAAAATTTTGGACCAAATCCACAGTCAAGTTTGATATGATGATGTAGGGGGCTCATTCACAAGCTAGTCTGTCATAAAACAGACCAGATAAGAAGGTAAAAAGGAAATGGAAAAAGGCCTGACACTTAAAAAACACGTTATGTGGGACTAAAGCTATGATCATGTAATGGGTTCATTTCAAGTTCATTTTATTTCTTTAATAATAAATGTGTGTTTGTAAACGGTTTGCCTTCTGGGGACAAATAAAGATGATTTAGCAGTATTGACAAAACATTAAAGCATTTTAACAGTTGTGTGTTGGAATAGTGATGCACTGTCCTGCTGATGGAACATCAGGCGGCTACTGATGGTGTAGCACTGCCTCGGGGATACAAACATACAGGACCTGTGTGTGTGTATGTGTGTATGAGCATGGACTCATGCTTTGCGTGTGCCCTGCAGGGTGGTTATGTGTATCTGTAATCATGTCAGCCTGTAGTATCTGTGGGAACATGTGTGTATATTGAGTTGTGTGCAGAAGAGGCAGATTGCAGTTAGTGAGAGATGAAAAAAATCTAATAAGCAATAGTTGTCTGGATGGAACAAAAGAATGAAACCTCTTGTAATACTGAAAACGTTCAGGAAAGAAGAGGAGAAAAAGATGGGAAGTGGAGCAAGGCAAAGAATCTGTGGGTCCACTGAGGACTTTTCTGCACAGTGCTGTCTTTTTTTTTCCCTGAGTTTTTATATGAGAAACACTTCTGGTCCATCTGCACTGACAGCTGTTAATATTTCATCATTGTAGATGAGTAGAAGAAACAGCATTTTAACAAACTGTACGTTTCTTAATTCTGCTTTAAATTATTACAAGCTAAGCAAAAACATGCAACAAAAAAGTTATTGAACATTTGAAGCAGTGACATGAACCAAGCTAATGACAGAACTGTTCTTCATGTGATTTTACACATAAATGGAGACACAGACACCAAACTTTGTCCATTCATGCGCCTGCCATGTGGCAATGATTAACTAACAGGTGTCACCCAATGATTTATTATTCACCTAAGATATGTTGGTATGTGTTGATGTTGACATGTTGCACTAGTTTTCTACTTAGAGTGAAGTAAAATACATGGTTGGGCTTAGAAAAATACACATTACTACAAGTTACACATTTTTATAGTCATGGACTGCAGATCCTATGAGGTGACAATTCCATCCAATGTAAAAGGAGCAGCCCAGAGACACATTGCTGTCTCACACCCGTGGACTGTGACATGACATTTTGGTCATTTAGACTAATATACTTATTAAACATTTTCTGGTGGAACAGGGCTAGCACTGAAAATGAGCAAAGGACACAAACAAATGATAACATATGATCTGTGTCCTCCACAGAGACAAATGGCACTTCTTTTGGAAGTATGCATCATGATGCAACACAACTAGTTTTGACACAAAGGTATCTTGATATTAAATTTTGCAGCTATGGTTAAAATAAGTATCTTGTGAAAGTCAGAGTTTGGAAAATAGAGCAGTGGGCATGCTTGGAAATAACAAAAAAGAGATCAGCTGAGCATTCAGTTGCCTCTACAATAAATATTGGATGTATTATGAGTTAAGCCACTACAACACTATGATCTATAATCTATAAATCTATAATATCATTTTCTGGCCTCATCCTTTGGGGGCTTGTTACACAGAACCCTGTGGATAGTTGCCTTGAAAAAGTGTGGAGAAGCTGTGCATGGTGTGGGAAGGGAAAGTGATTGCATAAAGCAAGTGTATTTCCCTTGCTATGATAAGCAAACCTTTACTAATCAGATCAATAAACTGCTAGCACAGCTAGTCAGTAAATCACAATCTTTAAAATCACTGGGGAGCAAAACATTGTTATTAAATAAAGCCTTCATTGTCATTCTTTGCTCAGCTTTTAGTGGTACAACACTCTCCAATTCTAATAAAGTTGATGCTTTAGCAGTTTTTACTTCAACCTATTCAGAGGCCATCAACTCAATAAACACTTACAGATTGGTGATGGAGATGCAAATTGCTTTGAACCTGCTATCCTGTGATTTTGTAATGTTTGCAAGAATTCAGCTGCCTCACGAGGTTACCCCTCCTTTGCTCCATATTTAAGTTCTCCTGGCAGAAGTATTTGCCACTTATGTACATAAAGACTTGATTTATCATTCTTGGAGGATAGTCTCTGACTTCATTCATGACTGAATTCAGAAATACAGCTAAATTCTAAATTATTTGATGTTACTTGTAGTATTTATTGCCAACTTGATGACTGAAAATACAAACTTTACTTTTCTTTTTGTTCTGTTTTGTTTTTTACAGGCTCCAAAGTGAAATTTAGGCCTATTTAGTTGCTAAAATAATGATCACTTGCTGGCCTGTCTGCGGTTTGGGGCTGAGTATGCATTATTAGGGATACAGAGACTTTTTCAAGTTTATTTCCTGGAAGCAGCTGGGGTTAGAAATAATAAGAGCACTGAGAGTGAACTTAGATGAGGGCTGTAAAAATCAAGATTATTCTTTTAGTTCATCAGTTTCCAGACTTTCTACATGAAGTTTCCAACCTCCTTTCTGTATGGTGAGAGGAAAATGCTTTCAATAGCTTCCCTAAACCTATCTGAATAATAATAATAATAATAATAATAATAATAATAATAATAATAATAATAATAATAATAATAATAATAATAATAATAAACAACAGAACACTTTGTTCAGCTAAAGTATCAGTATCAAAGTATCATGATGAATTGTGAAGTAGGGCATGGTTAATGCTGGTGATCATGGTTTGCCTAACATAAACACAATGTTAGCTGTTGTCATAATAGGTGAGCTAATGCTAAAAGCTAACTATAAGGTGACCTTGTAAAGAGCAATATTTTCACCAAAGAGCAATATTGCATCCCTTCTGAATTAGACAGTTCTAGACTGGGTCAGTATGTGTTGCAGTCCAGACTAAATGTGGTTTAACCATAATCTACATTCCTACATGGATGTCCTGCAGTTGAGGAAATTAAGTGATAAGTAAACAAATGTCAGAAGTGTGTAAAAGTGTAAAGTCCATTTATAGTATAAAAAGATGAGTACAAGTGGTGATAAGATTCTACTAGTTAAATAGAAGCCAGGAGAAGAATGTGATTAAATGAATACTGTGCATAGCAGCTTTAAGTTCACAATGTGATTGATTTGAAACCTATTTTTATTCCCAATTACACTCAAGCTACTGTCAGTTCTGCTGAGATTTGACATAAATTATTGGCTACAGAACAAACTCGCTGGTGCTTTGTTGTCATCTAATCCAAAACTGGAACAAACAAAAAAGAATCAACCTGATGCAACAATGACTGCCTTTGTAGTTCCTATGAATGCAAGCTAAATTAGTAATGTCAGTTTCAAAGCCAACACTATTATTTGCATAAAATTTGCATTCACTTGAGAGACATTGTATGGAACTAATGTTTCCCTTAAAAGTATATGATGTCATGCTTAATATTACAATTTAAGAGATGTAAAGTAAAATGAACAAACTTTAAAGTCAAAATCCTTTCACACCTTGGTAAAAAATCACAAGTGAAATCAATGGTTCCTTGACCCTTCTAAACTATTTGACCTTTTAAATCAGTACTAAAGATTAAGGACACAAGCCGAACACCTCACCACTCTCACTGATAGTATTCCAATACTTGGCTTTCTCCACTATTGCTCTTCTCTACCTTCTAAAATCATTGAATACACAGAGTAATCTGTAAATCAAAAGAACATGTTTAGCGTGTCATAACTGTTTTACTTAAGTCCTCACTCTGTCTCTCATTACTTTTGCCATTTTTCCTTCTCTCCCTCTCACCAGTGTTTCCAAAATATGTATCTCTTGATCACATGTGACATCAAAGGATAGGCCTGTCTGATGCAGGTAATGATTTTTTGTTCTTATTCCTGCGTTGAGAGGAATCTCAGTAGTGCTGGTTATCAGGCCATTTATTACCCTGCCAGCTCGCCACTCAGCTGTCTGGGCAAATGCAATCTCTCCTGATTCACACAATTACCCCAAGATAGAGAGAGGAAAAGAAATATCTCTTGCAATGGTATCATGGGTCAGAGAGAGTTGAGGGAAACGCACCAGAAAGCGAGAAAGAGGCCACTCCAGAGCTTTTTCTAATCGGTGTAGCCGTTTGTATGTGCACAGAGACATTGGTTGTCTGGAAGTTCACAATATGTGTAAGGTTTGCATCATGGTATAGCATGGAAATAAATCTCAGAGGTAATAATCTACACTATGTTGTATAAAATTATGCACTTACAGATACACTTAATTATAATAAACATGTAAAAGTACGACTTTTTTAACTAAAGCTTGCCACTTTCTGTAAAGGCTATCAATCATTTACAGCATGTCTTGATGAATTTAATGAAGCATCTTGTTAATTTTTGAGCGGAGGCCAGATCAAATGACTGAAATGGCCAATTTATGTTTTCCACAGCGAGTAATACAGTGTGTACTCTGGGTCAACCACTGCCAGCAATTAGGCTTTTTTTTTTTTTTTTTTTACCATGAAGAGAACAAAAATATTGATTTTTCTGCGAACAGATCAGACAAGCTTCTTGTATTTTCAACACATTCCCAACTCTTTACATACTGATAATTGGTCAAGAGCTCTTTGTGACATTTTTGAACACATGGTAGGTTCCCCCTTATGTCACTTTCAGACTTTATTCCTTAATTTCTACTCTTTTTGCTCTACAACTTTACAGTATTACTTCCACATGCATTACGAGTTCTTGATTAATGTTAGAAAAATATTATTTTTAGGGTTTAAAATACTTAATGATATACATTATCTGCGATGGACTGGTAACCTGTCCAGGGTGTACCCTGCCTTTCACCTGAAACACTGCTGGGATAGGCTCCAGCTCAC
>JBAMHW010000006.1:16472867-16498233 GCA_037177495.1 Rhadinocentrus ornatus
AGGGGGGGGGGGTTGTAAATAAAAAACTAACACGCCCCCCCCCCCCCCCCACACACACACACACATACACACACAAACACACACAGAAACACGTAAAAACAAAAAAAAACAACAACCATGCAGCCTTTCAGTTCTCTATTTGTAATATTTAGACTGTGAAGGACAGCATCCGCCAGAGTTTCTCCATTAAGCATCTTTTAGGAAGCAGTGTAAAATTATGTATCACCATCTTGAGGACATCTCTCAAATTTACCTCGAAAAATTGTATTATTTTCTCCTTTTTCTCCTAATCATAAAACAATTAAAAAATAAGTTCCTGTTTCTTTTACAGAGAAAAGCTGAAGAGAAAATAGAAAGACTAAATTCTTGGCACTGGCCAAACTCATAATATTCCCATGAGTTTGTAGTACAAATGCAAACAATCTGTGACTTTTACTTAACTTCTCTCGCACCATGTTGACATGCATATTTATTATTGTTTTTAATGTATAATGCATCTATTGGTTTCCAGACTACAGAAATACATAAGTACAGTATATAGCTATATATATATATAACAAATGGCATTCAAAATGTCAGCCTGGGTTTTTTCTCCTTGTATCTTTCACAGCTTTGTTCTACAAATGATTAGCTCTGGTTTACCACCACAGTAAAAGTTGTGCTATTGAACCCTATCAGGCTTATTTGTTTCGCTGAGCTGTAAACATAACTCAACCAACTAACTTTGTAGTTCATAACTATAAAATGAGAGTACATTTCAGCTCTTCATTTTTACAAAAATGTTTAAAGTTAAATGTTTCTTTTAGAATAATTAACCAACATTGTGCAAGACAGGCTTTGTCAGGATTTTGTTCATAACGATTATGGACAGAATTTCTAGACACAGCCGAGGTGTTGAGGGGATCCGGTTTGGTGGCCTCAGGATTGGGTCTCTGCTATTTGCAGATGATGTGGTTCTGTTGGCTTCATCGGGCCGTGATGGAGGTTTTGTCAGTTCTTTTTAGGTTTCCTCTGTCATAGTTTCTCTACATCTTCGGTTCGACACCTACTGCCTTTGCACGTTTTGGTTATTTACTCTCCAGCTTTGCCAATCTTAAACACAATCTTGTCTTCAGGTTGAAATTGCTAGTAGAACTTCTGAAGCTTTCAGTGAGATCCCATGATATTTGGTCTGAAGATGTCCTGTGGTTCCTAAGAAATGTTTAGTAGATTCAGTTACATTGCTGTTGGGGCTGAAAAAGTATGCCAATGCAGAAATGCCTCAGCTTTTCCTAATGGCAAACAGGGGGTTGACTCATGGGTGCAACTAAATTAAAGTGTAAGAGAAAATAATAATAATAATAATTTTAAAAAAGTGTATGTACTTCTTTTATAACTTATTATCTCAGCAGACTTACTGCAAGAAGTTCATTTTATAATAATTATATATGATCACATCCATCTTTTGTGGGCTATTTAATTGGCTTTTATCCCTATTTGCCTTACACACTGATCCTTGGGGCTTAAGCTATGAGTGGTTGTGAAAACACGTCTCTAGATTAAAGCTCTCTTGTAGCCTCCAGAATCTCTGGTCTGCTTGTTGCCTTCTTCCCTGCTATTTGCTTGAATAGGTAAAAAACTTGGAGACAGTTTTGAGATGAGAAGTAAAAGAGTAACTTCCGTTCCTGCATAAATCTTCTTTTTTGTCTGCCTGCCTGTCTATTTCTCCTTCTCACCACCTCTCTGCATTTATCTAATTTACATCTTCCTACCTACAGAAGCGTGGAGATCTCTCTTCCTCTTTTCTTCCACCTCCCTGTCTCTGACTGTGTCTCTGCTTTAGGACAGAGATAATTAATCTAAGATGCAACCCTGAGCCATACCCCATGTTTACATCTGCCAGATGTGTGTGTATGTGCACATTAGTGTGTTCCAACTAAGTGTACATCAAACATGTATGTGTGAGTGTAGTTTTGCAAGTGTGTGCAGTTGTGTGTGACTTGCTAATTTGATTAACGAGTGTAAACAGTTAAGCTAACGGGAATGACTACCAAGCAGCCTGCTACTGTAGCCAGTGGGCTTCATACTGATTACTATCATCATGAAGATAAACCCATGGAGCAGTGTGTGTGTGTGTGTGTGTGTGTGTGTGTGTGCGTGTGTGTGTAAGTGTGTACAGCAAGCCAGTGGGCAGTGTGTTTGAGTATGTGCACATACAGTTTGTCTTTGCATATTTGTGTATGATGAACCAGTGCTCAGGGCTGTGTTATGTGCGTATATTTGTGTGCAGAAAGCACTTTCTAATGTATTATAGCTCAAAGATATCTGCAGCAGACAAACATTACCTGCCACTGACTCCTATAATGAAACAAACAATGACAGAAAACAGGTTTTCAACCATTAACAACACACAAAAACCACACAGATAGGGCTTCCTAAATTTGTCTAGTGGCAGACTCACACCTTGTCACTAGCTGACTGAGTGACTGCCTGATTGTGGGGTGACATAGATTTATAAATATTACATATTGGCAATGTATTTTTATTAACCTACTTTTCTTTTGATATTTCCAATCATCTTTGTGTCAAAACTTGATCTACTTTACAGGAAGAGCTACTTAAGATAAAAAAATCCGTGATAAATAATATTTGTGACCATATTTTGGTAAAGGCATCTGTCCAGCCTGCAGCAGTGGGCTTCTGTCTAAGGCTGACTGGATGACATGACTAATTTTCCTTCTCTATCTTAAAGTTTAATAATCCTATTAACATATCACTAAGCAAACATGTAATACAGAAATATTTCTATTTAAAGGAACTTACAATGGCTAAAATTTAAAATAGCTGTACACAGCTCTAATGCCCCCAAAGCTGTGGCTATTAAAACCAGGTCTAGTTTAGTTACAAATTTCTTCACTTCACTTCTTTACTTCAGGAAACATATCACCTCAGATAGTGACAAAGCTAAAAATTTCTACTATTCATGAAATTTTTTTTTGTCAAACTTGCTTTAATGATGCATCAACTCTGCTTGAAATAATTTATTAGGAGAAAATCCTCTTAACACAATGATACAATAAACTGGTTGTCTTGCATTCAAAATGACTTTGGTGCTCCTGAGCAGGATAAATGATGTTACAAAAAGGATTGTGTTTTCCCATAAGTATGTAACTAAGCATATTTCAATAAAATCACAGAAAATTGTAATAGGGAATAAAAGGCACCGATATAGACAGTTTGTAGATAATGGAATGCAAAACTCGCCCACAATGTAAAAGACATGTTACAAACATAACCATAAAGGATGCCACCCACACAGTTTAAACAGTTGGCTTTTGTCTATAATGTGCCACACTGTCAATAAAGTGTAATACATGTAATATTTATCCGTTATATCAAAGTAGTATGATAGCTTCCAGCTTGTTGCCGTTTTCCGAACCGCTTTGCTAGTGTCAAAATCAATACCGCTGTGTAAGTGTAACTGTGCAGCCTCTTTCTGGCCGTAAACATGTGTCACAGGTTTGTGTGTGTGTGTGTGCATGCTCGTATGTGTGTGCCTGCACCACATCCTTCCCGCTATGGGATAATCAACGGATGAGAATCACCTGGGCAGGAGGAGAGAGACTGGCGTGTGGTTTGTGTGGCTTTTTCTTTGGGGGGAGTTAGGTGAGACGGAGCAAATGGAGCGGCGAGGAAAAACGACGTGCCGATGGACAGCAGAGAGGCCAAGACAAGACGAGAGGTACAGGCTGTGGAGGCATAACAGTAGAGAGGCGGAGCAGTCACATAAAGTCAAGGCGTGGCAGATATCTGGCTGTGGGACCAGAGAGGAATGGTGACGGGTAGAACCGGTGAAGATGGAATGAAGCAGCGGAAGGGAGGAAAAACCGCGACAGGGAGGACACGAGAGAGAACGTCCGACTGAATTCGTGGAGAGTTGAAGTACGCTTTGCCTCTCCATACAGCTAAGCTCCCTCTCTCTTTCTTACCGTTATCATCAGTCGATCATCCCACGACTATTTGTCTTTGCTGCCCTAGCCGGATTTTGTTTGGTTTAATTTTCCCAGTTTGGCCTTGTCGCTAGTTTTTTTTTGTGTTGTTATGTCTGTAGTGGATTTTGGGCGGGGCAGCAGGAGCCATTGGTACTGAGGAGAACCGACTAATAACTGCACCACCCCAGATGTTCTCTGCTTCTCACTGATCTGGGGGACTAATTGGAGAAGACTGTATCCCCTCCGGTCGACACTCAGGAAGAAAGTTTTGCGTTTGATTGAGCTGTTTTTCAGATTGAAGCAGAAGCACCCTATAGGCTTGGAGTGCGGGGATGGCCTACTTAGGGACCAGTTTGTCATGAAATTGAAAGGTCCTATTCATCAGGAGCTCAGGCGCCAGGTGTGTAAAACACCTTGAATCACCTTTGACGAGGTGAAATTAGAAGCCTTAGCTCTGGAAGGAGAACAAGAAGAACAATGGCTGACCTCTGGCTGTTTAGCAGTGAGTTGACCAACACCCACTGCTTCTGCAAAACCTGTTACAGACTGGAAGCAAGAGCTGCGTACAGAGATTCTCGCTAAGGTCAAAGAACAAATGACGGCCATGACCAAAACAATTTTAAACGAACTGAAAGAGTCTTCTAGTTTTAACCGGGCCACTACACACCCTCGCGTGGAACCTGGGGGCTCTAATCTGCCTTACAGGCCCCACAACACACTCAAAAGTGTCAAATATAAGTGGGACTCACGAGGACAGCCTATATGCAACAACTGCGAGAAAGTGGGCCATATTAGTTGCTACTGCTCTTCTACAACACCCAGCCAGGATTTTTAAATAAGCCGGCCACTGCGGGTCAAATGACCGGACTGCTAACAAATGACCCTCTTAGACACAGCCAAGACATCAAAATTACGGGAGACTGTCACATCTTGGATGTTATAGTAGATGGGGTAGACATTGAGTGTTTGGTGGATACTGGTTCCCAGGCCACCTTATTTGGTGAAAGTGTCTGCAAGGAGCTACTAGAACACACATGGTTGCGAGGCAGAGAATAGCTACCTTGGCTAACACTCAAAGCAGCAAATGGGTTAAACATACCTTTTGTAGGCTATATGGTTGCTGACTTCCAGGTTTGTGGAGTTTGAGTCCCGGAGTGTGGTATTGTGGTTGTAAAGGATGACATTATTGGAGCCAACAAAGCCATCTTAGGAATGAATGTGATCGCAGACTGTTGGGAAGAACTCTTAGTTAAAGACACTAATATAACTCTAACTAAAACTTTTAAGTAAAGAGTGGCAAAACATTTTTGTAAACTGCCAGCGAACTCATGCAACCTCCCTTCACGGTGACTGGCAAGCTACAGCTAGGCTAGCTAGCCACCACCAAGTAGCAATTCCTGCACAAAGTGAAGCTATAGTGTGGGCTAAAATTCCTCCTCGCCCAGAGCAAAAATGTAATAGGCTGGTAAAACCCCTCGGGACAATGAGAGCATAGATGTGGCCAGGACTCTGGTCACAGTGGGGAAGGGTCGGGTCCCCCTAAGGGTGAGGAATTTGAACCCTTATGCTGTTCGTCTTAACAGGTTTCAGAGGCTAGCCACAATTTCTTCTGTTGATCCTAGCAGTGTAAAGGAGGGCCAGGAAGTCTTTACGGTGGAAATCAGTCCAGGGATCGTAGAGGTCAGCCTTATTGATATGGAGCAAGAACGGCCGGAAGCATCTGGGAATACATACGTTCCACCATTTGTGGAGAAGGGTTGATTGAGGTATAGCAACAGGAGTTGACCCAACTGCTTTACAAATGGCAACATGTCTTCTCCACCCATGAAGAGGACTACTGGTGCACGAATGTGGTAAAACACAGGATCCTAACAGGCAATGCAGAACCCATTCGGGAGAGGTTTAGGCCTGTACCCCCTAACCTTCATAAGGAGGAGCAGAACCTTCTAAAGAGCATGTTAGAGAGTGAGGTTTTTAACCCTGCCACTTTTCAGGGAATAATGCAGAGATGTTTCATCGACCAGCTCACAGAATCTCCCATGGTTTACCTAGATAATGTGATTGTGTTTTAAGGACGTTTTACTGGTCACCTGGACTACTTGGAGGCAGTGTTCCAAACGATGGGACGTTATGGACTTAAGCTCCGACCTGAGAAATGTCAGCTTTTTAAAAAACAGGTTAAGTTTCTAGGACATGTGGTTAGCGTCCAACGACTTTCTCCTGACCCTGACAAAGTGGCTGCTGTTGTGGAGTGGCAGCCTCCCAGCACTGTAAAACAGGTGCATGCATTTCTTGGCTTTGTGGGGTATTACAGGCGGTTCATCCGGGACTTTGCAAAAATTGCTAAGCCATTGAATGAGCTCCTAGTTGGCACAGGTCGCGGCTGGGGGTGACAGTCAGCCCCAATACAGTGGACAGATCGGTGTGAGGTAGCATTTCAGCAGCTCAAATAAGAACTGCTCCAAGCTCCGATTTTAGCATACGCAGATTATACTCTGCCTTTCCTAGTGTATACCGATACCAATAACTGTGGACGAGGAGCCGTCTTGGCCCAGGAACAAGACAACTTCAAATGGGTCATCGCATACGCTAGCAGGAGCCTTCATCCTCCGGAACATAATGACGCCAACTACAGTTCCTTTAAGCTACAATTTCTTGCTATAAAGTGGGCGATAGTACAGAAGTATAAAGACTAATGATGGGGGGCAAAGATTACTGTAGTGACGGACAACAACCCGCTGGTACATTTGCAGACCGCAAAACTAGGGGCAGTAGAGCAAAGATGGGCTGCACAGTGGGCTAACTATGAATACACCATCAAATATCGTCCCGGAAAACACAACACTAACGCGGATGTTCTTTCTAGAATTCTTGTTTCCACAGGCTCTGGCCGAGCAGAACAGGGGTCAGATGCAGAACAACATGTGAGGGCCGTTGAAGCACCACCTTTCCTACAGGTCCTGTCAGACAGCTGGGGGTGGGACCCAGGAAAGTGGAAGAGACTACCAACTGAAGACCCCACACTGTGTCAGGTGAAACAATATCTAGAACAAGGTAGGTTCCCTGATGCTACAGAAAGGCAGTTTAGACACACCTGTGTCTAAACAAAATCAATTTTACCCAAGACTCCATATAGACTAATCTAACAACCATTTGTGTGGCACCGCCATTACTGAGGTGGAAAGTTCCTATTATCTTTTATCTGCTGACGTTGACATGCTGACTTCATTCCTGCAGGCAGAGGCAGAGCAGCGGTCACATGGATGGATAACATCATGGATACGCATATTTTAGTGTCAGATTGACTACTGTTCACCAAAATTTACCATGTTTTTGTTGTTGGGAATAAAATCCAATGTTTCCTTGTCCGTGACAGAATGTCATTCCTCCTCTGCTCTCTGAATGTTCGGTGTTCTGCCCCAGTGTCAGTGTACAATCTCAACCACTGGCCTCCTCAGTGTCACTGGACACAGCTTACTGGCCTGTTTTATTACAAAGGAGAGTTTGGTTTTGGTATATCATATAGATTATCATTTTCTTTATTATATTTAATTGTGATTTATTAATGATTCATT
This sequence comes from Rhadinocentrus ornatus, assembly GCA_037177495.1. Classification (NCBI taxonomy): domain Eukaryota; kingdom Metazoa; phylum Chordata; class Actinopteri; order Atheriniformes; family Melanotaeniidae; genus Rhadinocentrus; species Rhadinocentrus ornatus. Next base: position 16,480,414 of record JBAMHW010000006.1, read on the forward strand.
ATTATACTTTGAACCAATTATTTATTCATTAAGTTTTAGAATCAATTTTGTATTTACTCTGTACAAGTCTTTGTATTTTAATCATTAAGATGTAGAAAAAGAATTAGCAGCATTCTTTGTTCATGTGTGTGCTGGTTTATGCTGGGAACCAAGGTCGAGCTGTGGATAAGATGAAAGGACGTGATTGTACCAGGAGGAGACACTAACTGACACATGCTTCTTATTCTCCACGTCTTATCTTCAGTGGAAAAATACTGAAACCTGATACTTGTGTAATTCTGAAGTGTGTAATGTACAGGGGAAGGACTTTGTGAACCCCCCCTAAAAAGGTCTTGTGTGAATGTGTGAAAAACCCCAGTGTGTGTATCATACTCTTATGGTGCATTCACTCCTTGCAAGTAAAATTGTATACATGAGATAATGCTCTGTGTTCTTTCTTGTGTTGAAAGGTTTATCTTTGTCATGCTTGTGTTGGGAGGAATTTCCCTTACAAAGATGAACCATGATGAAATGTTATAGATGAGGGTAGATTCGATGAGTGATTATAAACTAGGGTTAAAATTTCTTTGCTGATGTTAAACGTTCTTGATTCTCTCAGCAGATGGAGATGCTGTTGAGCCTTTTTGTAGACGGACTCAGCATCTTGTGAAAAGGACAGGTAGGTGTTGAGCTCCATCCCAGGATACTTAAAGCTCTGTACCTGCTTCACCAACTGACCATGGATGCTGAGTGGTTGTAACATCTGCCCTGAATATTTCTTTTTGCTCCCACAGCACAGCTCCTTGGTCTTTCAGATTTCCAGCTCTAATGAGCTTTCAGCAAAAGTTTGGACCAGGGTGTGGACCTCCTGTTCATACCGTCTCACTGCCCGGGATTCAGTCACATGTGCTACCTGGGCCATGTCATCTACATATTTAAAAAGTCTAATTCCTTCAGTTTTGATGATGATGATACTGTTAGCATAGGCAGAGAAAAGAGTGGGAGACAGAACACAGCCCTGGGGGAGCCCAGTTTTTATAATCATTGTGCTGGATTTAAACCCATGTTGTGGTCTGTCTTTAAAAATGTCCTTTATCCATAAAATCAGTGTGGTGTGGACAGTGTTAAAAGCTGATGAAAAGTCCATAAATAAAATCCTTATATCTGGGTGTGGAGAGTCCATTTGCTTGGATGACTGCGTCTATAAGCATGAGACTTGGATCCTCCGCACCATGCTTTGCTTCGTAGGCAAACTGGAATGAATCCAGTTTGTCAGACAGTTCGTCTAACAAGATGTCCACTCTTTCATACGCTTACACAGGACTAATGTCAGGACCACTGGCCAGTAGTCCTTTAGGTCCTTAGGCTGTGTCTTTTTTGGGACTGGAATGATGGTTGATTTCTTTAATTGGTTAGGGATGACAGTGTCCAGGAGGTGCTGGAACAGCCTGATGAACACCTCACCTAGCTGAGTGGAGCATTTTTTTAGCACGCTGCCTTTGAGCCTGTCAGGGCCAGTAACTTTATCTTTTGCATTAAACATAGTTAAAACAAGTCCACATTGTTGAGAGGCTTTTGGTGAATATTCCTTTGTGCAGATGTGAATAGAGAAGGATTCAGAGATACACAAGTCAAGAGTATACCATAGGTAAATTATGGATGTTCTGTGACATCTGACTACTTTTAACTACACTAGCAAGATGCTTAATCTCTACCAGCTCTGGTGAAGCTTTTGTAACTCTGATAAGGGTGCTTATTCAAACTGAAGAGCCTGCAGACATAATGCATTATACTTCTCGGAGATTATGCAAGTATGTATATATATGTCAAAAATTATGCGTTAACGGCGTTAATTAATTTATGTAATCAATTGTGTTAAAATGTTTAATGCAATTAACGCGTGCGTGGCATGACAAGCCCCATACATCCGTCATTTTTCTGTTATGATGACAGGACGTGTAGAAGCACGATGGAAAAGATGAGGGTGTTTTAACACACTCTTTTTCCGGTGAGGGGGCTCCACAGCCGCACTTTTCCCATATTCTTTATAAAACTTGTGACAGTCCAGCTGCGTTTTGTAATGTGTCTGCTCTAGTGGATCGCTGGTCATCTCTGTGCAGCGACAGCTGTCGGTGATCAGCTGATCGGCAGTTGTTGTGTTTGTTTATGGTTTAGCTGAAAAGGAGGAAAATGGCAGTTCATGGTTTACTCCGTCACATATTTACCCCAAGATATTGTTTTTGGCAGGATCTTCTCTAACACAGTAGCTGGCTGGTTACAAACCTGTAGCTCGCTAGGGAAAAGGGGTTGTGAACATCAAACCCAAAGCAAGTTCTTAAAGGATTTATTTATATATATATAACTATTTGATTGTCTACAGGTTTTAAAAAAAATACACCAGGCTTTTGAGTTTCCATCATATCACCCTTGGACTAGTGAGCAACACAGAGTAGAAAACTGACCTTTATTGCTGTTTCATTTTTTGCATTTTTCCTCATGCTATTACAGAGCATTTGATTTTTCAAAGGATTAAATTATTTTTGGCTCTTGTTTGCCTGTAGAAAATATTTTCACTGATGTCCAAGCCAAGATATGCAACAGATATTATTTTCTCTCTTTTTATTTTTATTTATTGATTAATGTTGTTTATAGGCAATAAGGTATATGCTCTGTTGGTTCCATGTTTAATATGTGCAATAAGGTCATTTTACAAAGGGTTTTTATAAAAACAATTTGCCAATCTGGCCTTCAACTTATTCCATGTTTATCATTTTGGCCTGCTGTGTTTGAGCTTGACATCCCTAATCTAGGAGGTAGGCTGCTCTTGGTGTTGTAGCAGACAGCTGCTTGCCTTTTTTTGGTGCTTCATCCTTTATGTTAAGAAACCAGCTTTTGTCAGGAGATTTATTTATTTTTCTAGATTAAAAATGTTAAACTTTTAAAGAATTTGATTAGTGTTTCCCAAAGTGAGGGGGTGAGTAAAATGAATAAGGGGGCTGAAAATTTTTTTTGTACTTCTAGCAAAACAAATTTATGAAATTACTAATGAACAAATAATGATAAATTAACAAAAAAAAAAAAAAAGAAAAAAAAAAAAAGAAAAAATGACAAGACATAGCTTGCTCCAGTCTTGAACAGTGAAATTGTTGGTAATGAAGAGAGACCACAAAAAAAAAGCCTGTTGATTACTTTGAAAATAAAATACTCAACTGTGGAAAATAGAGTTGTTTTACTAAAGCAGCATCCGTCTCGTCAAATGCTTACTGACATGGTGCTAACCAAAGTAGAAGCCAATAATCTAAAGACACCATCTATTTCTTTGCCAAACAATACTAAGTTGCAGCACATTTCTTCAAACGTTTTATTGTAAATGTTGGGGAGCGTGTGGTTTTGTCTGTGGAATGGGGGGGGGGGGGGGGCTGCACCAATCTTGGGAACCACCAGATTAAGTAATTTTCTTTGTAATGTAAAATTAAATTCTTTCATGGCCTGAAACGTAACTTTTACAAATGTATTAATATATACTAATTGACAACAGTTCATAAAATAATTAATAACGGTAATGTTATTATCGTTGTTAATTGTTTTAATTTTACCTTTATTTATAGATATTTAACTTATGGGTCTCATTTCCAAGAGTGACCTGTTACAAGCATACAAAACAGTACAGTCATATAATATTCTTATAAAAGTGCCAAATAACATTGAATTAAAAGTCACTAAAAGGAATTTTTTAAGATAAGTGTTATTTAATGATGCCCCCCACCCCAATTTCTTCTACCTTTTTATTTTAGAAAGATCATCTTTTAAATGAAATATTTTTTCTCTTTGCACCTCCTCATGTACCACATGAGACTATTTCTTTCTTATCCCATCTTTTATTTTTGTGTTGTGTGTTCATTATGTGAGCGTAGCCCACACAATAATCATTCATTTAGTCTTTGATGTTGTAACTATTAAAAATTTTTTTTTTTTTAATCAATTTCATTTTACTCAATTCAGTTCAATTTTATTTACTTCAATTCAGCATCAATAACCTCCTTATGAAGTTAAATCTGCAGTTGAGTCATATTCTAATATGTTCCACAATGTGCGCCTCTGTTCCCCTCAGGGCTCGTGGCTCAGCACTTATGTTCACACTACCCTCACTCACACAAGTGTGCAAGCACACGTACTTGTGCATCATATGCACAAACACAAGCATGAAAGCTCATAAGCAGAGACTAATAAACAGAACACACGCACATTAACATGCCTGCACTCACAGAGAGGCAGAAGGCAACTGGGAGGCTGCTCCCTTGGCTTGCCTGGAGAGGGAGAAGCTTATTATGGAGCCTTATTGAAGGCTTCAAAGAGTTTAAATTAGGGTGGAGAGGAGGGATTAGGGGATGAGTGAGAGAAAGCGGAGGGGAGAGGCTGAGAAAGAGCAAGGAAGACTTGGAGGAAAAAGGGGAAGAAAGGAGGTGCAAACAGAAAAATAGGATAAAATGAAAGAAAAGAGATGTAGAGAAGTGTGAGAGGTGAGAAGGGAAGGATGGAGAGGGCATCGGGGAGGAGTGAGATGAATGGGAGGAACTGAGTCAAAGAGTTTGCTGTCTCATGCTGATCTTAAACTAGACAATGTTTGAAGTGATTTCAGAGTTTATTTCCAAGTGGGAGTCACAACACTTGCTAAGAATAAAACTAAGGACAGCCTTAATATTGTCTGTTCTTATAATAAAAAAAATCAAACACAGGAAACATGTGGCTGCAGGGGCCCGCGGATAAAACTTCTGTTATGAAAGACAGAAAAACAATCTGTGTGACCTTAACTAACAAAGAATAACTACTGAAAAAGACTTAAAACCAACTAAAGAAAGCAATAATTTCTTCCAATACTAAATGAAAAAAAAACGACAACAACAAAATGAACACTGCAGTATTAGTTTAATTCTCAGTGGTCAGGATCACTGGATTTTTGTTCACATCAAAAAGTCGGGGTTAGGTTATATGTCTACAGAATATTTACTAATCTGTATAAATTTCCATGCTCATCAATAGATTTTCTGAATTCAGTCAAGCAAAAAGCAAAAAAAAAAGGTAAGTGGAGAGGGTCAGAACATTTTTCAGTATAAGCTAATAATTAGCACTGTTATAAAATGCTGGTAGAGAAAGGGGTGACTATGTATCTAAAATTCTTTGGATATTATCATGCAATAGCTTAAGCAGACCAGACAGTAGACGTCGCATGGTAGATTACTAATTACTACTGAAAGTGACTTGCGACTTGGACTTGCAAAAATGTACTTGTGAACATCTCTGGAGGCAGCCAAAGAGTTGCTGGATATTGGTAACCAATTTACACCCATGAATAAAACAATTGTGCATTAAGAAAGAAAAAAAAAGAGAATAAAATGAAAGCAAGGTGTGATTTGGAAGAGTTTAACCTCGAGGGAAGGGGAGATAAACATGAAGCAAAGAAGAAGGATCAGGTCAAGAGCAAAAACAGAGACGAGAGGAGATCAGAGGTAAAGGAAGAGAGACAAAAGAAGAGAAAAGGGCATTGGAGAGGCAGGCAGGAGAGAGGAGGAATAAAGAGTGGCAATAGTGCGACTCAGAAGGACAGAAAAAGGCTGTCAAGGTCGCTAAACAAGCAGCAGAAACAAGGACCTAAAGGGATTGGCTGCAGTGCTGAACAGCAGCGACCTGTTATTCATGGTCAAATTCACAAGCACACAAACATGAAAGGAAGGATAAAATAAAAATGAACCAACTGGCAAAACAGACATGACAAAAAATGTAAAAAGGATGACAAAAGAGATGAAAATATGAAAGGAGTGACAAGATATTAGGATGTGGTCAGGCTGAAATTGAACTGTGTTTAAAGGGATGCTTTCTAACCTTGTTCACTTTAATTAGCATATTCCTGAAACTCTAAAAGATCTTGCAGTTCAGCAAGAGTTTGTTTTACTGAAAAATATAGTCTACATCAATGCCAAATGACTAAAATTATATTTAATGCGCTTATCTTTTTTTGCCCCCCTTCAAGCTAAACCAATTTAGGTCAGCTCAGTTTGCCTGGGAATCTTGTTAGGTTTCAAAATGTGCCACTAATTCACTGAACACTACTGGGATATATAGATACTGTACATGCACATAATAGAAAGCCAGTATGGTAGCCTGCCTGTCAGTAAAGAGTGGGTGTGCATCTGTGTCCTGTGTGTGTGAGAGAGACATGCTGCATAGTTGCCCTGGGGAGAACATCATGGGTTAAAGCCTGGAACAGTAATTTCATTAATTTTGTTTCATAGCATTTAACAGTAATGGGCTGTTGTTGGCCCTCACGCGATCTCTTTTTTTTCTGTTATCCGACAGCTGTGTTAGTGTGAAAACTGATTCCGTCAAGGTTAATAAGTATACTGACCATGTTTGTCATGAAACCAGCTCCACTCAGCTGGTAACAGCCACAGCACAGTGGGAAAGTCAAAGTTCCCTTGCAATGGGGCTCGACATTAACGGTTGCCCAAGGCAACTAAATTCTGTGTCTGGATGAGTGTAAAGTCACATGTTGTTGTTGAAAACCAGCACAGCTAAATTAAATGACAAATTTCTACAGAGTAAGCAGGAAATGTTTTCTTTGGTCTGCTATAATCAGCATAATGATAACAATTTGTTTTTACATGTCTAGAGTTCTCAAGCACAGTTGTTTGGGGCTTTTTAGTTGGCTGTGGATTATAAAGTTGATTCTATGATAGCTTTAGAAAAAAAAGGTATACTTGACTCAGAAATTCCTTTAGGAGCTTGCCCAATGGAAACTGAAAGCCTATGCTCACAAGTAAGTTTAGAAATTCAATATTTCACAGCAACAAGAAAGAACAGACATCCCTGTTGTACAACATTGTTATAAATGTATTTATGAGTGCTCACAGTTTCAGTTGTTAGCATGATAATGTGAACATAACCACAAATGTTTTTAATATTTTAATCTTACCTGAATAATTGTACTCCTAAAACCACAGAGACTTACATACTTTCTTTCAAACAAGGAGAAAAGCTAAATGATCTTTCACTAAAGTTTAAATCAGGTAAAAATTAATCTTTAGGAATAGTTCTCACGGTATCGTGAAAGATTTTAAAGCTCTTCTTTGGATGTTGGCTGCCTTCTGGTCTCTGTGAACAGGGATGATCCACAATGCTAATGTTGAGGGTCAGACCTTGAAGAGGATTTGTCAAATGAAAGACCCTTTGCCTTTGATTTTCAGTCCAGTTTATGAGTCAATTGGCAAGCCTCAGCCTTTTATCCCTATTTCTCCTCCTTAAGAATGCCTATTTGATAATCACCCACCCACTGAGACATTTTCTGATCATGCTTCTGAGAACCAGATGGATCAACTGATGGTCCAGATGCATCTCTCAAGTCTCGCGTAAGGTCTACTACATGATTTATTTTTCCTAATGTATTACTGGTCATCTGCTGTATATTGTTTAGCTCTGCCACCTCGTCTTTTGTTTCTTTCAGATGGCCATGTTTTTTAGGAATCGCCTTTTATTGGTGTAAAAAAAAATTGTGTCAGGTTTGGAACTTTTTGTACTATGTTTACATGGAGCACTTTTAATCCTATCGGACATTCAATCAGAATAAAAATGTGTCATTTAAACATGTCAGTTGATCTGATCAGCCTCGATCAGAAAGAATTTTCAAATCAATGAAGAGAGATGGTTTAAACCTTTTTATGATCGGGTCATTACTTGACAATATGAGTTTCAGGGAAGACTTAAACAATAGTGGCAGTATAACAAAATGGGCATTTTAGCGTTCAAAAGGCTAAAAAATACAAACAAAAAAACAAACAAAACAAAACTACAACTAATAGTTATTGCGCATGTCAAAAGCGTTTTATATTAAATGTGTCCATTATGTAAATACAACTAAACAGATCACTTCATGTTGTGATTTATCGTCATTAAACATTACAAATGTTTGGATGAAAATATCAATTTGAATAATTACCTAAAGTTATGAATTATTAATGATTAATATTTAGGATTTCTCGGGGCACCACCACACAGATAGCTTTAATATTAATCTAATGGCTGTGTGGACACCATTAGAGTACTAAATTAATTAATTGACCAAATTATCTAATTTAAGCTATTCAAATCAAATCAGTTATCAATCAATCAGTCTCAGGACGCTCATAACATGAATTCTAAATTGGAAGGGACCCATAACATGATTCAAAGAGAGCATTCACAAAACCTAACCGGTTTAGGATAAATATAAAATATTTATTACTAGTCTAATCATGCATAAATGTTAGAGGAGAATATTTACAAAGGTTCGAATGGGAAAATGAATCCAACCTTGTGAAATATGATGTTTAACCAAAATCTTACTTCAAGACCATGTAATGTGTCAGAATGAATGAAATGTTTTCAAGAAGTGAACAGAAGTTAATTAACCTGTGGTTTTAATTAAACTAATGTTTAGGGAAAACTGAAAAGTGTTTCTTCTCCCTAAAAACTCCTTTTTTTTCCAAACTCAAAACGAACTCTTAAGAGAATTTTTTTTTTTTTATTTATTAATTTTTTTTTAAAGTTTTTAAAGTGTTAGTGTGGTTACCCCCTCCTGGGTGGTTACCTGATTATTCTGTGGGCGTTGGTAATCAGTTCATATACCAGAGGGGCGGTCTCTGTCACTTTCTTATTTCTTTGTAAAAGTATCAAATTGAAACATTTGTATGTGAGAACATCTATATGTCTCTAAGTTATTCAAGTCTTAAATGAAACATTATTAAACCATAAATGACACCTTGAAATGAAATAACACAATTGAAATCAAACAAATGTCATACTTTAACAAGATAAACACAGGTTAATAAGTTTCAGATCACATATTAATCAAGCTTGTTGATTAAACCTTCCACAAAAATGATAATAATTATATGTACTATCAAAATACACATGTATATATATATTTATATAAACATAACTTATAATAACAATAATAATAACATAACTAATAATTAGACAGAATGTTTTTCTATCTCTTCAGACAAAGAAATTCTTTCTTTCTGGTAAAGGCACAGAATCTGAGAAAATGCTTTATGGCTCTGTGGAATGTTGAGGATAAACAGCTTTTGTTAATGGCCAGATGTTTTGTTCAGAGACCTAAAAAGGGGGTTCGTCTTACCAGCTTGAAGAAAAACAGTTTTAAGGTAGATTTGTGGCTGTAGAAGATTAAAGTTCAGAAAATTCCCAGGTCTTGAACAAAGTACTCCCCCAGTTCGGTTGGAAAGTTGACCTTTGTTGACCTGTAGAGCTGGAAACCAAGTCATAAATTTGAGTACTGGGTTTTTACTAGTCAGAACTCCGACCTTTGGGAGGAAAGGGACTCAAATGTCTGTGAGGAGAAAAATCCTTCAAATGTCTAATTCAGTCAGGAGATTAAAGTTACATTCTTTCTTTTCCAAGGTAACCGCTACAAAAGGAAACACTTAAACAACATAACTTAGATCTTGATCAATTAAATATATTAGTTGAAAAATCTTTATTTATTACATACTGGAGTTGAGGTGTTGAGGACCAAAAAACATAAGATTGATCAATAGATATCAAAATCTTTACCCCATGGAGGTCTGGATGCACAATCATTCTCAAAATAAAAGACCTGTGATCTGGAAAGATCAAATCACAGGCTGAACCAACTTCAGTTTATAGCATCAGTGCCTTTTTCATCAAGGAACTGCTGACATACTTCAGCCACACAAGGCCGAGCATAGTCATTCATTAGAAGAAACCCATGCCCCAATGCAGCAGCAAGGTCCGACAATGGGTCTGAGGATCTCATTCCGGTACCTAATGGCAGTCAGGGTACCTCTGGCTAGCCCATGGAGGTCTGTGCAACTCTTCAAGGATACGCTTCCCCGGACCATCCAAACCGGTCATGCTGTAGGATGTTTCAGGGAGCAGAACGTTCTCAACGGTGTCTCCAGACTCTCACATATGTCACATGTGCTTAATGTGAACCTGCTCTCATTCATAAAGAACACAGGGAAAATGGTGAATCTGCCAATCCTGGTGTTCTCTGGCAAATACTTATCAGGCTGCACGGTTCTGGGCTGTAAGCACAGGCCTCACTTGTAGTCGTTGGGCCCTCATACTACCCACATGGAGTCAGTTTCTGACAGTTTGAGCAGAGATATGCAATTATTGGCCTGCTGGAGGTCATTTTCTAGGGCTCTGACAGGGTCCTCGTATTCCTCTTTGCACAAAGGAGCAGGTAGTGATCCTGCTGCTGGGTTGTTGTCCTCCTACAGCCCCCTCCACATCTCCTGGTATACTGGCCTGTCTCCTAGTATCTCCTCCATGGTCTTGACACTGTGTTGGGAGACACAGCAAACCTTCTTGCCACAGCGCACATTGATGTGCCATCCTGGATAAGCTTTACTACATGAGCAACTTCTCTGGGTTGCAGACACAGCTTCATGTTACCTCTAGTGGTGAAGGCACTGGCAAAATGCAAACATGACCAAAAATTAGCCAGAAAGGATTAGGACAGGGAAATGGTCTGTGGCCTCCCCTTGCAGGACATTTCCTTTATAGGGGTCTAGCCCATTGCTTCTCATTTCCACCTTTTGTCTGTTCCATTTGTACAGCAGCAGGTGAAACTGATTCACAAGTAAGTGGACTTATTGATATCCCAGAAGTGTGACTGACTTTGAGTTACATAGTAATGATTATATGTTCCATTTATTTCTTTGAGCAGTGTGCGTATAACTAATGAGTCATTTGATTTATAACGGATTAAACAGTGTGTTGTTTTTTCTAAAAGAAAAGGCCATTGCTATTGTATATCGAAGAAATGTTTAAACCTTTGTAAACTTTCAGTTATTTTCAGTACAATTATATGTCAGTGTTGTACAAAAGTGTTAAAACTAAAGCTAAAACTTTGATTATCATAACTGCGTCCTGTTTTTTGAAGTTTATAAAAATAGTGTTCTTATTTATATATTTCATTTTACCCAAATGAGTGTTTTATAGCAGTGACATAAGCTCTAAACCTGAAAATGGGCCCACAGCAAAATATGATTTATTCCAGGCACTGTCCATCTAATTGATTTAGTTACACAAAATAAAAAAATAAAGTTGCCTGCTTCTGCTGCATGTTTCCTGTTGTCTTTTCTGGTCTTCTCTTTGAGGGTTTGGCAGTGCTATCCATTTTCTTATCATTTCCTCGCTGGCTGAATAAATCAATTGTTATGAAACAGGGATGCTTTTCAGGGATGACCATAAATAACAGCCTGACTTGGAGGGCGATTGTAGAGGTAAGGAAAAAATTTTAATTGAAAGTGAACTTCAGTGTGATAATCATATACCTAGAGTTCCTTGTCTTATGTTCTCTATCAGAAGCATTATCTCTGCACTGCAGACTATTAAACATTGATGTGTTGTTCCAGGCTGAATGACCTAAAATCAAAACACTTTGAATTGAGGCAAGTGTCTCCAACAAACAACTGTTTCGTCTGCAGTAAACAATTAGAGAAAACTCCGCTGCTTAAACATGATGTTCTAGGGATTTTTATTAATTTTTTTTTACAAATTTGCTTTAGCAGGCAGAAAATTTGGAAATGGCTGCAAACAGGATTCATAAACTACTTGCATCCAATTACTTCTGTACCTAAAAAACATCTGAAATGTGGGGTTTGGTGTCTTGCTCTGGGACAGGCCAAGGATTGAACCAGCAACCCTCAGGCTACAAGACAACCACTCCACCCACTAATCCAAACCACCCCAATCACAGAGTGCTACAACACTCCCTGTTTTCAGAAGCTTGTTACATACTCCGCAAGAACAGAGATCATTGTTCTTGTTCTCGAGGTGGAAAAACAGCCAAAACTCCAACTTTTGTTCCAGTTATTTCATATTTCATAAGAAGCTTCGTCTGTGATGACGCGAGCAGGGGGTGTCTGTCTCGTTATGTAAATGTACAATTAGCTCAGTAATTTAAAATAAAACTTTGTCAGTGGCAGAGCAGGGTTGTCTTTGTCTTTATTGTCGCTGTCTTTATATTCCACACGTGTTGTATACATTTTCCTACCTTCTCACTATCTAGATCAGCTGTTTGTTAAAACTATGCGTTCAACCTTGTTGAATAAGCTGAAAAAAGTGGATGTGAGAGCTTTCCACTTCATGCTTTTCCATTTTAATGAAATGAAATGAAAAATACTTTATTAATCCCAGAGGAAAATTGAAATGTTATAGTACTTATTGTTTTTATTTTAACAAAACAATAATAATAATTAAGTAGAAAAAGAGGATAAGGCCTTGTTCTGAAATGTGATGGCTACAGGGAGGAATTATCTTAATGAATTAATTAACCGCCGCTACTTCAAATTTCTGACCAATCACATAATTGTTCTTGGACGCCCAACAAGAACAAAGTTCTGCTCAGCTGATGTGCCGAGAACAAACCACAAGAATTCCCAAGTCAGGGACATGAGAAGAAAATGATTTCATTTTGTTCTTGCGGCCTCAAAAATAAAGAACAAAGTTTTCACTTCTTGTGGAGTATGTAACAAGTTTAAGAGTCTGCCCTCTGTCCTTCTTTCACACAATGGGATAATCCAAGGCTGCGTGCCAATCAAAATAAAATCCTATCCCTTCTGAAGATATGGCTTTACCTGACAGGAAACAATTTCATAAAATGATCGGCTCTAAAAGTCAGCTCTTTCATTAATAACATATCACTAATGGCAACTGAAAGGCAGCTATTTATTGCATTAACTGTATACAAAAGATGAAGGTAACATCCAGTGATAAAACATAATGTCAATGAGGACAACTGCTAAATAATGTGATAAAGCCACAGTGTTTTCTTTACCCCAACCCCAACAAGTGAAAGTTAAAGAGGAATTTCAAACTAAAGCATATGTAGAAAAGAGTGGGTCAAATGGGGGATCAACCCAGCTCTCCAGCTTGGCAGCCATTTGTGTAAGTCTTCTACAACCTTCCACCTTTTTTTTTACCATGTTAAATTGATGTAAAAGAGGTAAAGTCAAATCTGAGGACACAAAACATTTCACATACATTTCATTGTAAAGATTTAACCAACAGCTGTGAAGCTCAAGGTTACATGGACACCTATGAACCTTTGTTTATGTTATCCTCTACAATTACAAAACCAAAAAGCAGTTAAATATGAGCAGCATCACTTTCCAGTGTCTTTAAAGAGTAGCTGCACCGTGTGATTGTTAGTTTAGGAAAATAAATTCTGGTAGATGCAGTTCCTCCAGTTCTGTTAGTGGATAAACAGTTTCAAACACCAGTTCAACCATGCAATGAGCACCTTCTCTACAGTACACTAAACAAACTAATAATGCTGTTTTAGAGAACTTTCATTTGCCCCATGATCGTCACTAACTCTCTGCAACTGTAATAGTAAACTGCTGGAATTTCACTTTGAGGTCTCTTCTAAAGGTGACCCAGCACCCAAGAGGCCCATTGAGTAAAGATGAAAAGGATTCATTTGAATCTCAGTGTAAGTTTCTCTCCATAGTAGAATGAAGGAATTATGGTCTTCCAGAGTGACTGATAGACAGACGGAAAAGTTGGTTTTAATTCTGATGAGACTCTCTCTCTCCCTTTCTCTCTCTGTCTCTCTCTACCGATATGTGCATGTCAGCAGCTCACTCAAGCAGGATAATTCAGTACTCACTCCAAGGATAAGGACTTCTATCCAGCTTTAGTCTGTCACAACATTTGTTCCACATTTAAATGAGACTACTGCAGTAGGATGATTGCGTATAGATTTATAGAGAGGGGCACAACAAGGAAGTAGAGACAGGAGAAAATTTGTGGGAGACATAAGGTGAAAGGAGAAAAGAAAAAAAGAGAAAAGAAAAACATAAGGGAGGGAAAGAGGGAAGAAAAGGAGCAGGGGATAGAAAAGGAGAGAAGACACAAAGGAGCAGTGCTACTTTCTTTGCCAGAAACACTCTGTACAATCAACTGTTGTTGTTTCACCATCACTCTGGTCCCCATGACAACTGCCCTGGATTCTGATGCATGCATCTCACACAACAATACGCATCTATTATAAATAGGTTGAAAATATGACATGTAAAACTAATGCAATTCAATGAAACTTATTGTAATGCAGGGAACTGCATCATTGACATAGACATTAAGCAACAGGTAAACACACCAGGTAGTACTACAAACTGTGCAGAGTAGTGAATCACAAAGGACTCTTTTAGGTGATCATATACTGTTTTGAAGTACGTACCAGATATCCTTGGCCTACCAGATCTGTTTTGGGTTCTGTGTTTGCTATTGAATCACACACTATGTTTGCCTGTCAATAGGAAAGTGTATGGGTACCATATTCATTGTTAATATGCCCAAGAGTACTTGTGCTATGCTTCTATTGCAGAACGAAATTTGAATTGTCCACAGTTATAAAAACAACAAGATAGACCTTTAGCAAAATTAATATTCCATATGATTCTGGGTTTATTTTTTTGTGAAATTAATCAAACTCGCAACAAAATTATCAACTACCCACCAACAAATTCCTAAAAAAGACATTTTAAAAAGGTCATCAATTAACTAACCACCAGCAGAAGCCTTCCCAACTGCGACAGACAACACTTAAATGCGCCTGCTTTGACACATAAAACAAAACTGCCTCCTAACAGAGAGAAAAATTTATACAAGCCAACACAATATAACCCATTAACAATCAACACATATAGCTCACAAGGTAACCGACTGAAACCGGAGTTTTTTATTATTTTTTTTTTTTTTGTCACTCACCAGTCCTGCTATTTCTTAGTGAAAAATGCATTGCTCCTTGCAGCTGTGCGTTTGATGAACTCATTGGCGATTACATCCAGTTTCAGCGTTTGTGATAGAGTCTTGTGACAGTTCAGTAGTGCAACATGGTTCAGCCTTGCCTGTTCCGTTGTGGAGCGCAGATAGGTGTTTTAGCCTTCGGAGGCCGGAGAATGTCAGTTTGACCAGTTTTCTGAGCTCTGGCAACATGGTTCTAAACAGCTGTCCCTGATGGTCTTTTAAAAAGTTCACAACATCTTGGAAAGTGTTCAGTTGAACTCCATGTTGTTTTGCCAAGTCCACCCACATATCCCGATGCAATGTGAGTCTGCTTTCATCCAAATCATCACCGTAAAACTGTGCAATGTTTTTGGAGTCACTTTTTCCAGACACGAAATCCTCAACATCTTAGATGTGTTTGAATGCAGAAGCACAAAATCTGCAATCCAGGGACATTATGTGTCGATAATATTCAAGTATTGCTGTTGGTAAAGTTCCTCTGGTGTTTTGTAACATCTGTGGCAACGCGCCTCCATTGTTCAGCCGGTGGTATTTTTCATGGTCTCGGCACAGCTGCCCTCTCCGAGTTCAGATCATTTGCAGCTGCCGTTGTGTTTTCCCCAAATTCTTGGAATCTTTCACGAAGACTTTCTCTCTCTCTGTAGATGTAACTGACTCTTTAGGAGTGCAGCATTGACTGTTTCCATGCGGGAGAAAAAGATTCAGCATTATTTTCAAAGTGAAAAAAGTGCTAAATTTCTGCAGGTGCACTGCCTTTACCTCCCGCATCCCCATTGTCGTTAGCTTAAGTCCTCCAGAAATTCCAGTAGCGCACTGTAGTTTAAAGCTTTGGATTGTAAGGAGGCCATAGTCACGGTCCAGTGCGTTGGGTACAGGGGTCTTAAAACCGGTGTGTCTTTGCTTTGAAACTCTTGAAACCAGGCTAGTCGCTTTGGAGACTGTCGGATGAGGGTAATCACTCCGCAAACAACTGTCATAAAGTTGCGACTTGGAGGAACTTTTTGGGCAGCATCATGTACAACCAAATTGTTGACATGTGCGGTGCAGTGAATGTACTGTGTACGCTCGAGGCTCCTGCTTCAATGTCTGCTTCAGTCTCTGCCCTCAGCATCTGGGGCCAGGCCTGCTGTCAGGGTGGCACTGGACCACCTTGGACCCCCTTAGAACTGCTCGTGGGTGTTAGTAGAACCTATAGGGAATGTTCTTTTTTGGTCCTCCTTTTCTTTCAGAACCAGTGTAGTGGAACGTCAAGACTTTTCTGGATTTTGTTACGACATACATGTAGTGACTTTATTTGTGTGTTAAAAAAATTATTCTCCACAAAATCATTCACTGTAATGATGGATTTTCACTAAATGTCTAATAAAATATATATAAAAATCTATTTACTACATCAGCTGCTGAAAAGATCTAGTGGATAAATTGCATGTTAACAGTTGCTCATGGTTATTTATATTAAGTGCATTATTTTGACAACTGGGTTTGATACCAGTATCCAGTTTTCCCGTTCAGATTCCAGATTGTGCATGAATTCTTAAAGAGTTAACAAGGGTTTCACATTAAGATTTTTTAGTCTCAGAGATAATGTCAATTTAACCTAAAGTCGTCCCCACACAGAAACACAAGGCAGGCTTTCAGAGGGAACTTTAAGCTGTCATCCGAGGATTTCTTTTCCTTTTTAACTGGGACATGTGACTTCTACACATGAATATTAGCATTCTGCATGTGCACGACACATATCAAATCTGCATAATCACAGCAAATGCATATTCTGCATGAAACCTCAAAATTGTGACACAAACTCTTCTATACCTTTGTATGTTATAGCAGCGATTTTTATGCATCTTTCTGAAGACTGTTATCTCCTATCATTGCGTCTCAAACTGTTGGTGACAATTGTTCTTTATAAATAGGAGTGGATCAGAAAGCAAGCTGAGCATATCTTAATTATGGATGACCTGTTTATCCTCCCAGGAGCACCCAGGGAAGGAAAACAGCCATTCTAACTTTACCAGCTAATGCCTCACCAACATTAATATGACAGCCCACTTAGTCACTCTGCTAGCTACAACTCAAAGCTAGACCTTGGTTATTATACAAAGACCAAACATAGCTGCACTATTTAAAGTCTAACAGCTATTCAAAACAGTTGATAGTCACTATTGCAGCTACCATTGGTATATATGTCATGTGTATTGTTCCTGGTTTTGAAAGACCACATGTTAGTAAGGAGACACTTTAATGGCTTTTGTTACAGCATCACATTGAGAATATGACACATGTGATAATGACTGAATAATATAATCATCATCTCCACTGTGGAGGTACATTATATTTTCAAATTTCATCGCAATCTAATTTAACATAAATGACTGAAATAAGTAAAAAAATACAAACATTTAAAAAAATTGTTTTAATTTAATTCAGTGGAGTTGCTTTAAAAATTATTAAAGTTCTGATCTCTGATATGTTATAATAATAATATATGACATTATTATAACCAACAAATATTGGATGCATTTTAGCTACAATGTGCTTCAAAAATTATCTCCCTGCTGGAGAGAAATTGTTTTCATCTTCACCTTCCTGGAAGAATTTAAAATATTGATAATTTTTCAGGTGGTTGACCTGTTTCCGATGCATGCTTCCTGTCTAATAATGGGAGTTTCCTTACCTGTATGCACGCATATGTCTGTGTGTGTGTGTGTGTGTGCATCAGGGCGTAACTATACTGTGTGTGATACAGAGAGCAGCTATGACATGCTGAGTGTAAATCAGGTTACATAACATCAGACTGTTTAGATATTTAGTAAAACAAAACAAAAAGTATTAACCTGTTCTAGAAAAAAGGTGACTAAAAATGACTTCTGTCGGACAAGCTCGCTGCGCTTATTAAGAAGCTGGAAGCCAATCTTCTACTACATATATATATGTAAATATATAAATATATATATATATATGCTACTGTGAAGCACAGGGGAGGTAGCATCATGCTTTGGGGGTGTT
>JBAMHW010000006.1:16506944-16518128 GCA_037177495.1 Rhadinocentrus ornatus
AGAGAGAGAGAGAGAGAGAGAGAGAGAGAGAGAGAGAGAGAGAGAGAGAGAGAGAGAGAGAGAGAGAGAGATACTAAGGTTTCTGTGCTTAATAACCTGTGTCATAAGCTGTTGATCAGAACATTTAGGAGAAATAGATTGAAACAACGGTAATGTTTTTGTGTCTGGAGCTGCATTATTTTTGTTATTTTTTTCATTTTGGCCTGCAGTTTATTTGAATTAGGCACCCCTGGCTAAGACAAGTCAGGTTAGACTTCATATGTTTTTTATAACTTTTTGCCAACAATACCAATGAATTATATATAGCAAAACAAATTAAAATAAAAATTATATACAAAGAAGTTAACAGCAATTCACATTGTTCAGTGTGATCTACAGTTTAAATTCCCTTAACTTTTTTTCTTGTCTTGCTCCTTAACACGACTCTCATACTGATACTACTACTGTACGACTTGTGATATTTGTGGGGCTTCATGTTAATGCAGGCAGTCATTACAACTTTCATCCATGCTCATCACATCACTATTCATTTGACTCTTCAGTTTTGATAGTGATCTCCCCCACCTCCCCAACCTCCTGCTGCATTAGCCAATTGTTTCTTGACTAATGTAGGAGCATGGGAGGGGGCAGGGGGATGTTCTCAGGGACAGTCTGTGTCATGTTTGCTCAGATTGCTCCAGAGCATCAACAGAGATGAGTCACCATCATTACAAATGTGTATGAGATTCAATCTGACACGGTGTCCTAAGTAAAATGTTTACATTTATTATTAATTTATCTAGATTCATTCAATGAGAAGTGATAGTGTTGAAAAAAAGTCCCTTCTAAGATGGCATTGCCATATGTCATTATTTGCTGCAAAAGCAAATCAAATAGTTCCCTCACGTTAAAAAGCCTTTTTTTTTTTTAAATAGATTTTTCCACATTGGCTAAAATGATGAATTAATCACAGGAAATGCAACAAGCTTGTCAGAAAGCTTAGCTCTCAACTCTGGGGTTCATTAAATATGCATCTACCAAAAAAGGATAATTGTTTTGAAATTCAGTTTAAAACAAAGCAGAAAGTCAATGAGCAAGAAGGAGCAGTCACAGTAAGCACCTGAATGAGTAGCTGCAAGCAGCTCGCTGCACACCTCTGCTTCTCAGTTTTCAATTTTACTGTGCCTTGTTTTGAGCAAACTCCCGCAACATGCTGCATAAAATCAAGTTATGATTGCTCCAAGGAAATGCAGCTTGTTTTGTTATCCACAGAGCTCTGTGGCTTGTAGTATTAAATTGCATTTGCTATTGTCAAATTGTCATAGAAGACAGACATAGTTCTTCTAATGTCAGAAGTGAAGCTAACTCACGTCCCTCAGTCAAGCCTGAGAATGTAATATATTCAAATGCTAAGATGTTAAAAATTTCCAATAAGGCTTTATAGTATCATCACATAGATATACCCTCTATGATCAGTGTGCAGGGTTATCAGATGCACATTTTAGTCCAATTACATTTCAAGCATCACACTTCAGCTTAACCTATTTTTGTCAGCTACTATTGAAAAGTTACCATTTTTTATCATAAAAGGCAATGTGACAATTTTTAATATTCTTCATTGTTTCAAATTTGCACAAAAGATATAAAGTGAAAATTTAAACAAGGTGAAAAGAAAATGAAAAAAATTTGCTCATCCATAAGATAGTTTTAAAAAAGCAATCTTTAATGAGTTGCATAGTTCATATTTACTGATTATACGAAAAGCCAAACTGCTCTGAGAACTGCTGACACATGAGTCATGAACCCCAGCATTCCTAATTTATGGCTGCAGTAACTGCGATTGTACAGATAGGTCAATGTAACACTTGACTGGGTTGGGGAGTTAAAGCAATAAAATTAAATATACTTCATTACTCATTAATGATTAGAGTGCTCTGTCAACACCACTGAAGCATGTTGACTTTGGTTTGAAATTAGGAGTGTGACTGACTGACTGACTGACTGACTGATTGACAGATATCTCCTGAGCAGTGCTGAAAGCAGTCAATCAACAGTGGCAACTGTGGCAATGACTGGGATGTGTGCATTCCCTCAGGAAGAGCTGTCAGGTCAATAGATCACTACTATTCTGACACACAAACACACATTTAAACACATACAAGCGGAAACAAGGCATCCACTTATGAAATATGCTGCCATTTTGCCTGTAAACACAGTAAAACTCTCATGCACAAACAGTTTAATGTTGACAGACTGTGGTGCTGCTTTTCTCCTCTTATTTGTTACGTACTCCTCCCAGGGGATTGACATGCACACAAATACAAACATGTTTCAAGAACTTCTTTACATCAGCTGAACTGGATTATAACTGACACAGAATCTAAATAAAAGCAGTTCAAGGATGAGCACGTCTAAGGGTATTGTCGGTACTGCATGGCTACCCACAACGGCAGCAAATTAACAGATTTTTGCTGGTTCATGGATGCTTCTTAATCCTTTTAGTTCCAGGATAGTTTATCTGGCCTTTGTCTTGGGCTGGGCAACCACATTGCCTCAGTTTGCATCCCCACGTGACAAAAGACTAATATGTTTTAAATTGGCCTGAGCCCTGTGAGAAGCTGCAATGGGTCTGATTAGGTACTGGTGTGGCAGTAGAGCAATTTCATTAGAAAAGACCTAGATCAAAGGCTTTATTCCTCCACGCTGATTTGACATGATATTGAACTATTTCCCCTTTAACAACAGTCTCCATAATCTATTTGGATCTGATAACACATGACATTAAATCATGTGTAGATATTTGAATTGAGCTGCTGTATGGTTTTATTAAAAGGCATCCTCAGAAAATGATGTAGTTACCAGAATGCTTCTCCTCGCAGTTCCCTCCTCCCCCAGTCCTATCAATCTGTTCAATCGCATCTGTCATCCCTCCTCCACTTCCCTACAGTCTTCATCCGTTATTTTTTCCCCCCAGTACTTGTCTTTAAAGGTCAACTTGCAGTTGTGATGATTTAAGAAAATAACTTTGCTTCCGTACACATTACAGTGAAAAGACATCATTTGCAGCACACTGATTTAAATGTAAATGAAATGTGTCCAAGCAGAGGTGGAGAGTGTTCAGATTGAGTTGACGTGGAGTAAACAGGTTCTTTTAATGACCTTTCATATCATGCAGGGACATGGCTGTTTACAAACAAACAGAAAGCGGTCAGACTTGTTTACCAATTACACAGTAGTGACAGATGTGTTTACAATCCACCAACACTGCCAGGCGCTGATGATTTTAATATTCATACCTGTGCTCTCCGCAAAAACCTCACTCACACTGGAGAGGAGTGCATTTGGAATATTAGTGGACATTTAACACTGGAGACAAGAGAACGAGTGGAAATATTGAGGGTACAAAGAAAATGTATATTTAACTACATTAAGTCAAAATTAATGATGGACAAACTGATCATGTAAATGCAGCACATTCTGAAAATTCAGCATCTGGTGGATTAATCCAATGTGATTTCACTAAATTATTTTCAAAGCACATGCTGCATGGTACCGCAGGCATTTAACACTAGTTCTGTAATTACAAGATCTTGTGTATTTTATCATTTGTGCCAAACTATATCAGCAAAACCATCTTTCCTAGTTGATATCTTTAGATTGTTAAAGCAATGTAAAATTATGTGATATTAGTGTTAATTCAGATGCATGTAGAATATTTTTGCAGGAGCTTTGCTTTTGACTTGAGGATTTTGCTTGATATATTGCTTTTGTTTTCATCATTCTCTGCAGTGTAGTTCACTACAGGTGTAGCTGCCTATAGAAATGATTCATTATTTATTTCATGTTTGCTGATTTTCCCACTGCTGTAGACAGGTGGGGAGAAGGCAGAGGCAAGGGATAAGGGAAAAAAAAGAGCTGAGGGTTTATATCTTTTACATACACGTGCTTTTTTAAAAATGTATAGTGGGCAGTGTTGGGAATGAAAAGCAGAAGAACTAAGGTGTAATTTTGAGAATATGGACTGGGACGTGAGAAGTAGCATGTATTAATGGCAAGTATTTCTTTCTTTTTTTTAACTCTAGAGAGAAAAAAAATGCACAACACAATCTAATTCACAAAATATTTTATACCTCTGATAAGCTGCACACAATAAAAACTCCCAGTTCTGCTGTGAGGATAACCATGTTTCAGATCACATTATTGCAACTTGCTCAACCCTTAAAAGTCTGGTTTGGTAGAACACATGTTGAGTTACTATGTCTTTTATTTAGAAAATGCAGAATTTGTTTTAATCTGACTGATCCATCTCTGTCATTTGGTTTAGAAATTGTATGCTACAATATGACGTCTACTTTAGTTAGTTATAAAATGAAGCAAGAATACAATAATTTGAAGGATTTGTGGATCTCCCTTAACAAAGCAATTTTCTACTGAACCCTCTACTGTATCAGCCACAGTAAAGTATCCAAACTAGAGGACTTGGTGGGTAAAGCTAGCTGAATAGCATACAACATACTATACAACACTCAGTTGGGTCATTTAGATACTTGTATTAAAAAGATGGATTATTTTTAAACTAACGGAGTAAGAAGGAACACAGTGAATTAAAAGCTTGTGTTTATTAACAAAAAATATTGCAATGTGTAGTTGTTAAATAATTTGGGGATGGAAAACACTGAGATACTTCAGCATACTTTGACTTAAACAAATACTCAGTAAAGATTCAGACCTCTGACTGGAAACAATCAGAGGTGTAGGGAGAAACAGTCATTGATCTATTCAATATTTCAGTCTGGTCATTGGGTTAAGAACTTGAAAAGCATTTTAATGACCCATGAAAGGCGGCACACTATATATATTTTACCACAAGATTTTGTTGCTTCATACAGCTGTGATTTTTGCCTCCGCCAAGGTGAACTCAGTGAACTTTGTTAAATCCGGGTCTTTCTTAGTTAGCCATTAGTTTGCTTCATATCTTTTCCTAGCCTTGACACTGAGGGTATTAATATAACTATATGACATTATGGATAATTTTCTATCAAAACCAATGCAGAAAACTTAAAACTACGAGAACAAGTTGCACACTTCAACACGGATGCTGGTATGATGCAGCGTTTGGTTTCACCAGCAAGCTGTTCATGGTGACATGAACATCGTGTTGTGACGAAGGTTTGCACCTACCCATAGGGAGATAATTTTTCTATTAGTGCTTCTATCTCAATAACTAATGCCCATAATCATTAGCAAAATTATGGCTTGGCAGAGGTCTGCGCTCTGAGTGCTTCTAGTTTTTAAATGGATTTTTCTATCATACACAGTCACACTAATAAGCACATTAACAATAACTTTCTGATTAGTGGATGACCGCTTGACCACCTGTGCAACAGTTGCTCTAAGGTGCAGTGTAAACAGGTTCAGCTCATAAATCTTGCCACATAGATATCACACAAATGGGCCTCAAATCATAACATCTCAGACACAGTTTTACAGTTATTCAATTAATTAGATATTCTTTTGTTGCGCCCTCTTCTGTGGCAGTTTCAAAGAGCACAAAGTGTAAAAAAACAGCATGGACTGGTTGTCATAGTGGCAGTACTCTTGCTAGGCATTAATCTAATTAACACAAAACTTAATAACATATTGATATATATGCATTACCACATTCAATTCTCAACCCCTGTTACTTAATTTAACATTTAAATACTGTTTGATAATATGCACAAAGCATTTTCTTTGCAACTGCATCTCACCACTAAAAGTGGGCCCTTTGAGCTGGTTTCCCTGTGACTAGAAGGTCCCATGAGGAGCATTGTAAGGGAAGCTATGGTGCATTCAGTGTCATGTTCTTTTAGGAACAAGTACTTGACAGTGCTTATTTAAAGATTTATATTTTTTATCTAAATTATTTTATTAATTTACTAGCTTTGTAATAAGGCCAGTTCAGTGCCAATCCATGTGTTTGGTGACCTCTGAGGTATAAAATAATAAAAAGGAGATGCAAGGTAGAAAGAGAAACAAACTAGTGGCAACGATATGTGATTGTGGGGATGATGACATTATGTAGAGGTAGATGTTGATTTTTTACCACACATGAGTAGTTACATATATAAAAAGAGAAAAATGCTGGACAGCTACTCCTATAATGATAACTTATTAGGTAACACTTAAAATAGATATATTAGATAGATAGATATCTATATTAAATATAGATTGGATAGATACTTTACTAATCTCCAAGAGGATTGACTGTTGACACATGGTGACACAGTATAATAAGTGCAATGCAGCAGCAGCAAAAAGTTACAGCGCTACACCAAACATCTTTTAGGTGATTGGAAACACTTAACCTTAAAAGGTTAAGTTCCTTACTTTTTCTTATTAGAGGAAAAAAAATTGTAGTGGGCAATTTGACATGCTTGATACTCTGTGCATTAGCCCTTTAACATTGCTTTCATGCACTCATTTATATGTTCCTGAAACATTCCCACGCTACAGCTGTAGAGTGAACCTTGCAACTGAGGGCTACATTTTCTTTGATGTCAGAGAGGAATTTCATTGTATGATCTTTAGCCATCACATTCAACTGGCTTCCTTTGTATGCTTTCTTGTTCACCTAAAGAAGACATAAGCCCTGCTTTAAAGTGTCCAAGTCATCATAATATCTCATTTAGTCAGTTATAGTTGTAGTATCTTCTCAGGACAAATTACAAATTGCGATCTTTGCAGCATTTTAGAAAACTAAAAAAGTTAATAATTAAGGTTTACTCAAGTTAAAGTTATTTTCAACTTTACTCTCATATATAAAGAGAATCTGAAGTAATACTTTCACATAAAAAAATATAAAGAGAGCTTGTCAGCTTATGAACAACAGGGACTGAATTTGACAGAATAATGAGAACAAGTACAAATAATGGCTCTGCTCTGTCAAATTTACAATTTTCATATCACACGTAAATGTAGGAAGTTGCAAATGTGTTAAATGAAACAGGAATATGAGGTGGGAGTGCAAGATCCAACATGTGCATAGAAAAAGTGTCTCCTTGAGCTTCAAATTTTACTCCCCACCATACAACTTTTCATAATCTTAACCGCAGCCTGATGCCCTCAGCAACATAATAAGCAGGCAGGACAGTGTTTATGGATACTAAGTGTTGTCTTCTGCAGCTGAGTGTGGTTCATATTAATTCATTCTAATGCAACAACAATCTCCACCTCAGGGAGAGTCAGTCTCCCATTTAATGCAGCATTAATCAATACTTTCAGGTAACAACTATAAAACCAACTGATGTGACAATTTCACACAGAAAAAAGGCACTAAATATAAAAAAGTAAACTATACCTTCAATTTGAATGCAAAACCTCATCTCTTCTGTCTCATGCTCTGTGTTTGCACACTGACTTAAACTATGTTTGTCAGCTGGAGTTGTTATTTTTCTCTGCAGCATACGCCTCAATAGGTTGTCTGTCTTTTTAGATGGAGTTGGGTAGATAGATAGATAAATTGACAGCTTCACACACACACAGCCATACATACACGTATATATATATACAAACGCATGAGTGTGCATGTGGCACGACAATCCATCGGTTAAAACAAAATCACACACGTGCAGAACTCAGTCATAGACTGGCTGATGGACTGAGTGACAGTTTATTTTCAGAACTTAAATGAACAGAGGGACAGACTTGATGCTCTAAGGCAAAAGAGAGCAGAGTAAGCAGGATAATAGGAGCCGCTTGTAATGCTTGAGGGTGGATAGATTCTACATTAGACTGCACACACACACGGTGGCCTTTCTCAGTGCCATGCAACTGTCTGTGCATGTTGGATTCAATGACCATTACTGACAGAGTTGCTGTGAGAGCTGTGGATAGCAGCAGAACAAAGAGAGGATATTGATACGCTGATACAGTGGTCACCCATTTCTTTTTATTGCTGCAGCATTCTGCTACAGCTTCTGCAGAAGATTCATCTTGAAAGCTTTGCTGTAATGCAGTAGATAATTGGATCCATTGTAATAAAAAAAAAAGGCCTCCTCACTCACACAATTGGATGTCAGACCTTTACTGAATCAAATTGTGAAAGAAAAAAAAATGCAAATGTTTTAGTAATCTCCACTGAGCGTGGATCAACAGCGCAGCAAAAAAGACTTTGATCGTGGCTGTAGTTTTAAAGGAGACAGTTTGAACAGAATCCGCAGCTACTGAGGCAGCAACGTGTTTAATTAAGATGAATAAGGTCTGCAACATTTTCCATTTCGTGAGCACAAATAACATGACATATAATGCAAAAAGGAAAAGAACAGCAAAAGCCAAGAGAAGAGCTGACTTTGGTGATTTTCCCTTCCAGTAGTCTAACATTACACAGCAGAGCAGGAAAGAAGAGGGGAGCTGGGAAGAAGGCAGGCAGGCAGGTGAGAGAGGAAGAGGAGGTCAGAGAAAGGAGGGACCACATCTTCTACCCTTCACCTCTGGCTCATCTCTTTCCCACCTCGTTTGAAGGTTTATCCTTCTTCCTCTCTATTCTGTCTACTCCCACTCATCTGCTCTTTTTCCTCATCCTCTCTTCTTGTCCTCAGGCCACATATCACATACATTTCTCCTATGTTTCTCCTCTACACACTCTCCCTCTCTCCATTCCTACCCTCATGACTTTCTCCCCCTCATCCCATATGTGACCGGGCGTCCTCCACTTTCCTCTCTCCTCTCCACTTTTTGTCTTCTCCTCCCTGCATGTGTCTGATTTACATCATGTATCACCGCCCCCTTTTCCTCACCCCTCCTCTGCTTTCCCATATCCCACACTCTCACCATCATCCCATCTCTTCTACTGTAGCTTCCCTCAAGTGCTGCTTTCCTTCCCACATCCCTCTCTTTCTTCTCCTTTCCCTGCTGTCCTTTATCCTCCCTTTTTTTTCTCTCCCATTGTCCCCTGCCTTCCTCTGCTTTGCCTCTCTTTCCCTGTCCCAGGGCTCGTTAAACAATGTCCACATTCACCTAACATCATCTGCAGGGAGCCTCCTATAGGGGTGACAGAGTGTGTGTGTGTGCTTGTGATTCTATAAAAGTGGTACATATTGTCTAAATTAAAAGACTGCGGGTGTGCTTATTGCTTTGGAACAGAAATAGTAGAGGTTTATAAAAGAGTGAGTACAGGCATAGGTCCAAGAAAAGAATAGGCAAAGTTTGCTCCAACACATAAAGTACACAACTTGAAGTAAAGCTGAAAGTAAGAGCTAGACAAAGACTGTGACAGAGGGACTAATAAATAAATTGTTTTAGGGGGTGTTTAGCATTTGTTTTTTATTTCTACAGAACAATTGGTATTCACAAGAGTAAAACACTCAAGCTGTCGGTCTGGAGACAAACATCAAACCCCCACCTACCTAACACTCCCAAACTTACCAATTAACACACATGCACTACTTTAACATGTCCTTCTTATTGTCCTACCTGTGTTATCATCTTCTTCTTTGTCCACAGATTTGTCTTTCCCACTTTTCTCAGCCTCTCTCTCTTATGCTTCCACTCACTGGGTCCTTTGAAGTCAGCACATACCTGCTGTCATATACCACCTGTTCAGTTCTCAAAAGGACTGGACCAGATTGAACTAAACCATGCCACTCTGGACAGGACTAGGTCGAACTGGACCAGTCTGAATGAGACTGGAGATCAGTGGTGGCTGAAATTTAACAGCAGTGACAGGGAAGACATAGGCAAATGTAAATCTGTGTTGAGCAACCTGATCTTGCATCAAAATGTGTTACAGTTATGCAAACTTGACATATTAGTTTTATTAAAAAAAAAAAAAGCCCCTTTATCTCATCTGGTATACATTTATGTCTTTTCCTCTTTGTGCAGATACAAGACACAACAAGGAGGCAACATGATGAAACAGTAGTGGTAGAAGTTTGGGAAAGTGGAGTTTGTTTATATAATTTTACTTCAGGTATCATATTTAGAACATGTATTGGCATTTTAAAAAAAATAAATAAATTTTTAAATCGTATTTCTGTTTAAAAACTCTTTTTAAAGACCTGCTTCGTAACTTTTTAACCTTAAAACTTTGCATTGCAGACTTGTTTGATGACACAGTGACTTCTATTATTTGGATTTCTGACGCTGTTTTTCAGCAGCGTCCTTCAGCTGAGAAACTGCACTATGTAATTTTTTTATCTGGGACACCCTGTAACGTTACAGTGATTTTAGGAAACTCCAAACATCCTGCCAGAGGTCCTAAAAAAACGACACTATCCTCAGGGTAAAAAGAGCAGAGCAGCATACAGCAACAAGAATGACACAACATTATCGCGTTAGGTGGAGTAAAGAAATAGAGCAAAGTAAGATGAATCCACAGTAGAAATGAGGCTCAAGTACCTGAAAAACTGTGCACAGGTGTGCCACAAAACCACTTAGTGCTGCTTTGGAGGAAAGTATGCTCATAGATAATACTGGATGTTTCTGTTTGCTATAATTTGTATTTACTGGACATGAAATCTTCAGAATTATAAATTTCCTTTTATATAGACCACTAATTGGAAAAAGAAAATACATTTAGAAGAAAAAAAAACATATCAGATCTAAATTTTGATTTAGTTTTTATATTTATTTCTTTTTATTGATTGTGCCAATTATGTGGTTATTTTCCAAGACTGACTGAGCTTGTCTTAACAATGTCATTCAGTTAATCCCACTACAAAGTCTCCTAATTTGGTAGATAGTGAAAACATTGAATTACATTGTCTTTTTAACTTCTCTCAGAATGAACTAATAATTTAAGCAGCCTTTAGATTAAATACTGACCACACCTTCTTGTTAAAAATGTATGGACTTTGTGCTGACTTGCTTGTACTTTAAAATTCAATCAGAGGTAGGGTAGCTGCATCTTCAGGGCAAAATCCCACATGGGTGTTAACAGTCGCTTGTTTTTATTGCTTTTTTTGCTTTGTTTTTGTTTTTTTAATCTGAGTTGGCTCTGATCTTTATCACGATCATTTCATTTCAATTTAAAGAAGGCCTCTTCTGTTTTAATCTGTAACAATCCCACATTATTCATGTTTGCTCTTTGTGTTTCTGGTCTTTTGCTCTTGCTCACCTTTTTGATCCAAAGCAGTCAACGAGTTAAAAGTGTTATGACCACTAAAGTCTAGGGACGGATGTGGTCTGTAACAAATCGGGCCGGAGAAATATAAATGGTATATTATA
>JBAMHW010000006.1:16528680-16544360 GCA_037177495.1 Rhadinocentrus ornatus
TTGTATTCGCGATCTCGTTCTTTCGGTCACTACCCACAGCTCGTGGCCATAGGTGAGGGTAGGAACGTAGATCGACCGGTAAACAGAGAGCTTTGCCTTTTGGCTCAGCTCCTTCTTCACCATGACAGACCAATGCAGCGTCCGCATCACTGCAGACGCGGCACCGATCCGCCTGTTGATCTACCAATCCATCCTTCCCTCAGTCGTGAACAAGACCCTGAGATACGTGAACTCCTCCACTTGGGGCAGGACCCTATTGCAGACCTGGAGAGCGCACTCCACCCTTTTCCGGCTGAGGACCATGGTCTCGGATTTGGAGGTGCTGATTACCATCCCTGCCGCTTCACACTCTGCTGCGAAATGCTTCCAGTGAGAGCTGAAGATCACGGCCCGATGAAGCCAACACAACCACATCATCTGCAAAGAGCAGAGACCCAATCCTGAGGCCACCAAACCAGATCCCCTCAACACCTCGGCTGCACCTAGAAATTCTGTACATAAACGTTATGAGCTAAATCGATGACAAAGGGTGGCCTTGGCGGAGTCCAACCCTCACTGGAAACGATTCTGATTTACAATGTGGACCAAGCTCTGACACCGGTCGTACAGGTACCGGACAGCTCGTATAAGTGGGTCCGGTACCCCATACTCCCGGAGTATCCCCCACAGTCGTCCCTGGGGAACATAGTCGAATGCCTTCTCCAAGTCCACAAAGCACATGTAGACTGGTTGAGCAAACTCACATGTCCACTCACAGACCTTGAAGAGAGTGTAGAGCTGGTCCACTGTTCCATGACCGGGACGAAAACCACACTGCTCCTCCTCAATCTGAGCTTCGACTATCCGACGAACCCTCCTCTCCAGCACCCCTGAATAGACTTTTCCAGGGAGGCTGAGGAGTGTGATCCTCCTGTAGTTGGAGCACACCCTCCGGTTCCCCTTTTTGAAGAGGGGGACCACCACCCCAGTGTGCCAGTCCAGGGGAACTGTCCCCGATTTCCATGCATTGTTGCAGAGGCAAGCCAAGACAGCTGTTGGAGCATAAGCACAAACAACAGTCAGGACCCGTCCCCCCACCTGAATGTACAGGCGCCAAACCGGGGGGCAATGTGGCCCTATGGCCCCTGCTGCAGGTGGTGATCCCACTGGAGGGGAGGCCCATGTCATCCTTTCGGGCTGAGCCCGACCGGGCCCCATGGGGAGAGGCCCGGCCACCAAGCGCTCACCTCTGGGCCCCACCTCCAGGCCTGGCTCCAGAGGAGGGCCCCGGTGACCCACGTCCGGGCAAGGGAAACTTACATATCCTGTAAGTGTGTATCAAAACAAAACCACTGCAAACAGTACTGGTAATTAATCATTATACAGTTCCTGTATGACCTTAGTGTTTCATGGTCAAAGCTTGTTTTAATTTAACAAAAACTTGCTTAATTAACATCTCTTCATTTCATGTAATTTCTGTAATAAATGTGGTATAACTTTTGTACATTACAGAGGGAACATGAGCTTACATTGGAGGTTTAGTCTATATATTTTTCATTCATAGATACAGCCAACATTTACGTAATTTCTGTCTCGTAAAAGAGCAGAACTATGGCAGAAGCAACATTACTGCAGTACAGAACAGATGCTTAGACAAGAACTGGTCTCACTGCAGTTGCTAGATTATTTTTTTAAAAAGTGCACCACCAAGCTCTCTTTCTCTGTATCACCCACAAACACTTAGCCTTTGCCCTCTGACTTAAATGAAAGAAGTCGGATATGCTTGAGTTGAGCTGAGGGATAACTTTAACAGCTCAGTCATAAAGCTACTCTAAGAAACAATGATTGTTTTTTGTGTTTGTTTGTTTATTCGAAATTTGGTGCATACCTTACTACTTTAACATTTGAAGAGTGAACTGGAAAGGATGAGTGCAGCCACACCTCACATTCACAATAGGCAACAGCATCCAATTTATGTACATAGACAACGTCCTGGTATGGATAGAATAAGGCCCATGAGGGCCACATCCACTGCCTCAGAGAAAAAATACTGATTTTCTCTTTAAGCTGAGTAGCAAAAACTGTCAACTCACATCAATCAAGCCACTGCAGATATACGTTTCAAAACTATCCTTTTTATGAGACTTCCATTTGAAAGCAACACATTAATACAACAAGGGAATTAAATCATTGGGTTGAAAATACCCAACACTGCTGAAAATAAGCTTTCTCTTACAGAGCAACAACAGTTGCAGATGTGGCTGAGCTCCAAATGCAACACTTTGGTTTTCCAAAAGTTTACTTCAAAACTTCTGTGAACCTTGGACAGATTGTCAGACAGCATGAGGATCAACAGCCACTCTATTTTGGTTTGTTCTTACTTTCAGTACCTTACAGCATACAGGCGGATTTGATTTATACTTGCATGGCGTCTGCGTGTGGTCGGTTATGGCGTAGATGATGCTGGTGAGTGTGCTCTCGCACTCGAGCGTAGGGGATGAGCGTCGTTATGGTGTCATGTTGCAGTTTCTCCTCCTAATCTGAAGGTGGATGCAGGGGTGGAATTGGCCAATAAACTCACCAGATCGGAGTTCTTTTGGTGGTTCACTTTAGTTCCAGTAAGTATTTTCTGTTTAAAACAACAATGGTGTCCAGTATGGTTCAGTGTCGTTATTAGCTTGTGAAAGAAAACAAAAAAATAATACGATCAGCCTCTCATCAACTTGATCCATTGGGTATAGTTTTTAAAAATGGTGGTTACTACACAAACTCAGCGAGAAGATCCAGAAATCTGGAAACACGTAATCCCAAATTGACCAATCACAAGGGGGTACATCCGCATAACCGTCTCAGTAGAAGGGGTGCATATCAGGTCTGGAGAGGTGCGCATCGGGCTTCTGCAAAACTGCGGAGGGCCTACAGCGGTGACGCAGACGCCGCGCGAGTATAAATCCACCTTTACATGAAAAGTAATACACAGTTCTATGGTTTAAAGGTCCCATATTATGCAAAATTCACTTTCTAAAGGTTTTCTAACAGTCATATGTGTCCTCATAGCCACATAGCCTAGTGTATAAGGGCCCCAAAATGAGAAAATTGTCACCTTTCTCACTCAACATTTTGTGCTCAACTTTTTAGCGTATGTGTGCTCAAAAGTGTGAGTCTGAGATCTTTCCCTTTGTGATCTCACAAGAGGGACGTGGACAAGAACCACCCATGAACATTTAAAGGTTCAGACACAGAAGCAGCCCATTCTCATTAGAGCTTCCTAGAGCCACATTTGGAATGACTGAAACGAAGGGCCAAGGCTGAATTTGGGGCAATACCTCTGACACCCATATGAAATAGTTGAAAAAATATACAATATAGAACCTTTAACATATTAGGACATAAAAAAAAAAACCACTTGGTTCTTATACGTTCCTAGAATTTGAATGGACAACAGGTAAAATTTTATGTTGTGTCATTTGAAGCTAGAATGCAGAAGTATTATGTAAAAACTTTGTGAAATTGATCAGTTTGTAGAGTTACCTTGGTAACAATTACTTCAGTTGTTTTCTTTTTTAGTTGTTTCTTCTTATTTATGTTATCCGTTTCTGACATCAGTGTGGAGGAGATTCGACTCCCTCCTCTTACAGCACTGCCTTCAAACCGTAGCTGTCAGAAAGATGGCTTCACTTAAGAGTCTACTATTGTTTGGTGTAGAGAGAAGTTGATGGTCTTGTCAGTGGTTGCAAGATGGCCAGGTCCTGAGATTTTAAAATAGGCCCAAATAATTACCTCTTTACCATTGTGCTTAACAGTTGGTGTTTGTGCTAAGATGCTGTGTGGTTTTCACTGAACTTAGCGCTATGTATTCTTACAAACATATCTACTTTGGTATCTTCTGTCCAAAGGACAGTGTTACCGAAGGCTTGAGGCTTGTTAAGATGCAGCTTTGCAAACCTAAGCTTTGCTGCTTTGTTGAGAGAAGAGACTTTTTCCTGGCCCTTAGATACAAACAAGGTATATGTGTTCTGTCTTTTTCTAATTGTACGTTATGAACTTTACACATATGGCAAGCTAATGGAGCCTTGTAGAGTCTGAGTTTTTTTATTTATTTATTTTCAGTTTCTTTGATTACATAAGTTTAAGAAAGATGGACTTCAAATTCTTTGGAAACAATCTTATAACCTCTCAAAGATCAATACGCAGCAGCAATCCTTCCTATAGGAGGTCTTTCTCTCGTATTTTTGATGTTGATTGTCACACACACGTCTTTTGTTCTGCTGATTCAACATATTAAATCTGTGTTAAATCAGAGAAAAAGCTCACAATGTAATGTTGTAATGTGCAGTGAATAAATGCATAAAGAAGAAGATGACAGTGTTGACGCAAAGGCAAATGTCTAAACTCATTTATCATCCTGATTTCTCCAAGGAAGGCCAGATTTTCACATGTGAAGTGAAAAAGCCTTAGACCAAATGAAAAAAAAAAAAACAAGAGCAACCAGCCTTGTGGAACAATACTGAAAATAAAAACATACACACTAATGTGTTGCCTTTTATCTGCTATTTATATTTTTTAAAAATGCAGTTGTCCAGTTTCTCCTTACACATATTGCAGTTCCTTTAGCACTGGTGAACTAGGTTTTCTGTACAAACAGAGAATACATGGCCTGGCCGGCAGTTGGAAGTCATCTTTGTGATGGGTTAGCTTGTTTTTCAGATGCTGCCAACATGCAAAGAAAAAGTAAGTCTTTCTTATACCTCCTGTTTTTTATGTGATCATAAGCAAGGAAGTTTATTTGTAAAGCACATTTCATGTACAGGACAATTCAAAGTGCTTTACATAAAAGATTAAAAGCATTACAGATATTAAGAAACAGTAAGGCAGCAGCAAGTAACAAAAATCACAATAAAATCATAAATTACATTAAAGTTATTAAAAGCAAGAGAAGTTAAAAAGTTGTCATGCAGATCTCATGCATAGGCGCATGAGAGAAGAAATGTTTAAAACCTGGATTTAAAAGTGTCTACATTTGATGAAAGTTTAATCTCCACTGGCAGTTTGCTTGCAGCATAACAGCTAGCTAAATGCTGCTTCTCCATGTTTACTCTGGACTCTGGTCTGGACTACTTGACAGATCTAACTGACTTGGATCTAAGAGCTCTGCTAGGTTTATATTCTCTGAACATATCACAGATGTATTCTGGGCCTAAACCATTTTGGGATTTGAAAACAATCAGGAGGGTGTTAAATCTATTCTGTGACTAACTGGAAGCCAGTGTAAAGATTTAAAACTGGTGTGATGTGTTCAGATCTCTTAGTCCTGGTTAAAACTCTAGCAGCAGCGTTTTGGATGAGCTGCAGATGTTTAATGCTCTTTTTAGGAAGCCCTGTTAAAAGACCATTACCATTACTACTGGAAAATAATGCATGGATGAGTTTCTCCTGGTCTTTCTGGAAAGCTGACCTTTTAATTCTGTTGATGTTTCTGAGCGGGTAAAAAGCTTCTTAGTGACAGCTTTAATCTAGCTGCTGAAAGTTAGATCTGAGTCTATCAACACTCCAAGGTTACAAACTTGGCCAGTGATTTTAAGAGCCTGACTCTCCAGGTGTTTAATATCGCTGACCCTCTTCTCTTTGCTACCAAACAGAATAATCTCAGTTTTGTCTTCATTTAATTGTAGAAAATTCTCTCTCATCCAGGTGTTTATTTGCTCCAGACACTGACACTAAGTCTATTGGGCTGCAGGCATCTGGTGACAAAGACACATGAAGTTGTGTATCATCTGCATAACTTTGATAATTAATGCTAAGGTTTTGTAATTTTTGACCCAAAGAAAGCATATACAAGATGAACAGAAGAGGTCCAATGACTGACCCCTGGGGGACTCCACAAGTCACAGCCACTCATTAGGATTCATACCTCCCGATCGTAACAAAATAACTCTTCTAATAGGACCTTAACTAGTAAAGGACCGCTCCTGAAAGTCCAACCCAGTTTTTCAGCCCATGCAACAGGATTCTGTGATCTACAGTATCGAATGCAGCACTGACATCCAGCAGAACCAGGACTGATACTTGACCAGAATCAGTATTCAACCTAATGTCATTTAGCACTTTGACCAAAGTGATGAGGTCAGAAGCCGGACTGAAATTTATCAAGATTTCCACTTTTATTTAAAGTCATTAGGCTGGTTAAATACAACTTTCTCAATAATCTTGGATATAAAAGAATGGTTAGAGACAGGTCTATAGTTGTTTATTATAGAGGTGTCTAGAGTCATTTTCTTTAGGAGTGGCTTAATGGCAGCTATCTTTAGTGACTTGGGGAAAATGACTGACACCAGTGCGCTGTGGGAGATCACTTTTTACTGATGTAAAAACTGTTTTTAAAAAGTCAGATGGTATAATGTCCAGAACATATTAAATGGTGACATAACATCAGAATTATTTCCAGGTTTTAGACACAGTATAGGATTTTTGTATGACTGTGTGGCATTAATATTTTGTCTAATTGTTTAAATTTTTTGTTAAAAAAGTTACCAAATTGGTTGCATATCTTAATGGAAAGGAGCTCTTGGTTTATCTGTACAGAAGGATTTGTATGTTTTTCAATCATAGCAAACAAGCACGAGTTTTCCTGCATTCCCTTTTTCGGTTTGTGACCACAGTGGTGTACACAGCAGTTTGTTTTTTCAAATTATCTTGTTAATTCAGAATAAAAGAAGTTTGTTGTTTTTTAAGCATTTTTTTAAATGTGGGAATATAAAAATAAACAAATCACATTAGGAAAGGAAAGAAGCGCAGGAGGGAGCTAGAAAGCAAGAGAGCAAGAGAAATCTTCTGCACGCTACTGCTTTTGCTTATCTAGTAGATTAGATTCTCTTTGACTCAGCAGCACCATCTATAGAGATCAACTCATGTGTGGCTAAAATGTGAGCATTAAGAGTTATGGCACTTTTGATTGTCACATTCTGCATATGCAATGACAAAGCATCAAACAAGTTTAGAGAAAAGATTTAGAGAAGGGAGTGGAGGGAAGATGGGGTTAATGTGATGCAAGGAGCAGAATGAGTCTGTAATTATTTTTTTTCAGCTCAAACTTTTATCTCTGACTGTGACCCTAATAAACAGATGACACGTATACACACTCACAAATGCACATGCAAATCTACACTATGTGAACACACACAATCACACATATACAGTGTGATGAAAGTGTTACCTCAGCATTTTCCAGCTAAATGTCCTCATTAGCCTAGTTGCACATGGCTGCCTGGGAAAACAACAAAGTCAGCTCCAGAAAGCAGAGAGCATTCATCTAAGAGGCTGTCAGAGACAGGGAGCAGAGGAATCAGCAGCACTACTAGAAACTCATGGCAGCATTATTTTCTCTTAGACTGACTTACTCATTACATAGATTTATTTTACTGTGTTTGTCTTATAACTCTTTTAGCTTTTTGTCATAAATAGCCCAAATAAAAGTTGTCATAACAAACATTGACCAACTATTTCAGTTAGTACTGCTGCAAGTGCTAAAAAGATATATTTATTCCATTTCACTCTGGTATTTATTACCTTTAAATTCACCTTATTGAGACCAGAACCATATAGTTTGTACTATAGTAGTTTTGTTTTCTCAACACAGTATTTGTTTAAAACTTAACCACCTCACCGCGAAGAACACATTCACAATGCTGACCCACACTCACACGACACCTTTACCACTGAAAACTGAATACGCAATGTACCATGCAGAGATGAGTGATGTTTTCAGAAGACAGTTGCTGTCCTGATTTAAATTAATTACTTCCGTTGTTATTGTTATACCCATATTGTATGTACAGCATTCCAATTAAAAGAGCGGGAATAATCACCAGTTTGTTGCAAGTCTTAGATCAACCTGTCATACACACCTTCAGGCTGTAATAAACAAACTTTGAAAAAAAAAGCTCTCAGGCACTTTTGACCAAAGACTATCCAACAATCTGTCAGGTACCTTCCACGTCTAACTGTTGCCAAACACTTCTGGCCAGTCATGGTGTGGACAGAGAACATTCAGTGTGCAGCCAGTATGCAGTGCTGGGACAATAGCAACATATTCTTCGGATTGTGGGGTGGGATCTTTGTGGATTGGACTTAATTCACACAGAGGTCATCATATCCCATCAGATTGGTATTAGGTGGGTTTGGAGGCCAGACAAACTCATCAGACTCTGTGTTGTTTGAAATCTTTGCTGAGCGCAGCTGTCCTGCTGTGGGATGCTGTTTAGGTAGGTGGAAAGCCTCAAAATAATATCTGTGAATGCCAGGATGCAGGTATTTTCCAGTAGAACATTGTAATTAGAAGTCATGGTTTTACTCACTTTACCTGTCAGTGGTTGTAATGTTATAACAAAACAGGACATGAACAAACTGTTTAAAAGTGTGCAGTTTAATAATGAGACAGAAAGAGAGAAAAAGAGGAAAACTGTTTCTATTTGATCATAGACACTCTGACAGTTTGATCAGAGAAGGAACTCCTGTACAAACTATTAACTGTTCAATTCCCTCACTGGTAGATTTCCTAAGTGTATGTACTAAGACATGGTTGATTTGTTGTTATTCTGCAGCACCAAACTGGAAAGCTCAGCCTTTTAAATTATTTTCCTGGAAGGAAAATGTGCTGCACAATCAACCATAGTCAAAGTCGAAGCTTTGTGTGTCACCGAATGTGACATGACCATCAGATTCAGTTCAACAGTTTCTTGTAGAAACTGCTCGGGAGTGTTGTTTAGTGTTTGTGAATGGTCCAGCTTCAAGTAAAACTACAGGCTTATGTTTGGAGCCATGAAACGTATGGTTTCAAATGAACAAAGGACTGAAAACAACCATAAACATACAACACATAAGCCAAAGAGAGGAGAAAGAGACTGTGTACTGCTGTGTGTTTCACTAATAAAATGTTACACAAATTGTTCTTTCCTAAAAGTGATGGTGCAGGAGCAAAGACCCCTCACTGTCTGTAAATTAGATCTTTGGAGACTTCTTGATCTTTGATGTCTAAACTACATGCTGGGGTGAGAAGGGCAACAGGAGTGTTTCTTATCCTACGAGTGGAACAAGGATACAGTGATTTTCTCCAGGCAAGATTAGATGTTTATATGTTTTGTTTCACACAATAAGATAAGTATATAACATGAGTATATATGTAATTCTTGCTGTTTGACTTCGAGGAGTAAAGGTTGTTATGAAATTAACATTAGCAGTGGAGATTAATCAATTAGGCCTGGCCCACAGACTGTGGGGGTGAAACAGCAGCATAATTATGTATTTTGATAAATCTGGTAATTATTGCAACAAATTTGGCTTTTGGCATATTTTCAAAAGGCTATATTTTGTTGTATAATATAAGGAAAGCTGATATGAAATAGGAAAATTGTGAGTTCTGGAAATACAACCTTTGAGTTTACGTCAGACAGGAAACAACTAACCAGTAAAGAGAGTTATTAAGTTATAAAGTTGATATCTGTTATTTTTAATCTCTACGAAACAGTCACAGACGTGAACATGTAAACACACAACGCATGTACACACAACGGAGATGGGATATTAATGGGGAAAAACTAGTACTTGTATTCAGGGTTTTTGACTCTGCCACCACCAGTATAGTAAATGCTTTTGTCAAAAAACTCTTTCTTACTATTACAGAGATGACTTTTGCAGTGATTTGCTTATAATAGCGTTAACCATCCATTTTTAATCCTTGGAAAAATCTATATATAATTTAATCCCTAAAATGATTGCCTCATTTATATATATATTATTCAAGCTTTTAGATTATTCGTGGAGTATAACAGACATACATAAATGTCATACAAACAATAAGAACAAAAACACATTTTACTTGCAGCATACTATGTAATTTACACCAGAAGAGGAATTGGGAGTAAGTATAGACAATGCTAATTGAAAATAAATGGGTTCATTCACTATACTGCACTTCACTGTAGGTTATTTGCAAAAAAATTAATAAAATAAAATAAATAAATAAATGATTAATAATAAAAACAATAATATTAATAGAAAAAAGCACAACATATTCTGAGTCAAGGAACTGAACTTTGTATGTAGTGCAGTGAACAGATTTCATATAATCCTAGACATATTTGTAAAGTTGATTTACATGAGTGAAATATGTGGTTGAACTGTGTGTTTTGACTAAAAAAGAAAATTCAGTCTGTTATAGTTAAACAGCAACTATAATACTACAGCTGCTGGGTAGTACAACAGTTATGTCAAATCCCAGGTGTATTGGAATAACTGAGGCAATGAGAGGTTAAAGTCATTATTTTAATTCACTACCGTTCACTAATGAGTCCAAATTTACATTTACAAACACTGCAGTATATTACAAATAATCATTAACTGCAAAATGTATTTAGAGTATATTATTCCTTTCTCACATCTTTGCTCTCACATGCATTTGTGTCTTGTGAAAAAAAAAAAACAAGCTTGTTTGTACACACCGTAATTTATAAGCCCATAAAGCATTATTTAATATGGGTAAGTGCACAAACAAAGTCTGTGTTGTAACAGTTTTCAGTGTCAATGATTCATGATTTAAAAGTAAATGATTTTACATCATGGAGGAGAAATATATTTACTTAGAACACAATTAAAAAGTACATTGTCTTTACCGAGACCCAGTGGTGGCATGATAATTGAGTTATTTATTCATATTCATTACTCCATAATGTGCTGTATATATAATCTGTGAGTGCTGAGCTGGAGACACAAACAAGCTCCCAGTGAATTTTTTTAATTGGCCTGGTCTATTTCCATTTCAACAAGAGGTCCCCTCCTCTCCTTCCCTCTCCTCCTTTCTCTTCTTTTGTGCCCTCCACTTCTCTCAAGCTGTCCTGTCTGCTATTTGACACTTTGGCTCCCACTTTGCTTCCTGTTAGTGGATCGGCTAAGTCCATAATTTGGAGCCGAGCATGATGGAGATGACATTGAACGTACGGATGAACGTGTGAGTTTGTGTGGGACTGGATGCAGTAGGACTAAACTAACACAGGAAGTCAGAGGAGGAAGAGATGTGAAAGATGAAAGGAGAGACATGAAAGGAAATGGGACGAAGAGAGAAAAGTTTTGATTTCATCACTACAAGTGGAACTCGGCAACCGAGATGAGATGTATTTCTGATGAGAAGAACATCAATGACTGACACCATAAAAACTGTTATTCAATGTTGTTTGGAAAAGGGATATTTTAATCCTAATATGAAGACTGTTTTGTTTAATTTTGAGAGTTTTAACCCCCGTTTTGGGATCTAGATAAATTTTAACTAAAGAGATTTAAGTTTGTACCACTATTATAATTAGCCATTCAGAGATGTGGGCCCCTGCAGAAGCGAAGAGTAAGCAGATTATCTTAGTGTATTGTGTTTAAAGTAAACTATAACTGTCAGTAAAGCAGACCTGATGAGGGACGTATCAGCTGAAATTATCTCTAAAAAGTGTAAACATAAAACACTCGTTTATTGTGTAAGTAAGATATTTATAAGGTATTTTAGTTTTGAATAGTTTCGTAGTTAAAGGGGGAAGGCACAAACCTCATCCCAACAAACAGTAGCTGCAAGCTTCTCTATTTGTTAGTAATGAGGTAACCCTTTACCTCATTATCTCATTTTACTTTTATTTAAAGTATATATATATATGGCTGAGCCATATATGGGCGACATGGCTCAGCAAGGTAGAGCGGTCGTCATATAGCCTGAGGGTTGCCGGTTTAATCCTCGGCCAAGTCGAGTTCATGTCGAGGTGTCCTTGGGCAAGACACCGAACCCCTAATTGTTCCTGATTGGTCGTGGTTGAGTGCCTTGCATGGCAGCTTCCACCATCAGTGTGTGAATGTGATGTCTACTGTAAAGCGCTTTGGATGAAAGCGCTATATAAGTACAGAGCATTTATTTTAAAAAAGAAATTGCCATTGAAACCTTTTATTTTCACTTTAAGAACAACAAAGTTATCTGCACAAATGATGTAAACAAAGAAAATCCAGTTAACAGATGATGTTTTGAAAATGTAAATGAAGCATCCGTATTAATCAAACTGTAATTAAACTAAAGCGTGGGCTTTAAAGCAATAATATTAAGTTGTTTGTTTTTTGTCAAACCTCTATCTCAATCCTCCCCTTCCTCCAATATCAGACCGTTTGTTCGTAACCCCCCCTCCCTCTCCCAGGCAGAGCCTTTGTGTGCTCTGCTATTCTTCGCGCCGCCCCTGGCTCAGACATATGGCACTCTCCTTTTTGCTATTGTCATCCATTAACACAGTTGTCAGTGGGAATTACAGATGCATAGCGCAGCATGCAAGGCTGTGCTTTAGCTTCTGATGTAGCAAACAGAACAAGGCAGGGAAGGATGGAAGTAGCCTTTATAGACCAAGAATGGAAATCTGTTATACTGCTATTTAAATATTTCTTCTGACAAACAAAAAAGCTTTGTAAATATACTGTGAATATAATTTTTTTAATGATGACATTCTTTAAATGTCCAGAATTGTATGAAAGTCCCGGCTTTGCTTTGTTAAAGGACTTAATTCAGCTTTCTTTCCTAATAAAGTTTTACCAGAATCTACACACAATTGAACACTTGTATCTGTACAATAATCTTCCTCAGCAGCTTTGCTGGTTTTAACACAATAAACTCTTAGTGAAGATAGAGCTACAACTTACAACTTATTAACATCTTCATGTCTATCCCAACCAAAACAATGTTGCTCTGCCAATGACACACATTAGTCACATTGGACATGTTGCACAGGGAATATTCATTTAGAACAAAATAAATTTATTCAAAGAATCAAGTGAAAATCTAAAGTCTAAGTGCTTTTCTCACCTTAGGGAACTGAGGTTTAACATTGTTATACGCCATTGGTTCCACTCTTCAATTCCTCATGAATTAAGACATTTAAAATATGAAATAAATGGATTTTTATGCTAAACACTCTTAACACACTCAGTAATCAGAGGGCAATTATTGTAAGGGAAAGATGAAAGATAAGCAAAAATAAAAAAGGAAAATTAAACAAAAGCATCATTACAAAAGGGACTTCATCTTTTGAGGTTACCACAATGACCCATGTATTTAGGCCTGACACCATTCAGGACCTTGGAGACGATGAACAGGATTTAAACTATCTACACACAGTTAGTCAACACAGTGATTTAAGGACTGCTGTAATGTGGTCTCTTCTGCTGGATGAGCTGCAGAGGTTTTTTTTTCATTGAGACGTGTAAAGGAACCATCTCTATAATCTAACCTATTGAAGTGGTAACCTCATCCAAGGCCAGTTCCAACTTATCTGAGCTCAGAGGCTTCTGGAATCAATCATCATACATGTAGTGTAGTCAGACATATTGGGTATTTTTATTTATTTTTTAAAACAATGGATGGTACGTGACCAAAGACACAAAGGACCAACCAGACGGTTATCAGCAACAAGTCCAAAAGCCAGGTTCTGTAATTATATGAAGTGCCCTTGGTACTTTAGGCCATCATGTTCTTCAAGTCTAAAAGGGCTCCTGGGACCACACAATGTTCTACTATTATTAGAATGACATACCATTTGAATTTTTTTTTTTGCTTTGTACAATTTCTTGTTATTTTAGGACATCTTAGCATTACATTAAAAACATTAGAAATTAAGTTAAATTGACAAAAAGCTTGCATGAGATGTGTTCACCATCTTATAAGCTTGAGCTTCATCATCAAATTCTTTTAACTGTGCATAGTGAAATATGAAAAATAGAAGAAAGGTTTAGTTAGAATCAAGACATGACAAATATAATTAGAAGCATCTATCAGATCCCTACAGTTTGTCAGTTTGCATCTTCTCTGTTAATAATAGACTTGATTATGGCAAGTTTGATTAGATTCCATACAAAATCCCACCATGAACACACGCACATGCACACTTGCTTATACTGCCACTTCTCCAAAGTTCCAATTAAAGTGCTTGTGATGACAGACTTCAGGGTGTGATGTACAGTATTACACAGTAGTCAGTATCAAATTCACAATGTGTGTGTGATGGAGATAGAGATAACTCGTCTATAATAATCAGTCCATGGGGAATGGCAGAGCAGAAAGCTGTGACAATGTCCGCCAGCTAACTGTCAGTTACACAAGCACACCTATGCGCACTGAAACACAAACATACACACACCAACGCTAATCAAATCATAGAATTGTTACATCTGATCCCATGCATAAAAACTATTTGGATATGCTTTTCCTTCTTATTTGTTGCATGCTGTAAAGATGGGATCTGTGGTATTTGTCAGGTATTATAAAGCATTTGAATGAGAAGAAGCTTTTTATTGACAGCATCACAGCTGATCTCTAATCTTCAGCATAAAAGAAAGAGGTGTCTGTGGCTGCAGCAGCAGCGATGCAGGACAGATGCCACGTTGTAAAGCAGGCTGACTGAACATTAGACAGAATAGGAGACGATCCAGCATGATGACAAACAGACAGACACTCAGATGTTGTGTTCACATCTACTCTACATTATCTGCAAGTCTTGATTCTGTTTGTTCTCCTTGTCAGTGAAGAGTTTGCTAAGTATTGTCAGATTGTACTTTGTTTCTTTTTTATTTTTAGTGATTTGTTATGACAAGATATCTTTAATCTTCCAATTCTATCCCATCTATAGCCCTTTTTCATTTCCCCCCTCAAACAAGGTGAAGGCAAAATCTGTGTCCATAACTTGATAAATAACTACATTTGATATCATGTATTTTGGAGTTTGTTAAAGAAATACACATTAGAGATCTTTGCAAATCAAAGTTGTGTGAACTGGAGTACAGTAAATTCATTGTCATGTTCAAGAAACGAGAT
Source organism: Rhadinocentrus ornatus (assembly GCA_037177495.1). Lineage (NCBI taxonomy): Eukaryota > Metazoa > Chordata > Actinopteri > Atheriniformes > Melanotaeniidae > Rhadinocentrus > Rhadinocentrus ornatus. Next base: position 16,543,535 of record JBAMHW010000006.1, read on the forward strand.
GTTTCGAGCTTCATGACATGATGCATAATCCTGCTGGAAGACCCACCAGAGAGCGGTATACTGTGGAAATAAAGATATGGACAAGCTCAGCAACAATACTCACTGTTGCTGTGGTATTTAAAAATTGCTTAACTGGTACTAAGCACCAAAAATGTGCTGAGAAAATATCTCCCACTCCCTTACACCACCAACAGCAGCCTGAACTGTTGATACAAGACAGGATGGATCCAAGCTTTTATGTTGTTCACACCTTACTCTGACCCTTTCATTTGATTGTCACAGCTGAAATTCAGACTCATTAAACCCGGCGACGTTATGCCAGTGTGGTTTTCTGCTGCTGTAGTTCATCTGCTTCAAGGTTTAATGTCTTGAACATTCAGAGATGGTACACTACATACTTGGTTGTAATGAATAGTTATTTGGGTTCTGGTTGCTTTTCTATCATCTCCAACCAGTCTGCCTGTTCTCCTCTGACATCTGACATGGCCGTTTCAACCAGACAACTGCTGCTTACTGGATATTTTCTCTTTTTTTAGACCATTCTCAGTAAACCCTACAGATAGTTGTTATGTGTGAAAATCCAAGTAGATGAACAGTTTTTGAAATACTTAGACGAGCCTGTCTGGCACCAACAACAATGAACAATCTTCTCCATTCTGATGCTCAATTTGAACTTTAGCAAGTTATCTTGAACATGTTTACATGTCTACATGCACTGGGCTGCTGCTATGAGATTTGGGTTAACAAGCATTATTATTATTATTATTGTTATTATTATTATTATTATTATTATTATTATTATTATTATTATTATTATTATTATTAT
>JBAMHW010000006.1:16544460-16561409 GCA_037177495.1 Rhadinocentrus ornatus
TAAATAAATAAATAAATAAATAAATAAATAAATAAATAAATAAATAAATAAATAAATAAATAAATAAAAAAAATAAATAAATAAATAAATAAATAAATATAGATAAACACTATTTATTTAGCTTTAAAAGGCGTGTGCATGCACTGACATGCAAATATGACTGGACTGACTTCTACAACACAGATCACATAAGCAGAAAATTAGACCAATAAAAGCCCACAGTAGCATCTTTATAATCTACCATCAATAAGTCATTGCTGGTAAATTACATTAGAGATCATTGTAATTGGAACAAAGATGTGTATTCCTGCCCTCAATCATTTGAAGATGACAGTTAAAGCCTAATTTAAGTTCATAACAGAGTAATGGCCACCCAGACAACGAAAACTCCACCAATGACCTAACTAAAAGGCAGAGTTACTTCCACTTCTTGATCTTCCTAAGAAATAAGGCAGCTCACCACTCCAAAATGGAGGTGTGGGGCCAAGAGGAGAAAGTAGGAATATGGGTTGCATTCATTTGTCTGAATTATTAAAAATACAACATTTTTGATTATTTGTCTGTCATGGTTAATATTAGAGGAGATGAGAGGACTTGAAACAGCATAAAAGCAAACAAAGCAAACATTCAAGTTAAAACGCACCAAACAATGCAGAAAAGTGTAAAACAGATGCAACCATCACTGATGCTTTAATCTCAGTGACTTTGTTAGAAAGCTATTAAGATCTGGAATCTTTGACCTTTAATGTTAATCCCAACATATTATGGGCTTATTTTCCAGCTTGCAGAGGAAATCATCATGCTGGGGAGAAATCAAGCGTTCGTTCTTGAAATTACCGGTGACCCTGATGCATGAATACATACACATACAGTACACACGCAATACAAAGTTGACAGCACACCAACATGGAGCGATACAGTATACGAACAGATGTACAACGAGCACATGCTGATGCACACATGTACATGCACAGATGGACACATCGACACATGTGCCCCTTTCTTAACCCACCACCCTTCACTCTGCAGCTTTTATTGCTAGAATTATTGCTTGTAGTTCACACATGAAGTGGGATCAACAAATCGTGTTGATCACCACATTTCCCTCTTTATTTTAATTTATTAATTAATTAAATTAATTAATAACTAATATTAATTACTAAAACACAAATAAAGGTAATTTCCAGCCTTTGTCCATCAGAAGAACCTTTTAAGCATAGAAAAACGAAAAAAAGACAACTGCTGTTTAAATTATTAAATCTTAAAGAAAAACTTAAGAATTACACCTTTTACTCAAAAGAAAATGTTCCACTGATCAGAAAGCAATTGATTAATAAACTATTTAAATTTAGTCACTATTTTCTATTTTATTTGAAAGGGAAATATTCCACATTATTGAACATAAGTGAAACACACAATATGTAAATATGCATAGCAGCTAATTTGCATCTGCTGTTCCTTTGGCAGGTCTCAAACAACTACAACATTACACATATATAAACAATGCAAAAAAATGTACAATGCAAGCTGGGCCTAGTAAATATTCTATAAAGTGTATCATTTAAATTTCAATATATATATTTAATTTCTCAAGTACATGAGGTTGGAGTGTAATTTTAAAAATATAAGATAACACAAGTTATGTGCAGAACACCAGCAGATAATCCCACAGGCAGCACAGTCCTGTAAAAATGTGAGCCATCAGCTGCTGTGGCCACTTGTAAAGAGAAGGACGGAGGAGCGATGACTTTCAGAATGTGGAGATGTCTCGTCTGCTTGACCACACATCAGTCGAGTAATATTTGGAGATGATCATTATTAGTATTAACCCATACAGTATGCACATCAAATCAGTGCTTCTAAGGTTTCCTGCTCACCAAATAGAAGGACAAATGGAAAACAGTTTCTCTTATATGAATGCTCACTTTATTATGTGTGAAAATTTATTATTTTTATTATTATAAAATATATGTAAAATTATTATTTTATTATTTTAATCATTTTGTTGTTTCTACTAATTAAACAGTAGGAATTACAATTAGTCTGAAGAATTACAATTATCTTCCAGTTTCAGTGACACACATTTAGGTCCAACCTCCTCCTTGTGTTTTAAAAGATACTGTGGTGTGCTGACTGAATATGGTAGAGGCAAATGCAGTGAAGAGGAGAACTCTAAAAGTCACTTAGAATTTGGAGAGGTACTTTAGTCAAGGTCATTATTGTACTGAGTCTATGCATGTGTGGATGTAATCCTGCTTTTGTGCATAAACTGCATCTGTGTGTGTGTGTCTAGCGAGTAGAATAATGCAGCCATTTTCTGCTATTTCAGAGTGCAGTTAAACCATTAAGTGTCTAACAGAGGTGCTGACTGTAGATTACAGACTCTAAATCTGAGTGTAGAATTATGAGGCTATTCTGCTTCAGAAAACTGTGTCATTGTCCTCGTCAAAAAACGGAGCAACATACACCCACAGCAAACAAGAAGTAGCATCTTGTGGTAGCTCTTCCAGAAAACATCCCAACAGAAACATACAGTGTTAATTGTCCATTGCTCTGGAAATAAATGTCATTATGTGAAGGCATATGACAGCAAAGACTTCTCCTGACTCTTGACTGTTTACACGGGTGTAGTATGTTGTAAGCCAGAAGATGAGAGGTTCAACTAAAAGGGTTAAATCCATACAATCCTCTCCAGTGAATAATCCTTTTAAAATAAGATGTTTCAAGGTTCAAGTTTTCAACTCAACTTTTCCTGCTACAGCTTAGAGTTGCCACAGCAGGTCCCCTCTATTACTGCCTCTTACCTGGTGAATAAACTTGATTAAAATTAATATACTCTGTAAATTTGCATATTTATTTAACTCTGTACCATTGCTCGGCTGAAAAAAATTGTTTGTTTCACTAGATTTGATTATCACGATACAAGTTTGATGATTTAAATAAAGAGACATGGGGGCACGGGTGTCCAAAATATCCACCATTTCTGAGCTGCTTCCCTTTTGGAGTCACTTTCATCTTAAGGGGTGAAATAATGCCAAGTTATTGTATTTCCAGCACTACTTGGCTCAATGCTTTGTCAATCTGTGCTTAATCAATGGACAAACCAGTTGTGCCAAGTTCAAGAGGACCTCTGGCTACTGAAAAATGTCTCATCTGAGTTCTGTTACCATCTTAGCATCACAAGACTGGAACAGAGGAGACATCAGATGGTGCAAAGGCATGTTCAACGACAACAGTTATATTTCTTTCAACCACCTGTCAGAGGAAGTACTCACACTGTCCTAATGTGATTTCTTAAAGAGCCTGTACCTAACCTTGTTGACACATTTCTTTTATTTGGCAAGTAATTAGACTCTCAACAGTAAAACATCCACTTTAGAAGCAAGAGTCAAACAGCTTGAGATAAACACCTTGGACCAGTTGTTCAAAAACTTAATCCGGATAAAAGCTATCCGTTTTATTTTACTACACTGACAGGCTTAATAGGAGCCTATCCCTATGTTAACCTCTTTATCCCTGTAACGGTTAAACAAGTCAGGTGCAAAATACAAATATAAGCATGACCACCGAATAAAAAGTCAATTTTTTGATCAGCTGTTAGTTGTACCGCACTTTCTTACTGAAGTCTGCCTTGTAATCCTGCCCTCTGTTGGGATCAGGATAATCCTGTTTTTTAGATCAAAGTTATCCGGATTCTGCTCAAAAGTTTTGAACAACCCAAACTGAGGGTTTTATCCGGATAACAACCAGGATTGGATTACGTGATCCAAGCGGATTTTGGAAACCGGATTTCAGTTTTGAACAACCCATTTTCAAGATTTAATCCAATGGATGACCGAAATCCGAACGTATTATGTTTGAACAACTGGCCCCATAGCATCACATTTCAGTGCACATGATAGCGCTTTTTAAAATATGATATGAGATTCTAGTGCAATATTTTGGAGGACTTGCTTCTGTGGAAACTTGGAAAATGGAAGTAAAGCTTGATGAAAAAGAGAGAAATGTTTCCTTTATGATGTGGTTAAATTATGGTGTTTTTCCAACTTTATCTAATAATTTGGGTTTTGAACCCTAATCTACCCACAAATTCAAACTAAAATATAACATTCCCACTTTTGGTAAAAGTCTTCTTGTAAGTAATCTGGATGTTAATACATTGTCATCCTGCAGGGGTCTTCTTTCTAACAGGGTTTATGCAAGCCAACACGGCAATGTTTTTTCTCTAAAACTGAAACGGCCGAGTGTATCAGCCAGGTATGTAACATTTTCCCTACATCAAACCTGAAATGCATGAGGCATCTTCATTGCCCTTATGTACATTAAACCAACATTGCTGAATTTTAGCAGATATTTCAAACTTTGGTGCCCTCTCACAAAGGCTAATTCAGCATCCATCTTGTATCCTGTCTCTTCTCTGAACTTTCTCCAGCCAGTAAAAGTTGGTCTGATGTCGACTCGTCTTATCTCTTGTGCTGTCACTTTATCTGCCTGTACCTGGCTTCCTCTGATAATGTTTTCTGACGTTTTTCTTTTTTTTTGTTCTAGATATTTTGCTCTTGACAACCTTTTGAACCCTTCCAGAACACATTTAAAACATTTCATGACTATAATGTGTGTGTGTGTGTGTGCATGCTTATTTTTTCACTCTATGTGTTTAAAAAATTGCTTATTAATAAATAAATAAGAAAAAAAAAACAATGTGGCATATGCCTGATCAACTTTAAGAAATATTGTTGAATGCATTTAAAAAATTAGCCAAGAAATATCAGGTAAGAATGGTTTTGAAGGGCAACCACTGCAGACTTACTGTTGGACTTATTTCTTAACTACTTATTCCCCCCCCAAATTATAATGTCCTAAATATTCCTATTACAAAGACTAAATAAAAATTTTAATGCATCTGAAAAGTGTCATTATGGTGGTGAAATTTTGTATCATTTTGTAATGAAAGTGCATTTACTAGATGTCATGGCCTAAATGATTCATAAAACAGATTTACTGTCAGATATAAGGTCAAAATAAATATATAAATAAAAGTAAAAAACAAAACAAAAAAAAAAACAGCACATGCATATAAAAGTAGGTCTTGATTGTTAAAGCTGTTCGTATTATTTTCCAAAAGGTCAGGATCCTGCTTTGAAGAACAGCGTAGTCCTGCAAGCATTGCTTCCACAGAACATGTGTTGAATATGGAATCTGCTGCAATAAACTGTGACCATATATAATGAATTCTCTCATGAAACCATTTGCAACACAACAGACGTAATGCTCCACTCTGCACTAAAGTGTGATTAAATAATAAGTTGAGTGTTACAAAACCACTGGAGATGAGGATTCCTCACAGGCTGAATGAGGTCAGGAGTGGCTGTGTGCTAATGGTGCATATGCACAACACATGTACAATCCATTTAGTGTTGCTGATCAAGGGTTTGGGAGATGACTGATCTTTAGTTCACTTCAACATGCTGGGAGGGAGAATAAAGAAAAAGACAAAAGAGAGTGTGAAAATCCAGTTGGGGAAGGGAAAGAAAGAAAGAAATAGCATGTGTGAGCCTCTAACCACCAGCTGACACTCTTCATCTGCTGTGTTGTGTCTGCATGCCTGTTTCACCATCAGAGTGCTGTGGGTTTGTCTGAATATATCAAAACAACCGGAAAAACAGAGTGAGAGAAAGACGCAGGGAGGAAAAAAGAGCATTTTCTTAGAGAGACTTCAGCATCAGCTTTCTATCTCACCTTCTCTTTCCTTCATTTCTCTCTGTGTAATATCATTTCCCCTTTCTGTCCTCCTTTTATCACTCTGTACCCCCCACCCCCCCACACATACGTTCACACACACACACACACATCCTATCCTCTCAGAAGCTTGAGTAGGGAGTTGGGAGCAAAAGGCAGGAGACAGACAAGATAAAAGCTGCTTCCTGATTCTTCAGCTCTCAGCTTCTCTGCTGTCAGGCAAGAAGACAGCTAGTCAAGACAGAGAATTTCCTACTAGATGTATCCCAACACAGCTGCTGTCGCTAACAGGCAGAGAGAAAGGAGAAGAAGAAGATGAGAAAGACAGATGGACAGATTCAGAGACAGAGAGATGGTAGACAGGTAGGAAAAAAAGCAGACAAAGATTATCCTGCAGATGATCTAGGAGACCTTCACCCTTCATATATAAAGGAATAAACAAGAAAACACATTTTATACTATTGTCTAGATCACTAACAGTATTTCATGATTACATGCAACTTTAACAGAGAAGGCAGAAACAAACACAAACATCCTCTAAGTTGTGAAGATTACTGCAATGTCTTTGGGTCTGTGACAACTGGAGGTCACTATAAACAAACATACATAACTCTCAGACATATTCAGTACTGACAAACTCGAACATTTGCTTCTGCCCTCACAGCATCTTTTGAAGCCCTGGCCTCAAGCTTGTCTTGCAATTTGTTTGTTTGACTGCATGGAAAAACTGTCTTCAGCTCTCCAACAGTTTCCTACAAAGCTGGCCCTTGGCATAGGCTGTATGAAATGCTAAGGGCATTGTGATCCACAGGGGGTGCCACAAATGAAGAAAGAAAATTCAAAATTCAAATGTATTGAAACCAATGCACATTAAATATTACATAAACATAACTAAATGACAATTGTGCATTGCAGCTAAATAATGGAGATACATTTTTCTCTGGGTTACTGGCTGCGTTTCTGCTTTCTACCTGCCCTATGTGAGGGAGGGGCGCAAGTCGACAGGTGAGTTGTCCTGAATCTGACCAGGCGTGATCCCAACACTAGTGATCAATAGTTTGTGGATCTCACAGTTTTCACTTGTTAGCCTACTTTGGACTAGTAGCATTGATTATAATCAATCAATAAATATAATTATAGTCAATATAATTCCACCACCCCAGGCATAATTTGCCCCTCTACCAAAGCACAGCCCAGTAACAGCATCAAGACTTACAGCTTCAACAATAGACACCTGTCTAACGATGCTTATCTAAGCTCCAGCTTATTTAAACCTACCAGAGATGTATGCTGGTACAAGAACATCTCAGTTGGCTTCCCATTATGTTGTCACACAACAGCTGTTAAATGATGATTTTGCACCAAGAAAATCTAGAAAAGTAAGATTGTAAAGTGAGTTAGTAGAGGTGTTGTTGAGGCCTTTATTATAATCAACATGCAGACAGATTCCTCTGTTGGAATCACAGTAAATTGCAGTAAATCAATAGTCTCTGAATTCTCTTTCTAATACTTTGTGCATTAGTTAGAGTGTGTTTTTGTGTCTGCACTGATTCAATTTATATAATCTCAATTGTTTTCCTGTTCGGTATTGTGATTTTACATGGAACAAAAACATTCTTCTTTGCAATACCTTATTTAATTTATATTTTATGTTGTTTCCATTGTTTCAGCGGTGTGGCTTAGCAAGGTAGAGCAGTTGTCTTGTAGCCTAAGGGTTGCCGGTTGGATCCTTGGCCAGATCAAGTTCATGTCAAGGTGTCCTTGGGCAAGACACCGAACCCCTAATTGCTCCTGATGGATTGTGGTAGAGCGCCTTGCATGGCAGCTTCCACCATCAGTGTGTGTGAATGGGTGAATGTGATGTCTACTGTAAAGGGCTGTGGATAAAAGCGCTATATAAGTACAGACTATTCTTCAGTTTTATTTAATGTGTTGTTTTTTTTACTTGAATACATACATGCAGCTTCTGTGTAAGTGTATACAGAATGATTGTGAAATTGGCTGCCACATAAGGCGGCGCCAGCTAAAATCTTGGTTAGGGCACCAAATTGGTCAGGGCGGTGCCGGTATCAAGTTAAAAGTGTATGGATGTCTCTTTCCAAAATCTATTTGCTTTATATACTGCTCAAAAAATAAAGGGAACACTTAACACAATGTAACTCCAGGTCAATCACGCTTCTGTGAAATCAAACTGTCCACTTAGGACAGTTAAGCCAGTAGGGCAGTGCCATGATGGTCAGCAGTTTTGAAACTACTGCCGCCTGCAAGGGACAAATAGCACCAGCGTGGCTTCCCTGTGAGCCAGCGCACAGTAATTGATACACAAAAGGAGAAGATAAACAATAACAACAATTAATAATAATTAAAAAATAAATAAATAAAAAAATAATTATTATTGACAAAAATGCAGGACCATGTATATGCAGCAGCATGGGAGCCATTTTCACCATCACCAGAAAAGCAAACGTTCTTGGAGAAAAGGACACTTAAAAGGCAACGTAACCAGATGATATAACAGAAAGAGGACCAACATTATGCTAGACTTCCCTAGGTGAAAGGAGCTCAAGAAGGAGAAAGATTTTAAAAGGGATGCTGAAGTTGCCAGCTTTCTCCTCAACAAGTACTGCCTAAATGAGCCTAAAGCTTTTTCCTTCAGTTTTGTTATACTGTACAGTGTTGCTTGTTACCATGGGCAGCATAACAGTAGATCCTGCTAAAATACACCAACCTTGTTGGTACAAAAGTGGTAGGAGGCTTTTTAAGCTGGCTTTTATTGTGACACAAAGCCGTAGCTGGCCAGTCTCCCCATCAAGATCTGTTTCCCCCGTTAGAACCATTCTTCCTTCTAAACACAGAGAACCCATATCTGACAGTTTGATGGGATGCAGTATGCAATATTTATAAAATCACAAACCTCTTCACCTGAGTGAACACTCCATGAACTTTCCGATGACATGCTTTCATCAGTGTTGTCAAGGCTGTTTGAGACATGGTGGCAACCATTGTTACGTGTTTGAGAAAGTGAGACGCTAGAATGCACTAAACGTTAGAATGCAATACACGATTTCAACGTTAGATGGCAGTAACTCTTACACAATGTCCCTTTAAGAGTTTTGACTATGCTCAGCAGGGCTCTAAATGAACTGTCTTGATCACTAGTCAATGCGGCTGGTAGATTTCTAAAATTACAACCAACTAGAATTTCTACTAACCATTTTTTTTTGTTTTGTTTTGGTTGGGGGTACACCAGATAATAAATATAACTGAGTGCATTTAACAATACGTGTTTCTTTAAATTGTTTTTACTGACATTTTCTTTAATTAAAATACTAAAGAACAACAACATTCATTCAGTGTCCCCTTATCCAGCAAAGAACAAATAACTTTTGCTCTTAAAACACTTGAAATGATTTTCTTTAATCTTAAGCTTCTTAGATGTTTAATATTACTTAAATAAGGAGAATTTGGACTGTCCCAATTTTTTAATATCTAAACAAAAGATATATCAATGGAAAAAAAATCTCAATCTTATTGGCTTTTATTTTGTTCATCTTCAACATTCTCCCTCTCCTTTCTTTTCATGTAACCAGCCTTGTTCTTTACACCATCTAGCCGCTGCCACATTTACTCAGTTTGAATTCATGTGCACTTTGTTCAGGCAGGCAGTAGCGCTGTAGCAATACCACACATGCTAAAATAAGCATGCAGCCACTGGGTGTATGATACATCATGGAATGTATTGAGGGTAAATGCACTGCCAAGAAGACAGAGGTCCTCTTCTTAATGTGTTGCTTCGGTCATGTTAGAAGGGTTTATACTGAACCACTAGGATCCTGAAATACATCTGAATAATAAGGATAATTCAGTGGCTCTTTGATCAGTTGATGAAACACTCCCTGCTTGTAACGCTAGATTGGAAGGACCCAGTAATTCCATTTTCCTTTTCTACTTTGATGAAGAGAGATGGCCACAAAGTTATCTTCAGTGATGGTTCCATTTTGCCTTATATTGCCAGTCTGCAATATAAGCATTGCCGGTATTGCACAGTGAGCACTATTTCTGTGTATAGTTTTGTCAGATGATGTATTGGATAATAAAACAAAGAATATAAATGTAGTGTGCATAGTCATTACTATCTATCTCTTTTCTTTACTGTAGAGTTTGTCCTGAAAGTACAACAAAGTTAAAAGCTGTGAACCAGATATATCTTCCTCTCCAGGACCCCCAAGCATACCTTACCTGGAAGGCTGAGAAGTGTGATCCCACTGTAGTTGGAATACATCCTTCTTGAAGAGTGGGGCCACCACACCAGTCTGTCAGTACAGAAGAATTGTCCCCAATGTTCACATGATATTGCAGAGGCGCCCTAAACCAGGACTGGGAGAAGATCTGGAACAACCATCGCCTCATCAGGAGCATGTCTAGACATTGTAGGCAACTACATTTGACTTGGGACCAAATTTTTTCTGACACATATATATATATATATGTATACACACACCCTTATTCACGCACCGATGGTGGAAGCTGCCATGCAAGGCGCTCTACCACAATCCATCAGGAGCAAATAGGGGTTTGGTGTCTTGCCTAAGGACACCTCGACATGAACTTGACTTGGCCGAGGATCGAACTGGCAACCCTCAGGCTACAAGGCAACTGCTCTACCTTGCTAACCCACAACACCCAAACAATGAAAACAACATAAAATATAATTTAAATAAGGTATTGCAAAGAAGAATGTTTTTGTTCCATGTAAAATCACAATACCGAACAGGAAAACAATTAAGATGTGTGTGTGCGTGTATAACTTCAGTCGTCACAACTGGTGGTTTTATGACAGAAATTTTCATCATGGAAATGGTTGGTGAGATGATATATGAATTCTGCATTATGATACAGAACCTGGTAGAGATAATTTACTGACCCTTGGACATCTGATGTTTACCCAAGGGAAGGTCTGGTAACAGTTTTTATTTGTAAGCATCAGCTTGTTCTATTTATTTTGTAAGCTGTTATCAATCATGATCAATTTGGAAGCTTTGATTAATCTGATTAAAAATGTTAATTATTTGATATATATATATATATATGTGTGTGTGTATGTGTGCATGTTCCCTCTGCTGCCCACAAGCTCACACATCAGATTTAGATGCCACTTAACTAGACGCCAATGGCCCTTTTAAGTGCAGTCTTACATTCTTTACCTTAATTATTGAAAAACAGTATCTCTGTTTGTTCATGTAAAGTGACACTGATGGTGTTCTTAATACACAGCAATAAAAGATAAGATTCCTAAGTGCTATGTCGTGTAACTCTTTATCAAGCATGTATTAAGAAGACATTTACATTAACACTACAGGACACACACATCATTATCAAGTCTCACAGCAAAGCAATTTAAAATGAGTTTTAGTATCTAGAGTAATACCAAATAGCCAAACCTGTAGAGTCCCATGTTGTTGTGACAAGTATTATTCTACACAGAGTTATGACTTGTTGAGGCAGTTGGCCACTAGCACTCATGCATTAACTTTTCACATTTTTCATTTTACCCAACAATCCTGCTCAGCTGCTAATTAGGAGAGACCATATAGTTGTTTGCTCTTGTTAAGAATGGATTTAAATTTGATGGTTGTAATAACTAACAGCACCTGCATGAAAAAAGATCATGTCAGGAACTGGTAAAACTACATTTTTTTTTTCAACGTGCCTTCTTGAATTTCTATCAGATATGAAGTCTGACAGGTCCCATTAGAGCGCAATATTCCCTCCTTTAGTCGGTACAAAAAAAACAATGCCCCATCAGATATTTCGCTCTCTCTGCCCCACGTCAACATAATTTTTGTTGTCGTCTCTCTTGTGTCTGTCTTTTATTTTCTGATCCTCTAACTGGACAGTCCCTCACTGCCTAGGGATGTGTGAAATGTGAGTGTGTGTGAATCTCCTCCAACCCCACAGGGGCTTGTACATGAGTCTGGTCCTCTCTGCCTTCCATTGTTGTGCCAGCTTTGTGCCTTTGAGCAGCTGTGAATGTGTGTTCATGCCCATTAAAGTGTCTATGTGGATAATACTTGCAAGTGGAAGTGTGTATTAGCATGCATACTTTATGTGCAAATGCATACAGTGTGTGCATATGTGTGGATTGACTATGTGTAGCTTCTTTCTGCCAGGACCCAGCTTCTCTGTGTCTGTCCATTGTATCCAGTGTTGTGTTCAGTGGCCCTGGGAATTTGGCCGCAACAAAGAACAATGAAGAATACACAATAATCTGACAATAGCAGGGATATTCTGTGAAGCAAAGGGATGAGGCACCTAGGCTCAAGAGTTTGAGTGAGAATCACACTGGCTTTTTACAAACCATTTCTGTAAAGCTCACTGATTTTCTCTATTGTAGACAACATACAATATCCCACCCATGGCATGTAATAATAGCTAATAAATTATGCAGTGTATTGTTGTGCTTGACAAGCATCAGGTCCAAACTGACTGGCAGCCAGCGTTGTAGGATATGAGTGTATGTGTGCTGTTCTACCTACCTCCACTCCCCATCTAATGACCCCCTTCACCCAACAGAAGCCAACTGGCAATTTGACATCCTGTCTCTAAAATCTATTAGTCATTCTTCCTCAGTCATTCCATCCATCTCTCTGACTCAGTATGCCATCAGTGATTTTGGTTCTGATCCAAATCAATCCTGTTCTGACACTGACCTGAAACATTCATCTTTCCCTGCTGTCTCCCTCTATCTTTATGTCTTTCTAACAGTAGGAGTGTGTAGCCAGCTGCCAACTAGCATCAGTCATGTTGTCAGGGTCTGGCTCTGAGGTGGTTGTTAGCTTAGAGGGCAAGAGTTCTCTTCAACCCTGTCCCTATGCAGTCTTGATGCGTTACTGGCATTTAGAAGTGTTGGTCTTGCCATGCACCTGATTTTAGAGCAGATTTGCAGGTGCATCAAGCATAGCCGTAAGACCAATTCAATGTAGTGAGTGTTTCTTTGGAATAAAAACAGTTCCTGTCTTTCTAACAAATAATATGTGATTGTCCTGCTAACCACAACAGTGTTGCCAACAACTCAACTTGTAACTGACTTTTTAAAATGAGAAATTATGTCTAGAGAAATTGTAGCACCTTATAATAATATGATATCTTAAGTTAAGACAATTTACATTATCTGAAAATTAGGTCCATCAGGAGTTTGAAGATATTTTACATTAAAATCAAGTTCTGGTCTATTACAGTAGAACTAAAAATATAGTGTGAGTGCCATGCACAGTAGTATGCATCAGTAATGCTGACTGTAATGTTAGTATCATGTTGATGTGCAGTTATTGTGCAGTTAAATAGAAGGAGCTACTGCAGGAAAGCTGAGTTTGACATCTTTAAAACAGAGACTATGTAGATAGTTTGATGCCTGGAAACAAACTTAATTTGATTACTGTCCTAAAGATCAGATTTGTGAAGTGTATCAGATTTACTTGCAGTGTGTAGTCTTAAAACTAGTAAAAAAGACATTTAGTGTTCATTATTTGTATTATAACTAGGGCTGTCAAATGATTAAAGGTTTTATTCAGATTAATTACAGCCTTCAAATTATTCACAAATTTTAAATCATTTCAAAATGATTAATCACCATTCACGAAAAATTTTTAGGCATGAAATTTGCCCATTTTTACTGTATTGTATCAACAGAAAGAGCCAATGCTACAAATATTTACTGTTAGCTGATCTTCTCTTGGGTAAATGTCAGATGTCCAATGGTCAGTAAATGCAGCATATGTAATGTATTTCTATATGCTGTTCTTCATAACCATCTCTACCATGTTCTAGATCATAATGCAGAATTCATAAACCATCATCTCACCATCTCCATTGTAAAAGTATCTGTTATAAAACCAGCAGATGTGACGACTAAAGTTAAACAGCCAACGTTGATGAAGAAACTCTGATAAAACTGATGATCTGAATAAAAACACTTTTTTTCTTTTATCATTGAAGTGTGTTTGTGCAGCAGTGTCCTACAGCAGCATCACCTAAAGTAAACACCTGTTGATAAAATAGATCATTGGCTGTTTTTTTTTACTAGTTTTTCTTCACTCTTTTACACATTTTTCCCGGTCAGTACTTTTCTAAATCCACCCCTGCATATCTGAAGTATAAACCCTGTCTACCACCAGCCAACTATAGCTAGAGAAAGTCCTGCCAAAAACAAGACTTTGGGGTAAATATGTGACGTGTGAAACATGAACCACTAGTTTCCTCCTTCTCAGCTGAACCATAAACAAACGCAACAAGAGAGAAAAGCCGATCATCTGATCATCAACAGCCATCGCTGCACAAACAGAGATGACCAGAGATCCACTAGAGCAGACACGATGCAAAACGCGGCTGGGCTGTCGCAAGTTTAAAAAAGAATACAGGAAAAGTGCGGAAAAAGATAAATATATTCTGATTTCAGAGGAAAGGATACATATATGTACATATATATATATATATATATATATATATATCCTTTCCTCTGAAATCAGAATACAATCTATCTGCCTAACATGCCAAGTAGTTTAAGGATCTTGTGGGCCTTCAAGATTAAGAAATGTAAAGGTATTCAGTTTTTTTAGATGTGTTTTTCACTGAAGCCCATTAAGTCCCCTTAGGATTTAATTGGCCCTATAAATAAACCATTCTGCTGCAAAAGTCATTTAGAGGGAAAGAAATGGAAGGGCACACACACAAAGAGACACAAAAAGAGGCAAAAATTAGGATGTGATTTACCACAGCATATGAAATGAGAAATGTTCAGACAGTTGACTTATAGGATGCAGACAGACAGTGATGGCTTCATCAGAGCTTCTGAAAAGCGGTAGGGTGTTTATGCATGAGAAGTGTGAGGCATTGTGTGCTTTCTAAGGAGATGGAGGTGACAGAGCAAAACAAATGCAAAGTGAGAAAAACAACTTCCTGAAATATAGAAGATTCTAAATAATAAAACAACCAAATTAGGTTGAAGTATGTTACGAAATTATCAGGAAAAAAAAACACCCTATTACATTAGTCACACAACACTTTACTACACCACAGACAAGTTGCCAGTCTGCATGTGTGAATGAACAATGCAGAGGCCCCTGGGCAGTGTTAAAAGTTTCCCTCCAATCACAACCTAAAAGACATTGTGTATATTGACTATCACACAGGATTTACACCACATTATGTAAAAATACATTTCTCAGCTGGCAGCAACAATGTCAATACACTAAACATTGTGGTAAAACTTATTGGCTTATGTACATTTCTGCTGTTTCTTTCCTGTCTCTGTCCTCTTCTCCTGTCTCCTGATGTACCTTTGCTCTTCATCTTCCCAAGGCTGGCCATCTGTTTCTGTCCCTCAATCTTTCCCCTCTGCTACTCTCCTCTTCTTGTGATAAAAGGATGGCAACAACACAGCTTAACTAGAACTTTGATGTACTTGATATTAAATTGAGAAAAGGGAAAAACTGTCAGAGATTTGCTATTCTTTTTGACTAGAACAATAAAACTACTGTATGTGTCATGTTGGTTGTTTTTAAACATACCGCTGTAGGCCCTCAATCCTGTCTGTTAGGACTTCTGTCTCTTCCTTTCTGCATGTCTTTTTTTTTCTTTTACACTCTTTGTTGGGTGTGTCTGTGTGTATCTCATTTACTTGTGTCCTTTCTTTAACACACACACACACCTGTTAGCGTCTTTCTCC
Organism: Rhadinocentrus ornatus; assembly: GCA_037177495.1. Classification (NCBI taxonomy): domain Eukaryota; kingdom Metazoa; phylum Chordata; class Actinopteri; order Atheriniformes; family Melanotaeniidae; genus Rhadinocentrus; species Rhadinocentrus ornatus. The sequence continues at coordinate 16,559,924 of JBAMHW010000006.1, forward strand.
CGTCCTTTCCTTGACATCTTGTCTGATCTCTTCTCTCTGTAGCTTTTGTAGCTTTCACTTGTCTCCCATTTACTGAATCAAGTCCTCCTTTATGGTTGATGAAAGATTGGATGTGCTGCTGCTGACTTTCTGTCCATATTTTTTCATTACCATTATGTGGTAAACCAAGTAATCAGAGGTAATTCTAGAGTCTAATGGGGCCCTAGGCAAAATTTCACAGGGAGCCCCTCCAACCAGCTTCAACTGGCTTAAATTATATTTTATCTTGTAAATGATAATATGTTAACATATTAAATTGAAACAAACCCGATGCAAACTGAAGGGGTGAAAGAATGCGGACAGTCATGGCAGGGAAGAGTGAAAGAATCTGGTTAAATCTGGATAAAAAAAACTCTATAAAGATATTTAATTGTTTTAAGTGTACTTTAATAAAGCCCCTACTAAGAGAAAGACACTCTGGTTTGCTTTACTCTGCAGACTGCAGAGGTGAAGATACTCCTGGCCCATCCAGAACACTACTGTAGGAGCCGTACGGGGAATTTTGAATATTCATGAGGTTGCACAGGTAATGCACAGCATCAGCATCTGGGTGGTAGGTGTGTTGCTGTGTGTGTCACAAAGTTTTAAAGGTGCACATACTGACTCACTGGTTTTTCGAATGAATGGAAGAGGAAGTGGGGTGAGCTTAGTGGTGGTCACATTTTCTGTTGACAGCGTCACACATTTCTGTCTAAGTCTGTCTCAGTTGGAGTACCACTTTATTCTTTAATTTAACTGAAGTAGAGGGTTTTTTTTTTGTGTGTGTGTGTGTGTGTGTGTGTGTGTGTGCGTGTGTGTGTGTGGAATGCACATCTGGCAGATAACCCCAAATTGAGCTCACAGCGGCCCTCAGTTTAGTTGCCATTTTGCTGCTACAAACGCTGTAGCGGCAAATTCTAACATGAAACTAGAGACATTAAAAAGAACAGGCTAGAGATAATGTTTTACCTTAGTCATACATGTCCCCATGGCAAGATGCAAAGCCTGCTAACTGTTCTAGGAACTTTGATTACAGTTGCCTTAACTGTGTTTGATTGTCAATAGAAATGGTTTAGCTGCGATTCTGGCCTTTCTGTGGATAGGCTACCACTCAAGTTACATTTTGCACCTGACGCTACACCCGGAAGCATGATGTTAACCCCTTAACTCCCAGTTGCTCAGAGTGCAGGTGCAGAAGTGAAGCCAAACAGTCAAGCTAAGAATGCAAAGTTAGAGAATTTATATTCAGAAATCTGGATAATGAAGCACTAAAGGTGCATAAGTGGAAGTTATTGTGCATGTTGTGAATATTTCTCTCTCCTCACCATCTAGAAGCTGTGAGATTGTAATCCTGTTTTCTGTTTGTTCACCTGATGCTGATATTTATCAGATATTGTTCCTTCTGTGTTTAGAAGGAAGCAGCTTCACAGCTTTAAATTCATCCTGCTGACTATTTACCTTTTAGTTA
>JBAMHW010000006.1:16566104-16577091 GCA_037177495.1 Rhadinocentrus ornatus
TATATATTAGGTGTGTGTATCTCTCCCTCACACACGATACATGGTCCACGAGTCAAAACATAAAAATATTCAGCTAACTTTGTAAAGATTCGATACAGTGCCATTTTGACCTAAATCGTTTCAATTTCGATATTTAATATTAGCTTGGAACTTAAATCTCTAAATGAAAGTGCATGTGTTGTAACTGAAGACAGTAAGATTTTTTCCTCATTTGAGCTTTTAATTTCAAGCAGAATCTTCAAACGACATCTTTAAAAAGAAATAATTTCCTTTAAAAAAAATATAAATAAATAACTTTACTTGTGTGCCACCGGAAATTATTCACCCAATGCCTGCAGCATTGTGAAAAATAAAATGTTAGATTCATGTTTAGCATGTACATAGAGAAAAATCTCCCACAGAGCAACAAAAAATAAATCTTCAAACGACACCTTAAAAAATAATTATTTGCCTTTTTTGGCTTTTTAAACCGTTTTTCTCTTTTCTTTGTGGAAGAAATATAAATAAATTAATTAATTTGTTGTGTGCCACCAGAAATTATTCAACCAATGTTTGCTGCATTTGAAAAAAGAAATGTTAGATTCATGCTTAGCATGTACTTAAAAAAAATAAAATATCTACCACAAGGCAACTCTCAAAAGCCAAAACAACTGTACTTCTACTTCAGATTATTTTTCAGGAAGATTAACTGGTCAACATGGTCTTCTCTGAGTACACTGTGCTGGGCTGTGACAATGTCACTGTCATGGGGGCTGGTTGGGAGGTAAAGTGTGGGGAACGGCACTTGATTAGGTAAACTGTTTTCAGCCGTAGGAGGTGTGGTGGTCTGGTTGGATTTACTCCTGCCACACATGCATCGAATCATCCCAATCAAGAGGCGGGGTATATCAAGCAGCCGGCTGCTACAGGTTGTTGCCGGATCGTCTGTTCTTCTCAGCCTGAGAACTGCGCCAAGACATCCGCTGCTGATCGAACCCTTACCTGGCCTGCCAGATTACTTCTGCCTGCCCCAGCTCGCCCAGTTCCTGGGGTTGCAGACCTACCCGCACCGTGGATGGAGTCCTCGGATTCACCTGCCTGTCGATCCTCCTGTTTGCCCTCCGGCTCCGCAGCTGATCCTTTCGTCAAGCCCGCCTCCGTCAGGATCCTGAACCGCAAAGTAGGACTAAGCCGGTTAAGACAATTCTAGTTTTCATGTCCATGACGCAGCAACCCGTTATTTAACGCTGACTCTCTTTCCAGGCAGAGAACCACGCACCGTGAAGACCTCTCCTTCTTTGCCTTGCCGTACCAAGTGCCGTACCAAGTTGTTTATTTTCTCTCACAATCCTCTGGCCTGTTGTCTGCTCCCTGGGTCTGTCATCTTGCCCGCATCATGACAGTCACCAGCAGTACTAAAAACCCTTTCAGATGGTACACTAGTGGCAGGTATGCATAAGTAAGTATTGGCAGATCCAACTGGTCTCTCCACCAATGACAGACGAACAGGTGATAATCTGGAATGCAAACTGGATAGTTAACAGGGCTCAAAAACTCAGACTCAGACAGGGAATTCCTAGATATTGGGTGTTCCTTTCCATCCAACCAAGGAAAACAAGCTTGGTTTAGTATGCAAATGTAATCTGACAGAACAGCCCAAGACCCCCCCCCCAAAAAAAAAAAAAAAAAACATAAAAGCCACAAGATTAAGGAATGGCAGTGATTACAAGGCTGGAGCAGGTACAAAAGAGGGAGATCAAACACAAAAGGCCAAAACAGATTGAGCAGGGCTGGAAACACCCTGAACTCCAACAATCTGGCAGTGAGAAGTAATAGGACAGCAATCAGTGCTGAGGAAAGATGCCTTCAGAGGCAGTTGGGAAAAAAACACCTCCAGCTGAGAACCATGACAGATGTGCTCCAGTGACCCCACACCCCATCTCCACAGACCACAAATTAAATTTCTTGGTTGTTACATCAACCAAGCATCATTATTGTTCATACCAACTCTTCAGACACGCTGGGCCCACTCTTTCTTTCTAAACAGTAGGTTTGGCCACTGAGATAGGTGCACCACAGGAACACACAATACAATATGCATAGGTCTATTCAATCTAACTACAGTTTCAGCATCCCTGTTTATTTAATTATTTCTTTTTATGTAATAGTTGTACCTCCTTGGGTTTCTATGGGGCTCAATGATACCCTTAGAGATGGACCATCACACAACTCTTCCCTGCAAGTAATGTTTTTTCAAACATACCTCTGAAAACACATGTAGAGTTACATAAATCAAGAGATGCATGACTGAAACTCCACCAAGGCACCCAGAGCACTAGCTCAGTGTGACACCAGTTTGCCATGCACCACTATTCGCAAAAGGAAAGCAACTATAAACTAAACATTATAAGGCTCTGACTTGTTATGTGAACATGCAAGAACATTTTGATCTCAAAATTATCGAAATTCTTGTGTGGCTTAATTAAAATCTGCAAGTGGCATTTGGAGAAAATCACTATTTACTATTAATACCTTTAAGTTCAAGTTTATTTATATAGCACATTTATTGCAACCCCAGTTGCCCAAAATGCCAAACAATGATACAACTGCAACATAAAACACTACACAGTAAAACTATTCTAAAATTAAAATTAAAATCAGTAAAAAAAATTTTTTTTAGGGAAATAAAGCAGATGACATGACACCTGTCATTGTACTGAAATAAAGCAGTTAGCGACACTTCAAATCTGCCTCCTTCAGTGTGCCATATCCAGTAAGCCTCAAATTACTATCTCAAATTATGCATTTCAGTAAATTGCTTCAAGTCTGCTTACTTGGGATTTACTTCAGTCAAAGTCTCGCTCAAACCTCCCTAGAAAGACATACCCTTGCTCACAAATTTAGGTTTTGATGACAAACTGCCTGTAGAAAGGAAAGATATTAGCCCTTTGAAGCTTTCACCTCTCTAAATAATTTTCTCTGAGTAAGAATATCTTGATACTGTGAAATTCGTAAGAATCTCTATGGCTCAGTGGATTAAGTCTGGTGAAATGATGTGAATCCTCACAATCTTTGTCACATTGTCCTTTTTCCTGTTGCTTAGCAAAATGAATTAAGCAGAAAATGGAGGAAGAAATACAGGACTGTAACAGACTGGGAGGTAGGGGGTTTGGGATGGGTGGGTGGGGGGACATTTCTCCCACAAAGATTGATAAAAGAGATATTTTTGTAACTCCAGGCTAATTCAATGAGTAGCGCCAGATCTCGCTGGGGATCTACAGGCTTGGCTTCAAAACAATTAGCTGGAGAATGGGAGCTGTTTAAAAGACAGGGATACGAGGAGATCTTAATACATCTGTGGGTATATCCCCACGGAGGACTCATTTTTACAGCCTCCTTCCTCTACCACTTTAATACTGATAGATAATCTCAAGCTGCTGTAGGCAAAAGAAGGAGAAGAGAGGGTCAGAAAAAGGAGAGTTAAACAGACTAGAATACAGTTAAATATCATGTATGTGCAATCAAGTGTGCAGTTTAACATGATGTTAGCAACGTTACAGGGTCGGGAAGAACAGGAACTCAGAGGTGTGAAAGAATCATTACCAGTCAGTCTCACAATAATCACCAAATTTAAACTTTTATTCATATGTGCAATGGATTGTTTCAGAATCCAGGTTTTAAATTGAGAGAATCAATTTTTTTTGGCAACTGTTTTGTGCTAAGCATCATTCCACGTCATTAGCTTCTCTGTGCTTGTTTAGGTGATATAAACGTTAAGCCAGTAACAAGTTATTTTACCCAAACTGATGCGATGAGTAGCTTCCCATTTGTAAACCAGGTGGAAAGATGCATGACATGGTCGTGGAAAACAACATTAGTCTGTTTAAGATGGGTCATAGCATTGGCATGCATCAAGCAGAGAAAACTTTTAAGGAGATTGCAGAAACTACTAAAAGAACTGACCAACGCATTATTAAAAACTGGAAGGATAGTCGTGTTTCACATTGACACATATTTACCAACAAGTATTGTTTTTATTGCAAAAGGAAGCAAGGGGACTTTTGCTGTCATTGGTGCTGTGCAGATGTTGGAGACACAGGTCTGATCATATAGGGGCCATGAAGGTGATGAGAGAAATACTAAACAGGTTCTGAGATACAAATCAGAGCAAAACCTTGTCTAACAAAGTAGCTGATAGGTGGTAAAAAGGACTTATACTTCAGCTATGCAGGGGTGGGTCTATAAACATTTTGATGAGAGGCCAGGCAGGGGTACTGACCATGAAAAGGTTGGCACAAATGAAATATTTTTTAAGGTGTTGATTTTATGTGATATTGAACTATTTATTACAACTAAAGTGATCATCTAATGTAAAAAAGCAAAGAAAAATCCAATTGAGGTTCGGCTTGCTCTTTCTGTTGATAAAATACAGTCAAAATGGGCATATTTTAGACAAAGTCGCGAATGGTGATTAATCATGATTAATTACGATTGATTAACTTGTAAGCTATGATCAATCTGATACAAAATGTGGTAATTTGACAGCCCTAATACATATATACTGTATATATTCTAATAAATACCAAAATCATCCAGAAACAATCTAACAATCTAATGCACATCCTGTTCAGAGTGCATGCACCAGTTTCCTGTGGTGCAGCAGGCCATGTCTTCAGACTGCTCCCACTTTTGCCTCCTCCTCTATACATGATAAATGGACCTCTCCCTTGAACATAAACAACAAAGTCATCTATGCTCAAACCTACAAGTCACTGTCATTTTAGAGAAAGTCATAGGTTACTGTATATGTGGCAAACGAAATGTTATAAAGTGCATCAGAGTGAAAATGAGGATGATTTCAAACTTTTTATCTGTGATAGTCAGATTTTGGGGCTAAGTGGATCATTGTGCAGCTAATCCTCTTTAAGGAACCACATGTTATTGTTAAATACCTTTATTTTATGTACTTTTAAAATATGATACATTACAAGTTAAAAACATGTTTAGTGTGTAACCTTTATTTCCCCAAAAATAATCTTTCTTTGTTTGACTGTAGATTCTGTACTATGCTGCCTCATTGTTGCTGAGCCATCAATATCGAAAGAAAAATAAAAAAAAAAAGCAAACAAACAAAAACACTAAGGATAACTGACATCACTCAAAAAGAAAACACACAGACCTCTCCTCACATAATGGATTCATGTCTTCTGGTAGCTCTAAAGAAAATTGAAGAGTCTTGAAACCTGAGTACCACAATTGTCAGCCACTTGTGAAATCAAAAGCCTGTCTTCCTGTGTACTGTTTTTAATTCACTGTTTGTCTTTTATTTGCATGTTGAGGTGTCTCTCTCACTGGGGACCAATTAAATGATAAAGCAGTGCTGTTACAGGTTTATGTAAATCAACACTGCAAGAGGCTTGTATTGATAAATGGCATGGAATTACAAAACAGCAAATAACTGCGGGTGGTATACATTATTTTTATTTATTTTTTTATTGAAATGGTTGCAGAGGATAATGTGTTTATGAGTAGCATGGCTTTTGTGAGGTTTGTTATGTTTAAAAAGAAAAAGGGAGAACACAATAAATATACAGAAGCAAGACGAGTTACTCTAAAGGCCTCTTTTACACAACATTTACATGCAAAACCCCAATTTTCCCTTTGAGTTTTGACAAAAGCTGCATTTACACAAAGGGGTGAAAACTACCTACAATCAAACTGAAAACACAAATCGGACTGTTTTTGGAAACAGTTTGGAAACATTGATCTAGCATACATGTTGACAGATGTCATCATCGCCCAAAGATTCCAGTTTGTGTTTACACGGATTTCACTCTGGAGCCCAATATTAAACCTTTCCAGTTTTGTCCACCAAAAACTCTGTTACCATGTACACAAGAGGCCAAAACTGAACAAAAAGTTTGCGTTTTGCTGTCTCAGCATCGTTGTGTAAACCAGGCTTAAATAAAGACTGTGGCTCAACAGTGTACATTATTGATATTATAACTATATCCACTTGAAAATTAAAAGAAAAGACATGAAAATATAGTATATACTGACTATACATTCATAGACTGAATACATAAGAAATCAGTTTTGTTTTATTCTTTTTTGTCTCCGTTGTCGCTGGTCTGTGTTCAATAATGTTTTTTATTGTATTATCAGAAATCAAATCATGACATCATAATGTGTGCAATATGAACACAATATTGATATTTCATTCTTAAAATATTCCAACTGCTGTCAATACAGTGATATTGTGAGACCTCTATACTCCACAAGAAAACTACTGTCAGTTGACAGACATGCTTTTTATTTTCTATTGAGTTTTAGATGCAAAGAATTTCTCCTATATGTCAGCATTGTGTGCACTAATATGCATTTACTGCTAGAAAATAACAGTGCGTAAAATAAATGTCATACAGCAAAGAGCTGTTGTTGACATGGAATAGTGCATGTGCAAAAAGGCTCTTCCTTAATAATTAAGAAGGCTGATTCAGAAATGAATCATTCCCTCAAAAGTAAGCAGGTACTAAGGCAGACAGATAAACCAGAAACACACAGACAGATCCACTTAAATACACATTTAGCCATGAGTCAGAGAGGCCTCTTGATGTTCTCATTAAGCCAGAAGGCACAGCTCGGATTGATGACTTGCTGTGAAGAAACAAATTAACACAAACACAAACTATAGTGCCTCTCTTCACACTAAACTAAACACTATACCTCCTATTAGAAGCGGAGTTTGGAAAAGTTAAATGTTTTTAGGGTTTTTACCAGGTAGCAACCTTTGGGGCTGAAAAATGAGGCCAATACAGAAGCACAAAGCACTGCACTTCTTTGAACAGCCACCAGAGGCTCGCACCAAAAGTGAGTCAATCCCACACTTTACAGCAGAAATACTTTTCATGTCTAGTACAACAAAAAGAAAAAATAAAGAATTTATGACTCATATATCCACTCATTTAACCTATAAGTTGTAAATTACACGTCTATACTTTTAAAATTTAAAATGATGAATTACTGAGAGCATGGTTGCTTCCAGAGACAGGAAGTTGAAGCATTATTTAACGTAACTTCATGTGTTTGATCACTTCAATAACTTAATAAAAACACATTTCTTGTGAGCAGTTCTATAAGTTATTGTTGCTTTACTATTATTTTATACCAGTCTGCCCATTCTCCACTGACCTCAGTTATCAACTAGGCATTTTCTCCCTGATAACTACCACTCATTAGATATTTTCTCTTTTCAGACAGATTCTCTGTAAACCCTAGAGATGGTTGTGTGTGAAAATCCCAGTAGATCAGCAGTTTCTAAAATAATTAGACCTCTCTGGCTCCAACAACCATGCTATGTTAAAAGTCACTAAAATCCCCTTTTTTCCTCATTCTGATGCTCAGCCTGAATATCAGCAAGTCATCTTGACCATGTCTGCATGCCTAAATGCACTGAACTGCTGCCATGTGTTTAGCTGATTAGATGTTTCTTTTAACAAACAATTGAACTTGTGTACTGTATGTACACACTGTGCCTGTAAATGTTGTTTTGTTGTAACACAAGAAAGTTAATTATTGTTCTCTCATTCCTCATAAACAATAGAAGGTGATCATGTAGAGGAGGGCACAACAAAAGTCAAGCAACAAACCTGCCAATTAGAGTTTTGTCCCAGAAGAGGAGGGTTTCTGAGAATAAAACAAGTACATAATAGACAGGTTGTGAGCCAAGTGTTCCCAGTGACAGCTTCCCTATTTCTTCAGAGGCAAAATGATTTATAAGTCTGCAGGACACCCTGAATAAGAGCCCACAGACAGGGCCATGCATCAGTTAAGGTTATCTCTGAAGGCTTTAACGCAACTTCATGTCCTAAGTGTTGGATATTGTATTTTATGACTGCCATGCTGTATTGTTGAGTCCTGAATCAGTCAGTCATTGTAACAGCTGTCAAGGCTTCCTAGCAAAGTCAATATAATTTCAATTGATCAGGTCCACATACGTGTGGATAGTGACACAATTCTTGTTCCTAATGAAACAAAAGAAGTTAGTTATTTTTTTTAACCTTCTGATCTCATTGCTTAGCTACTAGCCATGCTGCTGCAGAAGACCTATGCAGTGTAAATAAACACTCAATGTTCAGTTGCAGTTATTATTGTTACATTTAGAAACATGAAGTAATGAAAGATATAACAGCTATATTGTGATATAATACTGACTTATAAAGTAGCCTCTCTTCTTAAGTAATAGTATTTGTATACAACCGGAGGAAGAAAATTAGGAATTAAGAAATTAGGAAATAGAACATTAGTGTACAAGCGGATCAGTCCAAAACATAAACAACAACTAGAAGTGAAATTCAAGGTCACATCTTGTAGAGCTCAGTATCTTAAGAAAGGCAGAGCACTCACTACATACTGGTTTATATGGATTCAATCCATCTAATTTGCAAGTGCAGCCAGACTGGCAGCCACAACACAGAACTCATGAGCATGGACTAAAAATACATGTGAGGGTACAGTGAGAGCTAACAGCTACAGGATTTCCTTAAAGTGACAGTAACATTTGAGCATTTCTACATTGGAGCAAACATTATTCTTAAGTCTTTCATTTAAGAAGCCACAAAGTCCTACAGAGGAAGGAGGGGGTTAGATGGCACAGCTACTGTATGTGTTTATAATAATAAAAAAGTGCTGTAACTATTGTGCTATTGTGTGACATGAGATTGAGACAACATATGATGACTGTTTTTTCACTTCATTTTATTAATTTATTTTTTAACAATCACTGCCTATTTGGGTTTACACAATAACATAATTTGGTTTGGGTTACTTTCATGGACCAAACTTTTACATACAAGTCACCCTTGCCACTCCCTGGTTGGCTTTTGGTTGTAAAATTGTTTGGTTAGAGTCAGAAATTAAACTACCAGGCGTTAGAAACATTATTATAATTACTGCATGAATATGCATGTGGATACAATTATTATGCATCACATGCAGTTGCTCTCCTGACCACTAGTAGTATATTCTTCAAAGATAATTGTACAAAAAAGCTTTGTCTGCTTGTATGAACATGAGGGCTATCTCAATTTTATATCTATATTTGACACTTACCGATATTTTAATCTCAAACGTAATCAAAGTATCAAATAGTTTTCACTTTTTCTAATGATGCTAATGGACCTATATCTCGGATACCTACAGACTTCCATATAGATATTTTGTAGTAAATCAAAATAAAAAACAACAATAACAACAGTATCAACACCATGATGAATTCAGGGCGCTTTTCTGCTTTTGGAATATGTAGATACACTGCATCCCATGTGTTTACAATGAAATACAGTATCTCTGCAATCTTCGAATAGTTTTGGTTTTTAGCAAATAGCAACACTTCGATTTTTTGAAGTTTTAGAAGATTTTTCTTGCAAAATTATTTGATGTTTCATTTCATTTAATTTAATAAGATCCCCATTAGTTACTGAGACATCAGTAACTATTCTTCCTGGGGTCTCCTCTATATTACATTACAAATTTTGTTGTTTGCATGATTTAATACACCTTGCGCACCTACCCACATACACAAACACACACCCAAAAACATATATATACATATATATACACACAACAGCTCAAAACAAAGAAAAATTATATTTACAGAACCATAGCTCTTTTAGACTAGTCACTAGACATACTCCAATTTTATCTATCTATGCTCTTTGATTAATATGTCTGTTGTGTAAACAAAAAGAGCTTAAGTTTCTTTTGAAAACATTTTCTGCCATTTTCCAGTAACAGGAATCTCGGCAGTCCATTCCATGCAACCATGGCCCGATAAAACACTGCTCGCTGAAACTGATTCGTTCTACTTAGAGGCAGAGCACACCTCATTCCGCTGGGTTGTCTCGTGCAATAACTGTGTTGATCAGCAAAAAATGACAATTTCATGTAAATAACTTTAGGACTTTTTGTTAATATAATATTAGGAATAAATGATAATAAAAATACTTCAATCTGTTAAATTAACCATGCCAAATTACTTTGCATTGTGACTGTATTAGTTCTGTATGAACAACCCAAAACAATTTGTGCTGCTTTATTCTGTGCAACTTGCAATTTATGTAAATTATTTTCATTAGTACCTGACCAAACAACTGATGCATATTCTAAATAAGATAACACTAATGATTGAACTAATCGTTTGGTTAGCAGCTGAGGAATGAATTTCTTGCAATATCTGATGCTTCCAATACTCCGACCCATTTTTTGCGATATCTTATTTATCTGGCTGTTCCAAGAAATTTTACTATTTTACACCCTATTAAGCCCAATAAATTAGCTTCTTCTGCTTGTTGGATCACATTCTCTCCTATGATTAAGTGTTGGTGACTCTTTAAGAAAATATTTTGACCCAACCACCATGCTTGATGATGTTGATCAAGCAAATTCTATTGTAGCAGTTCAGGACCCACACTTCTGGACCACTTGTCTTTTCTTGCCAGCGCCCCCTATTTTATTGCAGATCAATATGGATGATGTTAAAAAAAAGAAGTACATGAACGTGTTTAATCCCATCAAACTATTATCTTGACTTGAAATTTACAATGAATTAAAAGTTTTACTGTGATTAGTCTAAAATGACATGACACTATTTCCCACCACAGTGTGAAAAGTACTTAAAATATCAATCTATGTTAAGCTAGTCGCTAGATTAGCTTGTTGGTAATTAACGGTTTGACTTACTCCTTTACTTTAATGAAACAGAGACACCACAGCAAATTAATCATAAATAAATAATTTAAGTAATGAAGTGCATAATAGTAAACAAGTACCGGCCAAGTTTTTCATAAAAGTTTGAAACTGTTTCCGCTTTCTGAAAAGCAGACATTGCAGAAACACGTTAGTAATTTATATTTTACACTAAAAGTTTATCATTTTTTTTCTGTACCGCTTGTTCCCATTAGGGGTCGCGGGGTGAGCTGGAGCCTATCCCAGCAGTGTTTCAGGTGAA
>JBAMHW010000006.1:16577191-16614595 GCA_037177495.1 Rhadinocentrus ornatus
GTTCTGACCAATAACTGTCAGCTTTTGGACCAATTGCTGTACATATCTAACTGAATTACGAGTTCAAAAAGCCTGATAACGTGAAAAAGCAGTTCTGGAAATAAAAAAAAAGGAGATTTTTTTTTTTTTGTCATTACTGTTTGAAACACAGCTAGAAAAAAGTTGAACACGGTTCCACTTGTTTAATTTACCTTACCTTTTAACCAACAACAAAGCGCAGAATTTGTCAATCCTATATGCAACACAGGAACTTGACTCATCAGCTGACTTAAGTCATTTCCCAATATCTGCAATGCAAATGTGGTCTGAGAAAGCCCTTGAAGGTACTACATGTTTTATGCTTATAGGCAATCCTCAGTCCACATTTCCTTCTACAACCCTCAGAACTGTTTAGTAGAAAAAAAACTTTTGTATGTGTGGTCTACGTGTGACACCTTTTCTTTTTGTCTTCTTAAATGCATTATGGGAACAATAATGCGGTTGTTGACATGGGGTTTAGAGTTTTGCTTAACATGTCCACAAAAATTATATATTTGTGGCTTAACATGTCCACAAAAATTGGAAGTCATTGCAATGTCCTAATATGGATAGCTTTGCAAGCTTGTGTCTGTGCGTATGTTTGTGGGTTTAGCTAAGACAGAAACTCAGGGAGACAGTTGCCACCACCATTTCAGCACCCAGCAGTTAAATATTGATCTCTTATTTCAGCAGTTCTCTTTTCTCTCTCTCTCTCATCAGTCTTCCTGTTCCTATCCTTCATTGCTCTCCTTATTCTCTTTAGTGCTCCACCATCATTTTATTGTCAGTATTTTTTTTAATAAATTATGATTACATTAATTTCTTATTCAAGTTTTTTGTACTGTTTTTATTTATTCATTTATTTTTCATTTTATCTTACCTTGAAAAGCCCAATCTATACTGTTATGTCTTTTATATATTAAGACAAAAATATATTAATATATATATTTAACTCTCATCTTCTCTTTTCCTAAAACCGTTTTTTTTTTAATCACATCTTCTTCTCTGATTCTTTCCATACCTTTGCTCTCGCCTCTTTCTGACTCCTACAGTTGTTAACCTTGTAGAACAGTTTCCTCAGGTTGGAGAGACAGAAAGAGTCCGCAGAGCAGAGCTCAATATCGCCACCCTCAGGAAGTGAGGTGAACTTTTCTCTTTCTTTTTTTTTTCTCACAGTTTTGACACTTAATAAAATCAAATCGTGATGATTCATTGATTTTTACAGCACTGCTATAGAGGGAAGTAAATCACTGTAAGGCATCATCATAAACCTTGCCACAGAATAATCATTCCCATGCAGACAGAGATGTATACCACTGGATTGCTTCTTTTGTGAGCCTCTTGTTCAGTGGAGCTCTTTGAAGAGAACATTTTAAACATTTTTTTCATTCAAGTTTAAATTTTTATTAGACAGCTGGAACAATACATAATATTACACTACTTTAGGTTTTACATTGAACAAGTGTTTTTTCTAAAAGGTGACTAATTAGAAGCAGATAATACACCCAGAGTTACATATGAGAAAAACCATGTTCTCTACATCTGTGAAAATGGCCATGCATCAATAAAGTTACTTATTGCAGCACAATAAATGTGGAGGGATAGACCATGATGGCCAGCTCCTCAAATAACATGTGCACTAGCTTTCAGGCACACATCAACAAACACATTTTGTATTGAACATTCAAAAAGACCCAAACATGCACAATAATGACCTCCTGCGTCACAATTTCTCTTATAAAACAAGACCTGAAAGTCCTAGCATTTCTGGTGACACTATATAATGGGACACAAGTGGATGAAAGAAAGTGCAAAATGTGATTTCTGCAGATTTGAAGGACTAAGCAATAATGATGCTTAACTCCACTAACCTAAAATCACTCTAACCCAACTAATCTACTGTAAAATCTCATTTTATATCCCTGGTAGCTGCACTTGAAATAGCCAGAATACGCATCATAAACACACACAATGTAGACACACTTGCAATCACAGAAAGACATTTAAACATGAAAGAGTAAACAAAGGCACCCGCTAACAACACAAACAGAAGATTCATGCATACACCTCATCTGGCAATAGAAGAAAGCTTGTTCCTGCATGTGTGTAAGTCTATGTGTTTGTTTGTATTGTATCTGCATCTTGTATGGGGAGTAAAAAAAGAACGACTTCTTGGACAAATCCAGTCTAAGTAATCATCATATCCTGGCTGTCCAGATACCAACACTGTGTCCCATGTGGCTTCATTACTGTTGCTGCTAATTAAGCTGCTCCAAATAAACACCATCTTCTGTCTTCAGAAACACAAACACAGCAGAATCATTGCATGTTTAAACTGGATGTATTTGTTGTGGAATAAGTGTAAAAAATATAATACGTGCTTTTGGTGGTGTATAAGATTAAACCTACATATATAATCTGACATGCAGAGATTTTTTCTACACAAATTCCCAGCTGTTTGTGTTCATAATTTTGCATCATCTCACATCTGCTTCTAAACTGCTTCTAGCCTAAACATTCATTTGTTATTGTCAATTTGTAGCATAAATACATTTATTGTTGATAAGCAATCAAGAAATGTTAATTTCACTAAAATAAATAGATGAACATCATGAACGTAAACTCATTAATAGGATACATTTAAATTACTGTCAAAAATGCTTTTCTAGTGTTAGATGCTAATGTTCACAAACTAGGTTTATATCCAAATTCAATAGAAAGCAATACTAACAAAATAAGTGTAAATGTATGCATCCTTCCATCTACTACTTTTATGTGATTATTATGGGTTGGTTAGTCTTAATAAACATTAGGTGGTAATTATTATATTAATTATTCAGCCAGAACTGCACAAGAAGAGGGGCTAATGAGAGAAATAAAACAGCACCTGTGAGCAAAGAGAAAAAAAAAGTGTGAGTAAACATCCCTGTCTTGCCAGAAAAAGGGTAAAATAAATACTTGTCCACATTGTCACCAAAATGAAAACCAAAATGCTGCTGTCCACATGACACAACCAGATTGTTCGTTTACCGAGTGGTAACTGCACTTGGCCATTTCTACTTTCACTTTGTCAGTCATTTCCCTCAGCCTTTGTCTAATCATTGTTTGCTCCTCTCAGGAACATTTCCTGTTCATTTCCGATCTGTTTTTACTTATACTCAGCTCTGTGTCCACGTGTGGATCCTGGTGTCACCCTAAACCCACAACTTCAGAAGCCAGCGGACAAAGGTGGACTTGGTGTGCCTAATCTATTGAATCTATTACTGCCTTTTCTCTCAAGCATCTGGCACATTGGTCTCTGCCTCCTGAGACAGCACCTACTTGGTTTGGTCTTGAGAGCTTGGCTTCTTTATCAATTACACCACTTCACAGTTTATCTACTTATCTTGCTCCCTACAATCAGTCACACCCTTTCCTGTCTTACTTGAAAGGAGTGTGGAAATAAGTGGTTAAAACTTTTTAATTTGACTGTAAACTCGATTCAGCAATAGGGTATTTGACTAAATCCAAAACTTAGCAAAACACCATTTTTCGGGAAGTCTTGGTCTCCGAGAGTATTTTAGTGTTGAGAGGATATACAGTATATGGAAATGATGAAACCTTTTGTAAAGGTTGCACTGGACTTTAATTTACTCTGGCAACTGCTACATTTGGTGGTGAAAAGATTTGGCTCCCCAACAGAACCCCACTTGAACTGCCCTGCCCTAGAGAACATTAGAAATATCTTCGAATGTGGACATGAGGCGTCAGTTAATTATAAAAATGCTTCTGTCAGCTTCTGACCCCAATGCAATGCCGATTTAAAAGACATGGAGAGCAGATTTTGATCTTTCCTTCTCAGGAAAGGAGTGGAATAGGACTTTTAGAAATACAAAATGCTTATCACGAGAGTTGCAAACAAGATTGGTCTAGTTTAAGATTTTTAACAGTTTTCTGGACACCTTCTACATTGCATAAGGTAGGACTAACGACACCACTGCATGTTGGAAATACCAGGGGGATCGAGGCTCATGTTTACATATATTCTGGGAATGCCCCAAAGTCTAGAGATACTGGTCTTCTGTTCATACTGTGCATACTACAGGATGTAGTTGGTCAGGGCATCTCTTTTATTAACAGGCTTAATGTACTTGGGGACCCCTCTGTATTTAACTTCCCTCTTCTTTTGCATAGTGGGTGCAGACTGTTATCATGCTGGGGAGGAAATGGAAGGCCCCAGTTACTCCAATTTTCACCAATAGCATACCTCTCTCGGTCAACTAACAGCATTTGAAAGAGTGTCGTACAGACTGCTGAAAAGAATGGATGGTATTTCTCCTACATAGGCCTCGTTGACAGCTGATTTTATTTTTTTTAACTTGTCATGTATTTGGTCATAACCCTGATTGCAGAGACAAAATCAAAACGTTCACCTAATGATGTGAGATGAAAAATCAAGGATAAGCAAAGGTCTTATAAGTCATCCTGAAGGAGATATAAATGTGTGAACCACAGATATGTGCTATATACATTAACTACATATGGAAATATTTTATTCAGAACCACAGTCTAGACATAAAGGTAAGCAGTCATCCCAGTCACTGTGATTTATCCTCTTGCGGGTCAAAATTACATAATGACCAGTCATTGAGATATTTAGTTGTGGTTGAATGAACAATAAAGAGACCAAGTGGCTTCAAGAAAGATCCCGGGTTGTCTTTCTTTACTAATTAAAACTTATTAGAAGTAATGCCCTTGAGTTCTTGACAAGCATAATTGATAATGATATTATGTCAGTGTTTTTCAGTATTATGACCCAAAATGAAAACACTAAATAATATGCAGCTTCTACATAATAATTACAAAGTCATTCCTAGCTGTATGGCATGATACCACTATACACAATCTGAGGTAGAGCCACAGAAACACCTCACCCTATACCACTTTCCTTTATTGGAAGATAAAGCTGCCCTACATACCCATTTATTAAGTTCATGGCCACTTACTCATTGTATGGATAATAGGACAGTCATAATATATCTACCTCCTTGACTTGATCAAAGGAGAATACTGGACGGTGATGTGATTTATCACCAACTAGGAAGAGGGCAGACAACAAATGAAGACCTAGATTAATTATTTGAGTCTGCAGTAAAACGCATGCAATCACAGAGGAGCTGAGTGTGGAGAAATCATTGAATTTGGGTGAATTATTTCAGAATTGCACGAATGAAAGGCTTTTAGTTCTTTATGAATAAGATGTGTTAAAGACCGTGTGTCTGTCTACATGCCAGTGTATACATACTGCATTTCTACAGCTTCACAACTACGGAGGACCAAAACTGCCATAATTAAAAAAAGAAATACAGAAATTTAAAAATGGCGCAAAAAACAAATTGATGTGCCAATAAATTATACAAAGAAATTTCAAAAATATTTTTTTCCATTTAGAAACCTATTAAACATGACACCAGTTTATATTTATGTTTTAATTTAACTTTGTGTTAATAATTCTATTTATTTGCTTTTCCATGTCATTTTCAATTCAATTTATTTGTTTATTTGTAATGTATTTGTATATTATATTCCTTTTACATTTTGTTATCCCAAAAATGATTTATTTCTGTATTTTATTTTTATTTAACCATTTTTTTTGCTTTTTTTATTGACAAAGGTTTTTATTCATTTTTACATCCTCATTAATTCCAATCTTGCATTTTTTTTCCTCTATTTATTTTTTCAAGTGTATTTTTTCTCATTTCTGTATGCATTTCTGTCAAGATCCTTGCCTATTGGTCAATCAACACTGAGTGGGTCACAGGCTGTTGGTGCAGGGAGAGCTGTGCAGCCTGCCTAGCTCTGTAGCTTGTGGCCTCAGGAGGAAATTGAAAGTTTTAAGCGGTAGAACCCCGGCAGAAATGGCTGACTTTCAACAGGAGACTATACAGGATCTTCGACACATTGCTTTTTTAACTGAAAAATGAGACATTCACTGATTATAATTTTGGCAGTTTTGGTCCTCCAAACACAACAGTGTGTACGTTTGTGTAAAATAATGAGCAGTAGATTAAAACAAATTTTTTTTTCTCCATTACAACTCTGAGCTCAACACAGTGCAGAGTGAGAAAAGCCTTTGATTATAAAACTGTTAAAAACTAGAACACAATGTAAACAACAGCAATTTGCTTAACTGAACTTGTGCATTTTTTTTATCAAAATATAATGCTAGATTTGCATACCAAGAAATTTGGCTACAAAATACTTGAAAATGTAAATGTATGAAGTGTTTGGGGATTGCAGTGTTGCAGGTTTTTTTTTTTTGGTTTTTTTTTCACAAGTTGTAGGGTTGATAATGTCGGAGGTGGTGCAGTATCAGAGAAAAGCTGTGATAAAGTGCTTCATAACCCTGTGACTAAGGCATCCCTCTCCTTTCTTTTTGTAACCCTTTAAATCTTCAAATCTTTTCCATTCCCAGCAGTTTACCCTTGGGCACCCTCTGAGGTAAGAACTGTTGTATTGCAAACTCCTTTTGAAGCCAAGGAAGACCAGAGACTGTTGAGATAAAGGGAAAAATGTTATCTATACCTCTGCAAAGACTGAACCTAGAGTGAACAACAGAGTTAGCTTCACATTTGCTGCATTTTAAAATGTTTTATCGGGAATTTAGAGGATGATATCATCTGTGTTTCAGAAATAGTGATTTTTTTTTTTAGAAATAATTATACACAGCTGAATTGTGAATGGGAGGATTGTTTGTTCCCTGACAGGGATGATTACTTGTTGGACAAAAATTGTAGATCAGGTCTTTATTTCCCCTCATAAAGGGGAAATAAACTTACTTCATATTAAACACTGGTTATTTAAACATGTTTAATTTGTTCAAATGTTAGTTAATATATCAAAGCTCATCTGACAGTTAATTACCTGATATGAGTTAAAGTGGATGTGGATTGACTTCAGGGTGGTTTTCTCTCCAGGTCTCCTGAAATGTCTAGAAACCTCAAATGGATGACTTGACAGCTTGAGTTGCCATCTATTTTTCATCACCTCAAACTTGGCATATTGTGGAAGAAAGTTTTTCATCTGTCTATCTCTCAAGCAGAAAAATTATTCATTATCAGCACACACTTTCCCACTGCATTTAATGGAAAAGTGTGTCCAAACTTTTGACAGATACTGTACAGTACTTTTCATCTTTTTATGAATAGCAATATGGACAGTTTTCTATATTTTTATATGGAAACAAATTGAAGACATAACATGTATGCATACATGTTAACCCACAGCAAGGAAAGTTGTAGGCAAACTTTAAGGCATAACACTGTAATGCCACACATCACTGAAGATGCGTGAGCATGAATTAATTAATCCAAAAAGTGTCACCTCCAGCAGCTCAGCAAACTGACTTATTTCTTGATAGCATGTGTGTGGGGGAAATATTATTGGATTATCGGATATTGGATTCTGCATGTGCACTATAAAAATGTAATTTTTTGTTTTTCTAAGGAAAACCAATAAATGCTACAATAAATTTAAAAAGAAAGAAAATTTAAGGTCAGCCGTTCATAGCTTAACCAGTCTCAGTTGATATATATATTTATATATACACTTTAATATGCATAAGTTGTTTTCTGCCTTGTGTTGCCTTTGGGAGGAAAAGCTATAAAATTGATTTAATTTGATTTGATCCATCTCAAATGTCGCTTTCCTCACACTCTCATGCATCTTTTACTTTGGTGTACAGTTGTTAGGCAATACATAACTAGAGGGCAGTAGTTCACCTCCAAGTTCTGACGTCTGTTTCAGACAGCAGCAAACATGGCAACACTGGAAGAGATCATGATAATAAACAAACAAACAAAAAAGGTAGTACAGTAGATTGGGGTTCTGTGCAAACATTAAATAAATCATGGCTTCTTCTTCTTTGTTCATTTCTGTGGTCAAACATCAGCTATACCTCTTATCAATGCCCTTGTGGTTACTGGTGCCATGACTCCATTTGCTATGTCAGGCTATGCATTAGCAAAAGCCTGGGAAACGGACCAAATTACACACCTAAATGACATAGAAGATGGATGAAAGGGTCTGTGTTCATCTTTAGCATAGAGCATAAATAGGCCTTTAGTTGTAAAATGATCGATAACCCCTGAAAGAGCCTTCAAACATAGTCCTAAAAGAGTAAGACTAGATGGAGTTTTTTTTTTTTTTTTTTGCATGTTTCCAAGTTCATACAAAATGTAGGTTTTAATGTCCCTCCAGGGAAACTTCATCCAATGAAAGTCTCTTAGGCATTGAGACCAAAATCACCTATTTCACAGTAGAGGAAACACCAAGGCTTCAAATGCTTCTCCATTCAATCACATCCAAAATTATTTCCCTTTTACATCACACTCAAGAAATGACATTTCCCCGGGCAAGCTGTTAAACGTGGTCTGCTTCATCTGCACACACATATCTGCACAGATAATATGAATGTTTATGAAAACAAAATGTCTTGTCCCTCTCAGCTTTTTCTCTCTAATTCCCACTTGTGCCCTTTAATATTCAAATCAAACCATTTTAGGTGGCATTAAACCATGTGTGCCTCCTGCGTGTCTCCCATGGATATTACAACAGAAGTGAACTGTTCCGACTGTAACCTTCTATAAGATATAATCATCTTTGAGTTCCAGTTCAATATTTTGCCACATTTTTCAGTGATGTATACTGCAAAGCTGAATGACACGAGGAAAAGAGTCAGAGGGCTATAGAGCAAACGTGACATCTGACAGGTTGTGAGTCATACTCAAACTGACAACATTGTCAACATGATGCATGTTTCTACAGCCAATGAGCCACAGGTTTTTAACATTAAAGTGAACTGTGCATGACGGTGGGGTTTCAAGATGAAACACATTTCAAATATTGCTGACCTTTTTTTTTGTTTTTTCTTATACCTGCAACAGTGGTTCAGATAACAAATAATAAGTTATTGATTAACGCATACCCACCGTCATGTCAGTCATGTTCATAATGGAGGAGTGTGACATAACTCTCACTCTCCTCCATTTCTTTCCTGCTCTACCTAAATCAGTTTCCAACATATACCTATCTCTTTTCAAACTTTGAAATACTGAACTTGTCCATACCTCCTGTTACCCATGTAAAAACACAACTTATTTTTTTCTTTTTTTAACTGCACATACATCATCAGTCTGCACTCAAAGTAATTAAGAGTGAATTAAATATATACTTTATTGTATTAATGTTATTTCCATATATAAATAGCTTCTGCAATAATGGCTATTTAGGCCATTTTGGAGGGTTGTACTGTTGTTTTGTCTAACCATTCTTTTTTTGTTATCTTCTTCTTTTTTTTAACCTCTGCTAAGATCCTGAAAGCCTCTGTAACTTTTTTTCCCACTCAGTAGCTTGTAGTCTGTGATTTCAGTCTATCAGTGTCCATAAAACAAAGCATCTTTTTATTTTCTCTATTTGTCACGTCTCAAGTTGATGAAATGTCTTTCTGTTGTTTTATTACCATGCCTAACAACATATAGTGCACCCAGCATTGGTTTACACTACCAGTCAGGAGTTTGGACATACTTTCCCACTGGATTTAAAAACGAATTACGTAACTTTTAAACCTTAAAACTCCATGTTCCGGATGCGTTTGATGGCACAGTGACATCTATTATGCACTTTTTTGGAGCTGTTACTGCCCAGCACCATCCCAAGGCTGAGAAAGAGCACTGTACAACTTTTTTTATCTGGAACTCCCTGTGACGTTGCAGCTGAGTTTCGCTTCACACGCTAGCAAATGGAAATTAACACATTGGCTGTTTAAAATGTGCAGTTTGACCAATTTAGCAAAGAAATACAACAAGACGTTATCAGAGGAAGAATAAAGAAAGAGAGGAAAAAAACGAGTTAAAGGGTCACTGTGTAACATTTTCTGTTTACTGGCCAAAATCTATTTCAGCATGTATGTACATGGTGTCATTGGTGTTTTATGAACTCTGCTAATTATCTGACACATTCTTGTAAGTGAAGAATTTTAAATATATGTTGATACATATGACAGGTGAGCCAGTAGGGGCAGCTCCATAATGGTTTGCCATCTTGAAACTACAGCTGCTAGCAAGGGACAAATAGCACCAACTATGTGTTTTCCCTGCAAGCCAGCACACAGTGATTGAGAGTCAGGAGGAGAAGATAAACAAGAGATGCTTACTACCCCAGCAAGTTGGAAAATCTGTTAAATTGTTATTCAGTAAAATGCAGGACTATGCATATGCAGCTGCACAGGAGCCCTTTTCACCATCACCAAAAAAGCAGCAAAGGGGACTTAAGATAAGATAAGATCCTTTATTGATCCCACAGTGGGGAAATTTCACTGTTACAGCAGCTCAAACACAAAGTAAAAGAGACAAAAAAAACAATAGACAAAATAAAAAACAAAGACACAAAAAAAGAGTATGTACAATAAATAGTACATAATAATAATGACAGAAAAAGAAAGAAACGGTATTTATATACACAGCCTCACCCAGTTTTATGTGCAGTGTGAGGTGTTATTACACAGGTGAATATGGATATATAGAAGATATGAACTAACCGTATGAGTAAATGAGTGGAATGAAAAAATACCATCAAGTGCATAGCTAAGACATCAGTAAATATCAGTGCCATGATGAAACATCAGTAAACATCAGTCCCACTGAGATATGAAAATGTTTGTTGCAATAACAGAATTTTAGTGCAGCATTAAACAGCCTGATGGTGTTTGGTATGAAGGACCTGCGGAAGCGCTCCGTCCTACCCCTTGGATATCTGAGTCTGTTACTGAAGGAGCTGCTTAAGGCCCCCACAGTCTGATGCAGAGGGTGGGAGGTGTTTTCCATGATGGTGGACTGTTTAGCCAAAGCCCTCCTTTCCCCCATCACCTCGATGGGGTCCAGGGGGCTGCCACAGACTGAGATGACTGTTTTTATTAGTCTCTTAAAAGGCAGCGTGCCCAGACGATACGAGAAGGAAAAACATCTGGCTAGCCTTCCCCAAATAGAAGGAGCTCAAGAAGGAGAAGGATTTTAAAAGGGATGCTAAAATTGCCAGCTTTCTCCTCAACAAGTACTGCCTAAATGAGCCTAAAGCTAACTTTTTCCTTCAGTTTTGTTATACTATACAGTGTTGCTTGTTACCATGGGCAGCATATCAGTAGGTCCTGCTAAAATACTCCAGCCTTGTTGGTACAGAAGTGTATGTTTACAGGGTTTCAGTCACTTTCATAGTCACAGTAAACACCAGCTTTCAGTGACGGTAAAGCAGGACTAAAAGCCGGTGGGTAGCCTTTATAAGTTGGCTTTTACTGTGTAGAAAGCCGGTGGTGTGCAGAGGCCAGTTTACCTGTCATGATCCGTTCCCCCTGTTTTTTCATTCTTCCTTCTAAACACAGAGGAAAAATATCTGACAGTAAATTTTTATCCACCAGATGTCTTTCCCGCTGATCAGTTATGATCCAGCGTGAACTTCTTCTCCTGAGTGTTAGGTTTGAAATGCGGTAACTGTGTTGTTGGTTAATATAAACTTCTGTATTTGTATTTATTATGTCATGGCTGTCATATATGTTTAATGTTATTGTGAAGGAGGCAGAAGTCCAGTTGCTGCTACTATTGTTGCAATATGTGTTTGAGAAAGCGAGACGCTAGAATGTATTATACGTTAGAATGCGATACACGATTCCAACGTTAAATGTCCCTTTATGAAAAGCCTGTCTTTTGCTGGCTAGAGAAAACTCACAGTACAGGTGGGATGCAAGATGAATGCCGAATTATCTGACGATAAAATTGTGCCCCAGCAACAAAAGTTTTGTAGTGCGTCTTTAATGGGAAAATGTGTCCAAACCTTTGACTGGTACTGTATATTAATGATAAATTGAGGGCGAGTCTGCATTAATTCATAACAAAAGACGTGTACAATTTCACAATGACAGAGATTTGTGAAAGACAATCCTGCATATGCCAGACCTTATAATACTGCAGATAAAAACTATGAAGGGAAGGTTATTCAACAGGAAACCAAGAGAAGTAAAGGCCCTGTGGATGAGAGGATGTCAGTTTTTCCACAGAGAAAGATGAGCTAAGAGTCCAATAAGTCTGCAAGCTGCAATAGCCAAACATTGTCCATTAAGATGGACCATGATGGGGTCATTTGAGGGTGCAGTTTTTCTATCAGCCATAAAAGAAGTTTCTTCCAAGGGTATGTGAAAAAATAAGAATCTGGAATCAGTCATTCCTTCATCTACCATCCCTGCCTCTCCCCTTCATCCTCTCCTTCTCTCCCTCTTTACCTACCTCGGAATCGAGGAGATGGATGGACGAAGTGTGCAGGAGTCCTTGGCTGAACTGCAGAAGTGCTGACGTGGCACCAAGCCCTCTAACAGCGCAGTGACGCCGCTATCCGTCTCTCCATGATGCAGTCTTTCTCTGTGTCATACACACATGTATGCTGCAGACTCACAGGTGCACTCTTCTGTCGGAACTTGTCCAAAAACAAGTGCAGTCATGTATTAATGGATACATACACAAAAAGTGCACAGTTGCATGCCTGATTTCAGATTCATGTGCATACATTTGCAAAAGGCACCAGAGCATACAGAAACACAATGCATTAACATGCACATGTTAACCATAGATACCAAGCCACTCTTTCTCTGTCTCTCTGTCTACCTGGTGACACTGTTATCACTCTGTCCTGCTTCCTATATAATCAGCATCAGTCTCTGTCACACATGCTAAATGCACCTACACACATACTCTCTCTCTCGTTCTCTCTCAGGTCAGCTGAGTGATGTTAGAGAGTCTGTTTCTCTTCTGCCTGTGTTAAAATGAGTCATCTATCCTTCCATGGCTTCATTACAAACTGCAAGGGCAAACACACATCTTTTGCTCCCTCTGCCTCTCCAGATGGAGGGAGAAAAGAGATGGAGACCTACTGTATACTAAAAGTGGAATCCCTCTCTCTTTATATGCACCTGTCTTGCGCTTTCTCTCATGTTCCCTCGTCTCTATATTTATCATCTGTCTTCATATCTATCAGCCTGTCTATGCCCCCACCCCAACTTCACAGTCACTCTTCCTCTCCCATCTTGCCTCAAGCACTTGTGTAATAATTTCTAAGCAGCTTGGTGTACACACCTAAACCCTTTTTAAAGATGAGGTGAAAAAAACAAAACAAGCAAAAGACAACCAAAACAGCAGATTCAACCAAAGGCATATGGACATCCAGATCATTTTGTTCAATTTTGTTTCATGCATTTTTTTTACTTGCTCACCCTGGCTTGTTCAGTTTAGGGAATTTTAAAGAGCTTATTATGATGATTTACAGGTTCATCATTTTCCTTTATGGGTATAATAGAATGGGGTTACATGACAGAGAGGAAAAGCCTAGATTACAAACAAGGCTCACAGGTGTCCTCTACAGGAAATAACGAACCTCCAGGCATAAAAGTTCATCAGCAGAAGCAAAACAACATGAACGATTGGTTTCAGGAGAGACTATAAAGAGATTTGCTGCTACAAGGTCTGCATGCATGGAAAGCTTTGGCACAGCTGACCAAAATTGTATGTATAGAACCGTGACCACAATGTCCCAGTCAATTAGCACAAGTGGATGTGGAAACTATGAAATGACCTTTAGTGAGAAACCAAAATGCATAATATGACCACCCTAATTACGTTTAGGTTATCCATTAAAAAGTTTATAAAAGGCTTTGTTTAAGCATCAAAGAGGCTTTCTATGCAAAACATGGCCCATGCAGACATTGCTATCTCGTGTTTAATAAAAACTTCACTTACCTGCAAATGGAGTTAACCCTGCCTCTAGAAGAAGGTGTCTTGCGTAAATATTTAGTCAGGACCCCTTGCTTTCAGACCTGAATACATATTCTAGAAAATGGAAAAGAAAAGATGATGTGATATGTGCAGGTGCTTGCTACAGGTCACATGCACTAAAGATTGTACGGTGGTCCTCAATTTGATGTTTAGGTGAACAGAGTTAGAGAATAAAGAAGAAATCTGTTAAATAAAGTATATAGAATAGAATAACAAGTATTTCCACCCCAGTCCAAAGATCTAAACTTGGATCTCCTGGATCAAAGTCATTTGACTTGAGTACAAACAATGCCAATCTCCAGTAGGTAAGACACAGATTCAGATCAGGACCCTGCATCTACAAAAATATTATGATAAATGGATACCCTGTACACTGACTAATTCTAGCTGCGCATTAATGTTTATTGGTGTAAAATGCTACACAAGGGTATGATATTTAGATGTTCACAAATAATCAGATAACAAAAGACAAGTATATTTAAAAGGAAAATAAAAAAGTAAGTGATAGGGAATATGTCATGCTTCTTCCTCTGTAAAGTCTGACAGAAAGCTCGTAGAAAGGTTGAGTTTTGGAAGCCCTACAGAAACTATGAATAATGCATGGCTAAAACCTCTTATTCTTTCAATTTTAAATGGCTTGCTGTTATCAAAAATAACTCATTCTGTGTAGCATTAGGAGACTTGCACGCAACAGAGTGGTCTCTGAGCACTACAGCAAAAAGAAGGCATTGAGTCCAAGTTCAAACTTGGACTCAATGCAGACTCATAGTTCTAATTCTCTTTGCAAAAAAAAAAAAACAACAAAAAAACTCATGATTTATTAAGATAAAGAGTTTGCTGCCTGAGCATTTTCATTCACACATTTTATGAAAAAAAATAAATAAATAAAGAGGGAAAAGTGTGAGTCAACAATCCATGAAACATATTTCAGTGATAGGTTGTTGATTTAACACATCACAGATTTTGTAGGACAGAAAACTGTGTAGCTCACCCAGAACCTGGAACCATGATTTCAACCTTGGACTCCCTCTACCGTTATAGTGAGAGCTTTGAACTGTTGTGATGTCTCCTCTTTGTGATCACACTGCTTAGCCTCTCTGTGGAAGATTATTGCAAGCTGATAGAAAAGACACTGCATCCAAAGAAGACACCAGCTTGAAAACCTTTTATAGTTCCAACAAAGTGAGACATAACATAAGAAAATCAGGTACACATTAGACTCAGAGAAAAAATAATTGGTTATAAGTTTGATATTGATCCCTCCCCAAGATCTTGTATTCCAACAACTGCAGACAGACTCATTACTCTAAGTGACAAGCTTATAGACAGCAAGGACTGATAAAGCTGGATCAATGCTACTGATCAGTTCTCACCTTAGTATGGATAAGTACACATTCACATTAAACAAAAGCTTCTCAGCAGACTTTACACAAAGAGCACAGAAACCTAAAGGTGTGATGGAGCTACTTGGCTTTAGGTCTGTAGGGAAATACAGATGAAAACTAAATAACACCCAGTTCATTATAGGGCAATAATAATCTCTTGGATTTTACTTGTATGGTGCTTTGGCAACACAGTTGAAAGAGTTTTTCCTCTATAGCTAGACTAATAATCCATATTACTTATGAGTGGGTGTTAAACTTCAACGTTTATTACAAACCACAAGACCATGAATAGAACAGCAGTTTTTATATCCTCATCATTAGCAAGCTAAAATGTGATGCTTGGCCCTGTGAAGCGTGGAAGCATAAAAAATGGCCGTGCTGTTTCCATACTGTGATAAGGTTGATCCCTAACATTTATAATGAAACATATGAAGAAATGCACCATGAAATGGTATGGTTTGGCAGAGAAATTGTTTGGTATCTATAGTTTGTTGGCTGCTAAATAAGGTAAAGTCATAAAAAAAAACTGTAGAGGAAGTATTAATCCCTCTGCTATAGTGTGAGGCTTTTTAGACTAGGAAATTCTGTAACTTCTTTAGATGACCTGAGTTGATCATTGACAAGACAGATGCTGCTTTACTGAAACAACTCTGCTATTTAAGACAGAGTATTTTCATTTATGAAATAATGAACAAGATTTTCTTTGTGTTTAAGAAGAGGAGTCACCAAGTAGCGTTGTGACTTGTTTGGTTTCATACTCTATGTTAATATTTTGAGGCATATGACACACCAGTTCCTTTTTATTACCTACCAATGTATTGCTCAAGATATGCCTTTCCATATTTTCTTGACTTTTGTTTACCTTTGTTTGTTAAAATGTCTGTTTATTCATCATTGTTTGTCAATTTATGCTTTCCAAATTTATCTATGTTTTGTTAGCAGTGCAAAAACTATAGGTTTTGTTTAGCCTAGCTCAGGGGGGCAGCCCCTCCGGTTTGGGAACCAGTGATTTTGTTATTTCTAAGCAGCAGCTTCTAAATGAACCTCAAGTGACTATTTTGTCATCCTATTCTGCTTGGAATCTACAATGATGTTGGACAGAAGAGATTACGAATAATCAGCATTACATATTAAAAACTAAACTAGACTAAATAGTCCAAAAGTGTTTTAAAGTGCCTGCAGTCCTTCCCTCTAGTGCAACCACACGGGGCACCCCTGCTGAGTTTGTGTCATTGTATAAATATTGTGGCATTAAATACCTCTAAGAGAAGTTGAAACTAAAATGAAAAGTTTTCTAGGAACAGATCTTGTTTTTCATTCAATACCAAGAGTAGTTGCAATTCTTTCTTGCCTCTGCTTGATTATGGTGACATTGTAAATATTAATACTTCTGTGCAGTTATAGCTTGCACTCCCAGACCTTTGTTAACTTCAGTGTTCAGCTTATTCTGTCCCCTCAATTTAGAATTCATGACAGCAGGATTTCAAGCTAATTTGAACCCACAGGATGATTTAAAACTCATTTTAAGTACACTGGAAAAAACAACATTGATGTTCCTGCTTTAAGTAACTTTCAAAGCCACTTTATTTAGCATTTTTATAAGAATGTTGTATATATGTATATTTTATGTCTGTAACCACTTGAATTGTATACATTTTTAGACAGGTCACACTTAAAAATAAAAGCTAAAAATATGAATTGAGTATCTGACATGACCACAAAATCTAAAATACTTATTTCAACATTAGTTTCTCCTATAAGACTGCCATTGTTATCAGCAATCACTTTTTCTTTTTGTTTATTTGTTTTCCATCATAGTTTATTTGTCATATTTCAACACAGCAACCAGTGTAGGACAATCAAAATAAATGGCAAAACAAGTTTCATTTAAACTGCTGACCTAGTTTTAACCAGTGATCTTCATATGGGTAATTTAAATTTACAAATAATAAATGTAACGCTAAGAATATTTTGAGACAAGGAATGCCCAAAATGTTGTGTATCTGTGGAGAATGTTATCCATTAAAAAATAAATAAATATTGTACTATATTTGGTATGATTGATTTTGAGGTAATATAAAAAAAAATTATAAACCTGGTTTTCATAACTCAGTGCACCAAGCCTGTCCCCCTCTGCTTCATGGTTTCAGCATTTATACACATGCAGACGCAAACCTACAGTAGTTGATTGTTCCTCACGTCTCTTGAATGAATAGCCAGATCCCTCAGGCCTTGACACATCGGTCGGTTTGAGCTGCAACACAAGAGGTACAGTCCCAGACTGCTTCTTTTGTGTCGTCATAAATACACTCCTATCTCTCTGTCAACTCTTTAGAAATATGACCCTTTATTGAATTCTTTCGCAACCCCTTTACTTCCTTCTTTTAGACGACAGTACCACGCCTGTATGTCAAATTATACTGTATCAACAAGCATGATTGCATACGAAGTTCAGGGCTGAAGTGGACGTGTGCAGGTTAGCAAGTTTTTCTCCGCTATCATGGGTGACAGCAGCACAAGCAGGGCCCTGACTCGCCGGAGAAGGGCGACTTTCGGAGCGGTGAGAGGCGTGAGTCTGCAGCCGGTGAACGGGAGCTCAACAGCGGGTTCTGCGAGCATAGTGCCCGCTGACATCGGCCCCGAAGGTGGGCAGAGAAAACTAGACCGTTCTGTGGAGCGGCCAACAACGAAAAGTGAGAAAAAGAGACCCAGGAATGATTTAAGTGACAGGCTGAGGTGAGTTTGCTTACTTTACTGAAGTGTTCGTAAAAAGTTTTGTGGTTTGGTTTGCCGTCAGATGTGTGACTGCTACGGGTTACAGACTACCTGCTGAGGTTAAACCGAGGCAATCCTCTTAAGCTAACTTTGTTTACCAATGTTAGCTTGTTTGAATGTGTAACAACGCCTGAGGCAGGCAGGTAAGATCTAGACAATCTGAGACAATCCCTGGTTTATCTCGTCCTTCAGTCATTAATTGTAAAGTTATAAACAAAAAAAAAGGCGTACTACCTTGTGTCACTAAAACGCTGTTTCATGATAACAGGTGTGCTTTAGAGCTGGATTGGCTCTGTCTTGCTAAAATAAGCAGAACCTTACCTGACATACATGGTTTACCTGATGGCTTTTCTCTGAACTTTGCATGTTTTCCTTGCTCATGCATGGAATTTCTTGGGAGTATCACAGATTCTTCATACACATTAAAAGCCTACGCCATAAAACCCTTGTTATGTTGATTTGTGATTCTAAACTGAGCCTTAGGATGACTGTGATCTTGTGTGGTTATTCATTCTTGTTTGTCTTTGTGATTACACAATCCAACCAGATTATGCCCTGACCTTTCAGCTGGGATATGTCCCAGCCCCTACATGACCCTAAATCGGATTAATTAGCTATGGAAATGAATAAATAAATTTTAAACTTATCCATCTGACAACAAGACAGTTTTCCACTTTAGGTCAGTCAATCTTTAAAAAAATTCAGGCTCAACAAGGACAGCTGTCTTTCTGGCTCATGTTCGTACATATAGTATTTGTTTTTCATTGTATGGTGAGACCTATGCAATGATTTCCCCTACAGAGTACTGTCTTTTAATAATATTATACCACATGAGAAGCCAAAAAGCGATTTAGAACTGGTGCCAGGACTTATCTATGGCATGTAGGGATTTACCACAAATGATAAAATCACCACTCTTTTTTTTCCCCTTGTGCACAGAAAGTTTATTCTTAAATTCTCTAAGTATTTCTGTGATGAACCCCTCCTCACCATCACTTCTGAAAGATTCAGCCTCTTGTTTTTTTAATGTGCATATACTGTCATGATATAAAAGAACAATATAAAAAGTAGTCATTAAATAGTGTACCAATAAACTAATGTTCTGATGTTTTTTTTTTATCATTGGGTGCAGCATGTACTTACCAGCATGTACTTACCTTTCATAATTGTCATTTGATATGCAGTTAATATGATTCTACCGTCATAAGATGATTTATTTATTCTTTGTCTTCATTTCTGTAGCTGCCACAAGACGCGGGAGTCCCTTCTGAGTTCAGCCAGTGGTTACAGTAACTACAGAGGAGTACTCAACTGGTGTGTGGTGATGCTGGTAAGATGCACACATGCACAGAAATATGCACTGGAAAATTAATTTTAAAGGTGTAGGTGGTATTGGAGTGGTATCAGGTACGTTGCTCTGTTTGTAGTCTTTGCATATGATAGGTCTTTTACTTTAATCCCTCCCAGTTGTTAACAGTCATAGAAATTCACATATCCCACACTTCTGCTACTCATTCATTTTTAAATTGGCTTTTTTTTCTTCTTGATCTTAATACAAGCAGTACTCAGTGTATGTTGTCACTTTTATTTTTCTTTGAGTTTCCAGATGACTTAGTGGAAATGAAGACAGTTACGTCAGACCTGTCTCTGACTCTCTCTGCTGTTACTTGTTTTTTTGCCTAAATACAGCTAATTTACATTTTGGTCAGAAGTATCAAATCCTGTAACTATTATTACATTTTACTTTTGAGTCTCCTCCGATCAAAACCGATATCAAGACCATCTTGCTTTACCTATTTTCTGGTCCTACCAATCTTCTGTAGCTCTTTTTTTGCATAGCATTGGCCCTGTTTTCATCGTTATGAGAAGAGAAAAGAGATGTCTTGAGGAATTATTTTTATCTACATGGTTATTCGTCAGTGTCAGGAAGTATTGGTCATGTTTTTGGGAGCAAAAACAGCTGATTGTTCATATGTGGAATCATACGCTTAATATTTTACATCAAAACTCATTCAAAAACATTTCCATCTGCCCTCCATCTGGTCAAAATGGAGTTTTCTTTGACTTATTGTTGCTCATTAATTAGTTATTCATTGATAATCCAGACAAATTGCTAATATGGATTGACTGACTTAAATAAATTAAAATTACAGGAAAGAGTTTAAAGAAAGAAATATCGTAATCCCCACTAGGTTTCAAACAGATTAAATGTGTCCCATTATATGTCATATCTGGTTTAACAGTGTAAAAAAAACAAGTAGCTGCATTTAACATGGAACCAGTGGTTCTGAAGAGGGTTCAAAGTAAAAATGTTAAGGTGTAATCAGAGCTTTTAAGGTTGTTTTTTTTAAACATGGTTGGGATTAAGTCATAAGAACACAAACAGTTTCATTTATTTATCTGAAGTTGTTCATCATATATGAACTTGGGTCTGTCATAATATCTAATATTTACCATTTGAATATTGTGTCCAGAAGCATTAACAATATCATGATGCAGAAGTTTAAAAATTGTACCAAAATTCTTTGACTTCATTAATGTTTGCATTAATTTTTCGTTAAGATCTTGTATTGATGATGGAGGAGTCCAACCACTGCATAAAGCTTTCTCCAGCTCACTCCAAAGATTTTCAATAGGGTTACAGCCTGGTCTAGATATGGTGGCCAATCCATGCCTCATGCTACATGAACTTCTCTTTTACAATTTGAGTTGATGGTTCCTGACCGTGCCTTTAGAGAAGCAAAAAATCCATTGATAGAATAACCTGCTTATTTAGTACATTTAGGCAGTCAGCTGACCTCATTCTTTGGATATATAATGTTGCTGAACCTAGACCTGACCACCTGCAGCAACCCCAGATCATAACACTGCCCCCACAGGCTTGTACAGTAGGCACCCGGCATGATGGCTGCATCACTTCATCTGTCCTGATGCTCCCATCACTCTGGAACAGGGTAAATCTGGACATGACCTTCTTCTATTGCTCCAGAGTCCAATCTTTAAGCTCCCTAGCAAATTGAAGCCCTTTTCTCCAGTTATCCTCACTGATTAGTGGTTTTCTTACACAGCTGTTCAGTCCCAATCCCTCCAGTTCGTTTTGCATTGTTAATGTATAAATGCTCTTACTAATAAATATTAATTAAAATTTAATGTATTAAATTAATAGAACAACCACCGCCGCTTTTAAAAAACATCAGAAATCTTTAAGTAAATAAAATTAAATATAGCCTGAAAGTGGACTATTTTTAGAGCTCCCACTTAGTGTCTCCGGTGAGTGTTTTCAGGGAGCTCATCTGCTTTGCAGAAGAGCGGAGATCCCCTTAGCTCCAACGTAATTTGAACCCTGATAATGAGGATTTACCATCGTTTTAGAAAGAGCAAAAGGGATTAAAAATTATGATGGGTGATTGAGTTGGGATGATACAGGGAGAAGTGGGAAAGAGTGACAAGAAAGGACAAGTTGATGAAAGTTTAAAGTCAGAAATGAGAATGAGAGCAATGTTAGTCAGACAGAAAACAATCCAATGAGTTTTATCTTTAACTTCTGCTTTTTGTCGCAGGTGCTGAGTAATGCTCGCCTCTTCTTAGAAAACCTGTTAAAGTGAGTATGATTTACAGTCACACAAAATTGCAAAATTCTCATAAATTTCACTAATCTCGATAGTACAGTTGCACTTTCTAACAATAAAGACTCCGTTTGGGAGCGAGCCAGTTTCAGGGTCATGGTACTCACTGAGGTAGCTTACCTGCACACTCACTGTAACTCAGCTATGTGTAATGTAAAGCATTGACTCTTCCTGCTGTGACAATTTCAACCATCTGCTGTCAAAAGCTTTGATATTAAACTGAATAAGTCAGTTTTAAGTTAACATTTACTCTTCACAGATTCTAATGATCTTTCTCATTCTAATCTACTAGGTATGGCGTTCTTGTGGACCCCATTCAGGTGATTTCCTTGTTTCTGAATGATCCCTACAGCTGGCCAGCAGCATGCCTGGTGATTTGTAAGTAAACTATTAGTGCAACATTGCATTTAGGTAAAGAAACCACAAAGCAGTTTTATGTTTTTACACATTAAGTATTATTTTATGTTTGTCTTTTTTATTTAAATTAAAGAGGGAAAAAAATGGCTGGAATCAAAAAGTGGAAAATGAAATGACAAATTTGAAGTATTGAGTTTCTTTAAATATGTCTAAAAGTCTGTAAGTTGTGTGATCTGCCTGATGTAAGTCACGCTTTGTTTGAAGACACTTGCAGGTGCATGCTGTATGCTGCGGTAGTTTCTTCTATATTTATTTTTATGGTGCGTTGCAGTGAAAGTCTGCAGTGGTGCAGCTTGCAGTGTCTCAAGAGGGACCATCACCTGCCCTATATACTCCACACTGGTACTTTCCTGCAGAGAGGGGGAGAAGGAAACAGAGCAACAGAGAGAGAAAGAGAGTTGGGGAACCATTAAATGGAAGATTAAATTAAGTAACTGGATGTGTAAAGAGGGTTGGGGGGGAAAAGGCAAAAATGTAGAGTAGAAGAAGATGGAGAGACCTGAGTTAAAGTGTTGCATCAAGACAGGGGAAGAAGAGGGGGGAATGAAGGAAGGAAAAATAGTTGAAGTTAAGGTGAATGACTGCAGAGAGATGGGTGCAAATGAGTCTGTTTACAGTAGCATGGGCAGAAGTGCAGCTCACTCCCAAGAGGACACTCTGAGAGCCACTGCAGCAACTTCCACACACACCTTAACTCTCGGATACTCCCAACACCGAGTAAATGATGATGCCTACTAGCAAAATAGGAAACGTTTGCAAGGTTAACCTGGAAAGTTTTACATTTAGAAAATTGGCTTATGAGTTGAGCTGTTTTTCATTTCATTGCAAGTGTTGCTTCCAAAATATTTCCCAGAATGCACCTGGTGAGAGGTTTATGTCCATCTAACAAGTTCAAGATGGAGCCGTTTGTTGCATCTTACCCTCAAAGATTGCTATTTGGCAGAGATCTAAAGATTTTGGCAGTCGATTGTTATTCATATCCAGTGGTTTTCATGGTTGAGTCTTGATGAGTGACTAAGAATTAAAAGTACATTTCTTCTGCTGTAAATTTATAAGTTATCCATTTTTATAAAAGGTTTAGACTTCTGTGGCCTGGTTGGTCTTTTCAGCATTTGAGAATAACTTGAACGTTTTCATTAAAAAGTAAAATAATTTAGCTAATTTAAATGATTAAATAGAAAAACCTGGAATAAAGCCTAATTAAAATGTATTCAGTTTTGTTTGGGAAGATTAAAAACAGTTAAAGTTTGGCATTCTGGGTATTTGTTTTAATCATGCTACCACCTTATATGACTATTGTACTTTTTACAACTTAATTTCAAATAAAAGTTGGGGTAAAATGTAAATGAAAGCAGAATGAAATGATTTGCAAATCTGATAAATATTTTACTTCTAATAGATCATTATGTATCTTGATCTAATAGATCAACATACCAGATGTTGGAATTGAGACATTTTACCATCTCATGGAAAATATTAGTTCAGTTTGAATTTGATAGCAGCAACACATCTGAAAAAAGTTGGAATAGGATGATGTTTACCATTGTGTAGCATTCCCTTTTCTCATTGAGGAGACTATTTGGGGCATTCTTTAATTCACAATGCACCAAATGTTTTCTACGTGTGAAAGGTTTGGACCGCAGGCAGGCCAGTTCAGCACCAGAACTCTTCTCCTGCAAAGCCATGTTGTTGTGGTGAATGCAATATTAGGTTAACATTGTCTTGCTGAAATAATGTGAGGTCTTCCCAGAGAGAGACGACGTCTTGACCTGAGCTCCATGTGCTCTTCAGCATTGATAGAGCCTCCACAGATAAAAAACAGCTGCCCACAAATCACGAACATATTAGCCTTGTCCCTTTTGTTCACAGAGATTCCTCCTGATTCTGTGTTTTGATGTTATTATTCACTGATTCACAAATTTACTTTGGGGATCATTTTTCTAATATTGTACCAACATTTGTAGACAGTTTTTTACAGAATGGTGAGTCTCTGCCCATCTTTACATCTGCAAGGCTCTGCCTCTCGGAAATGCTCTTTTCTGCCCAGTCATGTTACAGACCTTCTTCCAGTTGAACTAGTTAGTTGTCAAATTTTTCCATTTGCATTGTACCAGTTCTTTTTCCATCTTTTTGATGCTCCTGATCCAACTTTTTTGACATGGGGTTGTAATAAAACCCCACAATGCATCACATTGTTTAGGGCAATTTTTTACATTTGCCAACGCTAGATAAAATACAGTCTAGACAGTCCAGTGTCTTATTATGTCCTAAACAAAGAACAGTTTCTCCAAATGTGTGGCTCAGCCTAGTCCAATTGCCAAGCTTCATATAAGGGATTTTGTTGAGTTAATTCAGCATTTATTTCCTTTTGCAGTTTAAATAAAACCTTGTTCAAAATTAAAAGGAAGTCTATATACAATCTGCTCAACACAAACCTGCTCAGCTATAAATGTGTAGTAATGTGTGCATAAATGGTAAAAAATAAATAACATGGCACTTAGTTGTTGTTTTTTTTTTATGTTTTTTTCTTATATGTATGTTATATTACTTTTTAAACTGAGATGTAACTTTTTTTAAATTTATTTTCAGTTACAATGTCACTTTGATTAGACTTTATGAGACTCTTAAGATGGCCTCTATTTTTTTTTTTTTTATTATTATTGCTGCTTGCTTTACAGCCTTTTTGAACTTGTATAGATAATAGACTTTTATAAAGTATGCAACCCACTTTATGCTCATTCAGAGGTTTATCATTTACTTTTATGGGTCTTCTAAAATATGTTTAAGTGCTTTCATGTAAAAGAAAAAAGTCCTACTTCACACACTGCAGCACCTCCTCACCACCTATCTGCTACTTTAGCTCCTGTTTCTTTAAGCTCCTCTCGAGGGACTTTAATGCGTTGTCTGATTCATTCTAAGTGGCAGAGTGCGAGGGAGGCAGCCGCTCATTCTTTGTTTAAGATTTCCCAAAGTAGATACTAGGCAGAGTAGTTGCAAATGTGTGTTATGTTGATGTCATTAAGTAAACCAAAACAAGCTTGAACTGTAAATATCTCAGACAAGCACCGCTCAGGAGTGCTTTTTGGGAGGGGAAAAACTGTCCTTGGACTTTTAGCTTAAAACCTTTGGAGACTGTCAAATTTTTAGGGTGCCCTTGTAGTATGATCATTATGGTAATGAACGGATACAAGTTCTCTCTCTATGTGGCATAAAAAAAGAGAAAGAGACCTTACTTCCTGCGTAGAAGTATCTAAGGTTTCTTCATAAGGTGGACATGTTTTTTTGTAAAGATTTTCTTTGAAAAAGACAATAAAACTAAAACATCTAATAGTCACTTAATCTTGTAGGTGACATGGTGTCCAGTGAGGCTTTATTCTGTAAATGATTTTTTATTGATCCATTTTGTGTGCATTAAGAGGGGAGGGGTTGATTTAACATGAGTTATTGCAAAATAGTGACACTTTCTACAACATATCTCAATATCCTATAAAAAACAGTTTAAGAAGAGCTAACACCAGTCTCTGTTTGTGTTTGACAGTGTCCAACGCGTTCATTCTGGTGGCTCTTTATACCGAAAGGCAGCTGTCGAAGGTGAGAGGAGAAACCCTGTTTGCATTTAAACATCAGAGCGCTGTGGATTTTAACTGAAGTGTGGAGTTTGGAGCACTTTTCAGTTCTCAGGAGGGATTCATTTTCTGAAACTGACTCACCACATGACCCTCCCTAGTTGCATCTGCACATGTTAAATGGTAAAATGTGAAATTAGTTTTACCATCTGCATTTAGGGCATATTCAGTTACGCTCAAGCTGTTTTGGCTTGAAAATGGAACATTGTGAGCTTTTTCATAAACTTATCTAGGACACCATAACTGCAAATCTGGTCTATTCAAAAACAGGCAAAACATATGCTTAAAATATTAATCTTTAGTCATCTCACACTTGGGTTTTAGAATTAGGTTAATATTGAAAAAACAAAGAATTAAAGGCAGTTTTTTTGTGGATGAAAATGGGACAAAACACTGCTAAGATTTGATGCAAAAACTCCCGCCTCTCGTCATTCTTTTTTCTCTTTCTACCCAGGGTTCATTTACTGAACTTGTGGGATTTCTGGTCCACTGGATTAACATGGCGATTATGCTAACATTCCCTGCTACAGTGGTGCTACTGGTTCCATCCATGACCCCAGGTAACATGTCTATTTAAAATGTGCAACGCACATAACTTTGACAAATCATTGGCTAAGATATCTGTTGTGCGCCCAACAATTATCCATTTATTAGAATTTAGAATGAAATCATGTGTATGAAATAGAAAATAATGTAAATGTAATAAAGATTATGAGGACATTCATATCCTTGCCCTTCAGAGAAACAGTCAACCAGTTTGATGGTGCAGTAAAAGATATATCTCTTATCCAGGCATAATTGGAGTCAGTTAGTAGTAATGGACCAGTTGGTCATGACTGGATTGTTTCCAGCTGGCTCTGAGGAGAGGAGGAGGTCAAAAGATGACAGAGGAAAGGAAATGAAAGGAAAGGACAAAGCAGAAGAGGGGAGGAGATAAGAGATGCCAGAGTGGGTGTGGTTTGCAGTGTAGGGTCATCCAAGGGTCTTCTTCTTCTGTCTTCATCAGGCTGCCTGACAGAAACCATGGCTACCTTCCATAAACGGTGCACACATGATGAATTAGGTATACTGAACTATGTGATACACAAGTACACAATTTTCATTCTAAAATACGTGGCGATATGCACTCAAAACACTATGATACCCTCAAAAAGTTTTCACTGAATTTTTCTAAATGGAGATGTTTAAAACTATTAAAAAAAAATTTGTTTTGTTTTTTAGTTGCTGGCTCATGCCTTTTTACAATTATTTCTTTCCCATTTTATAAAATCTGTCATTGTAAATGTAGTGTTTGTCATTCTTTTTTGGTTCAGTGTGATTGGTGGTTATCCATCTTTCACTGTGTTTACAGTGTTGTGGTCAATTTCCAACCTAAGACCTGTCTAATCATGTTTTATATTTGGGCATACAAGGAACCTGAAGCTTTAAGATATTTCTTGGTCAAAGTCACTTTTTGCTGGATCTTAACACGTTCCACAGTAGAAATGTTTCATGACATGCGAGCGCAGCATCGGTCTGAACTCTAGTCGGCTTTTGTTAGTACACCTCCAACTTCACCTCATTGAACAGACGGACAAATAATGACTTCCTCATGTAAGTGGTGTTTATATGCTTCCTAAAAAAAAATCATTGCTTTGGGTCTTTGCTCCTCTTCATTTTGGGTGACGTACTCTTCTCTTTTTTCTCTCATCTGTTCTCTCACTGGGAGGTGAAGAAGTGAGGGAGTCAGTCCATCTGCCTGTCTGTTCTCCTCTCTGCGCTGCTGTGCACACAGGAAGGGCAATGACAGAGGACAGGTGTGTGTATGTACAGATATGTGTGTATCTGTTATTACTTATAAGGAAGGGACATTGATTTATTTACACAGTAATAATACGGGGTCTTTAGCTATCTTTTTAGAGACAAAAATCAAGACCTCATGGTGTCAAATTATATTATATTTTCTAGAGACTTTAATATTTAGTGTAACAGTTAGGATTGCCCAAGAAGTGGTTGGGGTGAGTGCTCAGGAAATTAATTCAAGTCAGTGTAATGTCCTCTAAAGTGTGTGAAGAGAGCTATTGCATTACAGGACACGTCATGCAACTAGAGTAAAAGTTAATATGATATCAGGCTTCATTTCATATTTTATTACATTTCATTTAAGGAATACTGTAATGAGGAGGGGGACACGTCCCTGCTGAATGCGGATGCTATTTCATTATATCCACAGCTTTCAGTGGGTCTTTTAATGTCCCTTAGACGGCTGCAAAGGATTCCTGGATTATTATAGTTATAACTCAATACAGAACCAAGCCAAAGGACACAGTATATATTTAGAGTTAAAAGGCAAGAAAAATGTTATAATTAGAATAAGTTATACAGTGTCATTCAGCGTGATGCAACTTCATACACTCTTATCTCCTACAGCCTTGATTAAAATAATCTTATTCACTTATTAATGAGAAGTCAGATTTGCTGAAACCAAACAATGAATGTCAGCCAGACAAGCAGGGGTGCAAACAGGAAGTGTGGTTTGTTTTTACTAGCCAGTAAACACTTGTAGTGAAGTCCACAGTGGCATCACTGCAATAAATCCGTTAAGTCTAATGGAGAGAAGCACTCAAGTTCTTTTACTGTCTTTTTCCAGCCTCATATTTCAGATATAAACTCCATAGTAACTTAATCTCTATTTCACACAGCTGGAAAAATGTGTTGAAAAAGACTTGTCAGGGTATATACACTAGTCTTTTTTTTTTTTCACCTAATTCTGAGCTCTACCAGGAAGTCTAGGAAATAGTCACCTTAAAACTGTTGCTGAAAATATATTTTAGAGCACAAGTTCAATTATGGATGACCTGACTCCGAGGCCAGGAGGTGAGGACCAAACGCAAAGAGTTTCTTCCATCATATTTATACACTCACATGTAACAGCTGCAGCCATTGACAAAGTTTAGGTTCTGCCAGATGGGTGTCATTCCTTACTTGGGTGATGTTTGGGCTCTGATTGGTCCTGTCCTTACCATTTCATCCCAGGTGATTCCTCTTGGGCTTAATAACTATTAGACATATAGACTCTGAGCTGAGTAAAAGCTTCTGGTCAGCCTGACCTGATAATTTGGTTAAACATAGCAATCTGGAGTGGATTCCCCGTCATTTGTTGTTTGTTTATTCTAGGTTTCCCAGAAGTTTTCTTTCTCAAAATCTTGGTCTAACTACAGAGTCTGCTAAACCACTGCAGCAGTAAAAACAGTGAGGTTTTAACTTAGTCTCAAAGGTCATAAAGTTCTGCTAAGGACAAATAACTTGTATATCTCCATTATAAAGAAATAAATAAAAAAGAAAACTATGTGTTGCACTTCTCCAAGAGGGTCTATTCCCAGAAGAAGAGTACACAAAAATAGGAATCTTAGCCTCACTGACAATCTAAAATTCATGATTTTGGGACGTAATTGTGAGCTACTAAGTGCCGACTGTTGTGGCATATTTTTCCACTCGAGCGCCGTCTTCACATGTTTCTGCGATCACTATCTACAGTAGCTGACTTGGAGGCCGTCTAGCTGTTTAGAGGCCACACTGAGCCGGAGAGGCAGATGGTTAATGGATAAGATCTGCTGTGTTTTGATGCCAGGTGTGCTGCAGACCTCCTCTTCACCCTGTTGGCACAACAAGCAGTTTTCACTTGTGTGTTTCACATTCGTGTTTTTTCTCTGTGTATGAGTGTACAAGTTCATGTTTGTTCAGCATTATTCCTTTTTATCGAGCATATGGTAGCTGATAAAGTCCTAGTTGAATAAATTGAGCGTCTGCTAAAATTTTGCAAAATGTAAATTGATTTTCCCTTAAATCAGTTTCAGCTTATTGGTCAATGAACACAAAACCACATTGCTGAACCGCACAATCACTGTGTAACAATATCCTTGATGTAGGGAGGTGGTATAGTTTGTATAGATCAAATTTTTTTCTCTACTATTTCATCTCCATTCTCCAAACGCTTGCAAACATCATCTTTCTTTTATCTTCCTTTCCTCAACCCTCCCACCTCTTCCCCTTATCTTTCTTTGCCATGCTCTTTTACCTGAACCGTAAAAAGTGCAGTACAAGTTTTGTTCCTTGGTTTTGTCTGTGTGATCACAAAGTTAACCATCACCTCTTCTCCTCTTTTTTTTTTCTTTCAGTTGGTGGCGCATTTGTTGTCGGTACTTACACCATTCTCTTCCTAAAGCTGTACTCCTACAAGGATGTCAATCTGTGGTGCAGGGAGCTGAGTACTGCCAAGGCCAAGAGACTGTCCAGGTCACTGTCTTGTAAGTCATGTAAACACAAATATATATAGTACATTGACTCATGTGTTGGCTTGAGATAAAATTATTGACAAACCATCAGTTAATGCCTTATGTTTCTGTGTCTGTAAAAGAGACTTAGCTCCTACCCAGAAATACCTGTCTGAACGTTGCACATGTTATTACAGTGACACCTACTGGCAAACAACAGACTCTGCAGCTTTGACAGAGAGCAACTTACATAAATTGTTACAGTCCTTTAGTAAAATATTAATTGTCAGATATATATCAACAATCTTTTCTGCCTTTTATTTCTATTTTCTGTTTTATTTTCAATTTTATTTCTGTTTTAAAATACAGTTTTCTGTGACACGTATTGCAGGTCCCTCTCCACAGCAGTTTAATGGAGGCAACCACGGGGTGTGTTATCCTGGCAACCTCACAATCAGAGGTACTGAAATCATCCTGGTTTATAGTTTACAAACTGACAGCTTCATGTTTCTGTTATGTCCCCCTCTTTTATTTTTCTGACCCCCCTCTATATATCTGTAGATATGTACTACTTTGTCTTGGCTCCGACTCTGTGCTACGAACTCAACTTCCCTCGTTCTCCTGAAATTCGCATGAAGTTCCTGCTAAGGAGACTGTTTGAAATGGTGAGGAACTATGTCAGTAAAAACTCAGTAAGGGGAGGCACACAGCATCTTAAGTTTTTCTATAAAATTTAAGTCAAAAAACGGAGCTCAAAACATTTTTACTTTTCCTTACTGTACTGTT
The DNA here is from genome assembly GCA_037177495.1 of Rhadinocentrus ornatus. NCBI lineage: Eukaryota > Metazoa > Chordata > Actinopteri > Atheriniformes > Melanotaeniidae > Rhadinocentrus > Rhadinocentrus ornatus. The sequence continues at coordinate 16,607,928 of JBAMHW010000006.1, forward strand.
TTCTAAGGTTTCTCCATATCTTGGTTTTAAACATTTACATTTACAATAGTCTTCTACTCAGTCCAAACAAACATTTTTTTAACACAAAATTACATTAAAGGTAAAAGAAGAAACACTCTTACCCTGTCATTTGTTGTTATAATAAATTTTTTTATGTATAATTTTAACATTTCTCTTAAATCATGTCTCTCACTCCATCAATCTATACCTTTTCTCCCCAGCTGTTTTTCATGCAGCTGTTAGTTGGTCTCACTCAGCAGGTAAATCATAATTTCTTAATGTTTGCAGCTAACTTTAACTACTCGTTTTTAATATTTACCTATCTGTAGTGTAACATAATTGTATAGTTTTGATGTTAGAATAGTTGGAAAATGCATTGGTGTGTCATATAAATGAGATATGTATAAAAAGTACACATCATAGTTTTTGTTAAGGTTTTAACTTTTTGTTTTTTCTCTCTCTCACTTTCTTTCAGTGGATGATCCCCATCATTCAAAGCTCTATGAAACCACTAGAGGTAAGAAGGCAAAATGACAGTGCTGCCCATGCATACCGCATATAAACATAGTGTTAATAGATTTATCATCTTCACTAGGACATGGATCTGTCCAGGATGACGGAGAGACTCTTACGATTAGCTGTAAGTGAAAACAAAAAACAAAACAAGGATCATTTACTTAATGAGCCTTTGTATTTGTAGGGAGTTGACGTTTATATAATAGTGTGCAAGTAATCAAACAACTGTTGTGTTAAAAATTACCTGAAGTGAAGGTGTTGACAGATTTTTACTCCTTCTGATTGCATGTTTATGTACTATATGCAGTAGCTGCCATTCATTTACAAAGAAAAATCATGTTTAGATTGTTAAACTGCTGCACAAAAACTATTATGTGAACTATGTGGAATTCTTAATCCCTGAAACAACAATCGTATTTCACTGTGGCTGTGATAACAGAAATGGATGTAAACATTATGTCCTCAATATGTCTATGTAAACAGAAAAGAAAATGTTCAGCACGAGGGTATTTTTACCTCAATGTCATCGGTTCTTCTATTCAGCATATGTCTTCAATTCATCTCTTCAGGTTCCCAATCACTTGCTGTGGCTGATATTTTTCTACTGGTTCTTTCACTCCTCCATGAACTTCACAGCTGAGTTGCTCCGGTTTGGAGACAGACAGTTTTACAGGGACTGGTGGTAAGTGTGTGTGTGTGTGTGTGTGTGTGTGTGTGTTGTGATAACAAATTTTGCTGTGCAATTAATTTTCTCAGAAATTATTGCGATAAGCGATAATATTGCGCAAAGAGATGTCATTTTGAGACCATTTTCAACTAATATAATGAAAATGCCATATTAATGCAAGTACACCCTTTCAAACAGGGTCCGAAATTAACACTCGCAGGCGCCAAATCGTTTGCCGAGTAAATCTCAGAAGGCTATCCGACAAATGGCGAGTAAATGTTTGTACCAAACTAGTCATGTTTTCAGTCTTCCTTTTGGTGGATTTCTTTTTTATGTTCCTCTGCTGTCTGCATGTATGAACGACGCGCACGTACACAAACATACACTGACGCCAACACTCGCACGTGACACGAGAATGCGCTCGCACTATTTCAGTTCTGTTTACCGTTTAGCTCAGGCTAACTAAGTAGGGTAATTATGTGGAGATTTTTAGCAGGAGCCGGCCAGCTTTCTAGAAGAACCAGAAAGTTCAGTGAAAAGTGATGGTTTGGATATAGCGGCGCCTTCTGTCTGCTTTACGGCCGCTCGATTCTCATGCGTTAGCCTGTTAGCTTAGCAACCTGAAGGGTGACAACAGCTGCATAACGGGTATGACGACGAACAGCTGTCAACCGATCAACTGATAAGAAGAATAATATTATTGCTTATTATTATTATATTGATCGGTTATTAAGTTCATTATTATTATAAATCAGCTTTTATTATTTTCTTTTTATATTCAATATTACTGATTTCTTATGAATCCGATCAATAGGCTTTAAATTTATTCATAATCAATTTTTGTTAAGTATATTTTTTAAACAATAAAATAAAAGCAGAAATCAGGGAGTATGATCCCATTAAGACTGTAAGGCTGTGGCACAAGCAGGAGGCCAGAAAGCACCAAGAGTAGAGAGGGAGGAGTCTGATTAGGTTTTAGTTAATGAATTCAGACATTAACACTTTATCAAATAAAACCATTTTTCTTCATGCTTTGGTTTTAATGTTGCTGTGATTTCCACTTTCAGTTTGGATACAACACAACACAATATTATAGAAATAACGTGTGTGTATAGAGGTATGTGTGTGTAAAATTATTTCATATTTTGGTAAAAAATATGTTTGGCCGGTGGATTTTTTCATCTACCAGCCAACTTGGCCAGTGAGTCAAAAAGTTAATTTCGGACACTGCTTTCAACGATCAAAAAACTTTTCATTTCTAAATTTTACACTGGAACTGGAAGAAATTTTAAATAACAAAAACAATAAATAGAATGAACTCTCAGTCTCATTAACAATGAATCAAAACCAAACAAAAAACAATTATTATGATGGATAATAAAGTCTTTGTTCTGTTAACAAAATTGCTCTTCAAAAAATATATAAAAAATTTTAAACATGGGACTCAGACAAGAATAACCGGCAAAACTGCCAGCTAGTACCATTGTATTAAAAAGAAATTTTCATTTCATTTGAAGCGTTGTCTGCGGTAATACAGACTAGTTTCTTTCCACCAGGTTCCAGTAGCTATTGTTTGCAGCAGCTATGTTCTGCCCGGTGTGATCTGTTATAAATGAGACTGGAGACATTTCATATTCACGTTGAAATCCGCATCATATACGGTTCTATGGTGCGGCTTGACCACAGGTCTGTAGCGGTGGCGAAACATTGGACTGTAGCCACGTCCTTCACAACGTCCTTCAGAACACCCTCATGACACTTCATCATACAGGGCAGGGAGAGACACGCAATTAAAATAGTGACAAAATGGCAGTGATGCCGTTTGTCCAAAGTGTTGATGAGTTTCTTAAATCCCGGCTTGATCACTGTGTTAACTGAGCGCTGGTCTTTGGTGAGAAAAAAAGTTAGGTTTGTTTATAATGTTTGTTATCTCTCTGTCTCTGGGAGCTGGTGGATTATTTAGTCACGACTTCACAAAAACGGAACATTTTTCTATTTCCTTGTGTTGCGCCGTAAGCCCCCGTGTGCACGTCTACATGAACGAGCTCAACATTTCGCATGCACGAATGTCGCTCGGCTGGAGGAGGGCAGCGATTTCCGCCTCGTCATGCAAGTTCCATAGAAAATTAATGCGACTTTACCTCCCCTGTGTCCAGCCCATAACTTGACATAGGCGTTAGCATCTGGAGTTGAATTAAACCAAAGCGGCTGGGAGTGTGGGAGGAGTCTGCAGCAGAGCGCAGCGTTGCAATGCCAGTGGTGCTCGATTTGCAACTGAGAACAGCACAAAAGTAAACTGTGAAGGAACAAATAATCGGACCATTTCATTTTTATGTTTGTTGAAAACCCAGATCGTAATTGTGATTAAAATTCGATTAATCGCACAGCCCTATGAGCGGAGCAGCGATACAATAAATGAGAAAGTGCTCACAGCTATTTTTCTCCATTTGACTTATTTACATGATTCAGCGTGAGAATCGGAGGTTTAGCGCCAGAGCGTGAGAAGCCACTCAAATGCACGAGTCTCACAGCCGATGCGTGAAAGTTGGCAGCCCTGTGAAGCAAATGCGGCATATCGGCTCACAGGTGCTTTACCACGGTCTCGTGCTGCAACATGCTGCTGTCAAGTATTACACTAGAGAGATCACTCCGCAAGAAACAAGAGCGTTCAGTCGAGATAGTCAATAGTGAAACCTGTTATCATACAACGTCTATGGTAAAGTATGATGGAAAAAAATTTAAATTATCGCGGCCGGCAAACTTATCGCGCTCATTTTTTCTCAACGTGCAATTGACTTATTGCTTATAACGACAGGCCTATGTGTGTTAGAGATGGGATTTATGGCTCTTTAAAGGGAGCCGGATCTTGAGGAGCCATTCCTTTCAAAGAGCCATTCAAAAGACTGGCTCGTTCTTACAATATCTTAAAAAATTTCACAATATATAAGAATGACAAAGAATCAAAATATGTACCTATATAAAATCTACTATACAATATTTAAAAAATTATAGGAAAAATATAGGTAGGATAAACCTGAGCAGTCAGTGCAAATTCCAGTAAATGTTTTGATAGAACTAACAGTATTTATTTCCAAACAATACTCTCTGCCCATAGATGCTTCACATGAATGGAGCGTGTTGGACATCAGACTTGATGATGTCACAAATGAGATGAAGGCAGTGTGGAAAATTTGTATATAAAAAGAATGGTTCACAAATGAATGGCTCACAGCTTTGACTTCCCATCGTTCATTTAAAAGAGCCGTTCAAAAGAATCGGTTCGTTCATGAAGGTCACATCTCTAATGTGTGTCTAGGATCAAGGACTGTTAAAGTGTACAGCGTGAAGTTTTTAAGCTGTTGTAAACATTTGCTTTAGTCCTGTCAAACAGTATAGGTGTTCAGGTTTTATTTATTTAGACTCCTCCGTCTTGAGCAAACTACAATCAGACTTGAGCTTGAACTGCTTCTGATTGTCCTTTCAGGAATTCCGAGTCGGTGACGTATTTCTGGCAGAACTGGAACATCCCTGTACACAAGTGGTGTCTGCGGTGAGTCATATACATAGAAGTTAGGCTTTATACAGGGAAAATGAAACCCTCAACACATGGGGGCTGCAAAGGATTTGATGTACTGAGGCAGGCTTAACAAGACACATTCATCTATTTAGGGACTGTGATTGAATAAGTGGCTGTAAATACAGGCTTCAGTGAGTTCCTCCTACACTGATACAGCAGCTGGAGCAAAGACAGTGAGGTTCGATTAAACCAGAGAAAGTAAATACAGAATTCTTTGATTTCTGCTGGAAAAGATGAAAAAATGTAGCTCATAACAAATTTAAGACTCTCCCAAGACATTCCTTCAGTCTTTCAGTGTCTTTGCAAGCACAATAAAGTTTTTTTTGTTTACATAAAACACTATTTTGTTTTTAGTCACTCACTACACACAAAGGCTCCTTTTTCATCATCCATCTTTCCAACTTCCCATTGATGTGTTCACCCAGTTTTTACATCTGTTTCGTCTGTTTTTCAGCCATTTTTACAAGCCGCTGCTGAGGAGAGGATTGAGTAAAATGGTCTGCCAATCAGCGGTCTTCTTCATGTCAGCTTTCTTCCACGAGGTGAGTTGAGCAACCTGAACAGCTCTTTCTGCTTCTGGTGACGTGCCAGATGGAAAGCACTGCTTCTCTCTTTTTGGTTTGGTGCTGAAATTCATATGTTTTTTCTTCAGAGCACAAATGATGTTATGACTTTGTTTTCCTGTCTGTGTTTGTGTTAGTACTTGGTGAGTGTTCCTCTCAGGATGTTCAGACTGTGGGCTTTTGCAGGCATGATGGCACAGGTGGGACCCTGGATTTATCACTGATAACTGTACACTGTACTGATGCGCAAAATATAAGTATATATATAAGTTTTACTGTTAAACTGCATCGTATTGTGATTTAGATGCAACAATACATTTCTTTAAAGGTTCAGTTTAAAATGGGAAAATTATTTAGTTCCTTTTGACTGTTCAAAAGAATCTGATCTGGTCTGACTACAGTTAACTTAAATAATTTTCTCAGAGGCATTTTTGGAGATATTTAATGTATTATTGGCCAAAGGTTTGATTTTATTATTTTTTTTTTTTCTTCTTTTCTTTTGTTTTTCAAATTCAGACCAATGAAGCACAAACTACAGACATCAGGGGAAAAAATCACATATTGCTATGATTCCCTAAAACACAATATCCCACTCTTCTTATTCTCTCCTCAGCTTCCATTAGCCTGGTTTGTTGGCCGCTTCCTGCGTGGTTACCACGGCAACGCTGCAGTGTGGATGTCCATCATCATTGGTCAGCCATTTGCTGTTCTGATGTATGTCCATGACTACTACGTGATCCATTACCGGCAGGAGGGCGACTAATACCCACACAAACATGCTCATAAGTAGCAGCAACTTACAGTGCAGTTACTTTCCGCTACGCATCAAGATAAACTTACCACATCAACTTTATGATTATAGCATGTTTACATTAGGCACCTGAACTATTTGTCTTCCGACTTGGAAAACTATGAATACTTTTCACAGGAATAAATGTACTGGTCTTGACACGCTACTGTAACTTCAGGGGGAGGCTGAATGCAGTGTTATACTCGGGTGGCTTTTACTCCAGTGCCATTTGATGACCTCTGATAGTCTGGGTTGAAATGTCACTTTAATGGAAATCATTGTATTTGGTACTGCATGCAAAACAGGGTGTAAGCTTTCTTACTGCACTGTGGATGTAATACTCTTCTGTAGCTCTGTGCCTGGATGGTGTAATTATGGTAGATGAATGTTATTGTTTTATTTAACAATATGGTTCAAGTGTGTTGCTGGGAGTTTGGGGGGGGGGGGGGGGGGGGGGTTGGGGACCACCTTTTTTCTTCCCCCCTGTTGACCCAAACTAGATGACACCTTTGTTTTTCCTTTGAGGTGGCAAAAAAAAAGTGAGTTTGGGCCCCC
>JBAMHW010000006.1:16622689-16641905 GCA_037177495.1 Rhadinocentrus ornatus
AGTTGGAAAAAAAATAAAACTCAAAAAAACCAAACAAAGGAACACTCCCCCCCCCCCCCCCCCACACACACACACACACCTGCTCATACCCCAATCTGTACAACGTGAACTCTCGTCTATAATAATTGTCTCTAAAGAGGTAATAAAATTAAAACATCTGGCTTGACGCTGCTGTGAGGCTCGTAGTGGTGGAACAAGAACTCACCATAAGTCTTGGTTCTGACTTTGGGAACAACCAAGAGGCCAGTATTAGAGGATCTAAGGGTCTGCGAGGGTTCATTATCCAAATGCAGGTCTGATAAGTAAGAAGGCCCAAGACTATTAAGACATTTGTAAACAACTAAAAGAACTTTAAAATCAATCCTGAAACGCACAGGGAGCCAATGCAGCGGTGTAACGTGTACCCGCTTTCTTGTCAGAACTCGTGCTGCTGAGTTCTGGAATAATTGCAGGTTAGAGATAGTCTTTTTGGGTAGACCAGAGTGCAGGGCATTACAGTAATCTAATCTACTAGAAATAAAAGCATGCATCAGCACCTCAGTGCTGGCAAGAGAGAGAAAAGGGCGGACTTTGGAGATGTTTTTAAGATGATAGAATCCTGTCTTTGTGACATTTCTAAGTGAAGCTCAGATTTCTTACACACTGAGAAGGATTAAAATGTTGTAATTTAGATAAAATGATCTCTCTCTGGTCTTCTTGTCTTGTCTTGGCAGTCTTTAAACTGCCAGCAAAACATGGACAAATTTGTGAAAGTAACAATGGGCAAACAACGATGAATCAAGAACAGAGACTACCAAAAGAAACAAGAGGAGAAATGATGAGGCATATCTTGCGCCCCTAGGCATGACCAGGTAATGGTCAAGTAATGGTAATGGTCAATGGTGGGTAATGAAGACAAACCGCAGTATAATTTGTGCTTCAAAATATCAGCATCTGAAAGTATGAAGCCAAAGAAGTAATAACGCTACTCGGGGGCTTGTCATCCGGAACACAAAGAGAAGACTGTTGATTACTTTAGAAATAAACTACTCACATATCATATCTTATTGAAAGCTCAACTCACCTAAAGTAGTTTGCAGAGTTTCCTGGTTTATAAAATCTCACACTACAGCAGATTAGCTGATCATTCCTTCTGCCACTGATATGGTTTTCACTGTAGTTAATGAAGAAGCAGCCAATAAACTAAAGATTATTTCTTGGCACATTTCTTTGTATGTTTCTTTTTAAGTTTTGGGGTGCACTTGTTGTCAATGAAAAGGGGGCTTAGCAAAAAATGTTTGGGGACCACTGTGTCATGGGATGACTGGAGACAGTGTGTGTCCTGTGATCATAGATAAATCCATCTTAATCCATCTTGTAATGGTTATTTTTCATTCCTGGAGCAGTGTACAGCCTGTAGCTATGGGCATCAGCTGGGTCAGGATATGTTTGGGCTTAACATTCATTTTCCCACAGCTCAACTTCATTCAGTAAGCTATCATTAAAAACCACTGGAAGGTTTTACTTGTTACTGCCCCTTGCACTTAACAGAGGAAGTACATGGTTTAATATACAATTTCTCCAGAGCGATGCTAATGACACTCGTTAGTAGTGTTAATGATGATAAGCTGGTTCCAATAAACTGACTAATACCAGGGGACGTTACTGTGAAAACACTCATTTATATCCTTCATTGGTTTTAATGTTCTGTGGCTACACTGGTTTAGTTCTTAAAGATGAATCACATTATTCATGTCTCACCCACAACTGAACATGTTAGTCTTATTAGCTTGAATGGACTATTTTTCATCAGTAGGATGATATTTTGCTGAGAGATGAGTTATGAGCAATGAGCATATGCAACACAATACATAGAGCATCTTAAACTATCCCATCTGAGCAATTAAACTGCATTTAACACATGCTGGCCTCCAGCCAAATTTGGGCTGATGGTTATTATGAGCAACAAAGAATGGAAAAATGTTGTGTTTATCTTCCTGTGACTTGGCAGTTTTATGCAGCATCCTAGATGCTAAGGGATCCATTATCATTTTGATTTAATCAACATTCTTTTGCACCTCCTTTACAGTCCTCATTTTATACTCATACACAACAAACAACAAAAAAAAAATCATTTTATCTTATTTTTTATTTTTTATTTTTTTGCTGTATTGTACTGCATACTGTATATCATATGGTCATTGACTGCCCTCTGCTGGCTAATAGTCATACAAAATAATTTTTTCCCCCCCTTGTACGAAACATACATACTTTGAGCATCTTTTTTCACAGTCATAAAACCAAGATTTTGTTTGTGGGAAAAAAACAGGTCATATTCTGCTTTGTTCAAACAAAATACTCCAAGCTTTTATAGAGTATATTCTGTAGTATTTAGTTCACCTTTGTTTCAGAGCTGATAATCTGTGGGCGCTTCGTCCAGTGCTTTTTGTCCTAGTTCGTGGATATCACCTATACTGTAGTATGGCAGATATGGTAAAACACTGCGTTGAGCTGATTTTTTATCTTGCCAGTAAATTTGTTTAAGAAGCTGGGGAGGTCCTAGTACTGATTGCATCCACTGATTGAATGCATAAATGCATACTTAATCAAATGACATAAAACTCAAAACAGTAAATATCCTGTTCCCACACAAACATATTTTTTGCAATTCCACTGTGTTTATTGCAGTGATAAGAATCTGGATCTCCACTCAGAGGTAAATAAACACACACAGTCCAGCTTAGAGATCAGGATTGAGTCATGCCAGCCAAAAGGACCCATGTAGTGGGAGCTGGGCCTCTCAGAGCTTTATGAATAATGTTTGACACTAATGTCATATTTTGACTAGAATTCGTTGAATAGGTTCTCAGCATTTTATTACAGTTTAAAAAACTCTATTTTTTCTTTATAATAACTTGTGGAAAAAGCTATTTCTATAAAAATTGATAAATAAATTTTGGAATATTATAAATAGCTGGGGTAAATAGCTTAAATAGCTTTGTTAGTGTTGCTGTGCCAACAGAAACAACCATTTTAAGTTCACATGTCCAAACAGAGGAATGAAGAGACCACTGTGTGTGCATGTGAGACAGATGCTGACATATATAGGAAACTATATAAAAACGGGATAAAAATAAAAGCAGGAAGGAATTATTTCTCAGTCCCACAACTGCTTCCACTTAAAACTTTGACTACATTGACTGACAGAGATGCTAATGATTAGATCCTTTGCATTAGCTTTTGGTGGAGAAGTAAATTATATGAGACAGGTGACTAAATCATGGCACGTTAGCTCCACTCTTTTAAAGGATGTTGAAAACAACAAGCATATCATTAGATGAAATTCAGACTGCATGCACATCAGCAGCCAATTACAGATTGTAGGAAATTAAATAAACCCTTTGTGTTATTGTGTCTTACAGTTTCTACTTCAGCACTGACTCATTGTCGTCTGTATCATCCGCTTAACTAATGTGGATCAACATCATCACATCCCCACTATGTTGAAGTACAACAGTACTGAATCCTGGCTTTTTATAAATACTTGCCTGCCTTTAACTGCCAGTCCAGCTAACAGAAGTGGGATGGAAGCATATCTTCAAAGACTGGCACATTTAGATGAAGGCCTGTACAATGACTTCTATGGCCTCTGGATCACACTGACGGTCATAAACTCTCTCATTTTCCTGGTAGGAGTTCATTTGGCATCTTGTCCTTCTGCTCTTTTGCAACTTAAATCTACATCTAATTGTCCTTTCCTCTGTTTTCCAGGTGGGCATGGTGCTCAACACAGTTGCACTTTTTGTTTTTTGTTTTCGCACCAAGCAGAAGACCACCTCGGTAATCTACACCATCAACCTGGCGGTGACCGACCTCTTGGTGAATCTTTCTCTGCCCACTCGCATCCTGCTTTATTACAGTGGAGGAGCTTGTCTCACCTGCTCCTACATGCACATCTTCAGCTACTTTGTCAACATGTACTGCAGCATTTTGTTTCTAACCTGCATATGTGTTGACCGTTACCTTGCCATTGTGCAGGTGAGTGTTGCCAGCAGTTTGTCTTCACAGTTTGTCTCAGTGAATTTTTTTCTGAAGTCTTTATACCCGATGCTGAACTAAGAATTTAATCTAGAATTTATACTTCTTTTCCCTTTTTTTATCCTTGCAGGTTGAAGCTTCCCGCCGCTGGAGGAACTCCAGTGTTGCCAAATGTGTGTGCATTTCTGTCTGGCTGTTTGCCATCGTGGTCACATACTCCTTTCTCTCTACTGCTTTCCAACATACAGGCTGCTGCCCCTCAAAGCTCCTTTTTCTTACAATCACTGAGTTCTTCTTACCCCTCATCATTATTGTGGTTTTCACATTGCGTATTATGTGGGCCCTGGTTGACCGTCGCCTGATGCAGCAGAGCAGGTAAAACCACTGTTCCACAGACACGTAATTAGCGTTATATTCCTGTAACTTTAAAACCATCTAATACTATTTCAAGTTGCTGATATTTCTACAGGGAAAGGAGAAGAAGAGCTGTCCAGCTGCTAACCACTGTGCTGATCATCTTCACAGTCTGTTTCACACCTTTCCACATCAGACAAGTAAGCAACAAGTTAGACACTTTTTTTCCCTTATTTATTGGAAATATTTTATAATACACTGGAAATTCTACACAGTGGATCCTATGTTCAAATCATGTTGCCAAAGAGTTTGAAACACTAGAATAAAAGGCAAAGCAAGACATTATTTCACTCCTCTGAATGTTTGCAAGGTAGTAATAAGAGTTATTGTTTCTTTGTGTATTTTTATGTTGCAGGTTTTGGTGTACTTTTACCCCGATATGCCACATCATGTGATAGTGTACCACTTAACTGTCACCCTCAGTAGTTTGAACAGCTGTATGGATCCTGTTGTCTACTGCTTTGTTACAAATAATTTCCAGGTAAGAATTCAGTTCCTTCCTGACTCCCTTCTTCATCTCATCCATCTTGACAGCCTTCCTCTCTGCTACCCATCTATTTTTCCCTCTAGTCATAATTTGTCCATTCATTTTTCATTTGTGACTCAATAAATAATTTACCTCCATTGCTGCCCCCAGGCCACTATGAGACATCTTTTCCGTCGTACAGAGCCAGAGCAGAGCAGTGGTGACATTGTCAGTATGCAGCACAGCTCCAAGGCCTCAGGATGGACAGCTAACGCCATTGCTAATAATGTGGTTATGATGACCAAGATTGCCAGTTCACTGCAGAGAGACAATCTGGGGAAGAATCACACACTTTAAAACTGTTTTTACAAATGGTGCTTAGTGCTCTAGTTACACAGATACCACAGTGATATTTCTGGGCTCTACAAAGTGCTGACAAGTGACAAGAGCTTTATTTATAATGATGCAGTACACACACCTGAGGACTGAGACCCAGTGAAGTCATGCATTTTTAATATAAGGACCAGTAGATTCACAAAAAGAAACCCAGCTGGTTCTGCAACCCAAAATTATTGCTAACTACTTAAACATTAACAACAGACAGTTTTTGTCTGCAGCTAAACTCTATTGTAATGCTAAGAGATGTCTCTTATTACACTGGATGTGTGATTTTTTTTTCTCTGGAAAAGCTTCTACCCATTTGAATAAATACAGGGAGAGAAGGACTATCACTTCTTGCAATAACACAAAAAAAAAACAAAAAAAACACGACAGCTCTAGGTGTATTAGCAGTGTTTGATGTGATGTCTGTTATGCAGAATGTTTTAGAAATAGCACAGCTTGTGGCACTGCATTGTGTTAATAAAACATTATGGTTAAACACAATTGGATCTGCATATAACATCCCTGTCACAGACCTATAATCACTTCTCACATTATTGTCTGATTAACTTAAAATAAAAGTTAGTTAAAAAAAACTTTCTTGAATAATGTCTTTTAATATACAGCAGAGGGCAACATTGCACGCTCTAATATATATATATATATAGTATACATTTATACATAATTTTTTTTTAATTTTAAAATAAGTAGTAGCAGTAGGTCATATTTTCTGTTTTTATAATGAAATCTTATGTCTCTTAAAAACACAACAAACTGGAAAGAGGCCCATAAAGTATTTTTACATTGTAAAAACTGGCTTTAGTCACTGAGAAGTTTTGAGTGATAAAAAAATTAACCGTGAAAAGTCCATGTGGTAAGTACATTGCCGACGTCATGTTTGTTCTCTTGTGACCACGCCCCTCTTTCATACTGTGAAAACCAATGAAGTAGAAGACTGTTGTATACTAGATGGTCATTGAATGTTAGCTGGATTGCGGCTGGCCTAAATAGACTTTTTTTTCTCCGTTAGCACAATAGCGAAAACTGCGGTTTCGTGTGGAAATATTTGTACTAAACCAAGAAAGACTAAAAACCAGGTTTGTTAAATATTTTTCTTCATTGTCTAACCATGTACAAATAACTACTCAATAATATATTAGCCAGCCTAGCTCGCTAATGTAACCATTAGCAAGTCAAACCACAAAGTAAGGTTGCCATCAATGTGTACACAAAGTATGGTGTTTTAATTCATTTAGATGTAAAGACATTTCTGACATAATATATGTACCGTCCTCAAAAGTTAAAATGGCCGGTAATACCCCCGTCGTGTATTTGAAGTTAGGTAGCAAAGGTAAGTTTGAAATGCCTTTCCAGAGCCAAACACGTTCAAGAAGAACCAAGCACCTCGGGACACTCACTTTCATAAGAGGAACACGCATAAATTCTTTTGACAGGAGGTAAAAATCTGTTAGCTATGTATTATTACAAACTCTATATATAACTGTATATTTTGGCAAGATATATATATTACACTGTTTCTATGTACAGACACTTAACATCTGGTTAGAATAATTAAAATATTAACATGAATGTCACCAGAGTCTGTTTGTGATGCTCACTTTCTTTTTAACCTCAGAAAGTTCAAGTAGAAAAAAATGAAGTTAATAAAGATTAGACGGGAAAATGAATTCTGTCAATAATATCCCTTACTATTACCCCAAAATTAAGCTAAATTACCATCTATGGATATTGCTTCAGGTGGTAGAGTAGATCTGCCTGCGTTTGCTGTTACCACTTATGCAACACTCATAATGTTGTTATAATGCTTCTTTCTTTTTAAATTGACACATTTTATTTATTATAGATTACAGTGCAAATTAGTTTACATAAATCCACATTGTAATCCAAGAAATAGCACTGTAATCTGTAATGTTATAACATTCAATCTCTCCCAAAAAGCTGTAGAATAGCATGTTAAGTCATGTTGGATGCAGAGCACAAATTGATTGTACCTTAGCAATAAATAAATAGAAGGTAATGAAAATAAATATGTCAATTTTAATAGTCACAAAATACAGTCAGTTTAGTTAACTGATTGATTATTAAACAAGTTAAGAGATTCGTCCATTAGTTAGCATAAATTAAAATGGATATATAGTAAAGATCATAAAGACACAAAATATTAATAATAAAGAAACAAAGACAAAGCAATGCCATTAGTCTGCATTTTGCAGTTGTAATGAAGCTGCTTTATTTTCTATTTATTTTTTTCTTGCCTGGTCCTGGAATGGCTGCCAAGTCTCTTCATACATTCCCAGCTTGTTTTTTTTTTTTTTTGTAGGATATATGTAATTCTTAATACTTAATCCAAATTCCTATTCTAGCACCATATCCTTTTCCAGTTCAGAGCTGTCAAGTGCTTTTTTTGTAATATAGCATAATTGATATTTAAGTTTTTGCTTCCAGTTAATTTAAGATCTGATGAAGGTGTAGCAGAGTCATTGTGGGGTCTAGTGGAATATTTACAGATAAAATTTTCTGATTTTTCTTATAAACTTTTTTCCACAATTCATCTCATCACATTCCCAATACAATAACAATGTACCTTTTGCTTGGCTGCATTTGAAACATGTGTCAGGTATGTTGTATGTGTGCAGTTTGACAGGGGTTATATAAGTCTGCATTAACCAGTTGTATTGAAGTAATTGTAAATTGGTGTTAGTTGTTTGGGATTGTGTCTTCTTACAGGCTATGACCCACTCATCAATTGAGATATCTGATTTTAGTTCTACCCTCCATGACTCTAGAATGAGTATTGGTGTTTCGTCAGAGCCAGATGCCACATAGTTGTATAATAAAGAGATCCATCCTCCACTGTCACGTTTGTTAGTAATGATTTCCCCCAATGATGTAAGTGTAGTAATCTCTGTAATGACTTATTTTGCATTGAGGGGATAACTTCATAACTGTAAATATTTAAAACAATGTTTCCTTGGGAAAATTATATTTATAAAAAATTTCCCCAAAATAAATGAAGACATCCTCCTGATACAGATCAGATATTTTGTTTAGCCCCTTCTTTGCCCACAGCTTGAATCGAGCATCTAGGTAGCCTGGTTAATATAAGGCATTACCCCAGATTGGGCTAAATTGTGACAGAGAGTTGAGCATTTTCATGTATTTCATTACCTTGTGCCATAACTTAATCATATTCAATATAATAGGGTGAGCTAAAGTACATCCGCTCATGCTGTCGCTATCAGCGGTTCAGTTCTTAATGTAGCTTATGTTTCTGCTTCTGAGTCAGTTTAGTTTTGTGTAGGTTATAGTCAAAAGTGACATTAATTAACAAATTAATCATAGGCTTGTTAATAGAAAAATCATTTATTTTGTGCTTTATTGTGTCACAAGAGTCTGAGTACTCTTTAAACTGAGTAATTGCATATTTTAGATATTGACAACATTTCTCTAAAAATGTCTCTTTTCTTATCTCTCATGGGAACAAAATGTGCCAACCTATTTTTAAACATGGGAACTTTCTGGACCCTTGCCATCATCCTTACAAAAAAGTATTTTAGAAAAATGTACTCAAAGGGTTCATCTGACAAAATATGTAGAGTATGAACATACAGTTGTAGGTTCAGTGAAGACAGGCCAAATTAAACAGAGACAATGACCATGTGTTATATTTTCTCATAGCTTTGACTTTTAACTAACATCTATTTTCCTACAGGTGCCGTACGAGAGCAACAGCCTGTCTTTGCCAAGGAATGTCCAGATGTTTTAGCACTACTGTGTGCTTGTATGGACCTCTGAGGACTAATCTTACTGTATACGCAGACTCCCCGCACATACCTTTTCCAGTTTTTGCCTCAGTGCACTGCAAATACTGCTACTGGAACCCATAACACACTTAACCGTCCCTTACTTCCATCATTTTTACTCTAGCTGCTCCTCCTATCTATGTACATTTGGAGTGCAAGAAACTGTGAGCGTTTCATCGCTTTTCAGCTGCTTTTCTGAACCTTGCTGGCTGGTCATATAACACTATGATGGCCATAAGTGAAACCTCCTTACAACATCAAGATTTTGGATTATTCACCCCCATATAATAATGACTCCTGCCTCCTCATTTCATTTGCTTTGAACTCTGCTTCCTGATGATGCTTCCCAGACAAATTTGGACTTGTTTAATATAAAGTTGTGAAGTTATTTTGACTTTACAGGAAAATAGACTGACATCAGCCACAGCCAGTTGGATCCTTTGAAGTTAAACCAGACTGAAATGGGAGGTGAAGCAGGGGAGAAAGAGGCTTTGGGCCTTGCTGAAAACAGGAAAGCCAAGCAAGACAGAGAAGACAGTGAAAGCGAGAAAGAGGTGGATGAGGAGGGAAAAGCAGTTCGGATTCCGGTGCATCGCTGGGTAATGCACGCAGCTGTGATGTTTGGACGTGAATTTTGTTACGCCATGGAAACAGCCCTTGTGACACCAGTGCTCCTGCAGATAGGTATGAAAAATGCTGTAGTCAAATTGCTCTCTGTTACTGGCATATTCTGTTCAAATTGTCAAGGAGTTTGAGATGGAAGGCTTTTTGAGGTGTGTAAAATATAGACAGCGAGTGTGAGTAGAACTAGTTTTACTTCTGTCTGTACATATAATAATAAGCCAATGTGCCAAGTAATTTAAAAATGACAGTACACTGCGTACTTTATTTCACTACTAAAGCTTTAGGCCTCCTCACCCTAAGATCCACGGTTGTATGGTAATTGTTCCAACGGTGTAATATGATGTCAAACTGATGTTGACACAAGATGCAGCCTCATGTTTCTCCTGATTTAATTGTGGTTTCCTAATGATGACACACTCTCTTCTTGGTCTTTAGCTTTAGGTATATGAGCTATCGGTCCATTTTACTCCCACACAATGAAAATGTTAAATTAAACATAAAAATTTAAATAAACCGACAACAAAAAACAACAAATTCCACAGAGACATGTAAAAAATAAAACTAGATGCTTTGAAAATCTTTTAGAACAACCTGAATGGAGTTTAGTTTTAAAGTTAGCAATATTGTTAATAGAGTCGAAAGCAGGGAGCATGAAATGTGCTGTGCAATACATTCTTGCCATACCGAGCCTGGGGAAATCGCCTTTGTTCCATTTCTGCTATGGTGGCAAACTTGACATCTAACTGCATACTGTAGCCCTTCGGTGGCTACTACTAGAGTTCGCATGACACCGAGGTTCAGCTGGTGGGGATCTATGGCTGATGGGCTGACAGTCAGATTCCACTATGTCCAGTGTCACCTTACTACTTTTCCCCATTTAGACCAATGTGTATCTCTGTTGGGTAACCAACTACATCACAAAACAACCAGCAACAACACGCTCATAGCTGGGCAATTTGTTAATGATGGTCTTCCAATTTACTGAAAATATGAAATTATGTGTCTAAAATAACTGAACAGGAACTGCATCACTTCGTGTTTGGCAAGTTTACCTTTAACAATTGTTGGCACAGCAAGAAAGAATGAAACTTAATTTCTTTTTTACTTTCTTCTAAAGTCTTTAAATTCAGTGCTGCAAAAGATTGTGACACCACCACCTTCAGAAACATTAACATGTTGAGCTAAAATGAAGTTAACTAGCTGGTGACGCATCAGCTTTGTGCTTTTGGAGGTTGTGGCCTTTGTTTGTCAAACGCGACACCTCAGAACAAACAGCACAGAAAATGTAGTTAATATGTATCTCAGTACAGTATTATAGTTTTGTGTTTACTGCCAGCTAAATAGTTTTAGAGTTATAGTTCACAGGATAGCTTGAGGATACGCTTCTCTACTGCTCAAAATATAATACACTGCCTCCTGCGCTTTTATTTTGAAAAATGGGGGAAAAAAAGATGGGGAACAATGCAGCCACTTAAAATACTTGTTTTCCTAATTTCTTTTGAAGCTTTTAAAGAGAAAACAACAAAAATTAAGTACCATTCTTATCCAACACAAGAAGTTAATTAAGTATTATTGCCTTAAATGTCCGAACTTGAAAAGCTGTATTTCAAAACTAACCATTTCAACACAAGTGAAGTGCCCTGCTTCCTTATTTTGAGGGCTTGCACAGCAAAATCAGATTAAACGTGACTCAAGCAGCTTCAAACGTACTCGTGATTGTAAATGTGACAGTCATAGTACATGGTTGTAACTTTACTATGATGAATTTAAATATTACACATGGCCAGCTTTACCTTGTTGCAACATTAATGTACCAACAGTGTGTCATACCTCTGCTGAATGCTAACCTGTGGAGCTCTGCGTATAACAAAGAATAGTTCTGTTTACAAATGTTGTTACTTATTGGAACACTTTGTGTGTTCCTTGTAGATCAAACAAAACTGACAGCACTTCCTCTGTATGCTCCAGACAAGCAGAGGTGCACTCATATGTACCTTTTCTCTATAGGACATTTATGTCCTGCTGCAAGCCCATCAAGAATAAAAGTAGACAAATAGGCCAGATGGAAAGCAGGATATTTCTACCTTTGTGAGAAAGTCTTGTTGCCTTAAAGAAAAATGATGGCATGAGCAGAGTTACATGCTCCTCAGCCAGCACACACATTAAGGGTGATAGAATTAATGAGATGTCCAAAAACAAAACTTAAAGTTCCTTGTTAGAGGGAGATTCATATTGCCTTCGATCAAAAGTTGTTGCCTTTTTTTACAAAAGTCATAAGTAGAGAGCAATATATTGGTATGCAAGAGCATTAATGTGCTTTGATTTGTGCAACCAGTAATGATGTGCTTGTAACGGAAACAACACAAAGCTTCTCTGCCCCAACCTTAAAATGGTGTAGTTATTCTGACAAGTCCCTGCCTGACAAATGTTCTAGCAGCTTGTCTTTAACTTATTCAAAACAGTCTGGTTGACGAGTATTTCATTGCAGAAAAGAATTAAACTTAATTCCAGTTATACACTATAATAATCGATATTAAGGACAGGTTTTTACAAAAACAGCAGATTTCAGTATCACAGATACTGAAGATAGATGGTGTAGAAACCATTAATATGTAAAATAGGGCTACTGGCCAAAATGAGTAAGATTTTACATTGTAAGTGTCCTCATTGTTTTCTTTTTTTTAATTTGATTGTCATTAATGTAGAAATACACGCAAGACTTTTAATATTGTGAAAATATTAAAGCATTAGCTTGCAGGATCTAGTAAAGGAAACTGAGGCACATAAGAAATCAGCTCTTTACTGAGAACTAAAGCTTAAGCTTCATGTTTCAACAATAACAAAATTGAACTGTTAACTGTGTGTTTGTGTTGGCTGTAATCTCAATGGATGGATTTAAATTAATCTTTTTTGTGTGTTTACCAGGTCTTCCAGAGCAATATTACAGTTTAACTTGGTTTCTCAGTCCTATCATGGGTCTCATTTTCACGCCTCTTATTGGCTCAGCTAGTGACCGCTGTACTCTGCGGTGGGGCCGAAGAAGACCGTTCATTCTTGCTCTGTGCTTTGGGGTGCTGATTGGAGTGGCTCTGTTTTTGAATGGATCATTAATTGGTGAGCATGTCTAAAACAAGACCTCCTGCTCTGCATTTGCTGTTTAAGCCTGCCTCTTTACTTAAGTAGTTTTCTTTCAGGCCTTTCTATTGGCGACAAGCCGAACAAGCAGCCGATTGGCATCGTTCTCACTGTCCTAGGCGTCATAGTACTGGACTTCAGTGCAGATGCCTCTGAAGGACCAATCAGAGCTTACCTTCTTGATGTTGCCGACACTGAAGAACAAGATATGGCCCTGAATATTCATGGCCTTTCTGCTGGTAGGATAAGTATATTGAAAGCAGCTCACGAAGCAACTACAAATTGTCTGCATGAGCACACCTTCAAAAGTGAAACATTATCAAATTGACCTCTTTCACCATGTGCTTCTTAATTGTCTTTTTTTGCATGTTACTTTTGCTGTTACTGTTACTGCATATGTCTGTTTATTCTGCCTGTAGCCCTCGGTTAATTTTTTGCTTTTGGTCAGACATTGACTGCCAGGTTAAAGTGTGACTTATTGATATGCAAAACTACTAATTGTGTTCTCAAGCAAAGAAAGAAATTTTTGTCATATGTGGTTTTTAAGCAATGACTTTTATAGTTTCTGTCATATATTTAGAAATCTCAGTGCACGTACAAATCTGAATACACATTTCCTTTACACACATAAATCTTACTGCGCTCATAAGTTACACAGTAATGTAATTTTTTACACACATTTACAAACATTATTGTAGCCATAATTCCCATATACCTGTCTCCCCAGGGCTCGGAGGAGCAGTGGGTTACATGCTGGGAGGCCTTGACTGGACTGACACAGCTCTGGGCAGAGCATTTAAATCACAAGAACAGGTCCTTTTCCTGTTCGCAGGAATAATCTTCATTATTTCTGTTACACTGCACATGCTCAGTATCCCTGAGCGACCTTGTGCTTCATCCAGCCAGCTTAAAGACACAGAAGGTGGAGACTCTATCAGCCAAATATGTTTGAGGCCAGCTGACAAGATGCTACCTTTTCTAGATATGATTGCAGAGGAGGAAGATTTCACACAAGCCCCGTCTCGAGAGGACAAGGAATTAGATACTGAGAAAAGAGAAATGGACTTCCTTGCTGTTGACAGAGTGAGGAGTAAAAGCGATTCTGTTTTAGCCCTGCCTGATGCTACGATTGAGTTGGATCCTGACCTTGATATAGAGCCACAAGTTTTCTTGCCAGATGCACACTTCCCTTTAGAAATACACGGAGACCTAGAAGATGCTTTTAAGCCATCAGACCACAGTCCTGAGTCCCCACCTCTTGCTGATGAGCCCCCCTTATTTACTGATGGGGTGGTGGTCGTAGAGTCTACAAATACAATTTTAACTGACACCACAGATTCATTAAAAGGTCAGACATCTGTCTCAGTGACCAGCCCTGCCTCAGAGGATGCACATCTCAAACAGGTGAAGCCCTCTGCAACAGAAACATGTTTGTCAAATCATTATGACTGTAATCATTGTATTGTCAAGTGTCCTCAACATTTTCCCTAATTTTATGTGAACAACATATAACATTCTTCAGAGACAGAAAATATTTGGACTCTTTCAGATAGGAAGTTCCATGGTTTCCATCCTGGCCCTTAGTTTGTACATCTGTGCTTCTCTCCTGTTCTAGCAGGTCAAAGCCATCAATGGTGTCGATGCCGGCTTGCTGCTTTCTAACAATTCCACATTTATTAAAAAGCATGCCACCGCCAAGCCAGGGAACCGCATTGCTAGTTCCACAGTTTCATCTCGGCTACACCCACCGACCTTCTACAGACAAGTAAAACTTAATTGAACACTTTCAAAAACAATTTTCTGCTATGTAAAACCTAGTTGTTGTTTTTTTTATAAGGTTGATAAATGTTTTTCTTTTCTGTTTAGCCCTCTTTCACATTTTCTTATTATGGTCGAGTGGGATCCCAACGCTATCGACTTCGACACACAAAACCTTTGAACCATCAGCCAATCACCACCTCCCGGAGTCTGAATGATCTGCAAGACATCCAGCGGCATGAACGCAGGCGAGAGCTGCAGCGGTCTGTGAGCACTCTGTCCTCTGAGAGCTCCAGCAGTGAGGGAGGACCAGAGAGGGGTACAACTGTGCGACTACTTTGGCTTTCCATGTTGAAGGTGAAGTAAATTGAAAAATCTGCCTTTCAACTATTAAACTGACCACTTTTATACCATTAGAGGGAAATATGTGTTGTTGGAGATTAACAGACCAATCTAAATTTTTATCATTTTTTTGGTATTTATTTTATTCTACCACAGATGCCAAGGCAGCTCTGGAGGTTATGTGTGTGTCACCTCCTCACATGGTTCTCCATCATAGCTGAAGCTGTGTTTTACACAGACTTCATGGGGCAAGTCATCTTCAATGGTGACCCTACGGTACATGAATGCACTCTTCTTGTACTGTATCACTGAAACATCTGAAATCATTAGTTTTTAGTTTAGTTTTTTTTTCATTTAGTTTCAGATGTTCTAAATGTTAATTATTTACACAGTCTGTCAAGTCTAGAGTAAAATAATGCTGAAAATCTTCTGCCTTTTATAGGCACCAGCTAATTCCACAGAGCTACAAAATTATCACAAAGGAGTTCAGATGGGCTGCTGGGGACTAGTGATCTATGCCGCTACTGCTGCTGTCTGCTCTGGTAAAATGCATGCACTATTTTAATATTTAACAGATACAGTTGTATCTTCCCAAAAGGTTATCTCTAGTAACCCGTCATTTTTCTCCACTTAGCCATCCTTCAGAAGTCTTTGGATAATTTTGATCTGAGCATTAAGGTCATCTACGTCATTGGTACTCTGGGATTCTCAATTGGTAAGTTAATAGTAGTAAGTAATAGTTTTGCTCTCATCTACAGTAATGATTGAAAGTTTGCAAAACCTTTATAATTATTCATATTTCTTCACATATGAGCTATAAAATCTCATATGGGGATAAACAATATTAGCAGAAATTCAGTATAAAATTAATTACGCACCCTTTACGCACTCCTAGTGACACTTTTCATCCTAACTTTCTATTTTTTTGCTTGCTGATCATTTCGGCTGTGATGCAGCAAGTTCCTTAACTTTTTACAATAACTCTTCTTTCATGACATTTGTTATAAATCCAGTGTCTTTCTATTACATGTCTTTTATACTCTGTTGATGAATTTAGTATCTTCTGGTGACCCTCGTGGGCACAACTGTCCACACACAGAAACTGCTATAAAATTGTCAAAATACAAAAAAAAAATTCTGCTTTTTTTTTCTTCATGAATCGTTTAAAAAACTTCTGTCCTTCTCAAAATATATATATATACTAAATATACTAAATTTTGGAGGGTTGAGTCTTTGGTTGTGATTAGACAATTGAATATGTCAAAGAGTAGCAACAAAATTTAGATCCCATTTGCATTTTTTATGTAGTGTCATAAATTTGCTCTGAGGACAAAATGTACATGAGCAAAGAAGTGCTATTAAATCATCATACATGGGAATATTTTTCTGCTCTTATTTGTTTTAAGAAATCACTGTTTAATAGTTTTAGGCAGGCCTATACCTCCAGACCTGCTCAAAACTACCAAAATCGATTTACCAGTTCCCAACGTTCCCACCCTCACCTACGGTCAGCAGTTTTTGGTCGTGGACTCTTTTGAGGAGGGCACAAGGGTTAATTTTCTTAAAATTAATGTGATATTAAAAGTAAATAAATGTAGAATGACCTTTTTACATCTATAGAAGGTGAGGTAAATTCCACATACATGACTATTACTTTACTACAGTAGCACTAAAGAGATTTTATGGCACTATATCTTACACTCTGGACTTTGTACAAATAGGATTTAAAACAGTTCATATGTATTCTGAACAGATATGACCCAGTATAGCATCTCTACGAGTGGCGAAAGTATGTGAACTTGTAGGATTAGCATTTAATCTGCAGAAAATGTTAGTGTAGGACTTTTTGTTTCTGGGATGATATCAGGTGTGAGTGGTTGCCCTGTTCACTTTAAATATTGGGCTCAAAGTCTGACGTTCACAACTTATTTGTTGAAGAGTATCTTGGAAATAACTTTTGTTTGTATCATTAACGTGGTTTTATTTATAAAAAAATATATACAAAAACATCCCTATAATTTAAACTCCACCAAAGAGTGATTACGGCTTGCATACATATGAAGTTAAAGTATCATGACTCGGGTCTGAGTTGTAGCATCTTGGGCAGCTTGGCATCATTAATTTTGAGTTATGAAAGGGAAAGCTAAAGACAACATGTCAGAATATCTATTTGTGGACTTGATCTCAATGGAAACTAATAACAAAGCAAAACCATCTTTCAAAGAACATTTTAAGAAGAATATAGTTATTTTTTGGGAATAAACAAGTCAAAGTTCTGACCTTAATTCAATGCATATTTTGTAGAGGAACCTTAAGTTCTTATGTGAAAACCTACCAGCCTCTCAGAACGGAAGGAAGGAATCAACTAAAACTCCTTTGGGGTCATATTTATACATAAACACCCAAAACTGTAAAGGTTTCACAAACTTTCAAGCACCACAGTTGTTGCACAAGGTCTAAATCCATGTATTTATCAAATCTGTTATGCCCGGTTTTAGGAACTGCAATCATGGCGATCTTCCCCAATGTCTATGTTGCCATGGTGATGATCAGTGGCATGGGAATCATCTCAATGAGTATCTCCTACTGTCCCTATGCATTACTCGGGCAATATCATGAGATTAAAGAGGTATGATCACACACATATCTGTGATGCACACTAGAAATGAAAAAAAAAAATAGGAAAAAATAAATCATTTTGACAGTTAAACCAAGGCTTTTCAGTTAAAAACTTTATGATCTGTTCTGTTTGTCGTCCTGGTGTACAGTAGCTGTTATAATCCAAGTCAATACTCAATATTTGAGTGTTATTTTTCCATAACCTTAGCCCCAGTGCAGGAATTGTCAGCTTTTTCAGCAGTAAAAGCACATGACAGCTAAAACATTAAAGATGTTGTTAAGTTTCTCTTGTTTCTTCCTCAGTACATCAACCACAGTCCAGCAAACACTCGAAGAGGTTTTGGTATTGATTGTGCCATATTATCCTGCCAGGTCAGTCTTGACTGTTTTCATTTTCTGGCCAAACCAGAAAATGTTCACTGTAAACTTATAGCCATTCAGCTGACATTAAGCATTAGAAATGAACAGTATTCAAACAGGAGCAGGATTATTAGTTTCATTTGCATGAATGCAGAGATAAGTTGGTTGGGGATAATGTGAGCCTGTGGTCCCAGTTTCTTTACTTTTTCTTTTTTTTTTTGTATTACCAGGTTTATATTAGCCAGATCCTGGTAGCATCAGCCCTTGGATCTGTGGTGGAGGCAGTTGGAAGTGTGCGTGTCATTCCGGCTGTGGCCTCTGGGGGCGCCTTCCTCGGTTTCCTCACTGCCTGTTTCCTAATCATTTATCCTGAAAATGAGCCCAACAGCTCAGAGCCGGACGAGGACTCGACGGGTTTACCTGAAGAGCAGGATCAGACTGGAGAAAGGACCAGTGAGCAGAGACTGGCTCTACTAAACCTTTCAGACAGAGGTAGTTTGAAGAAGACAGAGAATCACTCTGATTCCCAAGCATAAAGCTCATCAACCAAAAGGAGGTTACAGCAGCAGCATGGGGCGTACATGTGTGTGAGTCTGTGCCTTCTAGAGCAGCAAAGATAAGAAAAAAGGGAAAAGATGGCACGAAGTTGACATTCCATCTACAGAAATCTGGGCAGTGGATTTAGACAGATTATTTCTGTGGGGTGTAGGACTGACTAGAAGGAGCCATGTAATTTTCAGGCTTCTCTGTTTTTACTCTCACTACCTCAACTAAAAAAAATC
The DNA here is from genome assembly GCA_037177495.1 of Rhadinocentrus ornatus. Lineage (NCBI taxonomy): Eukaryota > Metazoa > Chordata > Actinopteri > Atheriniformes > Melanotaeniidae > Rhadinocentrus > Rhadinocentrus ornatus. Next base: position 16,641,412 of record JBAMHW010000006.1, read on the forward strand.
GATGTTTAGCTGGTTAGGTAACTACAAGTAAGCCATTAAAACAAAAAATTCACATTTATCAATCACAATTATATTCAATCCAGACTACTAAAAAAATACAAGTTAAAGGGGCAAAATACAAAATTGTTTCACTGCAAGGTTTTCTGTTGTGCCCTGCCTGTAGACCAAAACACTGTCATGAGCCACACCTCCCTCTACCTCCAACCCCCCCACTTGCCTCGTCTGGGAATGAATGTGCAAAGTGCAAACACACTGAACAAAACAATATCACCATTTTGTCGAACATGTCGAAGTAACATACAGTGAGGAAACTAAGTATTTGAACACCCTGCTATTTTGCAATTTCTCCCACTTAGAAATCTATGAGGGGTCTGAAACTTCATCGTAGGTGCATGTCAACTGTGAGAGACATAATCTAAAAATAAAATCCTGAAATCACAATGTATGATTTTTTAACAATTTATTTGTATGATACAGCTGCAAATAAGTATTTG
>JBAMHW010000006.1:16651809-16667278 GCA_037177495.1 Rhadinocentrus ornatus
AGCTCTGCTTTTGGCTTACAAAACAATAACCCAAACGGCTCCTGTTTACCTTCACTCCTTAATCCAGAGCTACACTTACACTCAACATTTACGCTCTGCCAGTGAAAGACGCCTAGCGCTCCCACCACAACGCGCCGCAAAATCTTTAGCTAGACTCTTTTCCTCTGTTGTTTCCCGGTGGTGGAACGATCTACCAAACTCCGTCAGACCGGCAGAGTCTTTATCCACTTTTAAGTACAAACTAAAAACTCACTTGTTTAAGGAGCATTTACGCACTTAGCTTAACTCTTTTACTCGTTGGAATGAGTTAGAAAGATTGGTCCAGCTCTTTGGCTCAACTCAGTACTGAAAATGCTGCATGCACTTATGCCCAAGATGACATTGTGTGATGAAATCACAATCTTGTATTTAAAAAAAACAACAATCTGCATCTAGCACTACATTACAGCACCTGGGTCCAACTCGACTCACAGCAGTCTGACTACTACTTAATTACGATGTCGCACCCTGTTTGAATTCTTGCTTGTGTTGTTCTTATTCTCAGATGTAAGTCGCTTTGGATAAAAGTGTCTGCCAAATGACTGTAGAATAGAATAGAATAGAACATTTAGAAAAATAAAAACTGCAGTAATACACATGTTTTTCTGGGAATGCAAGTTGTAGAAGAAGAAAGTTGTAGCAGAATACAATTAATTACTCATTTGTCACAGCATATTTTCCTGTATGAAATTCATATAGGTTCATTGAAGGATTTTCATTTTCTTTCATATTCCTTCACTGTGATGACCTTCCTTTTGTTTTTTTATGCCTGCCTGATCTTTTCCTCTAGCCTCTGTCATGGCAGCATCCTTATGTTCCAGTCTTGGCCAGAGGTATGCTGGACTTTCTGATGGCTCCAACAGCCTTCCTTATGGGATGTCATCTCAACCATTTTGCAGAGGTTGCTGCTGTATGTTTAAATTCAAGTTTCAATTGGAAGTTTTATACTTGAGAAGACAAAATTTAAGAAAATTAAGTTAATTTATTATTAGGAACTTATTGTAGCATTTAATTTCTAACTACATGATCATATTACTGTTTTTTTCTTTTTTACTATTTCACCCAGGAAACTAATGATCTGATCTTAGTTAATATTGACGACGGAAGCATTTCCACTTCATTTTCTGAAACTATTGACCTACCCGACATTCCTCCAGCTGCTGCAAACTGCTTTGTACAAAGGTACAGTACCATCATAACACTAGCAAGTACATGAGCTGTAAGTTGGTTTTTTTGTTTTTTTTGTCAAACTTGACAAAAGGTGTTCTGAACCACGTCAATATGTTTTGCAGGTGTCAGTCACTGCAGATACATTTTGATTTGGATCAGTGCCACAGTGCAAGCTGCACTGACATCAGTGAGCAGCGTGCACAGAGAAGAGCATGGCAACACAGTCTCAACCATGATATCCAGGCGATTGCACTGAAACTCATTGTCAACATTTTCAGGTTCTGGGGGTGCTGAGATCAAGTGTGCTTGTTTTCCTAAATAGATAAAGTTATATTTTTGTAAGCTTAGTTGTGTTTGTGTGTTTAACAGGGATGTTAGCAAACATCTGAACTATGAACATCGAGTTTTTCACAGTGAAGAGTTTCTAAAAACCAGAGAGCCAGCTGAGCAACTTTTTTACAAAAAGGTAAACTCTACCCTCAATGGTTAGCTAGAATAAATGATGAATTGGCAAACATCTGTTTATAAATGAAAGATGTTGGGTGGGAGCTAATCTATAAATGTAACATGGCTTTGTTGCAGGTGTTGGAGACATACATCTTCCACTCCTTTCTCAGGGATCGCCTCAACAAGAAAATGGATAACTTTACCCGAATGGAACTTAGTACTCGTTCTGAAAAGTATGATCACCTGATGATTTTATTATTCAAACGCACATACCTGAACACGTGAACATTCACAGACAATAAAACAAGCTTAACTCCAGCACTTAGTTTCATTCATGTGTTGTGTAGAAAGAAGACTATGCTTGAGATACCATGCAGACCCACCATGCAGGAGATTCAAGCCAGAAGAAAGAGCTCCATCACTGAAAACAGGCTGAGTAAAAGACTGGGAATGAGTCTCCCTAACTTGGAAGATGATCAAACTATCAGTTTCCAAAGAAACCCACTTTTCTCAAGGACTGTGATGCCTTACTCAGGTAAAACTAGAGTTTACATAATACATGACAAACTTACAGCAAGTTATAATTTATTTTCACAAGTTCTAGAAAATAGACTAAGAGAGCCAAACTAAACAAATGGAACAAAGATACGTCACTATATCTTACTTAAAATATCCAGTTTTACCTATTGGAGCAAAATAATATGAACTTTTGCTTTAAAGTGTCTGCTGTGGCCTTATGTAGGTGTTATTGCTGCTAAATGTTTCAGTAACTAGACAGCAGATTTAACTTAGGATGTTAGTGAGTTTTCTCACATGAAATTGTCACTTCAGATATTCTTTGCAATAATTTTTGTGGAGAACAAGGGCTTTCTCCTTGCAACCAGGCCATACTGAACTCATGAACATCAACATTAGTCAGTGTGAGAGAAATCTTTACTAACCTAGAGGTCATCATCAGCTTCTATATTAACACCTCTTTTCTAAAATATCTTTTTGTATATTGTGGAGCTCAGACTTCATTGGATTCCTGACTCATTAACTAAACCAATTCAAGTTTTATTATACTAAATCTTAATAATTTTTTTGTTTTTACTGCTGATATCACAGTTTTTTTTGGTTTGTTTTTTTGTCATAGGTGATTTACTTTCAATTTTTTTTACTATTTTTTTTCTTTGTTTTTAGGCCATATTTGTTTTTAGAAAATAGTGAATGAAAAGATATGAACAGGAAAATTAGGTTCACAACTCTTCAAATTATAATAAGGACACATTGATATACTGGCTTGGAAAAATAAAACTTCAAGCTCTGTTTCTTTTGTCTGTATATATTCTGCTTATATGTTCTCATCTTTTATTCTGTATTCACTTTTTTTCTCTCTGTTCAGCTCTGAGAACACCTCTGAAACCTGTAAAGGTGTTTAAACTCCCAGACTTCCCAGTCTCTTTGTCTTTCCACTCGGTCCAAAGTTATTACAGTGAGCTCATTCAACAGCTTGGCAAAACTATTTTGGCTCTCCAAAATGAGAGCTCCACTCTGCTGGCCAGGTATTGGGATTTTTAAAGAATTATTTTTATTGTTATTATACCTTAAGCTTCTCTTCCCCCATTTTCAGAATGGACTTGGTCAGAACTTTGTTAATTTGAGGTGCATTTTCTAATGCAATACCCATCTCCAGTCTGGTAAACCTGTTTTTTTTTTGTTTTTTTTTCTCTGTAGATTTTACTACTTGCGTGGTTTTATCAATACGCTGTGTTTAAGGCGACTGGATGCTTTGAGTGATTTCCAGAATCTCTACAAGACTGACACCGCCATCTTTCCTACACACTTGGTCACATGGCTTGTGGACACTCTCCATCGAGATGAGAGGCAGCAAGTCCAAAGACGACCTGAACTCAAAAGACTCATCTTGAAGGTCCGTCAGCTCAAATATTGATTAATCCAGTGGTTGGACCATTGTGTTTGATGCTGCAGAAGTTCAACATTTGTTGGTGATTAAATGGTACAATCATAGAGATATACATTTTTTTCATTAGGTTAAGACCGATAATGAGAAGACGCTGGTCCAGACTGATAATCATATCAAGAAGTTTGAACTTCCCAGAAATCATCTGCATCAGGATGAGTTTGTGCGTTGCGTTCAGGAGTGCGGAATTGTTAAAGATGTGGCGACCATACAGCGTTTATTTGATGCTCTCACTGATGGTAAGAGAGGACAGAGAGGTTGATATATGCAGAACAAAAACCCCCTCTGTATTATTTTTGTTTCTATAAATTGTGTACACCATATATTATCAAACTTAAATCAGTGCTGTTCTCAGTCTTTAAATTGCTGTGCATCCAGCAATGTAGTCAAAGAGAAAGTACTAAAGATACCAATTCAGGTTCTGCATCTAAATCCACAATAAGTCTTTTGTACTTGTTGGAGCCTTTTTCCCAAGTTGCTTTTATTGGATTCGATTCACTCTCCAGCACCATTACACAACAGAATTTGAAATCAATTGCCACGGCAGGCTGGGTGGAAGCTGTCAGATGACGTCTTGCTCTGTCTTTATTACACATCCTGAAGACTTAAGAGTCCTCCACTATTAGACTTAAAAAAGGAGTAAATACTAAACCTACCACCACTCTAAATGCTGCTGATTTTGTCTTCCAGCAGAGTGTGGAAATGAAACTATTACACTAGTAAAAGAAGACCAGTAGTATTTTTGTGACATTTAAATCGTCATCTACTTCATCAGAAATAAAAATAAAGCACTATTGTCATTTTCACAGGGAAATGAAGTATCACAAATTAACAGTTAGTAAGTCTAATTGGTATGTCAAAGAAAAATGAGCTTGCTTAGAAATGGCATTATAAATCAAGAGAAACTAGGAGAAAAAACAAGTGTGTGTAATGTGTTTGAAGGTCATAAACAAAATTAGACTTTTATTGGTAAGTCCATTCTTTGAGCCATCTTTAGAAGTAAGTTATTTTTCTTCCAGTCCTTGTTCTGGATTTTATCTGGTGTGAAAGCAATCATGCACAGCTAGATGGAAGAAAAAACTGTGACAGTGTTCAACACGCTGGGAGTAACAGGCCATTTACATCGCATAATGGATTCATACATGAAGTCCACAGTATTCTGTGACTAAATGTGGAACTAAACAAGCTCTTGGGAACCAAGACTACTTTTCTGCTGGTATTTTTGGATGGTTTATGTTTCTGTGCCCACGGCAGCCAGTAGTTAAGTCTGTCCTTACATGTCCATGTGTCCCATTGTTGTGACTGCAGTATCCCAGCCTTTCCTACTTTAAGATATTTTTCCAAATTTGGAATTATGTGATTAATATTTAATTAAACTTCAATGTCACACCACAGGGAGTTGATTTTATGGATATCACTGCCATCAGAAGAACTTACTAATTTAAAATGTCAATGAACTGGTTTGGGGGATATTCAAACTACTAAGTCGGGCACATTTCATTGTGTTTTTATATTTCTTGATCTGCGTATTTGTTTTCACTGAGAGCACACATTAACAGCTCCTCCCCTGTGTCTCAGGCCAGTTAAAGCAGGTGGACCCTGACCTCTTCAGAGTTTTCTACACCTTCTGGAAAGAAGCAGAGGCTGAAGCACAAGATGTCCACCTTCCCTCTGAAGTCATTAACCACCTTGATAATAGCGAATGCGTGTACAAGTTATCATCCTGTGTCAAGACCTCCCATGGTGTGGGTAAAATTGCCATGACACAGAAACGTCTGTTTTTGCTCACTGAGGGACGGCCGGGCTTCCTGGAAGTCACTAAGTTCAGAGATATACAGGTTCAGTGACAACTTTTATTTAATCGTTTTGTATTTTCTGGACTCCTGTTTAAATAAATAAATACTAGCCATCTATCTGCAGGACGTGAAGATCGCCTCTGCTCCTTTTCTACTCGTTCGCATTCCCTCGCTTCGCATCCAGACGTCCAGCAGGCCTGACGTGTTTGAAGCCAACCTGAAGATGGAGACTGAACTCTGGAACCTTGTGGTCAAAGAGATGTGGGCTGGACGTAAGATGGCAGACCAACACAAGGTACAAGAAAGACAACAAAGAAACTCGGCACCTTTTAAACAACATGGCTTCAGATTCTAATTTTTATCTCAAACCTGGTTTAAAAAAAACAAAAACGTGCTCCTTCAAGCAACGCTGCACTGTTGTATAACTGGCACACCCAGCAAGTATTTGCTGAGCTTTTTTTTTCTGTTAAGAGAACTGGCAGAAAACTTAGAAGAGACTCAAAATCAGATTATTTTTTTAAACTTTGGCTGGAACATTTCTTCTGATTTGCCTTGAAAGTTTGGACTAATTTAAAAGGGATTTAATGCTTTTAAAGGTGGATGACCACCAAACATTACAGCTGTTGAAATGAGGTCTAATGAAAAACACGTGAAAATCAGTCTTGTTTTTGATCAAATCAGCCTGAAACTAATTATAATGGCTGATTATAATAATAATAATAATCATTCGTCAGTGTCAGATGCAATACCAGTCTTATAAAATGGACTTCACAGCAAATCTGGACAAAGCATTACAACATAAAATATTCATGGATTTATTTGAACCACTTTATTTATTTGAACTGAGTGTCTGTAAGTTCCTGTGGCAACCCGACATACTTAATGTGCCGTTTCAGATGCCCTGATACATTAGGTGGCATAATGCATGAAGTGTATATCCAAAGCCTTATATAATGTATTGCCTTAGATTATCTGTAGCACTCAACAGAAAATTACTATTTTAAAACTCTGCATAAAACATCCCCAGAGCTGGTTTTGTATTTAACACAAGTTAAAACAAAAGAAGAGTCACATGTGATATTGTATTATCTGCCTTTGTGCCCCAAATACCTGTCGAACCCCATTAATCACACTTCATTATACACTCTTGTGTTCTTAAACTTTTTTTTTAAATCTACTTTTCTCTTCAGGACCCTCAGTACATGACTCAGGCCCTGACTAATGTCTTGTTAATGGATGCTGTTATGGGTTGCCTGCAGACTCTCCATCTCCATCAGAGATCCATCTATGCAGCATCGAAGCTTGTTTACTTTGACAAAATCAAGCATGAAGGTCTGGAATGATGCTTTTCTTTTTTATTCTGCTATTAAATGGGATTACTATGCTGATTTAAAAAATTAATGTCTAATATATAGAAAATTCATACAAATTGTTGTTTTTTTCTTGGATTTATCTTCCACTAAGTTTTCTATGTGTGTTTTCTATCAATAATTTGGTGTTCAGAATAGCAACAAAATGCAGAAAATGCTCAAAAAGCAGTCATACCCCTATACATCTTGGTTTTTAAATGAAAATGCGTTTATCTCTGAACAGTTCCTATGATGGTCCCTAAAACTACTTCCGAGACTCTAAAGCACAAGATCAACCCTTCGCTGGACCTGGCAGAACCTCAGACAGTGCACGTACTGCTCTACACTCCAGGTATCCGATGGAACAGTTTAAAGCATGTGTCTTTTATGTTGACAGTGCAGTTTTATTTCTTAATGTATTTAATATTTAGCCTGAAAAATTCAAACATGAAGATTTTTTTAATCAGATTGTCTTTTGAACCACGTGTTTGATGCAGAATTTTTTACACTTTCTTTCATATCTTCTTTTACAGTTCAGAGCCTAAGAGTTAGATGCATTTAATGCTAACCAGTTTGGACAAACCAACTTATTATTTAATGAGAGCAACTGTCCTGTTTCCAATCCCTTCTAGAAGTTTTATTATATCTGTTTAATGGTACAGTTTTATTTCTGCTGTACGTTGTGAAAGTCACGCGGCACCCACTGTCACATAAGTTTTTCTAATAAGAATGCATGTTAGAATGGCAATGTAGACAGTGTTCTTCCCTGGTTTAATCTGATTTACATGTTTCAACCTGTCCAGCAAGAAGGAGAGGATCTTCACCAACCCCTATTTTTCTGTGTTCTCTTCTCTCTCATTTCAGGTCAGCTGACCTCCAACGACTCACTGGGTGAGATGAACCCAAAGCTGTGGGTGGCTCTCAGTGGGGGTAAAGTGGTTGTATTTGATGCAGCCAGCTGGTCAATTCTGCTCGACTGCATTCAGGTTGGAGAGTCACAAGTGGTAAGAGACATGTTGTACTAAGTTAACAAGATTAATTACAAGGGGATAACCACTAATTTAACTCATCAGAATCAGATTATAGATCCTGGGGAGTACCTACATACATGTGAAATGTTTCAAGTACTTTGCTGCATTTAATATACCATGGAAGTAGGATCTTTGACTCGAAATTGATCATTGGTAATCTTTGTGCTTTCACAGCACAAAACAAGAGAAAACATGGCTGCCTCCAGGTTTGCAGTGTTACTGACAACAAGTACTTGTTATTCATATAGTTTGCCATTTCTCGTTTTTGCATTTAATTGATTTTATCATTGCTGGAAAATCCACGTTTCCACTTGTTGAGTGCAGCATTACTCTTGGTCACGTGACATTGTGAGTAATTCAGCTACCATGTTTTGATAAAGAAGTGCAGTTTATGGAATAATAAAAGATTAAATTAATTGTAATACTTTTTCAGCCACAGTTGATGACTGATTGGCTGTGCTGTATACTTAGAGATGTGTGATGTATAAGAACATGACGGATACTTTCAGGATGATGTGTTTTTGACTCCGCTCATGTTTAATTTTCTGAGGATGTTGAAACTAAGCAGTCACATGATCTTCTGTGCAGACCTGCATGATGGGGCTGGTCCAGGAGCAGGTGTGGATTGGTTCTCAGGACTCTGTCATCTACATAATCGATACTCACAGCATGTCCTGCAACAAACAGCTAACTGAGCACAGACATGAAGTGACTGGGCTCATAGTGGACACCAGGGATCTATACAGCAGGTCCAGAACTGGTTATCTGTAGTTAATTAAACAGTAACAGCAGCCTCACGGAGGTGAGCTTAAATCTGTAAATGTACCTCATGCAGACTCCTCTTTGTTTCCCAGTCAGCACACATACTCCTGCAGCTGTGATGGGACAATCCTACAATGGGACTCACCTAGTCTTAAAGTAAAGAGACAGTTCCACCTCACTTGTAAGCGTCTCTCGTCCATTCAGCTCCATGATGGCACCCTGTGGTGCTGTGAGTACACCGTCAGTTTGTGTAACCTAACATAAAACTATTTCTAGCTCATCTAATTAATTGGCATCTCTTTGTGATTATTTGAATGATTTCTATCTCTCTTTTTTTTTTCTTTTCAACATTAGAATTGCAGTTATTTAAGGATATACAATTTAACTAAAGCCAACAGTGTCCACACTGCACTTGGCCAGCCAGAGGTTGGCCCTTTCGATGTTTTGTATCAGCAATGTTTGTCTATGTGCAGGCTGTGGCGACAGTATTGTGGAACTGAAAAAGAGTGGTGTACCACAAAGGAGGATAACACTTCTCGATGACATACAGAGCATGCCCAGTAGCTTCAGCTGCTTCGTCGTCATCCCAGAGGTGACTTTTCAGTAATTCTCCGCAGAGATGTCAGAGGGCTGTTCAATAGTTTTAAGAAATATTTCAGTTTGATAAATAAACTGGTATGGTAGCAGCAATGGACTGTCCCTGAAACCACTGAAACTCAGATTTTTAAGGATTTACTGATATTTCTAAAATACTCCAAAAAAGAAAAAAATACACACATTAGGGATTTTTGGCTGCCATTAAGATTTTTCCTGGTGTTTTTATGTTCTAAAAGTAGACCTGCAGACCTAGTAATTACGGCTATGTGTTGCAGCGAGGGCAGTTGTGGACGGGCTGTTCAAACTCGGTGGAGTTGTGTCTCTGGCACATTAACAACCACAAGCATCCTTTCAAAAGAATTTCCCTGCCAGGAAGTTCAGGAATCACATGTATGATTCGAGTCAAAAACCAGGTTAGATATGAACATTTTCAGGCTATAGATGTATTTTCATTGTTCTAATTATATTTATAATTAATATTTTCTATATTCTCTGGAGCTGCACCACACTTACTTAACAGAAAGAGCTATGCATTTTTGTTGTTGTTAAACAGTTAAGAAATATCCATTACACTGTCTTTACTGCTACAATTTGTTGTCTCAGATCTGGGTGGGCTGCCGTGGACGGAGCGGCGTCGGAGGGCAGTGTGATGGTCAGCTGAGAAGCCAGGTGTTGGTGGTTGATCCAGAGAGCCTCGTGGTGGCAAAGGAGCTGCAAGCCCATTCTGACACCATCCAGATGCTCTGCTCTGCTGAGGATCGCTACGTCTTGAGTGGCTCGGCACGGCGTGATGGCAAAATCGCCATCTGGAAAGTGGAGTAAAGAACAGAGAAAGAAATAGTAGTTGTATTCTAAAAAGGTCAGTGAAGTGGAGGAAGAGAAGAATGAGGAGAGACAAGAATAAAAAGCACAGAAGGAAGATGTGATAAATGTTTTTCTTATAGTTGTTGAGACAAGATCATCAAATTTGAAGATGGCAAGGATGACAAAAAGGATGACGGTTTATTTGTAGCAGGATGGTTTTCTGTGACACGCTAGAATAAAAATGGTTGTTAAAAATGAACATTTCCAATATTTATGAGATTCACTATTTACACATAAAAGTTAATTCTGTGCTTTTTATATTTCTGAATGCATTAATAACAGCAAAGTAATAAAATACTGTAAACTTCCAATCATTTTGTTTTTATAATTACATTATCTGATTTTACATGTACATTGTGTAAGAGCTTTGTAAAACATGCTTCCTTGTCTCTGCTGTGAAGGTGCCGCCCTCCCATTTCACTTTGTCCGACTTACTTATCTTCTCTTATAGAAAGTAATGAGTTCTGCCATTTTTGGTCAGTTAAAGTCATCAAGTTCAGGTATCTGCTTGAAATAATATCATCTGCCAGCCCTCTATGAGGAACTAATTAAAGTTTTCCACTTCCCATCTCTTGTGTACCAGTTTCACCACTTAAGGTCCTCAGAGGCTGTAGTCACATATGCTGTGTTACCAAGGTTTCCAGCTTGAATTTAATAAATATCTGGAAAACATCAAATGCAAAGGATTTAACAACTCTTCAATAAAACACACACAACTACTTTATAGGTTGAGGTTATGGGTCCCATTTAAAGGTATAAAATTATGAGCTAAAACACAATTGGCACCTTTTTATTTAAATTAATTAAATTAAATTTTATTATTTCTTCAAACTCACGTCAGTCTTTACTTCATATTGTTGCCACCGTGTTTTATAGCCTATTATGAACTTTTGTCAGGTCTTTACAAGTTTATGTTTTCATCTGAATATCACATCCTAATAAATAGTTTGGGAAACTTCTGTAGTAAGCAATTGAGGAGTAGATTTGGTAGATCTCACAGCACCTCAAATCAAAGGTTGGATCGATTAAGTTGGTTAAGCCTGGTACCTGTTCCTAAAAACGCCTCCTCATCTGGCCCCTCAGACGTCAGAGCGGTTGCTCTGATGTCACACGTCATGGTGATGGAGAAACTGGTCCTGGCCCACTTGGCAAACACAGCTGTAATCCATGCAGGACCCTCTTCAGTTTGCGTATTAGCCAAATATTGGTGCGGAGGATGCTGTCGCCGAACTGCTGCAGTGTGCTCATTGTACAGTGTAGTGCAGGCATTGTGAGTATCATGTTCTTTAATTTTTCCAGTGCCTTCAATACCATCCAGCCATCTTTACTGAGTGGAAAGCTACTGCAGTGGTGTGTTACCACATCCACCAGCTCCTGGATTACCACCTATCTGACAGACAGGCCTCAGTTTGTCCCGCTGGGGAAAAATCTGTCTGATGTGGTGGTCGGTGACACGGGAGCATCTCAGGAATGGTCCTGTCACTGTTCCTCTTTACTCTGTACATCTCTGACTCGTGCCATCTGCAGAAATACTCTTGATGATTCTGCGGTTGGATGTATCAGAGATCGACAGGAGGAGGAATGCAGGGAGCTGGTGAACAACTTTGTGGACTGGAGCAGCAAGAACCATCTTCTTCTGAATATGTCTATAATAAGACAAAGGAGGTGGTTAACTTTAGGATGAGGAAATCTGCACACCAAATCTGATTGGTGCACAAAGCAACACAAAGTGCTGTACATAATAAAAACAAAATATGCATATTAAAAAAAATGAAAAGCCTTCACACATCAAAGAATAGGATAAAACTCACGTCTGCTTGTACACTCCCCCCACACACCCATACCCCATTCTGTACACACATAAACTCCCATCACTAATAACTGTCTCTGAAAAAATAATAAAATGAAAACATCTGCTGCTGTGAGGAAACGGTATCTTGGGGATCCAGTCACACTGGAAACCAGCCCACCCATGACCACAGAGGTACCACCCAGGTGAGGACAGGCTGAGGTCCACACCACAGCCACAGGGCCCCCAGACAAGGGCAGTCACCATGGCACGACCCTGCAGGCAGAGCTACAGATGTGAAGGATCCCCATGAGGAAAACACTGGAGTTAAACAGTAAAATCAAGAATAAAAAACATTGTATTCTCTCCACTGTCTGATACCACTGTTTTATTTGGAGTAGAAAATTAAAACAGAATGATTGAATATTTAGTAAACATTTTGATTTTCATTTAAGTTCTTTATTTATATATAAAGATATTCAAAAATTGGAAGAATAATTTTATCATATATTCTAAATCTCTCAGATTGGTCATAACTAAACATGCAGTCGAACTATACTCAATGTTTCAACATTTTAACATGATGGAATAACTATTTTTTTGATTGATTTATTTACACTGTATATTTTATTGTTTCTTTTGTTTTACTGTATCTTTTCTTGCTTCTGACAGCTTTTTTCCTTGCTCAATCTAAGTAAACTATGTTAAGCTGAATGCTAATAATATACAAATGGCCTATTTTTGTTATGCACTGTTCCCAACTCCTCAGTAAGAACAGTAGCGATTGGCTGTTCTAAAAGTCGCTGTTAGCAAAATCAGTCTAGTATATATAGTTGTAATGGATGCTGCTATAGAGGAATGTCGAGGGAAAGGCAAAAATTGATAAAAAAGACAACCTAAAAATGTTTAGAACAGCAACAATAAATAAATAAAAATTCTGTCAAATTTTTCATTTTTTTAGCTGTTTTTTTTTTTTTTTTTTTTTTTTTTAAATTAGGAGTCTGGAACATGTCACAACACTTTCAACTTTCATTTTCGGGTAGGAAGCTTGAACGGAGGATAGAAAGAACAAGTTTGGAAAACAACAAAATTTTTAGTGAAAATGGCAGTAATCATACCGACTGAAGGAGGAGGTCAGTTATCTGATCGAGGAATCCCAGGATTCACTTTTTGGAGAAGTGTTTAGCTACACAAAAATGGACACACAAGAAGTTGTGGCAGTTAAAACTGTGAAGGAAGAACATTGCTATTTAGCAAAAAAAGAGTATAAAACGTTAATTTGGTCAAATTTTATGAACGTTTCACATTCAACCATCAAATTTGCTTTGCTTTTGAATTACTGGACCAAAACCTATATGACTTTATGTGTAATAGGAATTCCAAGCCGCTGCCTGTCTCTGTGATCAAACGTATTGCCCAGCAAATGCTGGTGGCTTTGGATGCACTGAAGAGCCAGGAAATTATTCTTACTGACATCAAGCTAGACAACATTATGCTTGTGAACCACCAGTTACAGCCTTTTAAAGTTAAACTGATCGATTTTGGCCTTGCTGCTATGAAATCTGAGTTACCGGTGGGAGTTACGCTTCACGCTCTTTGTTACAGGTCTCCAGAGGTAATTTTAGGTCTGCCATTGGATGAAGGAATTGACATGTGGTCACTTGGCTGTGTTTTGGCTGAATTGTTTACTTGTCAGTATATGTTTTCTGCAAGTTCTGAATATAAAATCATGAGAAACATCGTACAGTTGCAAGGTATGCCCCAGCAGGATTTTATGGCGAATGGATTTCATGCAGAGAAATATTTTTCTCTCTCCCAAGACTCTACTGGCTTTGTCTGGCGGCTAAAGTCACCACAGGAATACTATGCTGGCATGGAAAGGTATGAAAGGCATTATGACAGCATTTGCAATTTGATAAGATCCATGATGAGCTGCCAAGGTTGCACGAGACAGCTGAAGACCCTGTGGACACTTTGCCGTTTATTGACCTCTTCAAGAAGATGCTGGATATAGATCCAAAGAAACGTATCACACCAAGTGATGCCCTGAAGCATTGCTTTATTACAAGGGATTACTTATTTTCTGAATCTAATGACTAATTTGTAACGCCACTACCTTCAACCACAAGGAATTCCCAGGTTAAGACGACGGCACCCAGGTGTAATTCTACACAGAGAGAAACACAACAAGCAAGTTTACCATCAGACGTCATTTGCACGCAACCCAGGTGTAAATCTTCACGGAGAGATGTCTGCATCCAAACAGATACTGAATCAAACAGACAAAATGACTCAACTGATGGTCTCTGTTCGGAATCTAGTGCTACACAGAATTCAGACAATTCATTTTCTTTTGTGAAAAACTGTCCTTGGTATTGTGCTGAATGGAATTGCGAAAATATGTTTTTCCAGCCGATTAACAGCTTTTTTTCAAGGATTTTTGAGTGCTTCACATGCTGTACATAAAAAATTAAAGACACAATGCTTTCTCACACCAAGCAGCTGACCCACCACTGAAACTTTGCATCCTACTGTAGGTGCTTCTGCAGTTGCAAGGTCAACAAATATTTTGATATAGAAGGATCCCTCAGAATACTCAGATCCCTAATTAATCACAAAAGCTCAATATTCAATACAGACAGATATCCACACACAGCTATAAACTACCAGACCAGGATTTCTCTCTCATCAAAAGACTCAACACAACAATCACAGCAGGACTCCATCATTCATCTCATATCATGTTAATCTGAAACACCATTGTGTCATTTTATAAAAACAAGAAGAGGTCAACAGCAGCTTCACCTGATGTGATTCAACTAACATTAGAAAATGAAAAACAACTAAATCCAACCAGCATAAAACACAGCAATCACATAATTTACAACCAGATAAACACACGACAAACTGATGAAATCTAAACATTTCCTCATGAGCTTTCAATCTGGAATAATACAATCTTTCTCATTGGGCCAGTTTACAGCTGTTTCTGAGCTGGACCAGGACAGATGCGGACAGTAGCCTATGTGTACAAACTAAACCAGTTTAGCTGAGCTGCCACAGTGTTGAAATATCCACCTGTCACTTTAACAGAGCACATGAAATGAGCAAACTTTCTTTTATGATACTAGAATATCCTATATGGGACCCCTTGTATAGCCAATGCTGGAATAACCAAAGGTTTTTACTTTTGGACTGATGAGAGATATAACAGCAAAGCAATATAATGTTTAGCAACGACAGAGTGATTTAAGGTGCTTTACAGAATACAAGAAGCATCATTTAAAATTAAAAGCAAAAGAAAAAGGAAGAGGAAGAAGAAAGAACATTGGATAAAAACAGCATTAAAACATGATCAAGTTTCAAAATTTAAGCTTAACAGAAACCTGCACATCTGGACTTAGAATACATCAACAAACCACAACATTAACAAGATCATTGTTACAGCAAGCTGTACCAAGGTCATTATTACAGCTACATAAAAAGGGTCATCGCAGTGATCATCATATTATGTTCAGATAAAAGTCTCTTCTCTATCACTTATCTCAAAGAGCAGCCTGTTCACAGAGTACCGTTTCAAAGCATATTCACAAAAAGTCTGTTGGAAGGGGGAAATGTGGCAGGAAACGCTGCACAACCAAGAGAGATGACCGCAGCCTTAA
>JBAMHW010000006.1:16667378-16683931 GCA_037177495.1 Rhadinocentrus ornatus
CTTTATCACAATATTCTCATTTTCTGAGACAGTCCTATATATATATATATAATATATATATATATATTAAAAACAAATCTATAATACAGCCCCAAGGGGATACAAGTCAGTGTTCTCTGAGGGCCGGTCCCAAGCCCGGATAAATGCAGAGGGTTGCGACATGAAGGACATCCGGCGTAAATCATGTGCCAAAGAAAACACGCAAATGCATTCTATGACTTTCATCCCAGATTGCTTGGACATCGGGTACAGTTCCCCTGAAATAGCAGACTGGGGTGGTGGTCCCCTCTTCAAAAAGGGGGAACGGAGAGTGTGTTCCAACTACAGTGGGATCACACTCCACAGTCTTCCTGGTAAGGTCTACTCAGGGGTGCTGGAGAGGAGGGTCCGTTGGATGGTCAAACCTTGGATTGAGAAGGAGCATAACTTTTATGGACAGAATTTCTAGGTGCAGACGTGGCGTTGAGGGGACCTGATTTGGTGGCCTCATGACTGGGTCTCTACCTGGGATCTTCAGCTCTCGATGGAGCAATTTGCAGCCGAGTGGGAAGTGGCTAAGATTAGAATAAGCACCTCCAAATCCTAGACCACGGTCCTCAGCCGAAAAAGGGTGGAGTGTTTTCTCCAGGTTGGGAATGAGGTCCTGCCCCAAGTGGAGGATCTCAGGGTCTTGTTCACAAACAAGGGAAGGATGGAGCGGGTGAAGGATGGAGCGGGAGATCAATAGGTGGATCGGTGCGACGTCTGCAGTGATGTGGACTCTGCATCGACTCTGTAAAGATTAAGAGGATTGGATCGGTTGTTTTCTTTTAAATATCTGAAACCCTTTTTTTGTGGAATAATTGATGTGGCCCAGCTTCACTCAGACTCAACCTTCAGTGGTCCCCAGGTTAGTTGACCGAGATGTGAGTAGTGACCGAAAGAACAAAATCTTGAATACAAGCGGCCAAAAGGAGTTTTCTCCGCAGGGTGGCCGGGTTCTTCATTAGAGATAGGGTGAGAAGCTTGGTGATCCAGGAAGGGTAGAGTCACTAGAGTCGCTGATGCATCATCAAAAACGTGCAATTGAAGAAATATTAGTCTTTAGTTTTACAAAAAATTGTAAATTTATCCTCAAATAATCTGTGGTTCAGTACAGCAGAAGAAAGTTTGTAGAAATTCTTTTTGTTGAAACCTCATTTACAATGTCAAGGACTGAAAGTGAAAACAAAGTTTCAGCAGTAAGAGAAAGGGAAGGAGCAAAAACAGCTTGGGCTGTGTCCACATGGGGACGAGTTTAAGTGTAGCATTTTGTCATCATAGAAGCAGCATTTTGGAAATTTCCAAAAACTCCTTTTTTAAAGTGGGTCCCAAAGTGAGTTAATCTAAAAAATCCATAGTTCTAGAGTCCTGAATTGATGAAGTCTGTAGGAGCCATTTTTAAGTATCTGTATATATTTTTGTTTGGCCGCCAGGTGGCAGCATTGTATAGTCTTTTGTTACCGCTATAGACCGTTTCAAAGTTTGCAACCATTGTGACGTTTTTGGTGTGCTTAGTCTGGAGGCAAAAGCAGAGGCTAGAAGCTATGTTTTCAAGTGGCAGCTAATAATTTTCGGTGGCATTTTAGTAAATGGGGGGTTTTCAAGCAAGTGGTTCAGTCTCGGAACTGTTGGAATATGTACAGACACTCACTATGCGGGACTGTGACAGCTGTTTTAAAACATTAAGATGGGGCTGGTGGGGGGACTTGGGGGTCTTTCGGCCCGGGCGGTTTTTCTGCGTCAGTGATTGGGTGGATCATTGTGTGGGAGACTGTGTGTCTGACCGGATCCGGGGCCTTGGTGGCCTGGGGGCTGGTGCTCCCTTGCGGCGGCCGGGGGTCCGGGGCTGTCAGGGGCTGGCCTGGGTTGGGTGGCCGGGTCGCTGTGGTGGGGGCCGGGTGGGGAGCGGGGGCTCTGGGGTCTGGGGGCGGCCTCCCTCCGGGCTGTGAAGACTCTGCTTGGGGATGGCTGGGGCGAACTGGGCCTTGAACACAACCGGATAGGGGTGCAACCTGGTTTCTCTGGTCCCCTGGGGTGGTGGCGTGGACTGCCGGGGGTGTGTGCGCATTCGTGGCGCTGCTGCCTTGGACCTTTGGGTGGGCTGGACCTTTGCCCTTCTGCCCTTGGGCGGTCCTGGAGAGGCTGGGGCGCCTACAGCGGCCAGCTGAGGAGTTGGTCACCCGGGAGAGAGAGCTTTCTCCCAGTTGTGCCCCTCCCCGCAACCCTCTCCTCCCCCACCATCATACACACCACACTTAGGGCACTGTGGGGCGGGCGGAGGCAGTGGGCTTGGCTGAGGGGTCCCCAGTTGCGGGATCCTGCAGCGGACCCCTGCGACTGCCTGCCCCACTTAATTTTAATTATAATTTAGACATGAACATACATTTAGGGCCTCATGGGGACGGGCACACAGGTTGTGGGTGGGCGGCAGGAGCCGCCGAGGTGGCCCTTCCCCCAACCCCTTCCGTTGTGGCCTTTTTCCCCCGATTTTATTATATATATGAATAATGAGTCTCTTGGAGGATGACAATATCTGCTTTTATCTCTTGCAGCCGATTGAAAATCTTTAACCTCTTCTCCCCTGTACCAGCTCCGTGTATATTCCAAGTTACACACCTCAAAGTATCCGACATCCGAGAGCTACCTGCATATTACTATAGCATGTGTGTGCGTTCCACTGCCTCTCCATGTGCACGTGTATCTGCTGGCTGGCTCTACGGACCGTGACAGCTGTTGGAAGCAGGCTGGCTGATCCATACACCTTAAGGGAGTGCCATGAAGATCTTTGGGACTGGCGATGGTCGACTGGCTAGACATCTACATGTACCTAATCGAGACATCATGTGTGTGCAACAAAAAGAAACTCAAAGCATATAAATCGCTTGATGCTCACAACTATGTCATAAATGGCCACGTTCCAATAATAAAATACATCCATTTACGTCCCAACCTTGTGTGCTGCGGTCTAAAGTTCAGCATTTATGCGCTTGCTAATGCACTGACAAAGGTAACGTTATATATCCAACATGTTCCTTTGTAATCAACAATTTTGTTAATTTGGACTTGATAACAATCACTTAACATTACATTTATCTACCTGATATAAAGTTTGCGCTGCAAACACAAGAATTGTTGATCATCGTCTCTGTCCAGTCCTTTCGTGTTATTGCATTCAGCTATAATTGTCTTTGTTTTTTTCTTAGCAGGTTTCCTAAAAAACTTTAATTTACTGCCAGGAATGTTGTTCCTCCTATTCTGGCACCCAAACACATGACAAGACGACATTTTTAACTCGTAATAACATTTGAGATAGCTTCTTTCTACAGTGTTTTTTACTGGCTTTACTCTGTTTTTGCCTCCGGATACAGTAGTGACGTCACTGATTACGTAGGCCGTGAAAGGTTCTATAGACGCTAAAAGAGAACCTCAGGATCCACGTTAAAAAGTGCTGACTAAGCTAACGATACATGATCCAGATTAGCTGGTTTGTCAAGTACAGCATGAAAATGAAGCGAAATATGTCCTGTAACTAGTTGGATTTTGTAAAGGAAGTTAAAAGAGTGAGTAGAAATGGATATTTCTTAGTTTTTTGTGACGAGGAAGGACACTCAGCCCCAGCATCAGCAACCCCGCCAGATCTTAACGTTATATCTTTAAAGTAAATGTTGGGGGCATTGCCAAGATGGCCGAGTTAGTGGAAGCTCTCTGCCGAGCTCTGCACGAAAAGTTGAAGAACACGGTAAAAACACGGCTTTGTGCTAGCTGACACTAACGACGCTCTAATGAACATATAATACAGCAGTTGCATGAAAAAACACACAGAAAGCCGAAAGAATGCCGAACCAGAAAGGAGGAAAAAGAGAACTGGTAAGCTCCAAAGCTAAGCTAACACCAAAGAGTGCTAACAACGCAAACTTTACGCCCGGCAATGTGCTGTTTGAGAATTTGCTACCTCTGCAGCTTCACTTATTTTAACTAAGGAAGAAATGGATGATTTTCCCCCTCTTCCTGTCACACCTGCTATGTCACCTGCCCCAAAGAAAGTGTTGTATGCGCACAGCAATATTGAACCAATTAGTCAATATGAAATCATATCCAGTTTGTCAGCTTTGATAAACACAAGAGCAGATATTTTCGAGAGCATGGTGAAAGAGAACACGCTCAAGATCGAAGGTCTCAAAAAAACAATAGACTTAATGTGTGTGCAGAAATTAAGGATGTCAAGGGAAAAGTGTGTCTGCTTGAAAAAAAGGTAAAAAGCGAAGAATGTCGACATCTGCCAGCAGAGAGTATCCGAGTTGGAAAGATATTCTAGGAGATGGAATCTCAGGCTACATGGAGTCAAGGAGACAGAGAAAGAGGATTTAAGGAAAAAGGTGGTAGAAATATGTCAACATGTTACGCCAGAACAAAAAAACAAACACTGTACACCGACTTGGAGCCAAACTGCAAAGCAACAGCAAGCCTCGATGCATCATTGTTCAGTTCATCGCACGAGTTTACAGAGATGCTCTATGGAGACCGGCCACAACGTCATCCTACTTGCAGGACAATCATCTGAGATTTGCTGAAGATTTGCCCAAAGAGGACAGAGAATGTCGTGACAAACTGTGGCCACTGATAGACAAAGCCCACAAGGAGGGGAAGCCAGCTTACTCATGAATTTATCAGTGGATCAGAAGTATTTCCTCCTTCATAAAGACGCTCATTCAGACCTGATAAATAATACTTTTGTAAGTCTGTTTTGTATGACATATCTGCTCTATATTTTGGTTACGACTTTTGTTGCTCTTTAATAACAAAGGGATTACCCTGCTTTAAAAGCAATTATCTTTTGTTTTGTTTTTTCACTTATGACTCTATAACGGGGTAGAATTAAGTTAAAGCAAATAGTTAAATCATAAGTTTTATGATGATTCAGTCGTGTTTTTGCTATTACTTAAATGGTGTAGTACTTGGTCCCTTCTGTAGATTTATTTTCAACTTTATTAAAAAGTTCATAACTTATTCTTCTCTTAAATGTTACCTTAGTTACCTTGTCTTTTTCTTTAGTTTCTCTTAATACCAGGGGGTTAAGACAAACATGGAAGCTCAAAACCTTTTTTTTTATTTGCTAAACAGTTTAAAATAATTACTGTTTTTTTCAAGAGAGTCATTCTATATCTGATGGTGCAAATTTTTGGAAATCACAATGGGGTAATGATATCTGGTTATCCCATGGCTCTGAGCGTTCTGCTGGAGTCGCCACCTTCAAAGATTATTTTTCTGGCGATATATTACACTCTGACTGTGACAGTTTAGGACACTACATCTGTTTGGTTGTTAGACACAGTAATACCACATTAATTACAGCCAACATCTACGGTTACAACAACAAAACTGAGAATGACAAACTACTCGATACCTTAGAGGAGAGAATCCTTTTTTGGCTCTCTAAATATCCTAATTCAGTCCTTTTAATTGGTGGAGACTTTAACATTGCCTTACATAATATGCTTGATAGATGGCCTCCAGGACGTCAATCTTCATCTAGTACAGAGTTAAGAAATTTTATGGGGAAATTTGATATTGTTGATATTTGGAGAGAAAAATATCCAGATGACAGACTTTTCACTTGAAGAATAAGACAGGATCCCGACAGTCTCGTATTGACTTTTGGCTTGTCTCTAACTGTATCAATAAAAATGACGTCACTGTTAATATACTTGCCACCCCTCTTACTGATCACAGAGCAATTTATATTAATATCCCACTGCTAACATCTGATAGCAGTCCACATAAATATTCTCACTGGAAACTAAATAATTCTCTGTTAAAATATGAAATAGTTAAGCTACATTTTAAAAAATGTATTAATTATTATTGGAACAAGGCCAACAAAGAGAAATCTTTTTGCTCCAACTGGGAACTAATAAAATTTGAAGCAGGTAAATTTCTAAGGAAGCATGGAAGCCAAATTAATAAAATTAGGAAAGCTGAAGAGGAAGATATAATAAGTAGAATTACCTCCTTTTACCAGACGTCACCACAGAACATTTCAAAAGATGATGAAACAGCTTTATTAGATCTTCAAAATAAATTGGACAGATTATACCGATGTAAAGCGGAGGGTGCTTTCATAAGATCCAGGAAGAGAAGGCTGGTGGAGGGGGAACAAAACTCTGCTTTTTTAAACTTGAAAAGTACAGATAAAAAATGAACTCCATTCATTAGTTAAACGTCAACGGTTTGATTTCTGACAATTCTAGACAAATCTCAAA
Organism: Rhadinocentrus ornatus; assembly: GCA_037177495.1. NCBI lineage: Eukaryota > Metazoa > Chordata > Actinopteri > Atheriniformes > Melanotaeniidae > Rhadinocentrus > Rhadinocentrus ornatus. Next base: position 16,673,660 of record JBAMHW010000006.1, read on the forward strand.
TCTTTGCACCACGTTTTACACCAACTTGTACAGCTCAAAATATAACAAGGAGGTATCAAAATTATTTTTTAACACCATAAAAAATCTTAAAACCATTAATTTAGAAGATAAAAGTTACTGTAATAGTCCTCTTACATTGGAGAAAGTCTCTAATGCAATTACTGCTCTCAATAAATCTCACGGCACAGATGGCCAAACCGCAGAATTTTATCAATCAATTTACAATCATATAGCTTCATTATTACTATAAGTCCTTATTGAAAGTATAAAGAACACCATGCTCCCTCCTACTCTTACTCAAGGTCTGATAACACTTATTCCAAAACCAAACAAAGACTTGTTATCTCTTGATAATTGGAGACCCATCTCTCTTCTTAACAATGATTACAAGATTATGGCCATAATATTTGCGAATAGAATTAAAGAGGTTCTGGACACAATCATCGACGAGACACAGTCAGGATTTATGAAAAATAGACACATTTGAAACAATATTAGATTAGTTTTGGATTTACTTGATTACTCTGACTTGATTCATGATGAAAGCTTCATCCTCTTCCTGGACTTTAATAAGGCCTTCAACACAGTTTAACATGAATTTATTTTTCAATCACTACAAGAATTTGGCTTTGGAGACTTTTTCTGTAACGCTATTAAAACCCTATACACTAATGCTAATAGTTCTATTAAAATCAGATATGGTACCACTCCCAGATTTGATCTGAAAAGTGATATCCAACATGGATGTCCTATTTCTACATATTTATTTCTACTTTGTACACAAATCCTTGCAACTCACATTTCTAACATTGCAGTAGAAGGAATTATTATTTCTTCTACTTTATTTATTTATTTTATTTAATTTTATTTTTTTATTTATTTTTTTTATGTTTGAAATATTTTTATTATTTTTATTATAATCTTATTTTCTTCAGTCTTGAAATGTCAGTGCTGAACCTGATTTAAGAGGAGAAGAGAAAAGGGGGAAAAAAAGGACAGGATTGAAATGTGAAAATAAAAGTTGTTTAGGCTACCTAAATCACATCAGTATTCACAAAAATAATAATAATAATAAACTACCACAGTACTACATCATAAATAAGGAAAATAGGATGATGGTAATATGAAAAAGTACAACAGTACAGTACCCGTAGAGAGACATACCAACACACAAACATCAACAAGATCTAGTTGGAAGCGGATGGATAGATGAGCATGTTCGTGTGCATGCACGTGTGACCATGCAACAAGGATGAAATGTGTGCTTGTAGGGGGGCCGTGATCACGCCGCACCCCAAAGCACCATGGGGAGACAGGGGGGAGCCTGAGGTCCCAAAGGCCCGGCAGATCCACAGAGCACAGAGTCCAGGATAGCCAAAGCGGGAAGAGCAGCGGTCCCACTCAGTCACATGCTTGGGACTTTTGATCCACAAAGACCAAAAATTAAGATGCTCCTTAAATTTTATTCCAATTATACAAAAAACTCAAAAGAAACTCAAGCAATGGCTGCAAAGGGATTTGTCTCTGAAAGGTAGAGTATTAATTATCAAGGCTGAAGGGATATCCCATTTGACATATGCTGCTCTCTCCTTACATATTGATAAAAAAAAATAATAAAGGCATTGACCGTATGCTATTTAACTTCATACGGAAAAACCAAACTCATTACATAAGGAAAGCTGTTGTGATGAATAATTACGAATCAGGTGGGCTTAATTTTCTGGACTTCTCCACTTTAAATAACACATTTAAAATTATTGGGCCAAATGTTTTCTTAAAAATCCATTCTCTATCTAGAACTTTAAACCACATTTCATTTTCTCTCATTTTGGTGGTGAATTGTAATTATAATGTTGACAAACTTCCTGTGAAGCTTTCTTACTTCCATAAGCAGGTCCTTTTAGCATGGTCCCTTATTTATAAGCATAACTTTTCACCGCATAAATACCTCATCTGAAACAACAGAGACATTTTATTTAGAAATAGATCACTTTTTATTGAAAACCGGGTTAAGAATGGGATTGTACTGGTGGGTCAGTTGGTTAACAATGACGGACGACTTCTCACATACAATGAATTTCATTCACTTTATAACTTTACAGTCAGCCCCAAAGAATTCTCATCTGTACTCAATGCCATACCTTCAGGTACATTAACGTTATTTAAAAACACAGGCAGCTTCCCAATAACTTGAGTCTCTTTCCCTGATCCAACTGACTCACCAGTGGGGAAAATCTGTTTTTCACAGCACTCAGGTAACAGCAATAAGAAAATTTGCAATTTCGTTCCAGAAAGATGTCGTCTCACTCCTCTATGTAATATCCTATTGGAACCAGTATGTCCCGGATATTAATTGGAAAAAAGTTTGGATGATACCTAATAAATATTTAATCGTAAATAAGGTAAAGGAAGTGTCATTCAAAATTCTTCATAAATGCTATCCAGCCAGTCATTACATGATGAAGTTCAAAAGGGACATAAAGTAATTTCAGCTTCTGTGGGAATCATCCAGAAACTGTAACACATCTTTTCTGGCACTGCCCTTTCACACAAAGATTCTGGAAAGAATTTAGCAGATTCATCATTGACCATGTCTTTAAGAACTTTTCACTGCAATGGGAAAATGTGTTGTTCTGTTTTAATAATATCCCCAAAAAGGATGACAAATATTTCTTTTTCATAAACCTTTTAATCCTGTTAGCTAAATTTTTCATACATAAATGTAAATTTGCTCGTAAAATACCATTGTTCACTTATTTTTTTAAAGACACAAAAGAATATATACAGTCAATATCAGACTCAAATAACAAGAAGGCTCTGAAAACCATTTATATATGTGAATCTCTTCATTTACTTTTACAATGTTTTTTCTTCACCCCTGATAATCTTAATGTACTTCTGTTCATGTAGTATACTTCATACGTTCTTGTTATGTATACTTGTTATTGTTGTTTTTGTTAAATAGAGTAAAAAAAAACATTGTTTAGCCGCGTCATTCCGCAGATCACGTGACGGCTTGCTTTGACGTCAATTCTCTGCGACTCTCTCTAACAGATCCCCATGTGAGAAGATTTCGTCAAATCTATCTTTAAATTAAGGTAAGTCTCGTGTGTGTATATATATATATATATGACAGCAGATTTTCTTTGTAGTTTCTCAACGTTCTAACTTTTTAAATAAAACTCTTTCGGATGAGGAAAATGGAACAACACGTTACCCGTGAGCGTCGTTTCAGTGCGTCCGTTCATTTCCGCGACAAGGTCAGGATTTGACGTTACATGACAGGAACAACAGATACTGTCCGATCAGTCGGCAATTGTAAAAGATGTCCTTACAAAACAAGAGGTGTTAGAGTTACAACAACATGCTCTGCAGGGCATCATGTAGCTGCAGCATTGTATCACAGGTATGTGAATTCTGGTTACACAACCTGTAATTCCTGGATCTCGGTCATTTAAGCCTTTGGTTGTCCTGCTGGTGGATATTTGACAGTATGTAATTATTAATAAGCTCTCTGTTAATGATGTTCCCATATCCACAGTTTACTGTGTCTTGTGTGACTCCTTTAGGTCTAGTGTGGGATTGCGACTCCAGCTGCTGGATTGTGAGAAACTTGCTCTCTACTCTGCCTAAGGGCCTCTGTTTTCTCTAAGACCCAATGGCTGGCCGCCTCCTGGTCAGATGTGCCCGCTTGCTTTGCCGGTCCTCCTCTTCAGCAACTGCAGCTGCCAGACTGCCTGCATTTGGACTTGGACCTGCTGAGGTGCCAAAAGCTAAGGGCTGGCCATGGGTCACAGAGAGGTTGATGTGTAATAGGACAGTTACCAAAGAAGACCCATGTCCGTCTATGACTGCACGTTCCCAGCTGGATGTGGCAATGGAAAGGGCAGCAGCACCAGAAGACATCCTGTCGGCCTGGAAACGGTATGGAGGAAATGGTAATGAAGCTGCCACTGCCCTGATAAAGTGGACTCAGTTGGTGCTGAAGACAAAGGGGAACTTTGGGGAACAACAACCAGAACTGCTGGCAGATTCAAGGCTTCAGGATATGATGAAAACATTATCTCAAAAGGTACGGAAGGCTTATTATATTCATATTGGCCAATGGGATCACTATGTACAGTAGTAGATGTCAAGTATTTTGTGTCCTGTATTTATCATTACTTTAGGTGTCTTCGGTGTGGAACAGTAATCTAGTGACTGTTTTACGGACTCTGTCGATTATGGGTGTACCCCCTACCAATGCAGTGCTAAGTTCTGTCCAGACAGAGATCATATGGAGGGTCCGCAGGCTAACATACAAGCAGCTGGGCTACCTGGCAGACTGGGGAGCGACACGGAAAGCACCACAAGACGCAGCAATAGTGAACTCCGCTTTAAAACAACTGGAGCTCCGCTGGACTGAAATAGCTGATGCCAAAACTGTCAGTGCATTAATATCCAAAGGAGAACACATGTCACCAACTTTAATGGATAGACTTGAAGACAAGGTATTGTAGGCGTTGTCTTAATTAAATATTTTAATAAGAAGTTCAAGTCTGAAATATGCAAACCTGCTTATACTTAATGTACTAAATTATATAATTATTTTGAAACCTAAATTTGTCTAAAACTGTGTGAATGTTGGTACTTTTGCTCCATGTGTCCAGATGATAATGAGAACTTTGTATCTGCTTCTCTTGAAGGCCTTGGAGCTTGCTGAGACATTTTCTGCTGAAGAGATTCGCAAAGTGTGTGTATCTTTGGCAGCTCAGAGCCGCAGAAGTGTTCCACTACTCAGGGCTCTGTCCTACTACCTCCTCCAGAAGCCCTCGTCAGAGTACACCACTCCACTGATAATGGATATGGCCTTCGCATGCGGTAATAACTGAACAACAGTGGTTATCAAACATAGGTTGTTATTTTTTAAGTTATTCCGAGACTGAGTGCAGATTACTGGCAAGTAAAAAACTTTGTAGTATTGACAGATTTTTTATTCTGCCCTCTTATAGGAAAGCTGAATTTTAATCATAGTCAGGTTTTTCAACGAATGGCCAGCGAGTTGTTACCCAGAGTCCCCAAGCTGTGCTCTGCTGATGTCACACGCTGTGCTAAATCACTGGGCTTCCTCAAATGGCTCCATATCCCTCTCTTTGAGGCCTTCACTGAGGTCAGTATCCAGCAAGACAAGCCTGTGATTCAGTCACTTTCAAACAGCCCCATCTATATTATAACATTTAACTTAATTTTTTGTCCCTCTCTCTCATCAGCACTACACAGCAAACAGTAACAACTACAGCACCCTCCAGCTCTGTAATCTACTCATGACTTTTGCTAGACTAGGCTTCCAACCCAGCAAAGAAGATGATTTTTTTAGCAAGGTACCAATGATGTTAGAGGCTCTTTGTGGAGGAAAGATAGCTGGTTGTACTTTACACCACAAATATATTTTCCCTTTGTCCCATTTTGTATGAAGGCTCATGTTGTGTTGGACGATTCTCTCTGGAGCTTGAAGCCTTTTCTGCAGACAGATGTGGTTTGGTCTCTGTGTGTGCTACAACAAGCCAAGCCCCACTACCTCATCCCACTTACTCAAGAAAATCATGTCAACAAGCTGTCAGGTGAGAGAGATGTGGCTGCATGTGTTTATCTGCTTTCCTTTTTTTATTTATTTTTTATGAGTAATGAATGTATAAAAACATAGATACACACTTAGTATCAGTGTGGTTAGGCTCATGCACATTGCAGACATGTCAAATGTACCCCATGGAGTTGCAGTTAAACGACTTTTAAATAATGAGCCAATTAATTTATCATTCAATGGAAAGAAAATGATATAATCAGGCATTAATTTATGCATTTAAAGCAATCAAAAATGTAAAACTTCACAGGAACTGCTCAGTTTAAGAGCAACCACAAACATTAAAAGGAAAGTGAAACTTAAACTGAGGTGTGTTTGAAAACAAGGAGTACTTGCGACTCACAACAGAATCTACACTGTCACAGCCACAAATACCAGCAGCAGACTAATTATGGTAATAAAATGAAAAAGCAGAAGAGATATGACATCTGGGATTGATTCACATCAATAAGAATTACCAGATACAATTTAGTTTTACAGAGTGACACTAATACATCATAATAAACTTAGATGATCAAAGATTAAAACAGCTTGGGTGAAATGAATTAAAGAAACACAAAGTTTAATGTCTTGGGCTGTGTTTATTTTCACTGAGTGTAAAATCAAGATGGACTTGATGGTTTTAAGAAGGCAGGGGAACAGTTTCATGATGTACTGCCTTAAGGTCTTAATAAAGCTCGGAGGTGGGATGCTGAACGTCTCTAACGCATGCACCCTGTTCATATTATTGTAATGATTGCAAAGGAAGATAAAAGAACAATAATAATATCCCTTGAGGAATATTAAACATTCGTAGTCATGAAGAAGACGCCGTTCTCTTCAGCAGTCTAAATCTCACTCTTGTCCAGTAGATGGCAGCCCAGGACAAGATTTCTGTTCTCACGTTTTCACTGATTTCTAAGATATCCTCTCTTTTCTTTCTGTAGAGGGCAGCCCAGCTCGAGTGGAGAACTATAAACTGAAGCTGTTGCATATCGCTGCCACTCTCCGCTTGGAGCATCCGAGTTCCTCAGATACTTCGTCCTCGCCCAGTTTCCTGTCTGTCCCAGCCAACAGCTCCCCCCTGTCTGTCCTACAGTGCAGTCTAAGAGAGGCCTTACTGAGTCTGGTGGGTGGGAAGACAGAGATCCTTCGCATTGGTGTTGACACTGTGTATGGATGGACTATTGGTAAGAGAGGCAATGTTGTCCATATATGTAAAATCTGTATTAACAGCTTTTTCTTATTTTTTTAACATCTGACACATCCTTCTTAATCAGATGGTGAGATGGTGGTGGACTGTGACAACAAACCGGTTGACATATCAATGCTAAAAGCCCCTCATTTACTAAGTGGAGGAGGGGATCAGGATTTACCTGCAGGGGCACGAAGGTGAGTCATATTGAGAAACCACATAGGTTTGATTTGTGAAAGTTTTTTTTTTTTTCCTGTCTTTTGCATTTTGCCTTTGAATTCTACAGATATGATTTGTTTTGTAGGTATCTAAAAATATTTGATTCTCTTCATCTTTTTTTTTAAATCTTTTTAGGTTAGCTTTCTTGAGTTGGGAATTTCCAAACTTTGGCTCCAAGAGTAGAGACCTCTTGGGACGTTTTGTCATGATGAAGCGACATCTTCAGCTGGCTGGTTTCATTACAGTGGAGGTGATTGAGAGTGTGGCGCTGGAATATGCACATGCACACTAAAGTTAGTTTAAATAAGAATCAGTTAGGATGTTGTTTGCCGCAAAAAGGAGGAATACAAAGGCAGAGAAATAAAACTGCTGCAGCTGAAAGCTCAAACATGCACACAGTGGACCCAATACTTTGGTAGAGCTGCGAGTCAGGTGGGCCCTGCTGCAGTCTGTGATATAAATAGAGCTCCAGCCTCAACTCTGCCTCATCTAGGCCAATCCAAGCTCTGTCTCTTTCTCATCTAGGACAATCTTCTTATATAGTAGCATCACTTTCGTCTAAGGTTTGCATGTATCAACTCATGTCCACTTAAGACTGAAATCGATCAATTTTACCTTTGCTAATTTTACTGCTTGTCACCTTCCTGTATTTTCTCTCAGGTGCCGTATTATGAGTGGCTGGTGCTGAATACGGAGTGGCAGAAACTGGCCTACCTGAAGGATAAAATGGGAAAGGCTGTGGCTGAAGATATGGCCAAGTGAACCAAGGGACATTTGCAGGCTCAGCTAAATCAGAGCCTTCCCCGTTAATCAGGACCACAGGGAATACACACATCCACCTACGTTCACACACACGCTGAACTGAGCAGCATTGCAGCATGGCAATACAAAAAAAACAAACATATTTTGACTCTGGTTCCCTTGGCAACATGTGGGGTTTTTCCTGTTTCCATAGTGATGACAAGTAAAGTGTTTTGGAGACAGAAATAAACACAACAGTAGATGACCTGATAAAGCCTTTACATCTGTGAGTGACTTGAAAACAGATGTGGTGTTCTGTGGAATTATGGTCAAAATATACTTAATGGATGTGACTAGATCCAAATAACTTATCTCTGTGAATGTCTGTCAACTTATGATGGAATAAATAGTTTTATTTCCAGCTTTCTCCTCTTGTGTCTTAATTGTCCCAAGATGTCACATAAAAAACTCATATTTCCTTTAACAGTGTGCAGCTGGGAGACCTGTATATTGGGTTGTTTTGGGGTTTTTAGACGGAATATGCATCATGTCACATCTGAAGGCTGGTTCACAAATGTCAGCATTTAGCGGTCTATTGTTTGTGAACTACTGTATTTCTGGATCAGCAGATCAGGGTTGACAGCTTTGCTGACAGAAATTATATATATATATATATTTTATTAAAGGAGTTCTGATTTGTGGTATGATAAAAGTATAGCAAATTTAAATGTTAAATTTTAAAATAATGTCAATGAATTTGCTTGTGAAAGAGCATTGGCATGGAGAAGTAGCTCAGGAGATAAACTCTGCTGACCTGAACCTGCTTACACAACATCACGGGCTGCTGCAGCATTCAACTATTGGAGGCTGCTAAGTGGGGAAAAAGAAGAAAACAAACAGAAAAGGGAAAAATGTTATTACAAATAGCCAGATGATGCACAATAAGACATGAGAGGCAACAAGGTAAAAAAAAAAATATTCTGATAAGCTAACCCATGATCCCCAGACTGCATCTAATTCTTGATTCTCACAATAATGGATAGACTAATGGACTGTTGGAAAAAACCTTGACAGCACTTCCAGTATTGTATTCCTTAGTCATAGTTAGTATCTCCTGATGGATTAGCTGTGTGCAGAGAGAGCCAGACTTTATTCAGGAAGCAAAAATTGAAGCTTGATTGTTGCCAGTACATCAGATAAACTGTATGTAGCACAATTTATGAAAACTAGTTCCTCCAACCCTGTCACTGACATGCTTAGAAAAACCGCTGAGCAGTGGGTCAGCTGAAAAAACTAAGACAAACGTTTCAGATTATTCTTTTTATTTATTTGTTTATTTATTTATTTATATATTTTTTTTTTTTTTGGGGGGGGGGTGATGGTAATCTCATAATATTAACAGAATGATATATCAATATTATGTTGACAATACATTTATGATATCATGATTTGATGTCAGCTGGTAAAATTAAAACGTTGCTTATTGCAAAATGGGATTTCTTTTTAATGTTTAGGCAAGGTAAGTTTATTTGTACAGCACAACAGAGTGCTTTACAGAATACAAAAAGCATAATTTAACATTAGAAAATGAAAAAAACAAAAACAAAACATTGGTTAAAACAGTATTAAAATATGATCAAGTTTTAAATTGAAGCTTAAAAGGAACAGATGCAGATTTGGACTTAAATGCAGTCCAGAGAACAAGTGGGTCTTTAACTTGGATTTAAACAAACCGAGTTTCATGTTTCAGCTAAACTGAGGCTTTCTGGGAGTTTGTTCCAGACATGTGGAGCATAGAAGCTGAATGCAGCTTCTCCATGTCTGGTTCTGACTCTGGGAACTGATAAGAAACTGGATCTAGATGACCTGAGGGTTCTGGTAGGTTCAAACTGGGTCAAGAGGTCACTGATGTATTTTGGTCCTAAACCATTCAGAACTTTATATACCAGCAGCAAAACTTTGAAGTCTATCTTTTAATGGACAGGCTGCCAGTGTAAAGGCCTTAGCGCTGGATCGATGTGGTCAACTTTCTTGTTCTTCTGTTCTGTTTCTTGAGTTCTGAATAAGTTGCAAATGTAGGTATTTTCGGTAAACCTGTAAAAACACTATTACAATAATCAAGCCGACTAAAGATGAAAGCATGGACTAGTTTTTCCAGGTCTTGCTGATCCATCAGATCTTTAACCCTTGATATATTCTTAAGGTGACAGGAGGCTGACTGTCAGGGACCAAGCAGTAAAGCAACTAGGGCACAAAGTAATTTCAAAAACTGGGTTTTTATTGACCCAAAATATCACAAAAATTCAAAAGAATGATTGAACTAGCCAGCTGATAAAAGAGGTCAACTAAATTTAACTATACTCAAAAGTGTAACTTAAACAAATCTAATTCAACTGAGGAAAAACTGACCTGACACAATGAGGGTAACTTATAGTGGTTTGGCCAAACCAAATAACACACACAGGGGAAAACAAAATGGATGACAATAACTAGACAAAGATTCAAACTAACTAAACTT
>JBAMHW010000006.1:16684031-16717389 GCA_037177495.1 Rhadinocentrus ornatus
ACACAGGGGAAAACAAAATGGATGACAATAACTAGACAAAGATTCAAACTAACTAAACTTGAACCCCCCCCCCATGATCCGGCAGCACATGGTAGAGCCTGACGAGCCGGCGCCCAGATTTAAGGCTCCTCAGTCTTTTGCCCCACCTTTCAACAACCAGGAAATACAGCTTGACCCCGCAAAAAAAAACATGTTAAAGCTCAAAACCTTTCACTCTTGATGCACAAGTGTGCACTCCAAACCAAGAATGCAAGGTAACATATGAATGCATATATTGTTTAATATTTATCTTTAAATAAATATATAATGAAAAAAATGTGAAAACATTACCCTTGTGGGGCTTAAGCCATCACACTGACTGTGATTCCCTAAATGTACTTTTCTAGTGTAGATCTGAGTCCGTCAATACACCCAGATTTTTGGCCTGGTTGGTGGTTTTTAGGTGTATAGACTGAAGCTCTGTGGTGACCTGTAATCATTTTGCTTTGGTTCCAAAGACCATCACCTAAGTTTTTTTTTTTTTTTTTTTAACTGAAGAAAGTTCAGACACATCCAGTCATTAATATCTTCAATGCATTTATTAGGAGCCTGTACAGGACCTTAGTCTCCTGGTGACATTGTTATATATATCATCTAGCTTGCTCTGGTAACTAATTTTGTTTTTCTTTTTGACCTGTGCCAGTGGGAGCATGTGGATGTTAAACAGAAGAGGCCCCAGGATTGAACCTTGGGGATTTCATGTTTAAGTATACTGCCAAAAGAAAATGGAGCCAAAAAAATATGATTTAGTATTTAGCAATGTATTATTTTTTAATTCCGTATTGATATATTGTGATATTATTGTTATTGTGAATGCTTTTGGCAGTGAAAATGATGAAGTGGAAATTAAATATGGTGGCAGCTCTTGTCTGAATCTACGAGCAGCTGTATTTTTGGATGTTGTGTGTTTTTGCACAAAGTATAGTAGATAGCATCCAGTACAGCAGCAATCTCTTCTGCTGAGCTGGTACTCTGTCATGGAAAGATTTAGGCTGCCATGGAAATAACCATAGCTTATCTCTTGGCTCAGTGCTACTGTCCCCTCTTTCTATTTGTAGTAATTAGCTTGGCAAACCATTTTCTATGACATATTCTAGGGGAACAGAATGTTCTATACATTTGTCTTGTTTTATACATTTGGGAAGCTGATAAATTCTGCCACACAGTTATCTCCTGACTTCTTATGTCAGAATATGCACAATGAGTTTCTTTTTTTGTTGTTGTTTGTTTAGTTTTTTGATTTTTTGAGAATTCCTCCATGTCAAACAATGGAAGCACTGGTTCAACAGGAGTAAGTTTGAAAGTATTTTTATTCATTCAATTAGTTTTGACAACTTGGCACCTGAGAAAACATACCTTTAAACTTCACTGTGAGAGAAAAAAAAAGGCTTTTCTGATTCAAGTAACATTTTGAAGTAATTACCATTCAGCTTGCTTCTTTTATTTAAACTGCCATTTAGTCAGGTGTGTTTGTTTCTGACAATATCACAGTGCTAAGAGTGCATTTAAAAGGTGTAAAAATAAGTTAAAGAAAAACCCAGGAGACAGTGTTTTTTTTTTTTTTTTTTTTTTTTTTTAAAGACTGTAGGTCTATAGGAACTAAATGTTTCTAGGAGGAAGGATATTTGAGTAATATCAGTGCATCCCCGTCTCCAAAAATTATTTTATTTTGGACTTTTTTTTAACCTGTTGTTTTCTATTTTATCACTTTCTGTTGTGTATTTCAGTGCAAAAGATTTGTCTGTCAGAACTACCCTTGAAAGTGACCTAAAAATATTTTGAGAAAGCATGAGTGTGTTACGATCTAGCTCTGGCAGAGATATCTAAAAAGGTCCTTTAAGTATTTAGGCCCGTATAACCTTCAATTTTGAAATCAAATTTTCACCCTGAATCTAAAAACCCTGAATTGAAATTTGTGTAGTCTTTAATTATAAATGTTTCTTGGCAGAAAAAATGCCAAACAAAATTTTTTACAGTTCTGAAAATTCATCCCAATACTTGGAGTCCCACAAGGCTAAATTCTTGGGCAACTGTTACTTGCTCCTTTTGAGGAAAAACTAACCAAACCAAATATCAACAATAATAAAAATAACACCAGACTGCAGTCAGAATTACTTGTTTTTACACCAGTAAGCAAATCACTGGATTCTATGGTATGATGATGTAAATATACATACTTTAGACAAAAACTATAATATTCACATATGATTAGCTAGAGTATTATGTTTAGACAAATTTTAGAAAAAAAAACTCAGCCATGCTTTGAAGCAATATTACATAAGTTTCCAACTATGCTTCTGACTCCTTATGGTGGCACACTTTATATCATTTTGCATATTTCTGGAGCCGTTGTTGTCTTTTAGCATCCCAACATCACTGAAAGTCCATAATACTGAACCAAAATACTTTTTTTTTTTTTTTTTTTAAATCTCAAAGAATGCTTCTTAGAGTTTTAGAAAATAATCTGTTTCTTGTACTTAGATACTTTATACATTTTAAAGCTTTTTATATGTAGATCCATGGAATTTTATATTAAATGAGATATTCGATAAAGCTTTCTTGATGAGTGCTGAAGATGGAGGACAGACAGATGCTCAAGTTGCACTCAGGGGAAATTTCTCCTTGTGTACTCCTCAAGGACATAATCAGAGCAGGAGTCATAGAATATGTCCTAGTTAGGGTAACTCATTTAGCTATCTCACCTGCCCCTTTGATTCTATTTGTTTTATGGTTTCTTTTTCTGCTGTCTGTTTAATTTCCCTGAAATCCCCCACCTTTCCTTTCATATGAAACTTACTCTTGTTTTTGCAGTACTGCTTCTTTCCTTCAAGGTTGAGGGCAGCACTGAGAAATCAGCACAAATCTGCTGACATCATCTCTCAAGATCCAGTCATTGCCTGGCTGGAAGCAAAGGAGGGGGGCAGCTATAAAGGAGAGAGATACAGGGAGGATAGAATAAAGGGAGGGGGAGGGAGGAAAAGCAGGAACTGGGCATCAGGAGAGGATACTGCAGCTCCCTCTCAGATTCAACACACACATACACACATATTCAGATGAACAGGATCATGTGTCTTTAAAACACACGCCCACAGCAGCAGCATCACTGCGCTGCACCACAGAAAGAGACCAGCCTATGCTCCCATCTCTGATTCTCCCTCTTTCACTCTCTGTCTGCGTTATTTTCTCTCACATACAAACACACACACATAGACACACACGTGCTGCAGGGAAGATCTGAGCACTGGGTTGCTGAGCATTCAGATCCCCCTCCCCTTCTTCTTTTATCTCACTCTCTCTCCCTGTTCACCTTGTCTGTTCTGGCTGTATGGTTTATTATTGCGTCAGAGCCAGAGAGAGCCAGCAAGAAGCATGCCAGGAGAGAGCACCCACAGATCTGTCCCTTCTGAGAAGCAACCAGAGCGGGGAGCTGAGGAAACAGGGCTCCCAGGACCAGGTAGGACTTTTGGATTTGGGGTTGGATTAGGAAGACTGAATCGATTAGGCTGTTTTGCATGACTTACAACAGAGACTGAGACAGAGGTTGTATAAAACAGACAGAATAGGGCAGGAGGAAATGAGAGCAAGTGGAACAGACGGCATAGCAGATAGGACGAAGGAGGATGTTAGGGAAACACTTGCTGCTCAGAAGTGCAATGTGGAGAGCACTCATTTCAGAGCTGGGTCATCTCTTGTTAACATGTTTCTTCATTAAACTGCATGTTGTTCCCCCTTCTAGCTACTGGCAACCTGCCCACAACCTCCTCTCCTAGACATCAGATCCAAATTAGGAATCTCTTACCTAAATGTGCCAATGGACTTACAAAACCTTTGTGTAATTACCTTCCCCCAGTGCCCAGCCCCCATTCTTATGAGAGCTTCAGTCCTCTTTACCCCACTGAACCTGGCCTTCTAACCCCCATCCCTCCCTCCACTGCCCCATCTTCATGACACATCCTCATCCACATCTCTGAGGTTTGGTAAGCTGTAAGAGCCTAGTAGTTCTTCCCTTCCCCCAACCTTAACAGAAGCATGACACAGCAGCATGGGAAAGCACTTTGCAACACACAAACTCACTCATGTGAACAACTTATATTTTTCAACCACATATCTAAATTTGTAAATCTTGCCAGAAATAAATGAGCACAAAAGATGATACTGAGAGCAATAACAGTTCCCTTCCTCCTTGCAGGACTCATTTTAGAGTGGTTGGTTGTTCTAGATGTACTGCTGCTTTAACTTAACTATTGACCTTGCTCGTTCTTGGGCTTGAATAATTTGTACCTTTCTTGGTGTGGATTTTGTAATAGGAAGAGAAGAGAATTGACTTACACTGTAGTTACAACTTATGCTCCTATATGTAGTTGATAAAAACAGAATGATTAAATAAATGTAAATTAGAGTATGTGTGTGTCATGGAGACGGACTAAGGCAAAGGAACATATTACACTGCTAGGGTGTCTCTTTTTCATAGCTAAAATAGAGTCGTAACTGTATCAATGCTACCCTTGGGGGTGGTACTGCAGCCTCTGTGACGCAGCTCCAGTTTGCTCAAGTTGCTGCGGCCTGCTTCACATACAGCAAACATAGTGCTCAATTTTACTGCATTATAGAACTTAGAAGAAGCAGATGTTGTCTGATGCTATATATTTAAGACTTATTTAGCAACCTAGCAAAACAGTCGTGCAATTTTAAAGCCTGGCACAAGCATTTCTAAATACATTCAGTATCATCAATTCTGGCTAATTTCCTTTATGTTACAGATTATTTCCATATTTGCCAGTTCACAGTCACAAATGCATGGTCAGGCCCTGCATGAGGAAACGGTCACACTCATTCCTGATCATTCTGTTACCTGCACATTTAATTGTACAACGGGTTGCTTTTTGTGGATGTTTTACTCCTATTAGTTTATTCTCGATAGCATGACTCAGCACACTCCCTAACACACATTTAGTACAATACTGAGGGAGTGATAAAGCAGAACTGCCAGGTGCTGATGTTTGCATCTGCCATCACACCAGTCAGGGCATGGTGGCTGCAAAGGAGCATATACAAAAATAGAAAAGAAAGACGAGGAAAAACAGACAAGAATTCTTGAAGACAAAAGACACAGGAGTCAATACCAAGTCTTGCTTTGTATTAACATGTACAAGGCAGGACTAAGGGGACGATAGGATTAAAATAGGTTTAGTGGACAGATGCAGAGATGGAGCTACAGAACAGAGTAAATGCGATCCTGTATCTGTATTCCTGGCAGACAAATGTGTACATGTGTGCGAGAAGAATTGTGTGAGTGTTTGTGGCTGGGACTGAGCTCAGCCACTTTTGTGTCATAATAGCCAATCAGCATGTGGCTTGAGGTCACTGTGGCAATAGCCCAGTTAAGAGAGTAACTGAAGGTTTTTTTTATTTGTATTTTGGTTATATAGGAAAAGAACGTTGAAGCACATCCTCTGGGTATTTTCAGTGAACATATAGTTTTGTATTAAAGTAGTCCATTAACATAAAAAAAAAATTTCATTTAAGATAATTAATGGATTTGGAACAAATGCTGAATGAGGTTTTTTCCATTTCGTCTTATTGATCCTTGCTTTTCCTTTCTTGCTTGTAAAGAAGACTCCCTTTACTAACCCCATGACCCAATTTCCTCACCCATCCTGCCATTTCATATATATAATGTTCCCATTACTGATGACATGTAATGACATAAGTTCATGATCTGGAAGAACAAGAGGAAAGACAGCTCTATATTTCACGAACAGTTTATTTGCTTCTGGCTCATTGAGCAATTATGTATGTGACAGAGAGAAACTGCTGACCACTGCAATTATTTAGTTTTAGACACTGGTCAAAGTAATTTAAAAAATGTTTTCATAGTGCTTGTTTTCAGTGTCAAAGTTGCATTACTGGCATATTCGTTTAATTTACTGACTGGAATAATGGTGACGTTTTCAATGTCTAAAGTTCAGTAGCGAGATAAAGTCTATCATTGTGTAATGAAACAGTATTTTACATCATATCTAGTCATTTTGTTTTATTTTCTCATATTAGTTCAAATAAACACAAATCTGCAGGTAAATCCTATTTTTTCCACTGAAATTTGGATTTTGATCAAACTGTTTCTTCTAATTATTTGAAAGATTTCATTTTCTGTTTTTCAGACATGACCAGACACCCATCTACTGACTCCACCCCAAGTGACAGTGGTTCCTCCCCCAGCGACAGTGGTTCTATCCCTTCTCCCACCACTCCACAGAAACTTCTCCCAGCCTGCACTTCTCCATTTGGGCCACAACTATTTCATGTACCACCCAACTCCTCTGGTACTCCAAGGCCTCAGCCTGAAGGCTCCGACCATCGTAACACACCCAGACTGTCTGGAAAATTAGGTGGTCATGGGCCGTGTGGCCGTCATGTTCCTGTGAAAATGGAGAGAATAAAGGTTTGCACTTGTTTAAGCATGTTTGGAATTCTACAGAATACATGCATTTCAGAGCTACATTCATATCAACTTGTATTTGTGTGTTTGATGTTTTTGCCAGGTCCTGACTGGTTCTGAGGTGGAGAGCGACTATCAAGAACAACAGACCATCAACACAAGGGTGGTAATGGGTGAAGAGACACTGCTCAAAACAACAGACAACCAGAAAGGGAATACCCCAGTTAAGCCAAGTGACCAGGCTATCCCTTTGCCAGATATTCCAAGGCTTTCTCATCCTCAGGCCCAAATAAAAGAAAGACATCTTGAAACTAACAAAGACGAAAACCAATTACAAATCCCTAAAAAACAGGAAGATCAGGAAAAAGACCTCGTACAGCCCTCAGTCACACACACTTGCCCATCTTCCGCAGAGCTCATCACAACAGATGGCAATTTAACAGACAACAAGAAAAAGGATGAGACCCTCTCTACAGATGAAGTGCCTTCACTTTCTTTTTCTGAGCTGGCCTGTCCAGTTGCTTTGTCCTTCTCTGAGCCAGCTTATGCTGTTGACCCCCTACGAGTGGGTGTTCCCTCATCTCTTGACCCAGAGCTTTACTATACTGCTCCTTCCACCCCAATCAAGATGGCTACCCGCTCTTCGCACTTAAAACATCATTCATATCCTGGGTCCCCAGTCTCCCCTCTCTCCCCTGGTTCTCCTTCAGACAGCGAGGACCTCTGTTCTCCTCTCACTTCTCCTTCTGGCTCTTATATCAC
Organism: Rhadinocentrus ornatus; assembly: GCA_037177495.1. NCBI lineage: Eukaryota > Metazoa > Chordata > Actinopteri > Atheriniformes > Melanotaeniidae > Rhadinocentrus > Rhadinocentrus ornatus. Next base: position 16,691,272 of record JBAMHW010000006.1, read on the forward strand.
CGCAGAGGGGGGGAGCTGGACATCTTCTTATACATCCTCCACCTCACCCTCCACTTCTCCCAACCTGCTTCTTGCAGAAGAAACACAAGAGGCCCCAGCTTGCTTTGTGAGCTCCTTATCAGAGATTGGAGATGAAGTTGGGGAAGAAAGGGGACGATTGTGTTCAGAACGGGAAGAGGAAAGAGCTGGGGACTATTGTCTGTATCATTCTGAAGATTTTGTTATGAGTTCACGAATAGGAATTACAGACACAATAATCCCTGAGGAAGATGAGGCTCTAAAAGAGGAGGAGATCAATATTTCCAGAGAAAGTTGCCGTCCTTCCTGGGTATCTGATAATACACCTCCTACAAGGAGCAGTAGCAGCAGTGACTCACAGGAGGATGGGGGAGAGTCTGAAAGCTCACTTTGCCCAGTGGAAGAGGCCAGTTCAGAGAGAGCAGAGTACTCTGAGCCCATGCAGACAGGTCTGACACTGCAACTTGAAGAATGTACATCACAGGATCATTATGGACCTATTGATACCCACCCAGATCTTTCCTCCACTGCATTGACTCCTGACACAGAGGACATGACTATGGCCTCTTCTAGCATCAGCCCTGACTTACCCATCCACCCCCTTGATGCCTTCTGTCCAGGAGCCTTTGATAGCCTTGGCCCCAGTTCTTTCATACTCTCTCAGGCAGCATGTGCCGATGATACACTAGATGAAGAAATGATGATCCCTGCCTCACTCATCTCCTTTCCCATCAACACCAGCCTGATCTTTAGGGCTGACTCAATGGAAATCACCCTCTTCCCCACAGAAGAAGAAAATGAAATTGAAGTCAATGACAGAAATGAAAGAAAGGATGTTGATGCCTATGCTGCAGGAGAGGAGGAAGCAGATGTAGAAGATGGTGGTGATGATGATGATGATGATGAAGAGGACGATTATGATTATGATGATGGCAATGTCGAAGCCACTCCTGATAGTGATGAAGATAAGGAGAATGATAAAGATGATAACAGCAATGGGCTGGATGAAGATGGTGAGGAAGCTCAAGTAGAGGTGAAAGTGGTGGAAGATGAGGAGAAAGAAGAGGAGCAAGAAGATGACGTTGATGATGAGTGTGACATCAAAGCAGTAGAAGATCCTACTGATGACAGCTCAGCATCTTTCCTTCATTCACTTTCAGAAACATCTATCAATGAGGGGCTAGATGAATCCTTTTGTTTCCAAGATGATACAGATGACTCATTAGATTCTGCCTCTTATAATGGGGAGGAAGATGAACGCCTGTACAGCACTGAAAGACATGCACAATTGCTTGAACCCATACCAGTGGATGGACTTGAATTGACTGAAATACAACCAGAACCTGAACAGGAATTGAATCAAACTGAACCTTTGCACATACAACTGAGTATGGATAAGCTAATGGATCACCCCCAAACCATCTGTCTTTCTGAAACCATTCATTTGCACCCTGAAGGTATAGAAACTAAACTTCAAGGTGCACCTGAATTCCAATCAGACCCTGATTGTGAATCAACCAGTGCAGCATGGGGGTTAAAAACCTTGCACATGCAAGTAAGGACAGATGCAGCTGTGAATAACCAGAAACTGTTTCTTCCTTCTGAGGCAAATTCTTGTCAGCTAGAATCCAACACTAACCAGAATGAGAACAAAGAAAAGAGGGAGATGATGAATCACAGTCTTACTTCTAGCCCTCTCATGGAGCCTATGGAAATCTCTTATTTAAATCCATCTACTTCTTCTGTTACCCATGCATCACTAGACTCTTCTACTGAGTCCCACACCGTTCCTCCTTCTGTCCAGGAGACAACAAACTTGAACAGTTTGGACCTTTCAGAAGAACTGCCAACAGAAAATCCCATTGTGAAAGCTGACTACATTAAAGAACCTGAGAGAGACTCTTTCAAATTGCTTATTAAGCCTCGTCATAACTACCCAGAAAGCCAAAAGACCATAGGAGCAAGTAGAGTTGCATTATCAAAGTCCTTCTCCGGTAAACATGATGTGCCTGTACAGGTGGAGGAAGGTGTAGGTATGAACAGCGAATCTGGCAGTGAACTTCACCAGAAGAATGGAAATGCTTCAGCTGAGTCTATAAGTGTGGAGTGTAGAATCAATGATTCTGGCTCCCCATTGAAGATGGTGTCTCCTACCAATGACTTAAATAAGGGTGTGCTTCTTCTGTCTTGTCCTAAAGACCCAAGTCCCAACCCGAGTAATATACCTGTTTCTGTCTCCCCAGATGTTATTTCAGAACTTCCTGATAACCTGGCTCTGACTCCTGAGCACTGTGCTGGTGACTCTGCTCAGGAAAACCTAAGGGAGAATACTCTAAGTACTGATGAGGGGATCCTTGGAGCTGTTGGATCCTCACACTCCCCATCTGCCATTTCACCCAAAAGAGAAAATTCAGAAACTGACTCAAGCAGAGAGCAGGGTCCTGGAGCTGGGGCATGGTCTGACACCAGAATAGGGCTGGGTTTTGAACTAAGGTTTGGATCAGGGGCTGAGTTTGGTATCTGGGGAGCAGGAGAGTCCTTATCTTTGTCTCTGGGCAAGAGGTATGAATTAGAGTCTGAGAGCATGCTAATGTGTGATACAGAGGGCCAAAGCACACAGACAGCTATGGTTTCTAATATGAGCAGTGAAGTGTACAAAAATTATGAAAATGTTCTGGGTTCCATTCTTGATGATGAAGATAACAACAGTCTTTGTGGAAAGAAGGAGCAAATGGTGGATAAAGATTTGGTTGGAGAGGGAGTTTCTGAGTTCAACTTGGCAAGTTGGAAGTCCATTGAGGAGATCTCAGAAGCAGGTGGAGGAGAGGATGGAAGCTCTCGATTCCCAGAGGACAATGTTAGTAATTTGAATCCAGACAATGATGATGATTATGCAGACACGCTAATACAAGACACTTGGAGGAGTTCCAATGACTCTGCCTTTGATTCCTTGGAAGTAGGCCTATTTGAAAGTTTGAATGCTCTGTCAGAGGAAGTGAGACCCCAGAGTGTGAATGTCAGTGCTAGAGAGTCTGTGTCCAATATTCCACTTGAAGAGATGCCTCTGCAGGTTTTAGATGAGACTCCTGATGAAGACCAAGAACTAAAAGAGAGACCTAAAAACCAAACATCAGACACAGTACAGACATCAGTCCCAAGAGAAGCTGTTTGTAGATTATCAGCATCAAAGACTGACACAAACATAGATGCAGCTGGAATAGCTAAACACCTTGATTCACCAACTAAAGCCAAATCAAGATGTGATGGTACACCAGAGTGTCAATCAATCACTCAAGAAAGTAATGCATTTTCTTTGCCACAGGGGACATTTGGATACTTTACTCCTAAATGTAAATCAGATATTTCCAGACCAAGAGGTTCTAATAAAGACAAGGTGGAAAATAACATCTCTCCATTAGAAACAGAGATGGAACAGCTTCAGACTGATAGCCAAAGTAAATGTGACGTCAGCGCTGTGAGGAACAGAACTCTTAATGAACCAAAGACTAAAGATGCCTTTAGAGGACAGCATTGTGTTTGTACCTCAGGGGAAGAAGATGAGGAAAGCAGAGAAAAAGAGAGAGAAAGAGAGAAAGATAAAAACCAAAAGGAAAGGAAATCATCTGCACAGAATGCTTCAGAGCACTTTGCACACACACCTAAGGGTGGGCTTTGCACAGATACACAAGTTGCTGCTACAAAAGGGAGGAAAAGGAGGCAGAATAAGCACAGGGCATCTCTGACAGGAAGTAATGCTGACTTTATCCCTGAATTTACTGATGATACAAAGAAAGTTTCTGTTCCATTAAATACTACAACAGATGAGTGGTCAAAGGAGATTGCAGACAGATCTAAGACAGCCTGTAATGAATACAACATTTCATCAGACAATCAACAGAGGATATCTGTGGAAGGCAAAGCTGAATCTGGTTCACAGATGCAGGGACATAACAGTTCCAGCCCTGATGTCAAAAGTCCAAGACAAGGACACTGCAGTTCTACCACAAATACATCAGACAACCTCAATACTGTGGTGGACCTAATGCAAAACTTTAATCAAAAGCAGGAAGTGCTCGATAACAGACCACTAGCTGATACTCTGAGAGGAATCACCGTGGACGTAAATGACAACAACATAAATACCGACTCCAGCGTACCTAATCAGAGTACCACATCATCCTCCATGACTCCACTTTCTTTATCTTCTTTGTCCTCCTCCTCCCTTCCTTGTGCCTCAGCAGAGCCAGAGAATGGCCTTTCCACACCTATCCAAGAATCCCAACCTGTCCTCTCAGCTCAACAAGAATCTTCACTGTCTATAAGTCACATCGGCCCTACCCTTTTCTCTACCCCTCAAACAACACAGCAACCCCCTGACTCAGGATTTCCTCCAAACAACATTCAAGAGATCACTGAAGTATTTTCTACATCAACAGCATCTGCCACGAGTGTCTCTTCACCCTCACTGCCCTCTGCCATGCCATTAAACTTGTCACAGGCTACCCAGGAGACAGGAAGTCTAGACTCAGTATGCGTTCCAGGCTCTTCTTCCCGTCCACAATCTCAGATGAATTTACAAGCTCAGACTGCTATCAGCACCCAGCCTCAGAAGCAAAACAAACAAGGTCAGACATGGAGCAACCTAAACAGGTGCAGAGGTAAGTAAAGACATTATCATTTTATTGATGCCGCCCAAAACAAACTGAGAAAAAAAAAGGTGACTAATGTTTCCTCTGTAAGGTTCATCTTTGGCTGAAGAGGAGACAGACAGTGAGGATGATGGTGGATGGTTTCAACAGAGTTGGAGATCTCAGCCCAGAGGTGTTTCAGGAAACAGAAACAGATCATCACAAAATGAGTCTGGTCCTGTCAGTCAAAAGGAAATTCAGCCTTTCTCTGCTGATCAAGGGACTGACAGACAGTCAGTCTGTCAAATAAACCATAGCCAGAGTATTTCTGAAGAGATAGATCTCTCTTTAAAAAACAACTGTAAGTTTTTTTTTCTTATGTTCTTTAGGCCAAAGAGAAAAAAAAATCCCCTAAATGTCTTCTCTCTGTCTGTTACATGTATGCCTTTAAATATATCATCAAAGCCTAAGAGATGACAAAATGACATAATGTTTCTGTTGTTGTCACTTGCATAATGTACATGATGTTAATGATTAAATAGTTGGGAAATGTAATCAAGTTGATTTTCCACTGGAAGATTTAATAACCTGGCACTGATTAGATGTGCCTTTGGAATTTATAATGAACACTCTTCACCAGTTTTAACGATGCTCTAATTGCTATTACCATGGAAATTAGTTTCTATGGTAATAAGGATATGGCGCACCTCTTTTATACAATATGTTTTTTGTAACAATATCCTTGCTTAGGTTCCATGTTGGCTTCCTGTAATGAGTCTGAGAGTGAAGGTTCAGTGCCTGAACTTAAAGAGCCAGGACCACTAAGACCATCAGAACCACAGGTGGGACTGCTTTTGATGCTTATAAAAGTTTTTATTCATTTAAGCACCTTTTCAAAAATAAATAAATAAGTAACATTCCCGAGGGTCCTGATTATTTTGTTATCTGCAAGATGCTATTGCTTAGAACAAGTCATCATGATCTAAGAAACAGAACTTCTCTGTTTAATCTTTCGCTGAAATTGTCGGGTGTCAACAGTAATTGAACAGTGTGGTTTTGACAGGTTTGAAAGGTTTTGACAGTTGCATAGAAAGCGACCCTTTCAAATTTTGTGCTCGGCCATGTGGTTTCAGTCTTTTAAAGTTGAGGATTTTTAGGCTTTTTGTCTGATTCTTACCTTTTTCATTTCAACAAACAAGTCTACATGTTTACTACTTAATAGTAATATTAGCAGAGCTGATATTAGTGAGTTTACTAATATTTGTTTATTTTTTCAGTCTATTTCTTCTGCAGATGAAGGGCTGAACAGGCCAAAACAGAGCCGCAGTGAGAAGAAGGCCCGCAAGGTTAGACTAAGCTATATGACTATTTATTCATACAACATTAAATTAAAAGTAATGATAAAACTAATAGGAAAAGAAAATGTTGAAAGCTATATGACACCAGTGCATAATTTGTGTGATACTGTTCCTAATTGTCACTATCTGTATGTAGGCCATGTCTAAACTGGGTCTGAAGCCAGTCCATGGTGTGACCAGAATCACTATAAGGAAGTCTAAGAGTATCTTGTTCGTCATCAGCAGACCAGATGTATTCAAAAGCCCCGTATCAGACATTTATATTGTATTTGGAGAGGCAAAGGTAGATCTTTTTTGCCTCTTTTTTTTTTTTTTTTTTTATCATATAAGCATAGTTATAATTATTTTTTTGTTTGCTTCTTACCCTTTCCTCTTTCTTCCCTCAGATTGAGGACCTATCTCAGCAGGCTCACAAAGCAGCTGCGGAGAAATTTAAGGTGCCTGTGACATCATCTCCTTTAGCCCCACCTGTCCCGCCCAGCCTCACCATTAAGGAAGAGAGTGAAGAAGAAGAAGAGGAGGTATTAACTGTTCAAATATATTTTTTTTATATATTGTTTGTTGTATCTGTAAAATCTCGCCATTTAAAAGTCCCACAATACTTATTCCTTTTATTTTTTTTGCACATCAGGTGGACGAAGGAGGTCTTGAGCAGAGAGACATCGAACTGGTGATGGCTCAAGCCAATGTGTCACGAGCCAAGGCCATCCGTGCACTGAAACACAACAAGAATGACATTGTGAATGCTATCATGGTGAGAATGAAGGGAGGAGGGACGGAGGGAGGAAGAGCAAGAGAGTAGTGGGAGGGCAGATGATAAACAAAATAACGAGTCATAGCCAGTGAGCAGAGAGAGAAGGGGGAGGGTGGAGGAGAAAGAGCAGAGGACAAATGACACAAAGAACCTCTCCATAGTAACTGAGAAACCTGCACAGCTTGGTAGTAAAGTTTAATGTCCACTAGATGACAGCAAAAGCTAATCTTGAGTTAAGTACTGGCGCTATTAAACCGTGCAGATGTCTTTTTTTAAAATATTTTAATTAACATGACATCATAAAAATGATAAAAATCATGATTTTTGGAGGAATAATCTTAAAACTTATTTTATTTTGTAAAAATTATAGATATAATAATAAAAAAAATCTTATTTAACACCTTTATTAAACATACCATAGAAACAGAATAAAATGGTTTTAATATTTGGATTTAATCCCCCCCCCCCCAAAAAAAACAAAACAAAAAAAAAACTAGATAATTGTTTTGGGAATTACAATTATTACTTTGTTGTAGCTGCTTTAACTTTTATTTTGACAAATTTAATATTTTGGACATTAAAACAATTTAGAACAATATCTTTAATCAATTAAGATGTAGCTTTCTCATAAAGCAGTCAACAGATCAGCTTTGCAGGATGGAGCCTTGCCCTTGCCTTTTTTTTTTCTTTTTTTTTTCCATCATGAAATGTGATTCAGATTGAGACCTGGACTGTTTGCTGATCACATCATTGTGTTTTACTGAGCTCTTTCAGATATAAATCCCATTTCCTCCAGGTTTCTAAATGCTCAGCCATAGACACCGACTACGTATTTTTTTTCATCTACTTAATAAAAAAACAGTGCTTTATTAAAATATTTTTAAATTGTTTTCCAAAAAGACTGCTAAACAAGCATCCTTCAAAAGTGATGAATCCATTTTTTGTCAAGGTTAATAAATTGTTATGAATGGACAAGAGTCTAATTGCAGTAATATGTCATATTTGAAATGTTTTTTGCTTTGTCTAATCCTGATTCATTCTTCCATCTTTTTTTCTTTCTTTGTTTTAGGAGCTGACCATGTGAGTGAGAAGTGAGAAAAAGAAGAAATTATTCCTGACTTTCTTATTCCAGCCTATAAAGCCTAAACACCACTGACTCCTGTGTATCGCTGCTGCTGTATGTTGCATCCCCAATAACTGCTAAATAAAGTCTGTTCCAGCGTGGGCTTTGACTCAGCTTTGAGGCCGACCCTCCAGAAAACACACACATTAAATCACAAACATCTTAAAAACACCATTTGGTTTACTATTTTTTTTGCCCAAGAGAAGCAAATTTATGGGCTCTGAAATCAGTTTTATAGATTGAAAGGTTTATTTCTTTCACATAATCAGAATAAAAAACAAACAAACTTTTTTTCCCCAGAAATTCTTAAAATGAGAACAAATTCCCCTTCTTCATGGTCAAAAGACAATTAAATGAGTATTTAATGCAGCAGCTGTGATGTTTTATCATATTCTGTTCACAGAAAGCAGATGCCGAATAGAAAAAGCAGACTGCAGAAGTAAATTAAGATTACATTTGATCTTTTTAATGTTTCAGAGGCCATTTTTATTATGTGTATCTACGAAATCAAACTAATTTCTTTGTGTCTCATTTACAACAATGTCATCCGGAATTGAGGACACAATTATGGACAGATGCCAAACTCATTTCTGACAATCCATCTACTTTATTGTACAAAAGTGATTAGAGTGCAAGTCACGATGTGGCTGCTTTCCCATGAACAGGCAATAACAAGAACATTCCAACCACGTACAGTCATCAGCTTCAAATTACAGCAACGACTACTTGTTAATGCGTCCTCTCTGAATTAACTCCATTCTAACACAAAAACAGATTTAAAGGTAAGTTGCATTTCACTGTATAGAAATATAGAAAAGAACAAAAGTGGAGGAAATTATGTGACTGGCTATTAAAACAACTAACAGTTAAGATTACACATTTTTCAAAGTCAGTGGAAATGGTTTGTTAGCAAAGTCAAACAGCAGTAATATTTGCTTTTTAAACATGTCATTTACTGGTCACATTTTCAAATGACAGCTTGAGTATGTTTTATCGTTTAAAATCCACAAGAGATTGCGCCATGGCTTTCTGTCCTTTAAGATGAGTTGCTCTCCAGGGATTTCCACAGTGATGCGGGTAGGCAGCTTCTCTCCTGTAAAATGGAGTGAATGCTTTTGGACTGTGTGAAATGAAGGGGGATCAATATTCCTTCAGGAGCTGGTTTTAGCTGGGGGGACATTATTCTCAAAGTGTCCCTGGTTAGTGATATTTCCTGCTGGGAAGTATCTAGCCACCACAAAGGATGAACCATCAGATGCAATGGCCTTACCCACACCCAGTTTTTTGCTGCTCTTCCACACCATTGCTGTGAAATGTCCTAAGAAAAGAAAGTGAAATGACAAAATTAGAAGGCAAACAGCCGAGAATGGAGTAGAAATGAGTACATCCTTGAAAGACATAGCTGCAGCTGAATGTAAACATTTACAGACAGAGGAGTCTGAATTCTTCTCCGATTCATGAGTCCTAAACTTTTCCTCATATCTGGTCCAGCTATTAACATTTTTTCTGTGACTGAACATTATAAATCAATGTGAATCACTGTGACCTACCAGTGATCTGCTTCATGTGTGATTAAGTTTCACTAAATCACACATGGTGAAATCTGAGGTTATAAAAAGTCACCTGAGGAAATTAAAGCAGACTGGACATGATAGTGGGTTTAGGATTGATTTACAGGACTGTGATGTCCCCCAAGTTTCCCTTTTAGCAGTCACTGAGTCAGACAGTCACACACTGACAACAGGCCAAGAATAACAACAACCTTACCCATGCCTGGGTATGTTTGACACAGAACGAAAGAGTGAAAATAAAGAAGCAGCGAAAGCAACAAACATAGTGAGATGAGATGAGACAAGACAAGACATGAAACCGGAATTCAGAGACACACTTGATTAAGTCTCACCAGTGCCTGAAGAGAAACCAGGACGGTTGAAGTTGTATTGTTTCACTTCATCATACCAACGATCTGCAACGTCCTTCCCTGCATCAGCATCAGTAAAAAGAATATATGAAGTCATCTCAGAGGACCATCAGTTCAATCATGTGCTGTACATTTAAACATTAAAGATATGAAAGCAGACAGCATCTCTGGGCAGCAAATCCCTCTTTGGAATATGTTGTCTTTAATGTTGCTTTTTTGTGTCACTGACTACTGAGCCGTTTTTATGAATCACACTTGCATGTGCTGAGATATTTGTGCAGTGAGTCATGGTGTCTGAAGTAGAGGAGAAATAGATCCCAGCTGCAGCAGCTGACAGTCAGCACAAGGAATTTTCTTTAGGTCTCTAACTTGACTTGTATCAACAGAAGAACCTGTCTTTTAGGATATTTCCGATTCTGACTGCAGACAATCTTATTTATCCATACAGCCACCACAAAATTACTCAAAAGCTTCAGTTTACATGCAGAGTCACTAAAGTAGTTTATGAACAGTGTAGCGACTATCTAGTTCCATCCTTCTAGTCGCTCTGGGTGTGGGGGATCCAGGTGATAACGCGCTTCAATAAAGCAATGTTTCAATAAATTAAATTCAATAAAAAAGGTAAGTTTGGGGTGTGTTCCCATTTATTGAATGACTGAAAACAAGAATGAATGATCTGAAGTCCAGGATGGCGGTCTATGGCGACAGAATAGATAGATGGTCCCAAGGCTATGACAGGTATGGAAGAATAGTGGAAGGCGGTGGAAAAGTGGTAAGCGTAAAGTATTCACTAGCCTTAACAAGCGGTAAGTAGCGAAGCGTTTACTAGTGAAGCATTGACTTCCGTGTGACCTCCCATCACCCAAAAACACTGTGCACTGTCACCTCAACGCCTATATGCACGCCACGCCACCAATGGTCGAGGGAAAAGTAGGTAACATGTGTTATTCCAACGTAAACAAACACCACCACCACAATAAACCTGAACCAAACAATAAAACAAATAATGGCTCCTACAAGCAGTAATGTTTTAGTTTGTACAGTATGTACCAGTTTGATCGTAGGATGCCCATGCCAGGTTCTCTCCACAGCTCCCTCTGCTGGACTCCACACTGTGTTTCAGGATTCGTGTGCTGGCCAGGCTTTCAGCATAACTGAGAAAAGAGACATAACAAGTTTTACAGCGTTGTTTGAAAGTGTGCTGCCCTTTTTTTAATTGACTCAAACAAAAATGTTACCTCTGCACAGGACAAATTAAAGCCATAAGTGAAGTGTGCCAGTACACTTCAAAATAATAATAATAAAAATATTAATATTGGATTACATTTATATAGCACTTTTCAGGGCACCGAAAGCACTTTACATTGAATCCATTATTCCCACACTCCATATTCATACTGGGTGGCGATGAGCTACATGTGTAGCCACAGCTACCCTGGGGCAGGCTGATGGAAACGTGGCAGCCAATTCACACCAACAGCCTCTCTGACCACTACCAAACATACACACTCATGCACCAGCAATGCCGACACTGGAGGCAAGGAAGGTGAAGTGTCCTGCTAAAGGACATAATAACAGGTTGACGGGGGGAGTGAGGAATCTAATTTCAGATTTCCTTTTTCAGATGTAATGAAAAGCCTCAGTTTTCAAAGTTGCCAAAGCATAAAAACTTCATTATCTAAGAGGCATAATTATTTATTTTCATGTTGCAATTCAACATTGTAAAAGTTTCTTATATTGAAATAAATTGTACTCTTTAAATTTTAACATTTTGTTCATATTGCACATTTGTGAATGCATCCAGTAAATTTAGAAGCTGTGCTAGGGGTACAGGTGAAGACTCAGTGTTTTCACATTTCAGACAAACAAGTGAGGACAAACATCATTTTATTGCTTCTAATATGGGAGAAGTGTTGAATTAAGGAAACTGTTTGGCTGAAATAGACATTACCAGATGCTACAATATTAAAAATAATAAAAATATTATAGGTAGGTGCACATTTCCAAATATGACCCTGAGATAAAACAAACAAAAAAACAAAAAAACCCTAAAACAAATCAACAAGCTTTCCGGCAAACAAGCAATGGGTAGAACCTACAATGATGTTGGAGCCTCCGTGTTGTTCTGTGCTGGTGCAGATGTTATCACTTAAGCTTGACTGACAAAGGGGCAAATTCATTTTTACAACTTTTGTATTTAGAGAGAAATCTTGTTTCTCCCTCCAGAGGTCATTAGCAAGTGAAGAAGCAGGCTAATCATAAATATTCTCTCTTCTAAGACTAACAAAAATTATGTGACTGCCTTGTTTTCAAATACTCTTAAAACAGCGTTCATCAACCACAGCTGTGACCTAGCTTTGTGGATCAGAAAACAGACTTCATGCTCCTGAAGTACATGGGTTAAGGGTTGTTACATATTTAACCAGAGTATTTCTTTCTAATCGTAGTTATGCTCAGACATGCAGCTATAAATAAAATAAAATGATTTCTTAACCTTCCTCATGAACTGAACATATCTCATCTTTACTGACATCTGATCTGTCAGCTGATTGAAACAGCAAAGATTAAGCATATTTTATTACAATAATAACATTTCTGTAACATGGCATACCAGCTCCAAACTCAAACAATTACCAACATATTTTAACAGTATTTGCAGAATTCAAAATTAATCCACACAAAGCTGTGAATTTCATTAATCTACGTTATTATATCACAAGGTCTTTCCTCTTTTAAAATGTAAAAATAAGCTCAGGTAGGCTATTAAAGTGTTCTCACTGGGCTTCAAATCAGGAGTTATCAAAGTCTAAGACAGCATGCCTTCCTCGAATAAAGCGTGGGAAAAAGACACCTCATCATTCTACTTTTAATTTTATATATACACACATTCCTGAAAGCCAGCAAGATCATGACTATGTTGTCTGTTCCCACAGACATTAAAGGAAATCAATATATCCAGCTATTTGATACATGTAGATATAACTACACTAAATGCTGTAATTGTCTTTCCTAAGGTATTTATTCTGTAGGGAGAAAACTAACTAACTAACTAACTAACTAACTAACTAACTAACTAACTAACTAACTAACTAACTAACTAACTAACTAACACACACATCACATTCATTAAGTTATTCTGTTGATAACTTAAGTTATATATTCTCACCTCCATTCACTAGGCCTTTCTTCAAACTGTTTGGAGCCCCCTAGGGAAGGCACGCTTCACATTTTAAAAACTTCTGTTTCAAATGTTGCTGCACATCTCATCAGCTATCACATCATCAGACATGGTTTTAAGTCTTTGCTGCCTTTTTTCTGCGCCATCAAACATACGTGAAAGACTGTCATGTTCTGGCTGCACTAGTCAGGTTCTCATAAGACTCCAGAGAAGAAAACCTCTCCTGTAACATCTCTGAGTTTATTTGGTGACAATGATTTTAAAAATCTATGGAAATGAATTTCCATTTTAACTTTTGAATAAAATGTTATTGCAACTGCAGTTAAAGGTGCTGAAGTATCGATAACCTGCACTCACAAACAAACAGACTCAAAATATCAACATCTTTTGGTTATTGCATTTGACAGGCTCAGCTGGAGCTGTCACCATTATCCACAGCACCATGACAAAGACTGATTTACATAGTCCTTGCTAATTAAGTTTCTTATTTGATCTGTGTGTGCAATAACCCACCGGGCTGCGTCTCTGCTCAGCTTGCTGCTCAGCTTCAGTGGAGGAGCCTGGTGCTTCTTCCTGTACTCATTATGGCACTGTAGCACCTCTTCAGCAAACTGCTTCGAGGCTGAGAAAAGTGGAGGTCAGAGACAGGAAGAGTTAGGCACCCTCTGACAGAACAGACGTAATGATGCAACGTGAAGACTCATACATGACTGCAGAGCTGAAACCTACAGGCTGACAGAGCTCAGACTGTGAGTAACAAGTTGGTGACAGATGATGGAGCAGAAAACGTCATTCAAAGCAAATCCCCCCCCCATTACTGCCTGGTGCCTATCACTCACTGGCCTTTTCATAAGTGTCACAATCTCTCGAAAGCACACACAATAGGCACATTCATATAGTCACACAAATACAATAGTAGTACAGATGCTGCCTGCCCTTACTAAGCATGTTGCAACAATTAGGGCTATTAAAGGCAATGTGAAATTTAAAGGCTGAAACAGGAATAAGTTCAACTGATAGTTCTATATGTGCTTTCTGCTACTTCAATATGTAATTAAAATGTCCACAAAACACCCACTCATGCACACAAACGCAGCTTCATGGAGCAAAAGTTCTAGCTCAGAAACAAAAATCCAATAGCCCATAATCTAAGTTAAGCCTTTAGGGTGCAGTTTCCACTCACCTGATTTTCCCATGGTGCTGACACAGGGAGTCTGATCAGCAGTACAGGATGAAAGCAGCCTATCCTTTGCCTTTATCTCTTCTTCTGTTTGCTCCCACCTTTTCTTTAGTGCTTTTAACACTACTAGTCTGAAACAGCTACTAATGCAAGCTTTTCTGTTTCATCCTGTCTTGAACTCACAGAAACTTAGCTAAGTTCCCCTTTAGCTATTTATCCGGCTGCAATAATGATTGCACAACATGTTTCTCTTGTTTGATTTAATTCAGCGTGACCTGACCTGTCTCCCTTATAGCCACACACACACTACTATCTGCATATCCTCAGCTATCTTTATTGCCCAGAGAAGTACACACCCTTTCCATTACTGAAAATGAAAGGGGAGCTCTTTCAGTCGTTGGTGACATCATCTCTGTGAGACATATGCCCATATATGGCTCTGGGAATTTTCTGTAACTTGGTAGTCTGGGTGAATGCTACTCCTAGCAACTGTGGCTGCGACCACATGGCCTTTCTCTGTAATGATGCAGCATTGTGATGGATAATGTACACCGAGGACAAAGAGCTCTTTGCTTTATCGATCTTTTCACCTCAACCTTCCAGTATCACCACTAACTTCTGCATCTATAAGTTAATGACAAAAAACGCAAATTAAAGAAGAGGTGATTTATATCCCTCTCCTGGGAAAAAAAGGCAGTGATTAAGCAATTTGCCTACTGCAGCTGACATGCAAGGAAAAGAATGCAGAGAAAAGATGCAGAGAGCAGGTTTATATTTGTTTTGTCTTTATGTGTTTGTCTTTATACTTCATAACTCAGATTGACACAATTTGTCTCTAGACTTTTATTTATTAATTTAGTGTTTTTTTTATATACAGGCCACAATTTCTGCAATTGATGAATAATTTAAATAGGGAACAAATATACAAACAAAAAGAAAACCATTGTACATCCAGAAAGTCAACTGGACTTCGCAGTGTCAGCACCAAGTAGTAAGTGTGAGTTTAATCAAACTCTAAGGCCTGAGTAAAGTCAAGGTTAAAATTTAAACCTTCCTTTCCACTGGCTAACAGAGCAATTCAAGACCAGGTGAACAACAACAATGAAGCCATTGAGAAATGTACTCTACTTCTTATTGGATTAGTTTGCTACCATGTCCCAGCTGTTGATAGTCTCAGTTCAACTCCTGTAGAACAATGTTTATTTGGTAAATCATGGTGTATTTTAGAATAAAATAGAAAGTGAAGTGGGGTATATTTGAAAAAAGGGGCTACCTTGTCATTGACAATACAATATGTTATGGACAAGCCGACTTTTCTGTTAGATTTACCACTTACTTGTAAAACTCCTAACCATTTAGCAACATCACAATTGCTATTTCTATCTTTTTTTATACTATCTAGGATTAACAATACATAAAAAAGAAAATAAAGACCAGACATTCAAAACAGAAACAGATTATTGAGAAAGTCTTCAGTTGAGAAGCCTTGTGATCCGGTTGACAATCTATTTAGAAAAATTCCTAACTGGATGAAATGACCTAAAAAGTATCTTTGCATGATAAGTGATATTAGAACAAATAATTTAATTAATTAATTATTCAATGTTTTAGAACCATTAATTTGTTTTTGTTTTAAGCATCACAGTTTATAGACCACCAAAACCCCCTTCCTGCTTTTTTTTTTAGAGTTTTCTGATATTTTATCAGCAGCACACATTAAATGCAAAAAGATTTTAATAACTGGTGATTTTAACCTACATATTACAGTAATGATCCCCATGCCTGTTTTTAAACATTTTAAACAGTATGGATTTTAAGCAACATATAACACAGCCTACTCACAACAGACGACACACCCTGGACCTAGTCATAACCTATGGTCTGTCCACTGGTGTGTCCTCTGTTGTCGACCTGGTTGTATCAGATCACTGCTGTGTATTTAGTAACATCACCGTTTTAGTCAACAGGAGGTCCTGGTGAGAACTGAGGAAATGATAAATTTTATTTACATTTTAAACCGAACTCCTGCTCAGATTTTACCTGCATCATGTGATTTTATCATAGATCATTTTAAATATACAGTAAAGTCAGCTATTGACTCAGCAGCTCCACATAAAACAAAAACTTTAAGAAGAAAATCCAAACACCAAATGGAGAAATGAGGAAATTAGAAATCTAAAAGGAAATTGCAGGAGAGCAGAGAGGACATAGAGAAAAACAAAACTAACAATCCATTATGAAATTTTACGTGAACAACTTATATATTTTTCTATTTATTTTAAATATCACGTTTACCTCCATTTTTATTGATTTGTTTCACCCAAGTACACAGTTTTTATAAAGTCCTTTATTTTATTTGACTTTATTTTTAGCATTTTCCTGAACTCCTTTATCTGTATTCTTATTCTTGTGGTCTGGCTGCTGTGTTGTGCCAAACAAATTTGAACAAGAGGACTTTATGGGGATAAGGCTTCTCTTGATAATCTCAGTTTTTACCTAAACCAAATATAAACCCACTGGACAACTCAGACTGTGTCAGCAGTATGAGGAATGACGAGTGATTACAGATGAGTGTGATCATGCAAATGTGGCCACGCCTCTACAGAGGCTAGAGGAAGATTAGGGCAGCCCAGAGCAACAATCTTAGAGCACGAACCCAAGCCATCTCACCACGAAGACCACCCCGGACCCAGGCATAGGCCATCCAGGGCGGCCAAAGCGAAAGGGTCCCGAGACCCAGGAGCCCAGAGGCAGTCATCCTCCCTTCACTTCAGCCCTGTGGCTGTGATGTGGATCCTGGACTGCCCTGAACTGGGTGGCTCCTGTGGTGGCACCCTCTGTGGTCATGGGTGGGCTGGCTTCTGGTGTGACTGGATTCCCAAGATACCGTTTCCTCACAGCAGCATCAAGCCAGATGTTTTCATTTAATTGATATTTTTATGCTAATATTCAGTTAAGAGACAGTAACTAGGGATGGGAGTTCATGCTTGAACAGAAGCGGTATTAGTGGGTAGGGGAATTGTAAATGCGCTTTGTTTGTATGTGTGTGAGTGCGTGTGTGTGAGACTGTGTGTGAACGAGACCACAATGAGGTGTGTTTTAATTTCCTGTTTTATATTCTGGTGTGTGAAGAATTTTAAATTGTGTTTTTAATATGCATAATTTGTTTTATTATGTAAAGCACCTTGTGTTGCTTTGTAAATGAAAGGTGCTTTATAAATAAAATTTGATTTGATTAGATTAATTATCTTTTTATATATATTAATTATAAAGAGATACTTGATTCCATTTATCCTATCATACTAATTGTGATTTGTATGGCTCAAGATAAGGACGGGACGGTGGGTGTAAGTAGTCTGTGACATCTTTTCATAATAATGTGATATATATTCTCCACGTGATTTCAAAGTGATAAGATTGCATTAGATAAAATATCTAAAGCACTTTTGTAGACTATTCATTGAACATCTCTAGTGATGCAGACTTATGTCACAGCTTTACATTACAATCATTTAGCTGACGCTTTCATCCAAAGCGACTTACAATGGTTAGGCAGTAGCGTTAAGAGTCTTGCCTAAGGACCCAACTGGAAGGTGTTAATTTTTGTCCCCTGGGGGATTTGAACCCTGGTCTCCCACACGGGAGACTGATGCTCTACCAATTGAGCTGACCAGCCACTCAATGTTAGTATGGTCCAATTCTTATTACAGCAGAGTTGTCTTTTTCTAAGCCTTTCCAAATTTCTCCTGCCATCTCCTCTTAACCCATAACAATTTTCATGATGTGAAAGAAAGTAACTTATACAAGTGAGATGGTTAAAGACTGCTCAAACTGCAGTCTAAAATGCAGGGTGACACAGCTGTTTAATTCAATATTCTAAATCTTAATATAAACAAGTGTATTTTATATTGAGTAGAACTGTGATGTTCTTACCCGAAAATGTAATATCTCCTCCTCTGTGTGCTTCCTAATGTGTTGCTCATGTGCTCTGTGTTGATGTGAAAGCACATGCATAGAAATGCATGGAGCAGCATGTGCAGCACAGTGGGAGTCTTCAATGAAGAAAGTGCCCACTGCTCTAGTATTCCTCAGCTAATGCGCTACACGTTTCTTCCATGACTTTAAGTGTGGTCTTTTGACAAAGAGAAATGAAAGAGAAATGGCACAAATTTGTTTTGACTGCATGGGAAAGCACAACTAACAAATAACACAACAGGGAAGTTTGGCTCATGCTCTCAGGATAAATGTACTTAGTCAGGCT
The DNA here is from genome assembly GCA_037177495.1 of Rhadinocentrus ornatus. Lineage (NCBI taxonomy): Eukaryota > Metazoa > Chordata > Actinopteri > Atheriniformes > Melanotaeniidae > Rhadinocentrus > Rhadinocentrus ornatus. Next base: position 16,709,693 of record JBAMHW010000006.1, read on the forward strand.
AGGAGGGTGTTCTTTTAATCATCTCACTTTGGTGATCTTTTAACCTTTCAGTTGATAATTTGGTATATAGTTGAATATCCAAAAACTAACTAGAGATTCTGACAATATTAAACATAATTACATCATGTTATTATGAGCATGTAGCATTAACATTTAGTTGAAACCACAGCTTTGCAACCTCTCTAAACAAAGTATTGTCTTTTCTCTTTTTGACAGTTTTGCTGTCCTTGCAACTGATGCAGCAGTTCATGTTGTGAATACAATAAATCATAATCCCAAAGACGCCTTCATAAACAAGTCATCTATTAGCTACATGTAAATTTGGAGGGTGCAATTTCTCAGACTCAGTAAAACAATATCATGGATCATCATTTAGAAATGTAATGGTTTATATAGTGTGAACACAATGAAGCCACATGAGACATCATGCAAATCTAACTAAATAATAGTACTTGACGCAGAAATTACCATTAGTGGGTAAACAGGCGTGAGACACAGATGGAGAAGGCTATGTTGCATGTTTTTTTATTTATTTAAATAAAATAAAAATAAAAAAGAAATAATGTTTCTCACAGCATGATGATTCGGACGTGATTAACTAACTTGCCACAAGGTGACACTGTTAGCAAAGACACCAAATTAGGATATTTAGCACTATTTGTCAAACTAACCTAATGGTCTTCTGGTTTCATAACAGAAACAGGCATGATGAGATTCATGTGAAAAGTCAAGCCACTTGATTTCTCATTAGCTGGATATCACTAGCTGAACAAATTAATTTCCTTGCTGCCTCCTCCTACCATCTGCATAGTGATGGGCCTGGACAGCTGGAGGAAGACATATCTAGAGAAGTCTCTAGACCCTTGAACTTCACAGCAAAACATCTTAATTCATCTAATTGTGCATGATGTTATTTTGAATGCATCTTCGGTGTCAGTGTGTGTATCTGTGGGTGCAGTGAGAGGCATACTGGTGTAATTTATAGAGAGAGTCCCTTTTAGAGAGACAGTATTGACATTGATCCATGCAGATATTACATCATTTATCTCTGCACATTGGCTGTATCTGCTGTATTTATTGCTTGGCTCTGCTCTCTGTCAGCTGTGACAGAGTTCCTTCACTTTTCCTCTTCTCTCAATCACTTTCCCCATGTCTCTCATTCTTTTCCTCCCTCCTTGTAATTTTAATTTTTCTTCACTTGAAGCCTCTCATGAAAAATCTTCCAGCACATTCCAAATAAAAAGAAAGCTCTTCTTGGGATAGAAATTATTTTCTACTCCTGCTATTACTGCAGTGGGATGTGGATTTATGGCAACAGAAATGTGAAATAACCCTAACTGGAGCTGTAAGTGCACTTGGTTGCATATTATTCCTCTTTAGCGGTCCCCAGAGAAAGGTGAGGACCTTTTAATAACTCCTTCCATTCACTTCCATCCTCATTAAGGGGTCTAGTTGAGTGAAAATGGAGACATCTACAGAGGGGGTGGTGAGAGGATTGATCTACATGGAGAGAAAGTGAGGGGGTTGCACTTTTTTTCAGGGAGTTGTTGGAACCTCTCTCCAGAGCTGCGCTCCAGAATTTGACACATCCAGAAGCTTTTTATGGTGTCATTAGTGCAACTGTTCCACCGAGGACAAATGATTTTGCGGGTTAAGAGGAGTTAATCACCTGCCAGTCAAACCTCATCAAGCTGCCTCTACGGATGAGCCACTATACAAATCTCATCATATTAAAGGACCCTCAATTAAGCAAGGAGACATGCAGAAAGAAGAGAGTGACATAGCAAGGAGAGGGAAAGCTGGAGGAGCAACAAAGACGCAGGAAGATGGAGACAGTAAGCCGAGCTGGACAACTCCTCGCTGACGCTAAGCAGCACAAATGTAACGTCTTAAAAGGCCATCGCAGTCAATAAACTTCCTAATGTGCTTAAAGCAATTACAGTGTCCCGAGAGGAGAAGAGTGCATGCAGGATATTAACCTCAGTAACCCAGCTCTTTCTGGTCCATAATTAAATTATCCTGACATCCTCATTCTCTTACAGATACACATGCACAAACTCAAGCCACACACTTATGCAACCACACATTTTTGCATAGTCACAGGAAATGTTGGAGCTGTACAGATATCCAGTTAAAGAAGAGAGGAAGAAACACAAATGGAAAGATGATTCAGTGACTTTGAGAACGCTAGTTAAGGTACAAGTATTGTTTGACATGAGAAAAAGTGTGTCGGTGTTTTCAACTTACTGTCTTTTCATCTGATTATTTCAGTGGTATCTCCATCATCCTACAATAATCTCTACACACACTATGAGCAGGGTGGTGTGATGGACAGAGGAATAGCATTAAATGAGAATTTTCTCTTTAAAGACCAGATGCGTCTGTTGACGGGTGCCTAAGCATTTTCCATCCTGGCCTTGTTCCAGGTTCTCAAATAAAGCTGTTCTGTCAGAACAATTTGTGTCTGTAGAATTCATACAAAGTGTCCATGTTGCTGCTTTGGCACAATGGCTGCAGCAATATTAAAATCTAACAGAAAACTTTTCATCATCTGTCTGGAGTGCTTATGTCTGAACAACAGGGCTGAAGGGGATGTTGTGGAAACTAACTTTGAGTCATGGTAGTTAAGCTCCAAACCACTTCAGAACTGTCATTTTCCCTTGTGTTTTGCTACGTTTTGTGGTGTTTTGGTGTTGTGTTTTCATATAATTTCCTAGAAAGAAGTAATTTGTGTATGGTAAATTATACACAGATGGAAATGAATATGTAACTATTTTAAAGGAGAAAAAGTGTTGTGTAAACTTAATTTTTAATACCCATAAATTATGCTTGCATCTAATTTGATTTAACAGAAGCAGTTTATTTATGAAATAACTCCAAAACGGTCTCTTTTACCCCATATACTTGGTTCTTTCAAGAAACGTAAGTCTTTGCTGTCTTTCATCTGTTACACACCTGTACATAATTTCCATTCAACTCTTTTCTCTCAATGTGTACAGATACTTTGTAATACTCTGACATTTAGCACTGCTGCTTGTTTCTTCTTCCCTTTGTATTTCTCCTTTTGTATTATTTATACTGAATTTGAAGAACTGTTAAACTAATAAGCTCCTCAAGCTGATTTAATACCATTTAATAGTTGTCAAACAAAATGTTATTTTGCAGAGGCAGAGTGATATCTTGACACTATGTACCCTAATGATTGCTTCTAAAAATAACTATCACCCATAAGCAACGTGCACGTGCCCCTGGAGCTTTTCTCAGCATCTGGGGCAGGCTTTGTGGTTAGTTTGTGCTGCATGCTAATTTTTTATTTCTGGGTGATGCTTGGCTTGTTTTGCGGTTGTGTTTGTATCATTACATAAGGTTTTCTGACCTTGCCATAGGAATTCTATAGAGCTGCTTTGGGTCAAAATATATATATATAAAAAATTGTTAGCTGTCAATGAAACCAGTCTTGTCCATGCACCTTATGTGTGTGCGTACATATACATATAGATATATTTACAAATATGATTTTTAAAAAGTTTTATTTTAACATATCTTCAATATATTTAATATATCTCCTCCCTAAGCTTCCACCTTAATGCAGTGGAGTAAATTGCGCTTCCTGAAGATCCTAAGAGCTATGTTTTCGGGGGCTTTATGCTCCTGGTCAGATCACCCATTGCAAAGTTGTCTCTCCAGGAGGGACCAGACAAAGTGTGGCTTGATAGACCCCTATGATGAGTAAAACCAATGGATCCAGGTTTCCTTCACCTGGATGTGGGTCACTGGGAGCCCCTCTGGAGCCAGGCCTGGAGGTGGGGCACAGAGTGGAGCGCCTGGTGGCCGGGCCTCTGGCTATGGGGCCCAATCGGGCTCAGCCTGAAAGGTTGACATGGGCCGCACCTCCTGTGGGCTCACCACCTGCAGGAGGGGCCATAGGGGTTGGGTGCAGTGTAGATATAGTTGGACTTACCTCGACGTGCAGCTTTGGCTCTGGAACCACTGTCCTTAAGAACGGCTGGACCCTCTTCCATTCTGGAGTTGCTCCCAGCTAGAGGCATCGAGCAGGTATGGGCATACTCATTGTCTCCCAACTTGGCGCCTGTACGTCGGGGTTTGTGGAGGGGCATGATTGGGAAGAACGGCCCCCCTGATCTGAATGCAAGTGATGTTTTGTTTTTGGACTTTTGTGCTCTTCATGGATTTTCCATAATGAACACCATGCTCAGGCATAAGAGTGTCCACTTGTGCACTTGGCACCAGGACACTCTAGGCCACAGTTTGATGATAGACTTTGCAGTCGTGTCATTGGACTTGCAGCCGCATGTTTTGGACACCCAGGTCAAGACAGGGGTGGAGCTGTCAACTGATCACTATCTGGTGGTAAGTTGGCTCAGATGGTGTGGGAGGGTGCCGGTCAGGTCCGGCAGACCCAAACATATTGTGAGGGTCTGCCAGGAACATCTGAAAATGTCCGTGTTCCTATCAGGCCTTTTTGGCCTGTGGGAATTCGGAGGCAGCTAAAGGGCATCAGCAGGCTAAGAATATCGCAGCTTCTGCGGTTGCTGAGGCAAAAACTCGGTTATGGGAGGAGTTTGGAGAGGTCATGGAGATTGACTTCCTGATGGCTTCAGGGAGAATCTGGTCCACCATTGACCGCATCAGGAGGGAGAAGCAGTGCTCCATCAACACTGTGTACTGTGGGGGTGGAGGGCTGTTGACTATGACTCAGCACGTTGTGGGTCGATGGAGGCAATTCTTCAAAGACCTCCTCAATCCCATCGACACGTCTTCCGATGAGGAATCAGAGTCGGGGGACCCTGTCGTGTGCTCTCCTGTCTCTGGGGCTGAGGTTGCTGAGGTGGTCAAAAAGCTCCTTTGTTATAGTGCGGTGGGAAAGGCTTCCACCCTTTACCCCTCCTCCAATTTGCATATCTTCCCCTCTGTGGTATGTTGGCAATTGGTTTGGCTGGTCTTGTCAGGTGACTCTGATCGCTGATTTACCATAAGTGTCATGAGTGTCGCAAAGGTTTCCTGTTTTTTGGATATGACAGCTGCTTCATTTTGTCTGCAGTGTGGTGATTTGATGGCCGTGGTTGGGGCAGCCTGTATTGGTTTTGCCTTTGCCAAATGGACCATCTCTCTCCCTCTCTCTCAGCTGCTGCAGTAACTTGGCATCAGGCCAAACTGCCTTCTCCATCTCATCTGGGAGTTTGGTTTCTGGCTGTGGTTCCCTTCCTCCATTGGGTAGTGGAGGTTTCACTCACGGGTAGGACATCTAGCCCATGTTGCCACATGTTTTTAATATGAAACTCACCTAATTTTGTGTTTGTAGACACGTATGTTGGCAATTCCCAAGGTGGCATTGTAGTCTCACTTCTCCCTTGCTATGTCTCGCCACACTACTGGATGGGGAAGTTGCATTAGTTCGTGCTTCCTGACTTTGTAACTTCTACGTCATTATTTTGTTTCAAGCTCATTTTTGTGCAGAGTTGCTTTCACAGTGCATCTTTTTGTTAAAAAATGTCTAAGAAATTAAGAAAAGATTAGCATGAACGGGAGGATATTACTAGCTCTATTATGGCGCCACTCACAACAAAGCTAGACAAACTCAAAGTGGTGCTTCTGGTGGAGTTCAAGGAGACATACTCCAAACTTGAATCTAAATCAGATTATTTCCAGACCACCCTTATTTTTAATGCACAGAATGAAGTAATTCAGTAATGATTATAAGACAGCCCTTTTCCTCTTTTTTTAAGGTAAGATATTTAATTAGGTATTAATTCTGACTCGAAAGCACTAAAAGTAGGTGATATTAGGTCATATATAGGTCATTGTGGCCTTAAAGTTAACTTCAAAAAGTTATGGTCGATTTGTTATCAACATTACAGACTTCGGTGTCTGGTGCATTCAGTTTATCAAATAACACAATATCAGTAGAATTTTCACAATTTTGAAAACACAAGGAATCTATTTATACTAAATCTATATGTCATGATTGATCAGTGGAAAAGGACTAAAATATCCAATCCAACCCAAGGTGGAACTGGTTTTTACCGCGAGGCGGTAACAACTTTGATGAATTTCTAATAGTGATCACTCTGTGTTGTCCCAAAATGAATCCTAACATGTTGCCTAGACAACTGCTGCTGATATATATGATATTTTTGTTTTCTCCCTCCCTTTTCTGGCATCCAGACTTCACTTTCTTTGGGAAATACGTGACTTTCTCCTCTGGCTGCCTTTGCTGCACTCTGTGTATAACTCAGCTAAACCGACCCAGCGTTGCTGGTGTGGACTAAACCATTGGTACAATTTTAAAGGGGTGATAGGGCCTCTAAGAACATTCATCATCATTATAATGCAAAATTCAGTGTGTCTGCACCTCCATTCAGGCACACTGGCTTTTAAAAAGCTTTTAAAATGGACCACAACAAAAACGTTTCATTCCAGGATATTCAAGGGCCTCCACCCTGCAGTGGGCCCTGGGAAAAATGGTGCTGTTCACATCCCCAGACCGAAGCCACTGCATTTAGAGCAACACCAATTAATTAAGAGCAGAAATTCATCAAAGTTGTTACAGCTAATCATTTGACATCAGACAGTTCCCAGTCAGACAGCTCCTAGTCTGACAGTTCCCAGTCAGACAGATCCCAGTCAGACAGCTCCTCATATGATTTCAGACCCGGGAGCTAGTGGTGCATGCAGACCGAAGACTGTGGGGTAAGCAGAAATATAAAGACTTTCCTATTCACATGTTTAAGGACTGCTGTCCAGACGTTTTGGAGCAGCGTGTCAAATATTAAGATGTCATGAAGCAGTTGTACAACATGGACCTCAAGCCAGCTCTACGTTACCCAGCTAAACTGTTTATTGTTACTGAGAATGGCTCGAGTAAATGCCTGCCTTCTATGACGGAGGCTAAGAATTTTATCGCCTCTTGCACTTTTCTGGTAAATGTGGACTCTGAGCCTGCTGAAGACTGATTTCTGCTGGATGGAGTTAAGCTGGAGATATGGCCATATCCAAGTGTCCTCCTTGGCTGCACCCTGTGGCGAGTCACCTCTTAGTTTTAACACTGAGACATCAAAATACAAGAAACACAACACACAAACAACTTCTTGGGGGTGTGCCATGTAGTCCATGGTGGGCAGGGCTGCTAATGTGGGCTCGCTCCTAGCACAATGTAGTCACTGTCCTTCAGTTTTAATTGCAAACAACACAGACTTCACAAACAGTCAGGAGCAGAGAGGGTGAGGGTAATGGGGACCTCTCGCACCCCTGTTCCACTGGGAGCCGCTGGGGGCAGGCAGCAGGAGGTGGTTGCCCCAGGAGCCGGGTCACGGATTGATTGAGCTAATGGGGGGCTGCTGGCTCTGGGGGATGCCCAGTCCCCCAAGCATCCAAGCAGCAACCTCCGATGGTGAAATGTGAAGCCTATGCGGAAGTGCAAAAAATGGCAATATACTCCTGATCCGCTAGGGGCTGGCTCCAAAACAGAGCAGGTTTGAGTTCAATACTTTGTGACTGATGATTGAGGAGAGACGATAGATCTGTTGTCGATTTCAGCCAGGAAGGAGGAGTTCTTTAGTTGGAAGCACAGGCTGGTTTAACTCCGTCTAGGCAAACAGATTATTAGATACACCTTATGGTGCCCCTGGACACATCATCAGTGATGTAACCTGGGATCACAGGGGGTTTCGGGTCTT
>JBAMHW010000006.1:16737209-16751846 GCA_037177495.1 Rhadinocentrus ornatus
AATAATAATAATAATAATAATAATAATAATAATAATAATAATAATAATAATAATAATAATAATAATAATAATAGATTGGATATCTCAAGATCTCAAAGGGCTACAGGTTTAAGAAAAAAAAATGAAAAAACCTTATTTAAAGTAAAAATGTATAAAAGATAATTTAAAAATTAAAGAATAAAAGGCTAAAAATATATAAAAAAGGGGGTCAAAGATTTTGTTAAAAAAATCGGTGGTCAGGGTGTCAGGGAGGGTGCATGTGAAGGTAGTTTGAGTGGGGGTGGGGGTGTGTGTGGGGTGGTGGTAGGTAATTAAATCCTGGCGAAAACAGGAAGCCAGAGTGAATGGAGGATAGGCGTAACATGGCCATGTTTGCGCACTCTCATCAGGACCATAGCTGCAGATTTTTGGAGATATTGGAGCCTTTGCAGGCTCTTGCTAGGGATCCCAATGTGAAGTGCATTGCAATAGTCCTGTCTGGAGGAAATAAAGCATAGACCAACTTTTCTGCATCTGAGAGAGAGAAAATGAGGCTGAGTTTAGAAAAGCTCCAGAGGTGATAAAATGATGTCTTACACAGTTGGTTTATATGGGATTCAAAGGTGAGTTGGGGGTCCATTTTTACACCAAGATTTGGGACAACTGATGAGAGAGGCATATTGGAGCTAGAGAAGCAATGATTTGGTCTGGTGAGGAGTGCCCATCAGGATGGCTTCAGTTTTGGAACTCCTGAGTTGGAGAAAATTATGCTCCATCCAACCCTTGATCTCCTCCAGACAGATGGTGAGCTGTGACGGGGATGACAATGATGATGATGAGAGTGGAGATGCAGCTGTTGCATTGACGTTGATCTTAGTGTCATCAGCATAGCAAATAAAAGAAAAACCATGGCGGCTGATGACCTGGCCAAGAGGGATGACGTGGAGGATGAAGAGGATGAGACCAAGGACTGAGCCCTGGGGAACTGTGACTGGTGACTGTGTGACTGTGTGTGGGTTGGAGGTGGAGTGACCCAGGGATATCTGTTTTCCAACACAGACACAATCGAGGATTACAGTTCTCTGATGTGTTCAGATGGTGGGTGCTGCCCAACAAGTTAAAAATACTTATCATTTTCAGAGAGGAAAGTTTTTCAGTCCAAATTAGATTGATGAAAACTTCAAAATAAGTTCATAAACAAAATACAAGTAAAACAAGCCAAATTCTAGGAGCCAGACTAATGTTTTGTTGTGAATGCCATCTCTGATGTACCTTTAAATCAATTAACTTTGCAGTCTGGCTGAGATCTAAGCTTCCCATCACATGTTTTGTTCCTGCTCCCTTTAGTGCACAGCCGCAGATGTGTGATTTTCTGTTTCTTTTTGATCTGGTTGTACAATCCCAGAGGACAGATAAAAACCACACATTGCTGTGCTTGTTTTTGCACTGGTGTGTGTTATTTTTGGAGCACCAATGGTGTTGATCACAAAGGTGTTCAATGAGCATTGTTGTGTTTTTTTACCTACATTCTTAACTAAATTTAGTATTTCATACAGGAAGTCGCAATTTGTCTGTGCACTTTTATGTTCAGCTCTCTAGAGTCAAATGTATCCTTTCATCATAATGTGCACATGCATAAATGCATAAATATGAAAATAACAAAGACATACAGAACTCCTCAAATTTGGAGCAGTAATTACCTTAGATGTTTTCATGCTCCAGGTGTACCTGTGTGGGAACGGTGCTGAAGCTAAGCAGAAAGTGGCAGAGACGGCCACCAAACTGGGCTTCACTGCTGTGGATAGAGGGTCTCTGTCTGCAGCCAGAGAGCTGGAGGACTCCCCCCTGCAGTTGTTCCCACAATGGAGGCTGCCTATGCGCCTGGCCATTGGCCTCACTGCCGCCTTCTTCTTCTATCTGGTCATCAGAGATGTCATCTATGCATATGTTACACAGGGGAAAGACGTCTCCTTCAGAATTCTGGTGTCCATTGCCAACAAGGTAAAGACAGATGATTATCTTGAAAACCAGCATATCTGTCACTGAAACAAGAACTCCAGATGTGTTCTAATGGAATCTTGAGTGTTGTAAGCCTCATATTAATCTCTCTTTCAGGTGTTTCCTATTGTTTCTCTCATCATGCTGTCCCTGTGTTACCTGCCTGGAGTGATTGCTGCCTTTCTTCAGCTCTACAGAGGAACCAAATATAAGTCAGAACCTGAGATGGACTGATATTTATTGTCTGCACAGTTGATTACAGTGTGTAAATATACAGAATTTTTTGTTTCAGGCGTTTCCCAGACTGGTTGGATCACTGGATGCTGTGCAGGAAGCAATTGGGTCTTATAGCTCTTGCCTTGGCTTCCCTGCATGTATTGTACACTCTTATAATTCCTATCAGGTAAACAACAGCTGCACTGTAAATACATCCCACCCCTTTGTTGACAACATTCCTATATGTTGGGGCGGCGTGGTTCGGCAAGGTAGAGCGGCCATCTTGTAATCCGAGGGTTGCAGGTTTGATCCTTGGCCAAGTTGAGTTCATGTCAAGTTGTCCTTGGGCAAGACACCGAACCCCTAGTTGCTCCTGATGGGTCGTGGTGAGCACCTTGCATGGCAGCTACCGCCATCAGTGCGTGAATGTGTGTGCGAATGGGTGAATGTGATGTATACTGTAAAGCACTTTGGATAAAAGCGCTATATAAGTACAGACCATTTATATTTTCTCTTTGTTTATTTATTAAAATTTTGTGTCAACCTGTGGCATTTTTTTCCTTTTTTTTTTAAATTTTTTTTAACAATGTGGTAATTTTTCTGAAAGGCCCATTTTGTATAGGGTTAACTTATTGTTCAAATGAAATATTGCAGCCAAACAAATACCCAGGGTGCGACATGCACTAACAAGCCCCTGGCTGAGATTCAAAGCTGGGCCGGCTGTCTTGAGAACTCGTAGCAACCATGAATGGGGTGTCTGCTCTACCCACTGAGCTAAGCGCCATACCATTCATATCTTTCTTCATGTAGAGCTCAAACACGGGGCATATTACTGACTCAGTCCATATCTGTCAAAAAGAAAACGGAAGTGTAATGAACAAACAAAATCCTTTGCTTGCAAACAAAATTGCTACCTCCATGTAATCATATGAAAAAATTTAAAGTAATATTCACTATCTTATATTCAAATTACCAATACTGAGTTGCAGACTAAAAATAACTATATTACTGCTAAACATTAACTTTTAGTTACATAATTTGACATGGCTACTGAGTGTGGCCATAGACAACAATATCTCCAGTTTATGTTTGGGGTAGGGATGGGGAACCAGCTGATTTGATTCCAACTTACACACTAAATCCCCCCAAACATTACACACTGTATCTTAAAACCTGCCTTTATTTTCCTTTTCTTTCTTTTTTCCATGCCTTGTCCTGCAGTTAATCACTCACAAATTAACACATAATAAAGATTTACATAAAAATTAAAAAGTGAATGTTGAAGCTAACCCTCTGGCTAAAGCTTGTTTGGCATAAAAGATTTTAAAAGGATGTTTATTTCAGAACATGAATGAACTTAAATAAAATGTGCCAAAATGACGTTGAGACACACGTCTTAGAAATGCGTTTGTTTTTTTTTATCTGTTGCTGATTATTTCATTTTTGTTAAATTTTTTGTTTAATTGTTTTTATTTGCTTGTTTGTTTCAGATATTATGTGAGATACAGGATTTCAGCAATAACTATCTCACAGGTACCATGACAGAACCTTTTTACAGACTTGCACGGCTGTCCAGATTAACACTGAATAAACATTTCTCTAAATTATGTACTGTCACTTTAAGATCAAAGAGAACAAAACCTCAGAGTTCGACACTACCATGGCCTGGCGCACTGACTCTTACTACTCCATGGGAGTTCTTGGATTTGGCCTGTATCTCCTGTTGGGAATATCCTCCCTCCCCTCTGTTAGCAATGCTCTCAGCTGGAGAGAGTTCAGCTTTATCCAGGTGAATACTGACATATTTATCTTTTCATATAAAAGAGGTAATCTGAAGTATGAGCATTGATGTTTTCACACACTTATAACACAACTTTATGTAGCCACACAGTCCATAGACATTTTACCCAATCGCTGAATCCTGTTTACTTTAGGTTTTGTGTCGTGTTGTGTCCGCAAGAATAGATTTCCATTTGTGCATACAGTAGTGTCTGTGCCTGTGTGTGCTTTTACAGAAATGAATAAATGACAGATACTGTAGTTTTGCATGATTTCTATGTTTGTACTTTTTAGAATATTTTTGTAAAATGTATTTTATATTTACTGGAGAGCAGAAAAAGACAGAAAATGTAGGGCAATGACACGCTGCAAATTATGCTGGAGCGTTTTCATTTCCACCCTTCTGGATTGAAAATATAAATTTTTATTTAATTTCTGGATTAAATATAAATTCTAAATTTCAAGGAATGTGAAAACTGGCTGAAAACAGTTGCTAAATCTTCACATTGTTGTGTGCTGATCAAGATTCAAGCTGGAATTAATGAGAACAGCTATGTGCTGGAGCTTAGACTGAAAACAGGTGCTCAGTCTATACATCTGATTTTACCTTTTAGTTGAAGTTTGAAAGTATGGTATTAATAGTTTCTTTCTATCCTTGCTTACTCTTCTGTGATTGTTTTATCTTCTCCCCGTGTTGACCAATCAGCAAAGAAGTTGGCCAGACTACAGGGAACAAACTCATTCATAAATGTATCTGGGTCATGTCAAGCTAATTTTCTCACTCCACCCCTCCCCTTAACTCCAACCCAAATTACAGCAGCTCTTTAAATGTTAAGTTATTCATCAAATGTAATTTATTTCTATAAAAATTTGTGTGTAAAACTATTCATGTAGCCGAAAGCTTCTTTTAGTAAATGTCAGTCTGTTGCTGCAATTCCTAACCAAAGCCATGAGAGAACGAAGAAGAAAAATAAGTTCTAGGAATATGTTGGAATATCATTTTACTATATAATATTTTAACCAAATGTGCTACTGTTTTCTGTGTAAGTAGTTAGCTGAGGTATGTCTTACTGTGTTTTATTTCTCTTGCAGTCCAAACTTGGATACCTGACATTGTTCTTCTGTACCTTTCACACTTACCTGTACGGTTGGGACAAATTTCTTCACCTCTCCTACTACAAATGGTACACTCCTCCAGGCTACATGCTCTGTTTGGTGGTGCCGTCTGTGGTGCTGGTGCTCAGGCTGCTGCTATTTCTGCCTTGCATGGACAGAAGCCTCACTCGCATTCGACAGGGTTGGGAGAGAATGGAACCTGAGGATGACAGCAAGAAAACACTGCTAATGTAGGACTGTCAGTATTAGACACAAATGCACTGGTTTACATGAAAAACACAAAGACATGGAGGCTTGTCTGTTATATGCCAGGTTTCCTCAGCAATATTATTATGCAACTAAATAAAGTCAGTAAATAAACTTTTCACACACTTACATCATGTTAACATAGATGTATTGTATTTTAAGCAACTTCACTCTGGTTTTTACTGGAATATGAAAACCACAATATACAGTCACTTTTCTCTATATTTCATGAACAAACTGCAGTTATGGTGTTTATCTGTGTTACAGGTCAAATTTTTCAGTTATCACTGGTTATCCTTTTTCTCTAATCATTGTTAAAATCCTATTAAAATGAAACTAAACAGTGTTTCCCTCCTTTTTTCATTTTTAATTTTTTTCAATCTAGAAGCCTTTTTGTGTGTTAAAAAATGGCAATTTGTTTACTCCAAATCACAAAAAGATCACAATGTGAGTGTGAAAGGGTGGCAAAGCTAAGAGCTGAGTGATAATGTGTGATTTATTGAAAGCAGTGTTTAATGCCATAAAAAGTTGCTGATGTGTGTGAAAAATGACAGATGAATCCAACCAGATGCCCAGGTATTTGTAAATTTTTAAATAAATCTAGACTGACTCATCTGCTCTTGGGGACATTAAAGGCATGTTTTTCTCCATTAAAGATGATGCACATGTTGCTGCTATATATGTATATATGTATATAAATATATGCATTTATACGTGTATATAAATATATATATATATATAAATATACACACAAATAAAATTAGAATGCTGTTAAATTACAGTATTTGCAGTATTTGGATAGGATTTATGGAAAATTATTATGTGCTGTATGTTTTTTATTGAACATACAAAAAAACTAAAGAAAAAAACCCAAAGCATGGATCAAGTGGTACAACATGAACAAAATTTTTTCCAGTAACACTCTCTGTCTTTATAAGGATCTTGTGTTAAAAGCAGAAGCTTCCTCAAGGCTAACACTTCAGTCTTTTTTCATAAATCATTAATGATAGGTGTGCCACATGGGATGCAAAGTTCAAATGTACATCTTTCAAATTTTAAGAATCTACAACTTCTATTTGTACCTACTTTAATCTAAGTTTTAAAAAAATCACATTATTGTCTTTTTTTTTTGCAAATAACAAAATAAAATATTTCAAATTTATTTGATTACATTTTTTTTCTTTTGGGGGGGTTTTGCAAGCTATCTCCTATTAATTTTTTTTTTTGTTTTTGTATTTTCATTCAATAATGCACAAATATTTTATATATATATTTTATTTATTTTTTTTCTGTTCTTATCTCACCTTTGCTGCTGTAACACGGAATTTTCCTCACTGTGGGACAAATAAAGGATTATCTTATCTTATCTTATCTTAATATCTTTCATGTAAAATGTTCAGCCTGTTTATAAAAAATAAATACAGCTTATGTTACACTGACAAAATAAAACTTAAAAATAACTTAAATAACACACTGTTACTCACTGTGAAAAGCACAATTGCCATGATAGTTTATTTTCAATACATCAAGGTCATTTACAAACCGATCCAATTCTTGTCTTTCTAACCGCACACACAGACACACAAGACAAATTTGCCTGTGTGGCCTTTTGCCAGAAAAGCCTCTTCCTGTCAGAAACCATCTGCCAGACAGATTACTGGGAGGAAGCTTTTTGCCAGAAAATTTTCCTGCCAGGAATTTGTGGCACAAAACCCTGAAGGCAAACTTGTCACAACAGCTGGCCCCACCTAATACTGCTTGTGACTTCCTTATTCTCAGGAACACTGCTGTTTAACGGATTGAGCTGACTGCACATGGGAGTGTCAGGATTGTACAATATCAACATCATATACAGTACACACTTTTCCATTTAATCCAGTGGGTTAATGTGTCCAAACCTTTTACTGTAGTGTATCCTTGCTTTATTCGGGAGCAGGAACCTAACAGTAAGGATTTTGACATGATATAGTAACATGAAATCTGCTAATGTCCACATGATCCATTACACCCTTGTCCCATGTGGGATTCAGAACTACATGTACAACAAAGTTCATACAACAAATGTGCTCAACAGGAAGATGCTGGATCATAGACAACAGCTGGGAAAAATCAGTCCCTGAATTTTCTGTTTTGCAAAGACAATAATTTGCCTTGAACTAATTGATTTGTCACACATTTCTTACAGAGACATGCATATTTCCCACGTTCTATATTATATATTTTATCATATCTAAAGCTGAATTAATAAGAGTGAGTAGGCGGATAGACAACTGGCTGTGTATCTAGGTGAGGATTTTGACGAGATGAGGTGGTGATAAAATCATGAATTTATCAGAGTTGTTATGCGAGGTGACACAGAGTCACCTCTTAAATGCTCTTCAGTCAAAATATCTGACATGTTTTGCCATTTTATAAAACAATAAAGTATGTGAATAAGTGAAGATTAATTAAAAATATTGACTGTATTAATGTACATCTCAGCTTTACTGCAAAAGATCAATCTCCAACGTATAGTGTATACTCTGGCTTTGGTCTGGGGTGTACAATATGTTGTTTTTGAGTGTCATGTAAACCGGCCCATTCTCTTTCTTAACTTGTCACCTAGTCATGAGCCTTTCACCCTTTTAACATTAGTTTTCAACACAAAAAACTGTTGCTGCAGATTACCAGCTGTCTTTCTGCTGTGCTGTGGTAAGAAGGAATTAATTCTATACTTTCTATATGTCTTGAGGTGTACATATAGACACACAATTGCTAAGTTGCCCAAACTGCCAGTCAATAAGGATGTTGCACAGGAATCTAGCAGGATTTTGAAAGCTGAAAGCTGAACTGTATCAAAACATTTTAGACATCAAAGAACATGATCCTCACAGTGCTGCCTTCTTTGTCCAGATGAGAGATAGCCTTGTAAAGCAAACTGCAGTGGGTCCTTTAAGGTGCTTAATTGCTTACACAATGTTACATATTAATGCAACTGGTATATTGAGGAGAAAGGGATTAAATTGTTTCTTATTTTGGAACAAAGCAGTAGATTTCCCAGAACATTGTGTCCTTTTCTCCTGACTTAAACTTTGTCCACACAATGGTCTTTTGACAAACAGTTTTTCCTTCTTCCTACTGAAAAGCAAAAAAAAAAACAAAACAAAAAAAAAAACAACAAAAAAAGAAATACTTATCAACTTACATGAGCACACTCTTCAGTAAGTTCTCTCTCTCTGAGGGTCTCTCCAGAAGGCTCTCTGTAGTAGGTGGGACAGCTTTGAGAACGAAATAAATAGTCCTGCAGAACAAAGATTTTTTTCTCTGTTTTTCTGAGTGAACTGCTTCACCTGCACATCAAGATGAGATCCCCTGTCAGACCTATTGGAAAAGTTTTGTGAACACTGAACTATTTAACAGATGAAAGGGGGTCAGCTATGATAGCCAACACCTTTGGATTGTAAATACAAGTGCTTTGGAAAATAAGGCAAATATGTATTACTTCTTCTTAGTAGACACTTCAGCCTCTTTGTAAAGCACATAAAGTATATACTGTACCCCTGACAATCCCATTACATCCACATCAATGCTTGGAGCTTGTCCACTTTCTCTTCTCTGCTCTCAGTTTTTACTGTGCTACATGTAGGACGCCTTTCTCTTGAATTTGGTCTCACTCCAAAGAGCAGTGGCACTGTAAAAAGTAAAACTACTTTCAAATGTAAACAAGTATCCCACTCGTGTGCTAACCCACTATTACAGATGTTTAAAAGTGCTATCAGAAATCCTTATGGTTACATGGAATGAGTGCACCTGAAAGATAAAGATGAAGATGAAGAAAAGTGTTCTAAAAAAGAACTTGGGAAATACAAAGCTAATATATGAGCAGAGCCAACACAACAAGCTGCCAGTGTAGCACTGTTTATATATATCTTAAACATTGGAGAGATAAATTATTTATTTCTGTTCATGACTCTTCTGTTTGCTGTAATGGGATGACAGGTGTGGCTGGAAGTTCAACTCCAAGAAGGTCCTCTGTTACAGTTCTGAAAGCCTGCAGTTTCACCAACATTTTATAGGAAAATTGCTCTGTAAAATCTGATGATTAATCAAAAATCAGGCTGCCCTGTGCTGATTCTGTCTAAGCACAAAGAAGAAGTAAATAAAGGAAGTTGACATGGGGGAAGGAGTAAGTATAATAGTTAATCCTTTTCAAAGCTTCACATAGAATCATTGGACTGGTCTCAGGGTAAGATCACGCCATTCATTTTAGAAATAGATAATTTTATGTAGACTCTTTTTTCTAATCATTTTCTGTTTTGTTGGTTGTAACTTTCCAAAGCAAATTTTTGAAGTTTTAGTTGGTTACAAAGAAGGTTTTAAGATGAAATCTCATCATTTTTCGTGGTGTCTTTTCTCTTTCTCTAAGATGAAGTTGCTGTTTGTACTGGTGATGATGACAGCTTGTGCTGCAAGACTTCAAGGTATTTTTCAAATAATTTCAAGTGACTTCTTGTCTTTATGTTTTTATTTAGGTCAGAAGCAGTCAATACTCATGCTACTAGTGTCACCCTTATGCATTTGTTTGTCATACAAGTGTAACTTTTGCAGTTTTTTGGTAAGCTTGCAGCCAGAATTTTTCTTGCTAAAACTTAATGGTTGGGCATGTTAAATCGACAATAACGCAATGTTAATAATTAATGCAGACAACTATTTTACTGCATATTAAAAGTTTTTTCAAAGTCCATTCTGAATTGACATAATCATTGGTCATTACATGTCTTAACCACAGAGAGCAGAGGCGCGCAGACACAAGGTCATTTCAGTCTTCAGCTCCACCCGCTCTGTCCACATGTGAAAAGAAGCACACGCTTGTTAAAAACTAGTTCCTGATATAGTGTCATAGGACACAAGAATTTTTTATCAAAAGCATAAAGCTCAAAAACTCTCGTTTTACTGTGTTTATTTAAAACAACTAACAATCAATCTAATAGAAGAGGAACAATATGAGTTAGGGTCACTCGCTCACCTGAGAAAAACCCCAAAAGGCCCAAGAGTACATCCAGCACCACTTATATATTGAACCTTCTGGATCACCAGATCCAGAACATCAAAATGATCCAGGTCAAACTATACATAAAAACTCTGCTGGGCACTTTCTGTGTAGAGCTTGCATGCTGTCCCCGTTAATGTGCGGTTTCTGTCTGGATATTCTGGCTTCCTCCCAAAGTCCAAAGACATGCATGCAGGTTGATTAATGTTTCTGAATTCAAATGATTACCACACATTGTTTATAACGTTTAATTATATGACATGGGTGCTTCAGTTTAATTGTTTAAAAGGTGATTTAATAGAAGAACAAGTATTACGCAAATATTTTTTCTTTTTGGACTTTTTTTCAGATATGTCAGGTAGAATGTTTACCTTCCCACTCCAAACGAACAAAGCATATGTGAAGCTGAACACATCAAGACAGGATTTCAGTGCTGTTACCGTCTGTCACAGGTAACCTTAAATGTGTAAACTGCATAGAGGGATATATTTTATATAAATATATTATATTTGTCATCTTTTCAGATCATTTACTGACCTCAAAAGAGACCACATCTTGTTCTCTTTAGCCACACCTTCTAATTCCAATGACTTCCTGATTTTCTGGGACAATACAAACAAAGAGATGGAGCCCCATGTCAGGGATAAAAAGGCAGAGTTTGGAGGACTTGATTACAAGCCAAACACGTGGCATTCTGTCTGCACAACGTGGGATTCTAGTTCTGGACTGGTGCAGCTATGGTTTAATGGACAACCCTCGATTAGGAAATTTGTCAGTTCTGGATCAAACATCAGAGGACCTGTTATAATCATTTTAGGACAGGTGAGTTAGTAAATATAACCTCAACATCCTCACTAAATATATTTGATTTGTTTTATCTTGTTTATACAGTCAATTCGAGAAATATTGTACTATAAAGTTGATATTTACTGTCTTTTAAACCACTGCTTTCCTTACAGGAGCAGGATGTCCATGGTGGAGGATTTGATATTAAGCAGTCTTTTGTTGGCATGATGACCGATGTCCACATGTGGGATTATACCCTTTCCCCCTGTGAGATTCAAAACTATGTGGATGAACTAAACTTCACTCCAGGAAATGTGCTGAACTGGAGGGCACTTGAGTTTCAGATTGTTGATCAAGTCCTGACAGAACAAAGAATAACAGTTTGTCATTAACCTTTTAAAAAGTAAGCAATTCATGTTATTGTGTCATTGTTCATGGAAGGGTGATTTTTTTTTCTTTTTTCTAAGTGATTGTAATACAACAATGACAAGTTATTTTGGTTCTGCTGTATGGTGTACTTGTCCAGATCATAAAAAGATTTACTTTTTAATATGACTATTTATATGCAGTTGAATTCTTTGTTCTGTGGATTGTGTATTTTTTAAACAGTGTTCATTGCAAGACTCTAAAATAAAAGTTTCTTTCATTCAGATTTTAGTGTTTGCAGACATTTTGCAAACATACATACATTTTCTATGTATGTATGCCACACATATGTAGGAGAAACATACGTACACATATGTACAGGAGTAAAGGAGAATTGTAACTACAGTTTTTTACCCAAGGGTCCAAACTTCATCATTGCAGAGACAACACAGATTTGTAAGATTGGTGATAAATATGTTCTATCACTATTTTTCCCCTAAATCAATCGTGTTAAGAGAGAAAGAAAAGAAATAGAAAAAAACAGTTGTATTATTAAACAATTTTCTCATTTAATCGTAATATTTCGGTTCAGCTTTTAAATGTAAGAAAAGAAAAATTTCAAATTAATTGTTTTCAGGACATTTGCGTGGATGATTTTCAGCTGTATTTTTAGCAGCCACGTGACAGACAGGGTCCAAAATAGAAGTCCAAAGGTGCAGAGGCAGAAGTGAATTAGTTCTTTGATAACAAATCAAAGAACTCATGTTATAGACTTTTTATTGCTCCAGTAAAAACTATTTTATGAAAGAATGCCAGTAAAGTAATTAAACTTCTTTTGTAAAATGACTTCCTTCATTAAAAGCAGCGATATTGGCTACAAATTCATCTTTCTGCATTGTGCTAGGGCCTAACCGTCTGGCGTCAAGTATTACAGACCAGTGGTCCTGACGTCTGTGATCATCAAGACCCTTGAAAGACACCTCCCATGGCTCCTGGGGCCGTAACTGCAGTATGCACAAGATACCTAATCATAAGCTGGACTGGTTGGTGCATGCAGATGCAGCATACAAAAAAGGACAGAGCAGACTCTTCTTTCTCAGTACGCTTAAATCTGCTGAAGTCTGCAACGAAATGCTGTACCTCTTATATCAGTCAGATGTTGCCAGTGCTGTTTATTTTTGCTGTTGTGTGCTGGGGGACCTGCATGACAACCAGAGAGGGGAAACGGCTTGACAAACTGGTCAGGAAGCTTGTGTCAGTGATAGGGAAGGGGGGGGGGACTCTGTTGGAGAACTTGTGAAGAAGCGCATCAGGAGCAAGATGCAGACCACCCTCAAGAACAGTAGTCACCCCCTGCATGACCCTGTGGTCGCCCAGAGAGGCAGCCACAGTGACCAATTCTTCTCCATACTAGAGTTGGGCCGAAATCAGTACTAGTATAGGAAATACTTGTCCATCCTGCCAAACGTAAGAGGATCGGCAAGAATCATGATCCTTTGTTTTCTGCTCAGCATAACCACACACAGACACAGAAAGTTACACAATCTCATCACTGCACTTCCTAATAAAAACAAAACAGCAACAACAACAAAAAAAATGTTTGCCGCAGTTCTGTACTAATATGTCTTCTCCTCCTCTGCTTCTATTCCTGCTTGTTTCCTATTGTTCCTGGCTGTCGGTGATCAGCTGATTGGCTTCTCTGTTGCTAGTACCGTCTCTCTTGTTGCGTTTGTTTATCGTTTATCAGAGAAAGAGAAAACGAGTGGTTTGTGGCAGTGTTATTGGATGCACTAGCAATGGCAAAAATGTATTAGTCTCATGTCAATCAGATCTATGCTGCTATCACATCAAGCTGAAGAATGAAAAATGTTAATAACACAGTTAGATATTGTTTGCCTTTATTTCCCATAACTTTTTAGTATTAAGGCCATACATGTGGTGAGAGAAATTAGGAACAGGTTCTGAGATACAAATCAGAGCAGGACCCTTCTCTAAAAAGGCAGCTGACAGGTGGTAGAAACAACTTATACTTCAGCTTTGCAGGGGTGGGTTTAGAAAAGCTTTGATCGGAGGCCAGGCAGGGGCACTAAACAGGAAACAGGGGGAAAAAATGAGTCCTCTTCTTTAGTGTCTAGATTTTATGAAATATTGATGTCACGGAGCAGCGCCACCGCTCCGTCTGACGGTGATCAGTGCATGCACACATGAGCGTCACACATCCATTCGCACACACACACGTCAGTTTTTCTTTCT
This sequence comes from Rhadinocentrus ornatus, assembly GCA_037177495.1. NCBI lineage: Eukaryota > Metazoa > Chordata > Actinopteri > Atheriniformes > Melanotaeniidae > Rhadinocentrus > Rhadinocentrus ornatus. Next base: position 16,750,978 of record JBAMHW010000006.1, read on the forward strand.
CCCACATCCTGCATGGTTCGTCAAAACTGAGCAGAAGGATTTTTTGCTGCCCTTAAACAGGAAGACCTTGATCAGGTTCCTGGATCAGGTGACTTGGGTCCAGATGTTTTTTGTTTGCATTAATTAGGGGAAATTGAATGTTGGAAAAAGTGTATTTCTGTAGGAAAAAGATATAATTATGTGGAAATTAATTTTAGATTTACACCTTTGCAAAGTGATGTGTTGTTTTGGGGGGTTTTCAGCTGTTTTTGTATTTTTTATTTAATTTGAATACTGAGCCTAGAGGGAGGGGCTTGTAGTATAAAAAGAGGGATCCTCACTGTGATGAGGCAGTGCGGGGATGAACACACAGTAGGTAACAACTGATCAGGATCTGTTTACACTGGACTCTGTTGAACCATGTTGACCACTTATTTTCAGAGAAGGTGAGCAAATAAATACCACAAGCATTTTACCTCTTTTGCTTGCCTGAGTTTATTTTAGTTTATTTTAGGAAATAGAAAGAACCCTGTGACAATTGAACTTGTTGTAAGTGGACAGCTTCAGAGGCTGTGGGTGTTGCAGAGTTGAGGCTACAGCAGAGGGTGCTGGTGGGCACAGTAGCACAGGGAAGAGCTGGTTTGGGTAGCGGTAGAACCTTGCTATGGTAGGGCACAGGGGAAAGAGAGGAGGTCACTGATCCTTGAGGAGGTGTGAGCTGGAGTAGAGGAGAAGCGGATCAGCCAGATGGTGGGAATGAGGCAGCAGGAAGCCTGGATGAGAGGGGAGCAAGCTGTGGAGCGCAAGGTCACATGGACCGAGCTGTGGAAAGCTGAACCCCATCGCATAAAATTCTTGATCCAGGCAGTCTACGATGTGCTGCCTAGTCC
>JBAMHW010000006.1:16764418-16778683 GCA_037177495.1 Rhadinocentrus ornatus
CACTAGAGACGCTGAATAAACTACTTACCCTTTGATGCCTGCATTTGTGTCCGACTTTCAGCCGAGCCACCCTCACAATATCATGAAAAATCCACATTTTTAGCTTTTTAATTAAATGTTTTTGTGCACTTTTAGTGTTTATAAATGCAGAAATGTGAAATACATTCTCTCTCTCTTTGTTTTTTGCCATTTTGTGTAGGGAAACACATGATCCAAAAGCATTCAGTGACGTTTTTGACACTGGCGTTAGCTACTTTCTTTACAATGTCGTAGCCGTGTTTATCTTATTCATATTGAGGTAGTGTGGAAGAAGTAGTGTTGGGGGTGGGGGGGACAACAGCTGGTAGAGACGGCATTGATGATGAAAAATGCATTGAAGTGTATGGGGAACTTATCAGTGAGGGATGAACAGAAAGGGAGAGAGGAGGACCTAACTGGGGTTTTCACTCAGAACTCGGGTGGACCACGGCTGAGACAGTCGCAACATTTATTTATCATATTTTGATACTGTAAATAAATCCTGTCGATGATCCCTGTCTGGTCTATTAGGGGTTGGGTGTTAAAAAGTTTCTAATGTATGGACACCATAGTTAAACTACGCTCCATATTGTAGTAGTTGGTATGGATGGAGAGGATGTAAATACTGTGATAACACACCATTGCGATGCATTCATTTGAAGCCATGGTTCTGCAGGTTCGTCATCTTCATTCTCCTGCTCAGGGTCTGACTCTGGCTCGAATATGTACGACAGGACGGACATGTTTTACGTTGTCGACATCTCTAGTAAACTTGCCGATTAAAAGTTGCTCTGCCGGTAGATAATCGTATGGCTGCTAACAAACTAAAAATATGGCCGAATGGGGTGGAGTGAAACTCTGCGACCTGGAGGGAGGCGGGGCATGAAATGCCTTGTTCACATTTAAAGAGACCGCACCCAAACGAGTCGCTCTAAAGACGCACCTCAGAACAGGGGTTCACAAGGGGTGTGTGGAGCTAGAATAACCAGGAATTCAGACCAAAGCATTGCTGTTCTACTTTAAATAGACCATAAATGAATGATTAACATGTGAAAAGGAAGGATTTAAAAGCATGATACTTTAAAAGCACGACTTTAATACCCAACATAAGGCAATGCAGTGTTAGACACGCCACTCTGTCTGCTGGTAATTTTTGACACAGCTGTTCTGCAGCAATTTGGAGCAAAAAGCAACTGTTTGCTCTCCTCTCTCATCCTCCAAATTGAGAGGTTGCTGATCACCATCTAATGCAGTTGATGCTTCACACAACTCCACTACAAAATATATAAATAATAAATCCCTTTTGAACCAGTTGTGGTTGTTATATATATCTACACAGCCTTATAAACCATTACACAGCGAAAAGAAAAACAGTCAACGCAAAAGGTTTAAAGTATCTGAAACATATTAAATACTTTTACATTGTTGTATCAAGTTTAAAAACATATCTGTAATCTGTACATAGGATAAAACATAACATTTCATACATTAAGCACAAGGCAAACTTTTCCAGACATCTTGATTTTAGATATTTCTTTACTGCATCCCAAAAATATATACTTTTCTCACTATTTTCAACTTGTATTGTGATTTGGTCCACAGTAAATTGCACTAAAACTCACTAAGTGTAAAGATTGGCAGAAAGATACCAGTCAGCTATGAATTTAGTTACATAGCTTTCAATTAACATCTATCTGCACATTTCATGGAGTCTTATGTAAACTCTTCATTAAATGTAGTCCTTGCTGTTTATTTATACTCATATAGAGCTGAGCCTTAATGGTTGGTCACACATAAAGTTATTAAAGGTTTCAGGGCTGTCTAGAAGTGTAAAATTAAACGTGAGAGGAAACAGAATATGTAAGTGAGCTTGTTTCACAGCTTTTCTGCATGTTGCTACATTTTAATTCTTTCCCAGGGCAATATTGGAATACTTTACACACCAACACACACAGCTGAATGTACCCCAACAGCAGGAAGTGGGCTAAAATCAACAGCAATTCTTCGGTAATGGGAGAATAACACAAAGTGAGAGGGTGTAAGGGATTACAGATTGTGTGTGCAGATAATGATTTTAGATGCAAGATAACCGGATGTCTGACTAAATGTTCTGCTGTGGGCATGGCAGGGAAGGCAAATTTCTCAATTTACAGAAGCACCATACTCTGTCACAGTGACAACTACTCCATCTTCCTCTCTTTCCTCTTCTTCCTCTGTGGATCATTAGTGTTGGACATACTAACCTCCCCTTACCATTTTGCACCTTTTTCTTCAGCCACTTCTATAGTGTTTCCCTCCTCTGCGCCTCACATCAGGTTCAACCTCATCTGCCTACTCAGCTACTCCACTGGCAATAGTTGTATATTTATGGCAGCCTTCATGTGCTGTTGCTACCTGCTTGCTTTACACCTGCTTTGCAAATTTGCTGGTGATTTAAACACTGCCATAGACCTGTAGGAGTAAATCTAGTCTCTGTGAAACCAGGTTTCCTTTCCAAGTAATTCTTTTGATGCAGAATCTGCTTGGTATCTTCACACCCTTTATTTTTTCCACATATGTATCGGTGTGTACATGTACTAATTCTCCCTGTGTAAATACAGCATTATTAGCTTAACCATGATACAATGGCTGTATAAGTGTATATGTATAGTACAATCATGTGGGTCTGTGTGCACGTTCGCCTGTCCTTGAGGAGGAGGCTGGTTTGGAAAATGTGGTATTTGTGTTGGAAAGCAGGGAGATCAATAACATCCAGGGGAAAATAAGCTATTTCAGGGATCCAACTGCACCACATTGAAGGAAAAAGTAGAAAACAGAAACTGCTGCTTTAGTTTATTGAAGCAATAAATCAGCAGGGTATATATCAGTGTGTTTTTAAACACCTTTGGTGAAAAATAAGACATGTTTTAAATGCTTAAATAACATAAACAGAAATATCCACAAAAAGAGAGGTGTCCATTTGGCTGAGAGGATCCTCCATTTAAAGATCAGAGCTCACAGACTGATGGCCTTCATCTCACTCATCTCCTCCCTGGGTGCGATCCACACAGGGGAGAAGCAGAAGCAGCTTGAGCACCAGAGTCACAGAAGGTACAATCAGACAGAGCATGTAGCCCGGAGGGGCGTATCATTTGTAGGTAGAGGGGATAAGAAATTTATTCCAGCCATAAATGTAGTCATATGTTGTGCATATGAACAGAGTCAGATGGCCTAGCTTAGACTGAAAAATAAAAACCATATAAGCATGAAATGAAAACACTGGCAGAGTAAACATTTTAGGGAAAATGACCCTTTCTCCCACATGCTGATATTAAATGAGAATATTCTCATTTTATACCCTAAAGCCCAAACACCTGCAGATACTCAGAAAGAGAAGAGACAGCATTCCTTGTATTAATTCTGGTATCTTTCAGCACATTTCTTTAATGCAATTAGCAAGTTCATGCTAATTGGTATTTTACCAAAACATGTTGAATATATTAGTGTTTTTTTCTAACCAATCAGCAACCAGAATACAATATTGACATAAAGTTGGTCTAAATGTAATTTCTAAATGTCATCATGAACCTCCTGTTAGGAGGACAGCAACAATGATTTTGGACTGGGGTGTACAGCAGCAACATGTGAGGGAATGGAGAGCTGTGCTCTGTTTATGCAGCCTCTGGCCTCTGTCTCAGCTGTCTGGGCTTAACCACAATGTATCTGTACTGACATCTGGCAATGTGCTGCAGCTCTCCACCAGAAACAAAATTCATGTAAAGACAACTGTATCTTATATGCTATCTGGTCTAGATTCATTTAAAAAAAAAAAACTACATTAATTTGACTCTGCTTGCCGGAAAGCTGTGATGACTGAGGTAAATGCTGTACTGTTACTGGTTGCATCTAAATTACAAACAGTTAAAAACATGATGTCAGGTCATGGGTAGAATGAGATAAATGTAGCATTGGCATCACATGCACGCCTGTCATCATTACTTCTTTACAACATCTTGCATTCTGGCTAGCTAGATATGAGTCACCCACAAGTTATAGAAACAATAAACAGCATAAAATCTTCACTCTAGTTTTCAGCTTCCATGGCTTCTTCCATGGCCACTAAAACCATGTAACATCTCATTAACACAGGTAAACCAAAGATGCAGATAACTGGATCTTTTACGTGTAGATTCATCTAAGATAACGGGGCCAGCTTACCCAATAGAGACAACGTAAACTGCAGAAGTTGCACTTAGAAGACAGTAAAGCTGTTATGGTGGATATGAAAACACGTTCATTCATAATCAGCAGGTTATGCAAATACTAATCCAAAGTCCAAATCACAAAATATGTAATGGAGCAAGAGTACGACGAATGCCAGTATTGAGCAGTCTTCATGTGTGGCTGAGTTAGATGATGTCCTCCATTTTTTGTGCTGTTATTTGCTTCCTCAATCATCTTCTCAGTAAATGATCATAATTTTATTTTTTTTTTTACATGGGCCAATTGTGTATGTGTGTATGTTTGTTTTAATAATTTCTGTTTGATGTTTCTGTGTACTCTATAAAGTTATTGTTCCTTCATTATAGAAATATCCTCCCAGTATGTCCTTGTCATGTGCCATGATGTGTTTGTCTCCTTGCTATAAATGCTGGCAATTGTAGGTCATATCTAGAAACTTTTTATTTTGAGTGCAGATAGAAGATGATGTATGTGTCTTACCATCAGAAATAAAATGCCAAGCTGAAACGAAAGTAAAATAACAAAACATTGGGCAGTTTTTTTCCTTCTGTTTGACCCAATTCTTCTAACCATGACAAATACATAAAATATTTCAGCCGTCTCAAATAACCCAGCAAGAGATGGCATAAGCTACTTTCCTAAATATAAAATTAGTCTTCTGTGAAATTAATGATTAGTTGACACGCTGGACATAGAAAAAAGACATTTCCAAATAACAGATATTGCTTTATTTAAGCTTAGCTGTTGATAACAGATAGCATATGAAACATTTCTTTACATACTAAATATTGGGTTATTGCTAGTTATTTTTTTGAGGTTTTTAGATTAAACCTGATTCAGCTAAATATATAGCTGCTCTGAACCTATTATTTAGTAAAACAAACATTTCTGTGGTGTTTTTCTGCTATATGTGAATTTGAATGTGTTTTCTTTCTTTTCTTTGTGCTTGTAGAATCCTCAAGTGCTCCAATGAGCTAAAAATACAAATTGCTCCACCACCATTCCAGGATAATTGGTTTTGTAGCACACTAGTGGCCTTTGAGGCTAAGTTATTGTTAATTACTTGGATAATGCATTTTCATTTACATATTTAGCATTCAGCTGCTGTTCACATTCCTGGTTACTTACATTAAAAGCAAACAGCACAATAAAAAAGCATTCATGTTAATGTAGTGCAGTATTAACTGCCTCTATACTGATAATTGGAGATCCTATTTAACCAGTTTGGAATGGAAAATTTGTCACGTGTGAGCATGAATGTAAAAAAAATGTATCATATTTACAATAAAAATAAAGTGGTTTATGTGAATTTATAACTTTTTTATTTCTTTTCACAACTCTTGGCAAACCATAAGAATTATCTTGACCTAGAATTCTATTTCTACATCCTATTTATCCTTTGAGGTCTACCTATGGATCTGACCTTTACACAAATGGGCCTGTGACCTGTATTAACAACCTTCCTGCTGGGAATAATACCAGGTATCATAATTCTATTTAATGAATAACTTAACATTTAAAATCTTGGGCAAAAGTCCTCCAGGCTTTCACTCTGTGTGTCTGTGTTAGGCAGTTAGTTAACTTGGCTCCTGGGAGATGAGTGCCAGTGACATACTGCTTCTGGAACATTTTAATAACTCTGATAAAAACTTGGAAACTCCAAATATAGATTACTAGCCAGGTCCTAATAGATGTTTTAGTGATGGTTTTACTGCACATGACTGATAATGTGTTGCAAGCTTTAAAGGTTAACTCAGGCAAACACATTCACACACATGCACACAAAACACTGCATGTTTCCAGAGCTCTGACCTGAATGAAGCTGAATTCTCTACAGCTTAAAGTGCCTCCCACAGAGGGCAGGGATGTTAGTCCTAGTAGGAAAAAAAGAAAGAAACCCAGGATTCCCAGGGCTACGAATAAGTCTGTGCCCCAAGCTTCAGTTCTACCAAAGTAAAATGGGGTTGTTTCATTATCCTGAGTCTGGACAAAGAGAAAGAGAAAGAGAGATGATACATATCATTATGTATCATTCCAGGTACAGTAAAGCGCTATATAAATACGGGCCATTTACCATTTATATGTTTGTTCTTCATCATACACAGTTGTACAAATACCTCATCTACTTTGGACCAGCTTGTTGTACCTCATCCACAACAGTCGAGATGAGTTTGTGCCTGACAGCATAGTGAATAGGAATTATAAATGTGTAGATGGCATGGAGAAACCTATAGCCCAGTGCAACCAGACACAGCTGCTTCCTGCACAGCATCCAGCGGTCCAGCCAGTTTGGGAAGCGCCTGGAACATACAAACATGCATTAAGCATCTTGAACACATATATAATAATGCATCCAATAGCAAATACTGAACACAGAGATAATTATTTTTTGTCTTTTTTCCCCAAGTTTGACCTGTATGTGGTCCCCCTGTAAAGTTAAATGAAACCAGCTATAGCACCAGGCAGATAACAAAGAAACAGCATGATGAATAACACAATTGGAAACACCTTAAAAATAAGCAAAAAGAGCAAAACAGATCACACATTTGAGAACAGAAAACAACAGAAAAATGCAGGATACAGAATAGATTTAGTAAATCTTTACTTTGTTGGCCAGGGACACAAAAATTCGGTGGGAGATGTCAGTCCCCTTTTCAACATAAGTTTAGATGACATCTCTGATGAGCAGGTAGAAGAAGAAGGCAGTGAGGCTGAAGGCATCCTCCACTCTGGGAACAGTTTCAGGGGAAAGTCCTCCAGCTCTCCAGCTGCTGATAGGGACCCTTTATCCAGAACAGTGAGGCCCAGTTTGGTTGCCATCTGTGCTACTACTGCTTTGCTTCTGTGTTGTCCCCACATAGGTACACCTGCAACATGAAAATATTAGTTCATTTAGAAAATATGCTGCAGTTGAAATATTCAATAATTGTATGTTTTGTTTTTGTTTTTTTGTTTTTTTTTACATACCATAAAATAACTAAAACTGAAAATGAGTTTCTATTGTCATGTTTCTCTTTAGTACTTCTTTAAAGAAAAACAGTTTCTAAAGTTTGCAGGCACTGCAGTTCATGATCATCCTTAATTTGCACAAAAAAACTAAAAAGAATTATTATTGACTCAGCTTAGAGGTGTTATAAATGGGTTCAAATCAGTGTGGTAACTGAATAAAGCTGTAACTAATCACAGCAACATAACTGTGATGGAGAAGCAGTTTGCACAATGATGTGAAAAAAAACAACAGGTCCTCCAAACCACATGACAAGGCAGGTCACTATTCATACTGTCAAACACAAAACAAAACAAGTACAGCTGGGTTCAAGGAATTAGAATAAAAGCCACTATAGTTTCTATTTTTGACTTCTTTTCACATGGTGTTTACTCTTGCTTTCACTTTGTGTCTGGTTAGGGTGATGAAGAGAACCTTCTGTTGAAGATCCTATTCAACCTAAATTAGAGAGCTCCATCTTTCAAGTTGCCTGGGTGACACGTACACAAGATATTTGGCTACAAGAGGTTGTTTGAAACGAGACAATAGACTGCAAACACATCTTGTGCAAGCTGCCAGTGGATTCATATCCATGGGGAAGACAGTGTCAAAACATATGGTCCACTTCTTATGATAAGAGACATAAAACCAGAATCAATAGACTGATTTACATCAGCAGCAGCACTTCTAACGACACTGGAACAACTGGTGGTAATCCTTTTAAACAGGAAGCGAAGCCAACATGTTTTGCCAGAGCAAATGAAACACAAGTTCTCACATAGGTAAAGTATCAGTCAGTCATTTATTTAAAAAAAACAACAAAAAAACCAAACTTTTCTTTTTATCTTTTTTAAACACTTCAGAATATGACTGAAATAGAAAAACACATTTCTGCATTTTCACAAGCTGTCCCCTTGCTAATAATCACTCTAAACGTGTTGTTAGATGAATCTTGTTTGGAATATCTACTGCATGACTGCACAATTTACATCAGCAGTCTGTCTGCAAAGTAAACTCCTTTGTTTATCTCCCTGTGTTGTTTCAGTAATTTCTCAGATGAAGCTCATGGAAGGGTTTGGCTTTGTAAAGACACATGCCCACCCTATAAGCATATGCTCAGTATGTAATCCCATTCCCAGATCTCGCCATGCTGAACCTTATTACCATGCTCACAGCTCTTGTGATAAGACAATTAAGTTGTTTGTGAAAGACGACAGATACTGAGAGTGTTAGAGGGGGCACTCTGACAGGCATATAGGGGAGTTTGTAGGATTGAGCAGTTTTCCCCAGGTGTGTGTATAAGTGGACTGGGCAGTCAGCCATGTCTCCCTACATTACTGCACCAGTAACAGCAGGGGACGGCGGACAGACTAAATCTCCATCTGAATGTAAATGTGACAGAACCACAGCCCCACTGTGGATCTAATCAAATTGCTGGCCAGGGAATAGCACACGTACAGGCATGTATGTGATGTGTGTGTGAATATGTATGAATATATATTGTAACTACACATGCACTGAGAAAGACATGCATTCAGACACACTACTCCTGATCTTTACCTGCTTTAAAAGAAATAGAGCACTGCAGTGGTGTGAGTGTGTGTGAGAGAGGATGTTTGTGTTTGTTTGTGCATCCATGAGAACTTGTTTGTGTCGAAGAGGATTTGAGGCAGATTCAGGTTTGGTCTCCAGAGATTCCAGCATGTTTGTGTTTCTCTTTGTAGCAGTGAAATGAAGGCAGCAATAAACTCTGGTCTTTTAACTTGGTAACATCATAAAGTGTGTTTGTTTGAGTATTTTAATAAACACTGTCCTCATTTTCTCATGCCTTGTTATGGAAAGATGGCAAAATAGATAATAAGCAAGCAAATGAAATATATTGCTTTCATAAATTTTGTATGGTGTATGGTGAAATGCTCTCTTGTTAGATGTACAAGTTAAAGAGGCTTCTTTTTTCCCATCATATGAAAAATGTTGAAAGTGGTTATTGCTTCCTGGTTTGATGCTAAACGCTTTTCATCTTGTAAGAATCAAGCTGGTGATCTCACCTCCTGTTTCTGATCTGTCTTTGTATCTTTTCTGTTGTCAGCCAAATTCTTACTTAATGCTTGGAAGCTTCCTGGCGCTGGTTCACCCTGATCCCACTGACATCCTCTAATAGATTACTTACTTCTTCTTGTCTCTTACCCGTTTTCCAGCCAGAAGTCCATTCTGCAGAGCCCAGGCAGACATTGTGTTAAGGCCTTTCACCACAGAAGCTTTGGGGACCCGCCTGCAGAGCACACAAGGACTTAACTTGATATTTTCTCCAGCTACAAACACACAGGTTGAGGAAGTAAAGGGCTCAAGACGATAGAAATCAATGTTTCAGACTTTTACAGAAAAGCTATCCACAGCAGGACATCCTGCTAAGGGAGCTACAGCCCTGCACATTCTTTTCATTTGTTCGAGTTTCAATGGACACTTGTGACATCTCTTTCTATAAGTGGTGTCCTCACATTTGTAAGATATCCAGCATTTCTGCAAAACTTGATTAAATTTGATAATGATTAAGATTTGTGTGGAATCTTAAGTTTTTTTCTTAAGTATATCTGTCTTGAGGGGGCAGTTTGTATGCAAAGCATATTTTTGAATGACACTTTTCCATATTTTCGTATAAATTGGTTACCTCTGCAAGTAGACAGCATACATATTTTTCTTGTTACTGAGGTCCACCAGCACATTGAAAGTGACACGTCAGTTTGGATAAAGAGGATGAAAAAAGAAAGAACACATTTATTTATCTGTTTTTGTAATTCAGTTGTTTTGTACATTTTCATAGAAACACAATAGTTGACAGAAAGGAATGGTTATCATATATTTTTTAAGCTGACATAAGAGGAGGTACATAAGAAGTTGTTAGTGGGATAATGTAATGTTGTATGAAAGAGTTAAGACTGCTTCAGTGTTAAAGGTCCAATATGCAGGATGTTCAGCGGTTCAAGTTGCTACCAAGTGGATCCTCCCCGTCTATCCCGAACTTGCACTGGTTACAAACAAACTCAAGCCTGCATGTACAACCAGGTGAGGTGGCAGCCTTAAGATTGAAGAAAATTGTGTAAGATTTGGTCTACGCTGCATAATTGGGTGTCTATATAAATATCTGAACCACTATCCAAGACCCCAATTTTGTTGTATCATCTATATATCAGCTCCATTCAGTCTTTAAAAGCACAAAAAGAATCTTAGTAAACTCAGAAATCAGTAGCTAAATATTAGTGAAAATATTACTGGCTATGCAAATATGTTGTTTTTGTAATTTGTCCCATACTTGATAGTTGTTAATGTCCCTTCGTTGAGGTATTTCATAAACATGTGGTTGTGGTGCCTTCTTAGCCATCTTGGAACATTATTTTTAATCTCAGTGAGGTTTTAATTGGTTAAATAAAGGAAGAAAACTCACATGTATGCAATTCCATTATAACATAATGCCTGGTTCAAGCAAAATACATAGGCCCAGCATAACACACTTGCTTTTTCATTTTATTTCAGCTTGTCTTTGTCCTTTATTTCATATCTATTTTGCACAAACTTCTGTTAATTTCTGATAATGTTGATGTCACTTAAATTTAAATTAAACCTCTGTTTTAAAAATTATGAAAAAGAATATCAGAGAAATAAATATGATAAACATGACTTGTGAAAGATTAAACAGGCCTTTAATTACATCAGAAAGTCTCTTTACTCAGAGCACTTCTTAGTCTTTTGGTTTACGGTTCCAAACACTAAAATATACGTATTAAAAGGATTTTGCATGTCTGCTAAATTGAACCCTGGACTGTCATTCATTTGAATTGACAGTCCAGAGTTGGATGTAACTATGTCACAGAGCTTTAAAGGTTTCTGAAAAGGGTTGGTAATTCATTTCTATTAGATGGTATTATCTGAATATGTAACATAATATTCACATTTGCAATAAATGGATACAAAAAAAAAACATATCTGGATGGCATTTCTGTTTGTTCAGCTTCTTATGGTTTGAATTTAAGCTGCATTCTTGATGAGAGCTAATAATCTGTCCCTTACCTTTCCTTGGAGATGAGGTTGCAATTTCTCCATGAAATCAAAGTGGTCTCTGTGAACAAAAATAAAGATCAGACTGGCAGACTGGGCTGCTCCTGCATGGCTCGTCACTTGCACACAAAGCACACATTCAGACTATTAGGACCATATTTTTTACAGAGACTGTCTTCAGAGTCATGCCATGTGATGTACCTGTGCTCCCTGAGGTAAAGGGCCACAGGTGTGAGGCCTGCGGCTGGCATACACCACTCTGTAACCAGACTGAAGGAGACATAGACCCAGAGAGCGCCCCAAGTCCCCAGTCCCAAATATGCACAGTACCACTGGCTCAGGGGCCACTTCCATGTCCATATGATACCGTGCTTCATCTTCTCTGATATTTCACTTTCTGGAGTCATGTGTGGATTTAATTATTGCACCTATAACAGCTGAGAGCACATGTGTTGGAGTGTGCAAGATAATAGGTGTGTCCCAATTCAGGCTCTGCCCACTACAAAGTGCGGATTCGTCGGTCACATACGTCTTCGCAATGCGCAAAGTACTGTCCCAATTCACAGAATTTGAAGGACCCTCCGAATCCTTTTGGATTTGGCCCCAAACAAAGGATGCTGTTGATGCTTCCTTCACGGCCTCTTTTCTCCCAGAATTCATTGTGCACAAGACGGTGGCGAATCAGCAACTGAGCTCAGAAGAGTACGTTTTAGATTTCAATTGAGTTTTGTAAAAAAAAAAAAAAGTATGTTTTTTTTAACTACACTTTAGTAGAAATGTTACAAAACCAAGTACAATAAAAGCACGTTTAATGCACTTTGAAATGTGTAGGCTACAGAGCACCCTACGTAGTCTGCGCAATTCTAAGTGTGCAGACCCTGAATTGGGCCACACCTATGATATGATTGTATATTTGCAGTCAATTAATATAGAATTGTTACACAGTGTTTTTGTTTTTTTACTAGTATTATTATTTAAAAATAAATAAATAAATTAACATCCCGTCTACTTTTCAAATATTAACAGAAATCTTAAAACCTTGAATGATAACCTGGCACCATGGGGAACCCCTTTGTGTTAACCTCAGATTCACATCTTTAAACATTTTATAACTTATCTAAAAGTATAAAAGGTAATAAAAGGCTAATCGTTGTACCTCAACCAGAATTTGACTTTCATATTTGACAGAGGAAAAAAAATCTTATGTATCTACTTCCTAGGGTTGCCCTTGTTTTTTTATTTTCTTTAGTTCTTTCAGTTCTCTTAGCTTGTAAAAAATATCTTTTTTTTTTCAGTAAATACTCAAACTTTTCGTGTTATAATATTCACCTTTGTTTATTATAGAGATAAAATTTTCCTTTGCAAAAGTACTAATCACCAGATATTTCAGTCTTAGTCCTACTGAGGTAAGAATCTGCATGTGTTTGTGTGGTTTTGTATATGTGTGTGAGGCAGAAGTCATTATTCGTGTTTGTTTATCACAGCATTGTCAACAGCTAAACTCAAATGTGTTTAGGTGCTCAGGCTGTATCAGTCACACTAATAACTAAGGCAAAATTGAAAAACAAGTACAGCTTTACTACATTCAAAGGCATTAACAAGCTAAAGAACAGCCAGATGTTAATCATCACATGCACTTTAGTATTTATCTGTAATAAAATGCATTTGGTAGTGAGCTTGCCTGTAGCATGTAATGTGTGTGTTCACACAATGTCAATGAGGTAAGATAACAGAAAATATCTTAAATATAACAGAATTAAACTGAATTAATGACAAAGTTGCTCTGCACTTTAGAGACGTAATGTTATCCCCAGATTCACATTTTTCAACATTTTATCATTTCTTAGAAGTACAGCCTGCTTTTTCTTTCTTCTTCAGCAGAATTTGACTTTCACATTTGACAGAAAAAAACAAAACAAAATAAAACATATACTGTTGCTTTTCAGGGCTGCTGTCTTTTTCTATTTTCTCTTTTTTCATACAGACATCATGCCACGTGGGAGATCCTGGCCCACATATTCATTATCATTTCAAAACCTGCTGCTCCATCCAAAAGACTAGAAAGAGAATCTGTGCAAATTTTGTGTTGATGTCCTCATGGCTGAAACATCTGCAAAGTTATGACACGAACAGATTCAACAGAGCAGAAATGAGAAATTGTGTTTATGTGTGTACTGAAATGGGAACAATCAGAGCTGAATAGAGTCTCAGCTGTGATGTGCAGCACCTGGGGAGTTTGCTCTACAGACAGGGTGACAACCTGGCTGTTGAAATGACACACAGCATCACATCAAGTTTACTGAATATTTGCACAAAAATACTCTTCTCTCCATAAAAGCAGCCTTATTGAAATCACAATATACATATACATAGCTACCAATATTTATGGCAGACGAGCAGCTTTTTACATCAGGAGCTTTTACAGCCATGTCCATAACTGAGGCATTAATGTCTACCTGGGGGAATATGGCAGCAAAATGAGAAATCATTTTATGGCTAACTTTCAGGGCACCCATTTAGTAGTAGTGCTGTTAGAAAAGACTTGATAGCAGATTTACTCTGATGACTCATTTACTAGCTGTGCCTCTGGGATAGCTCTCTTTCCTTGTTCTTCCTTACTCATTCTCTCCATACTTCTCTAGATCCTTTTTTTTTTTTTCTTTTTTGGTCGTTTTGAATTCAGCTGAATTCCAAGTGTTCTCTCACCTATAATACAGTATTTCCTTAAGTTAATAACTAATAAATCTACTATTTTCAGTGGAGGGTTGGCTGAAGCTGGTTGTATTGATTTCATTCAAGCCCTTATCCTTCAGAATTCTAGCTGATAGACAGGTGTTCAAATACTTATTTGCTGCTGTATCATACAAATACATTGTTATAAACTAATACATTGTGATTTCAGGATTTTCGTTTTTGATTATGTCTCTCACAGTGGACATGCACCTACGATGAAAATTTCAGACCCCTCCATGTTTCTAAGTGGGAGA
>JBAMHW010000006.1:16784035-16823083 GCA_037177495.1 Rhadinocentrus ornatus
ATTATTATTATTATTATTATTATTATTATTATTATTATTATTATTATTATTATTATTATTATCATTATTATTATTATCATTAGCATATACCGTTGCTGCTACAATCATTTACTGTTATCTTTATCACTTTTACTATTATTATATTATCATCTCACAAGTTCCCTTAAGTGTGTCTGTTGTATTTTTCTATATTCCATCTATCCACCCATCCATCCATTTTTACTTTTCCAAAGAAGGATCCAGTGTTAAAAAATATCAAAAATAGTTTGCCGCATAAATATCCCAAGTTATACCTTGTTAGAAAGCTTAGATTCTTTGTATTCGAGCCACATAATTTTTTTTACAGTACTCCTTAACACCAAAACACAGTTGGTAAAAAAAAAACACTATGGCTAGCAACAGCTTCTTACCTGTTTTGTGGTAATGATGTCACATTATCATCTAGTCCATGATCAACTGTATGACTTTTCCACAGAAGGGTCCAGTATTAAAAACGTCAAAAATAGTTTGCCACAAAAGTATTTCAAGTTATGTATTTTCCCAGTATAGTCTTTATGAATTTCTGTCTGAAAACTCCTTCTTCATATCTAAAATCAAATTTGCGGTTCGACAGTTATTTCACCTTTCTGTGAACCCAGTGTTGTTGGGTACGTTTGTTTTCCTCAACTTTTGGGTCAAAAAAAGAAATATGTTCATCCCGGGACACCTAAAGATGCATAACAAGCGCTCCCTGCTTGACTGGCCTTCTGACCTGAAAAAGTCTGTGATGATAGGCTGTCATTAATGTCGTTCACAAGTGCAGCCAATCACTGGGCGGTAAGGCAAACACTTCCGGCGGATTCTTCTTTGTTGGTGTTCGGTGGCTTTGTCTTCCGGTCGGCGGACCAGGGATCGAGAATAGGAATCGAAATTTAAAAATTTGAACGATTCCGGGAGAATTGGAAAGTAAGTCTCGGTTACAATCGATGCTCGATGCCCAACCCTAATCATAAATATTAAAAGAAATAAACACTTGCAATATGTCAGTCTGTGAGGAATGAATGTCAAAATAAATTAACTTTTTCATGACATTCTAAATATATGACGAGCACCTGTAGTGCTAGAGGCAATGATTTTCTTTTGTTGTTTTTTTTTTTATTCAGTTCTTTGTTTAAATACAAGATCATGATTTCATCACAAAACATCATCTTGGGCGTAAGTACATACAGCTCATTCAGTGCTGAGTTGTGCCAAAGAGCTGGACAAATCTTTCTAACTCATTCTGAATAGTAGACGAGTCAAGCTGAGGAAACGCTCCTTAAACAGGTGATTCTTTAGCTTGCTCTTAAAAGTGGATAAGGACTGTGCAGATCGGATGGAGTTTGATAGATAATTCCACCACCGGTAAACAACAGAGGAAAAGAGTCTAGCTACTGATTTTGCTCTTTGTTTTGGTGGGAGCACTAGACGTCTTTCTAGACTAGTATTGAATACGTGAAATGACCAAGCCTGGATCAAGAGCTAGGCCGTGTGTTCAGTCAGGTAGGGTCTGATCCTCCTGATGTTGTAGAGAGCAAATCGGCAAGACCGAGGCAACATGGTCCTTAAAGGTTAGCTGGTTGTCTACCTTGACATCAAGATTCCTGGTAGACGACTTAGGCACAAGCGTGATAGATTCGAGCTGCACACTTATCTGTGGGGGTAAGGAAGGATTGGCTGGACAGCTTGGTCTTGGACAAATTTAGCTAAAGGTGGCGATCCTTCATCCATACGGCGATATCAGCAAGGCATGCTGATTTTCGCATTGAGACAGCTGTGTAGTCAGGTGGGAAGGAAAGGAATAGCTGAGTGTCAACTGCATAGCAGTGGTAAGAGAAGCCATGAGGGATAATAACTGCACCAAGTGAGGAGGTGTATACCAAAAGAGAAGAGGGCCAAGCACCAAGCTCTGAGGGACCCCTGTTGTCAGCCCATGTGATCTGGACACTCCTCCATGCCAAGATACTCTGAATGATCTTCCTGTGAGGTAGGACATAAACCATGAGAGGACAGACAGAGCTTGGCATCTCAGGATCTAAATTAAATCCCTAGAGCAGTGATTCACAACCCTGGTCTACAAGGCCCACTATCTTGCAGGTCTTAGATGTCTCCCTGCTGCAACACACCTAATTCAAATTAATGGCTCATTAGCAGACTTGTGCAGAGCTTGTCAGAGAGCTGTTTAATTTGATGAATGATTGTTAGCTTTGTTTTCCTGTAATAGCCGTAGGAAGTTCTCTGTGTTTTTGTATAGGTGTAGCCGTTGGTTGTCTGGTGTTGCTTGTAAGGAAGGAAGGAAGGAAGGAAAGAAAGAAAGAAAGAAAGAAACAAACAAACAAACAAACAAACAAAGAAAGAAAGAAACAAAGAAAGAAACAAAGAAAGAAAGAAACAAAGAAACAAAGAAAGAAAGAAACAAAGAAACAAACAAAGAAACAAACAAAGAAGAAACAAACAAAGAAACAAACAAAGAAAAAGAACTGTCTACTTACCTGATTAATTTACTTTTCAGTTAGTTTTAACCTTTTTTAGGATCAAATTAGATCTATCAGATATATACATGTTTTGCATATTTAAAAAAATATATAATTTACTCTGAAAACTACACTTCATTAAAACACCAATTTGTTGCTTTTCATATTTAGAAAATGGTGAGGTAAAAATAGAGGTAGAAATTGAATTTCTCAAAGCATTTTTCTCACACTCTACCTCTCAAAACCACTGCTTGTACAATATAAACAGTAAAAATGTACGCTAAACAATTTCACTAAGACTCTTTCAAATAAATCCCCAATCTGCAGCACCATGGATCAATTTCTACATCATCAGTTCAAGTCATTGATGAGTGGTATCTTTAATTTATAATGAAATGGCTTTATAACAGGGGTTTGGGATAACCCTGACAAAGCAACCTGTATTTTTTGTCACTTAGCAGAACACCTCTGTCACATAATAATCTGTCATTATTTACTTTTTCTTTCTTTCTTAGCAGGTAATATATGTAGGGAATTGAATTGTGTTCATTCAAGCTTCCAGCTAAAGGCTGCAGTGGGATCCCATGGTTCCCAAGGGACACGAAAACAAATCTTGCATGAGCAGGCAGTTTCAACACTGCCACAAGTGGAAGCAGGCAGTTTGAGAATAACCTGCAAGTTCCACCTTGATAATATCTCATTGTGTAGCTAGCTTTAATCACATTAACAAATGTGTTCTCGTTTTCCTGGGGTAACAGTTCTTGTTCTCCAGACACACCCAGCACTGCCGCACTCTCTCCAGGTCTCAACCTCTTGAGGGACAAACGATGAAACAATCAGAACTGAAGGATTTTAGTGACCTTTTTAACGTTTCAGAAAACTGTAGAAAGTTGTTTTTTATCGGTGGTCCTTTCCCCATTCAATCTAAGCAGAGAATGTTTTAGTAGACTCCTTCAATTTGTGGCTCCAAAACAACTGCAAAACATTTAAATGGGTTAGCCTAGTAGAGCCCAGATACCCGCCCACTTGCCTCTCTTTGGCCTCATTGACCAACCGTTCCAAACAAATTTGTTCTTATATCTTACTTATGAAAACTTCTTTTCCGAAAATTGTTGCATTCACCAAAATCTTCATATATATGATTTGTTCTTAGCTAAGAACAATTAAAATACATTAAAATAGCAATAACATTAAAATACAATGATATTGTCAGATTTTTAAATTACTGTTGGTGAAGTACAAAGCATTTTGCTATTTAATAATAATAATACACAGTACTACCAATAAAGTTAAAAAACTACATCAATTGTGAGAGCTACAAATCTCTGTGCTCACCCTTATGATTTACAATTAGCGTCCGGCTAATGTCTTAATAAAACAGATTAAAATGAAAATAATAATTAGATCATGTAGGTGTGGTTCTGCTAGTTAAAAGAAAGAAAAAAGATGGTTGTGGTAAACAACATATATAAAAAGAAAATCTAAAGTATTTAAACAATCAAAATAGTCCCAGTGCCGTCAGACTTTTATGAGGGATTCCCTTTGTGTTGTGTGACAAATGTCACAGTTTATGCCTTTTACAATGATATCTTGCACCAATCAAAAGTAAATAATACTGTATTTTCATTTGGAAATAACCTACTTCTGAAGTGTGCCTTTTTAACTATATTTTAATGTCAATCATAATGACTTGGAGACCTTGATATCTTCTGAAGTGGTACTTGATAAAAGGATTTTGAGAACTACTGAGTAAATGAGGTGATATCACTCATTCACTTATGAGTTACATTCTTTTTCTCCTTTTGCTTATAGTTTTTAATAGACAAAGCAGCTGCATTAATGCCACGCTAGTTTTACTTTAGTTTTTACATAAAGCACTAAAAGTTTTTTTAGGGTGCAGCGTAGTTATATTAGTCACTGTTTCAGTAAGATCATTTTTTGTTTTTAAAACAACACTGATAAACTTGTCTATGCAACATGATTAAATTTTGTGTCAGGTAAGATTATGTCTTGGTCTCAAACTCGCGGTCCAGGATGATATTTTGTGGCCCCCTTGCATCAAAGTTTAGTGTTAGTGTGGTAGTTTTTCCTCAAGCATACCCTTTTGCCAAGTAGTTGCGCCTGCCATGCTTTCACCAATCAAATATAGCCATGCAGTCACATGACCACACGCACACAAACCATTGCAGCATAGCAGCACAAACAAGCTCTTCATATCTAGCAGACAGGGAATGGAATACACACAAGATGGCAATTGTGAGGCTAATACTGAGGATGAAGACCTCTGACCTCATATATTAAACATGTTTGTAGGATAGGATGGGTTTTGGTGGATTCTGTCCACCACTGTGACAAGGCACCTATACAACCGAAATCAGCTTCTCTTGCCAAGATAGGGCCAAATTCAGATTTTTACAAAAGCACCAGTAATAACTTTGTTTCTGGACATCCAATGACAATAATTCTAAATGTAAGGCTTGAAAACTACCAGAATCTTCATAAATAAGGAGGATACAAGGTGTGTTTTTTTCTTGTTAGCTTGTTTTTTGTTTGTTTGGTTTGTTTAGTTGTTGTTGTTGTTTTTATTTTATTTTTTTTTATTTTTTTATTTTTTTGGTATATTGCTGGGGTAAGTGGAAAAAATGAAAATCTTGGACAATTTTTTAAATGATTGCTTCCCACCTTCCCTGAGCTTTCCAGTATGTTCAGTCGGATCATGTACCTTTTTGGGAGCACATATCTGTGTGAAAAGCTATTCTATATACCATTTACTTTAAAAAGTCAAAGTACAGGTCCAAACTTACTGATGAGCATCTTCAAGTCACACTGAGGGTCTCAAATGCTTCCTCCCTCAAGTCAAACAAGGTGAGAGGAAGTGCTGCCAGGTCTCTGGCAGCAAGGATCAGGCAAGAGAAGCCTGTCTTTTGAAAAGTGCTCATGTCAACCCAGTCATGTTCAGATGGAAAGTTCATGTTCAAAAAAACTGTTAATAATAAATACTGAGTAGATTGGATCAATTGTACTTATTTTTTTTAATACTTGAAACCCTTTATTGTAGAATATTCAATGTGGCCCAGAGTTGGGTTGGGTTTGAGACCTCTGACCTTATCCATAGATTAAGTAGACACAACAGAATTAATGCTAAATAAGACAAATATTTGTGTGTAAAAGTGCTTTATTTCTTTCTTCTTCTTTTTTTTTGTTGTCACCTTTATACAACAAGTTGTATTATTAAGCAATAAATAGGCAAGTAGCTGGCTTAAAAAGCTAAGAAGATGCATACTCAACCAAGGGGCAAAACCACAGTTAGTACTTTGTAATGTACCTCTTTGTATATCTTCAGTGTTTGCAATTTCTTGTTATGGTCAAATAATTCTTCATTATTTTATTGTTCTTTTTAATTAAACTTAAGGAAAAAGTGAGCTGATATTTCTAAATGATTTAACCTGTCCTTTGTTTTATTTGTTTGTTTTATTTTATTTTGTATTTTTGCTCAACATATTTGGGGTTTTCAGCAGCTTGGTGGTAACATTAGTATTCCTGAACTCAATATGTCAATATATAAGTTACACTTTGCTTTGCAGCCTGCCGCATTGAATAGAAATAACAACTACAAGACCCCCAAAACTAATTATGTCAGGAGTGTTGAGAGCTCAAAGTTTCATTATTCCTTTAATGTTACTATAAAATGTATAGTTAAAATTAGCATTGTCCATAATGACAAATTTATTGATAAATGTTGTGGTTCAAGCTAATGATGTAATCAATTAGCTACTGTCCCAAACTAAGCTGCTGTCACATGTTTAAGTCAGTTTTTGAATGCAAATCATTGAGAATGATATGCAAATGAGAGTGTGCTTATAAAGGAACATCTGAATGCAGGCAAATCCTTTTATAAATATAGTAGTGTTTTCTGTGCAGTTTTATAAGACAAGTCTTATAGAGATCAGAACTATTTCCTGCCCCCTAGCTGCACACACAGCTCTGTGATGTATACTATATACTCTTAGATGTACAGTAAGTAGTTGTTGTGATTAACTGCCAAGATGATATACTATACAATTTCACTTTTGCAGAATTTATATTGCAAAACTTACACAAACTAATGCCTTCAAATGGGTGTTTTAGATGAAAGTCATGCTCTCACAGAGAATGTTTTAAAATATATGTAACTTTTGAGCTTATCCAAAGAGATCTTGCAACATTTAACAATGGACATCAAAAACAGGATTAACTTACATTTTAGAAATGTGAGGAGTTGATCAACCAAGCTCAGATCTTTGACAATTTTAAGTTGTGCCAGCCTGCAGAACATTAAGAACATGCATACATCAGTGAACGTGAAAAAGAAGAAAAGAAAAAAAAATCACATCTGGCAAATCTTATGATAACTCTACAGTGCATGCACTGGAGGGTAGGAGTGCAACGTTTTGCTACAGAAATTCAATTCCTGACAGGAATTATTTAAGAGATTTTCAGCTGTTTGCAGCTATCAGAGGGCATACATTAAGATATGAAGCATATTTTGCATTGTCATGCTGCTACAGTGGTGTTAAAAAAAAAGAAGCCTGCAGGATGGATGGATTTCTTTTGCTTGATTGCCACAATGGTAATGCATTACATATGAGGTTTGTATTGAAGTTCTGACTAAGCTCAACTTATTAGGTTGTTGAAAAATCAACATGAGAGAAACTAAAGATACTTGATATACATGAAGACACAAAGGAAAGAGTGAGAATAGCAAAGAGACTGGCACAAAATGAGAAATGCAACCTAGAGAAGAAAGGAATGGTTCCTCAGCAGAACAAAGATATTTATTATAATCAGAGTTTCCCATAAGCATTCCCGGAAACAATCTATAAATATTCCATTAGCAGCTTTCCAGATAGTCACACTTGGGATGTTCATT
The DNA here is from genome assembly GCA_037177495.1 of Rhadinocentrus ornatus. Taxonomy (NCBI): domain Eukaryota; kingdom Metazoa; phylum Chordata; class Actinopteri; order Atheriniformes; family Melanotaeniidae; genus Rhadinocentrus; species Rhadinocentrus ornatus. The sequence goes on from JBAMHW010000006.1 coordinate 16,791,437, forward strand.
ATGAAACACTTTGAGTCGGTTTAAAGAGAAAGAGAAACAATTGGATAAAAACGTAACCTCGTTCAGCAGATATGTCTTAGAAGAAAATGCTGAGGGTCAGTTATATAAATTAATGGGTCTTCATGCATGTGCACATTCACCTCTGAGTGTCCTGTCTGTTGTATATTTAGTTTAAAAGCGTTATTGTGTGTATATTTTTAGAAAATAAACAATTTCCTGTAATATCGTATGCAACCATGTGTGCCACACAGAATAAAATCAACTTATAGGCTCATACTCTATAGCTGCTTTAACAGGAATAGCACTGACTGTATGTTTGAAGTTAAGAATTTTATCTGGCAAGCCAAGCGGCAGAAATCCGAGGCAGGGAGGAGCTGCATGAATCTGCAGATTTAGAGATATTCCTCTTTTGTCTGACATACAAATCTGCTGATTTAAATGTCCATACTTTTATTCAAATTCAGCTTTTTTAACAACGGGGGGTGGGGGGTGAATCCATGAAAATGTGTCACAAAGACAACGCTTGCATTGGATTGTCTTATCCTCTTCTTGGAAAGCAGCCTTTGATAATCTTTTTGCTTCATCTGACTTCCTCCAGTCCTCACACCCAACGTCACTCTGTGTATAATCTAAAAGAGATGAAACTGAACAGAATCCTTTTGGTTTCGATGCTGAGAAAGTTGAGATTAAAATCTGTGATGTATCTTTGTCATTTTTTTATAATCATATCTTTGACAAACAGCTGTGGTCTGCAAATAGCATGCGTGCACACAGCTCCTCCTTTGTGCCACCACAGCCCATTATGGGGTGAAATATGCCTTAAGAATTTTTCGCTTCATCTCCTCAGCCATACCAATCAAGTGAAAGAGCTGACAAGGTAAGAAAAAGCTGGCACAGAAGTCTAATTCTAAGCATGAAAACCTCACACTCAACAGAGGTGCAATTTCTCATTTAAATTTTTTATTGTTTTTTTTTTGTTTTTTTAAGCAGGAAGGGTGAGGGGTAAGAGAGTGCAGGCCAGACACCATGCAATTTACATAATCTTAGTAAGCTCTATGATGATAAATAATAATTAATAGTAGTAAGGTAAATTATTATTACCAGGTATATTTTTTGCTTCAAGTCTATAATTAACAGAAAACAGCCTGATTAGGCAAGGATGCCATTTGTTCTCATTTCCCTTTAAACATCCCTCTCAGAGATAATACTCAAATGAAGCTACTCACATAGACCAATAATTAGCAAAAATAGCCATAAGCCAGCAGGCATGTTAGCTCAGCAGCATGGTAACCAAGTTTAATTGGGACCTCCAGTGTCAGTCGAGTTGAAAAAGTATCTCTTTGTTTGCTTTAAATCTATAATTGATTATAAAGACTGATTTTTTTTTCTTTTTGTGCTGAAAATAAAAAGTTTACAGTATTAACGTGCTCTGCACTTTTTGTTTTTAAAAAAGATTTAATATAAATTCATACAGTTAAAAGATTTAACAGCTAATTTTTTATTGAGTCAAGTGGCAAAATTCTTAAAAGGGTTAATGTGAAGTGTAACTGCCATTAATGCTAGAGTTTGAGTTCATTTAATAATTTGATTTTGGCAGATAAATAATTCATGTTTGTTAAAGGAAAATGTTTTTCATTGTGTTATTGTTATTCCATATGTGTTAAATCATAGTCGCACACTATACACTGACAAGGGGCAGCCTGATATTCCGTATGAATGTAAGAAGAGGTTTCTACGACATGATATAAGTCAAACAGCACTTTGGGACTGAAGTAAATTTGCAACGGGATGATTACATTTAACCCCCTTTGAGTTAGTAACCAATAAGGTATGCAGGCTTATGTGTTTGTTTCCTTATCTGCTAATGCGCATGCTAATGTGTTAGCTGAGTTCACGTGACGCTTAACACACTGCGTAAGCGAACGTGATTGTTTAAAGTCCCAAGTTAATAAACATCTAAGCTATTGAATAATATGTTTCATGTGGATGTAATATGTTTATTCTCTATGAGAATGTTAATGTAAAATTAAATATACATTGTGTTTTTCTCTTAGTTCTCACGGCATGGTTGACAGCACGTATGTGCCAGTAAACGCCAGTAAACAAAGAACGCCGTGTCTGTGATTCAACCAGAGGGGTGTTACATGAAGTAACGGATATTTTTTAGTCTTGTTGGGTTTTTTTCTCATTTCAAATATTTTATTGTCTTTTGAATCAGTGCCTGTTTATATTGTATACACAGCTGTAAGGAAAATATTCTGTCAACATTTAAATGCATTATTGTCTACCAGTCTTAGACAATGGCTTTCAGGAATTTTTAGACACTATTCCATGCAGATTTCTTAGATATTGCAAGAGTGTGGACAATTAAATTTATTCTATTTCCATGGGATTCAAATATTTACTTTGGCTTTCTCTGTTTTGTTTTTAAAATGCGTGGTTTTCTCGTATCAATTATCTTTTTGTTCCCCTCCTATTCTAGACATGGTTGTAATCAGCCATTACCCACTCTGTATTTATTCTGTTTTTTGACTGATTGTCTTAGTTTTTCTGGCATTCCAGATGTTTTTAGTAGTTCTTCAATGGTGTGTATATAAACCTCATCTTTCTGAATTTTACCCAATTCTGCAGCTGGTCCTCAACTACATGCAACCATCACCGATTTGGCCCTTCCATAGCCCTTCAATAATTATTTTTGATCCATTGGTGAATTTGACTGCAAGCTGCCTTACTTTATCTCACTTCACAGCTTATAACATAGTATTGCTTCAAGACGTCTTGCCTTCACATTGATGATACATTGGGTATTTGTTAGCACAAGATTTGAATATGTAAAGTTGATGTTCATAATGGTGTTTTTGAATTCAAACCCAGGATAAATATGGGTCTCCAAGATGAATGTTATACACTTTTTAACCCATTTTCATCTCACTTCTGTGTGTGGCTTTTGTTGGCCTACATTATCAGAATTTCCAGCCTTTCTCTCCTGCAGTCCCATAACATGTCCAATACCTTGATGTGCTGTAGTTGGGAGTAAAGCTGGCTCTTGGCATAGGCCGTTTAGGCAACTGCCTATTAAGCCATCCGCTGGGGATGCTCAGGGATGCTGCAGCAAGCCCTCAAATAATCAAAAAGTTTATATTTTGCCTGACTGGTACCTTTTCTTTAAGTTTTCTCATTTGTACTAGCTAGACACTACCTAAATTGAAACACAACAAGACATAATGAACACACCATGCAGGGTTGTAGTCTGTCTGCTGCAGCTACATATTAAGCTTATCCCAGGGGTCTGCAACCTTTACAATCCAAAGAGCCATTTTTTTCTCAGCCCAACTGAATAAAACTAATTTAGAGCCGCAAATGTTACAAGACCTTTTGAAAAAAAGACAACTTGTAATTTTAGATAAATGTATTGGAAATTTGTTGACATTTAGGAAGAACCACATTTTTATTTCTCTTTGCAGGTTTTAAAATAAAGAAAATATAAAATAGACTTTCTTCTATGGGATGTAGATATTTGTGAAAAATAATAATAATAAAAAAAGCCTATAGTTTCCAACCAAATGACAAGAAAAATAGATTAAAAATAGTACATTTAATGTCATTATGCTGTGGAAATTCAATGCAATTGTTGACTGAGGATTTGAAAAACCTGCCTTTGTTATTATATCTATATTTAAAAACATTTGTTAGTTAGCATTTTTAGCTATGTGTTAGGAGCCATTGTGGAAGGTCCAGAGAGCCACTTGCGGCTCCGGAACCACAGGTTGCAGACCCCTGGCTTATACTGTATAGTAAGAGGCACTTAATGCAGATATGTACCAGTGTGGATGTACTGTATGTCTGAATATAACTACAAGAAAGGCAATAAGCAGCAGAAAGGCAAGTTAGATACAGCTTGAAGCAGGTAAGTTCTATAATTATATATTATAGCAGTTATGTTTTAAATGTCAGTGGGGATAAATCCAGACACAAATAAGGTGCAGTTTTATCAAATATTCCCAAATACTCACAAAATTCACATCAGTTACACACCAAACTCGTCCTGGCCTGTTAAACTTTTAGGTCTGTTATACGACTGTTGTCAATTGATGTTTGGGGTAATGTGTGTGTGTAGAGGGGTGGAGGTCAGAGGAAACCAAAACCCATTTTCACCTAGGGCACTAAAATAGCTGGCTGTGGTTCGGAGATTCCTCTTCTGAAAAGCGGTTATATATTACAACTGAATTATCTGTTCAGAGCACATTATTCCAAAATGCCTTTAAAGTCAGTGACAAACTAGTTTAGCTTTAATGCTCTTTTTTAGCAGCAAAGATGACTACCTGCAGACCTCCAGGGCAGCTGCATCCAAACACAGGAAACTTTCATAATATTCTCGACTTGCATTTTTTTTCACCTCCCTTCCAACTTTTTAATTCCAATGAAATCTCATGGCAGGTTGAGCATCCAATCTGATATATTTCAGTGGGATTGGCTTTTTATTGCTTTTTGCAAATAAATGCTGAGATTATAAATATCTATGATTTCTATAATTAGCAAATAGCGATATTTAGCTTTCTGACTGGACTGTGTAATGGTAGCATTGAATGTCAGTGAATGTTGTCTTGGTTCCTGCTTTCTTGGAAAGAATACAACCACACATTCTGTCAGTGCTGATAAGCCACCCCAGACTACTATGTATGCTGCTGTTTCAAGTAGGTTTTTAATGGAAGAAGGAATTATTCATTGTCCTCTACACAAATCTGTTAACCTCACTTGTGTTTGCCATTCTGTGTTTCCATCATGTTCTATTGTGCTGAACATTGCAACGCTTTCAGTGAACATTCGTTTTTAAATAACAGATGGCATACTAATGGCGATAAGAAAAAGGCATTTAGCAGATGAAGTAATAAATAGATATTATGATTGGATGTAGTGTCTAATATTTATATACTGTCAAGCGTGCAACAGAACAACTGCATTTTCTTCAGAATCACTTTCATTTAAAGATAATGGAAGATTTGTCATTAAATGAGCTGCTGAATCTGAGCAAAAGCATTTATGGCTGACCAAATTTTGAACTGAAAATGTTGTAAATAATTGTTAGTATTTTGGAGAAGAAGGTTTTAAGTAAATGTCTTTCTTCAGATTTGACAGCGGGCACCAACTTTATGAGCTATGATTGGTTTCTAACTGTGCTTATGCATGGTGCATTGAGAGGAAAAGGATATGCTGGCTTAAAATCCTTGTCATGCAGGTAAATATATTTTGAGAGAGGTACAAATAATTTACAACCAGCAGCAATTAAATATTTGAAAACTCAAGCACGATACATGTGTCTAGATGTGCATTGGTGTGTGTGTTTGTGTGTATTCTAGATAGACTTTAAGAATATGCACTGTGAAAACAGAATTTTCCATGAAATATAGATAAAAACAGACAGGGTGGGTAGAGTTTTGGTAAAATAACATGTTGTGCAACTAGCCCCAAAAAAATCTATATTTCCAAAGATCATCAAGCTGATGCCATTTTTAAGGATTTATTTTATGCTAAAAAGTGCTAAATCTACGGTGGCTGGGAAGTGCAAAACAACATTGAGTGAAAAACTTTTACTTTGTCGTGATGCACATTTGCATCGTAGAAACCATGTTTACATTTAAGTAAAAATTGCTCTTAACATTTTTGTTTTAACTTGCATAATATTTCACTGAACCACGAAACTACCTCCCCACAGTCTGTTATTTTGCCACTTGGGGCTTTATTCATTTGAATGTAAAACTTGTAAAAGTGTTTTACAAGATGTAAAACTGTCCTGAATATTTTAAAAGTGTTTTGCAGTTGCACATGTATGTTTGAATCAAGGATTATAAAAGTGTTTCATGTTTTCTACTGTTGTTTTATTTTAATTGTAAAGTTAAACAACTTTACAACTCTGTTAAAAGTGTTTCAGCATTGTACTTTGTTTTGTTTTGAACACATAGTTTCTATAATGTAAATGTACATCGCAACAATGTAAAAGTGTTGCAGCGGGTGTAATATTGTGTTGCACATCCCGGCCACCATATAAATCCAATCTTCCATCTAAATCCAACCACAATCCAATATTTAAAATTGCTTTATGCTAATTATTAATTATTCATTATTGGTTTACAGTCTAGTTTTGTGTGTGAATTTACAGATATCTGTTGTATCAACGGAAGCTTTCACATCAAAATATGAAAAAGAAATGCTCTGATTACCAGTGATCAGATGACAACTGAATGTGTCCGTGTCAGTCTACATGAGCATCCCAGTTCTTTTCCAGTATCTGAGGAGGACTTTAGATTTACGCAGGTGAATAGTCATGAATATGAATAAATGATCAAAAGTGATGTGAAACTGAAAGATATTTACAACTTTAATGAGATATCAATCATGCGTGTGGCTCAAGTTAACTCCGCACGCTCTCTAAAATCATGTATTTTACACGTCGTATTGGGTCACATCTGTGTTTTGCCCTTCACATTTACTCTTGAAGTGTTCCTAGTCGCAGCTACTGATATGGACGATGTTATGATTCAGTTTGAATTTATGTGCATGGCCAGGCGTGTCTGGTAAGGACATGGTTATTTTATATGATGTGACTGCTAAAATTCAGCTTGCCAAAGTACCACAGGTACTGTGAGAAAAGCATAGGTTAGAATTTTGTTAGCTTTTAATAATTATATTAAAGCTGTGTTAGCTCATATGGTTTGGAATAAGCAGAAAAAGGATGGGTGGAAACTTTGTTTCCTACAGATCTTATTCACTTCATTGTCTAAATGCCCATGTTAAAATATCCCATAAAATTTACCCCATTTTAAGGATAAAGAAAGAAGTAGTGGAGAGTGAGACATGCAGTTCAAATATGCATCATTTGCACTTTTTCATGTGTGTGTGTGTGTGTGTGTGTGTGTGTGTGTGTGTGTGTGTGTGTGTGTGCGTGTGTGTGTGTGTGTGCGTGTGTGTGTGTGTGTGTGTGTGTGTGTGTGTGTGTGTTGGAAGGAGAGATAGAACAAGAGTGAGGAGCAGGAACAGTGTGTACAGTAAGTGTAGGTTAATTGCTCTGTGACCACAGTGAGAGCAGTGAACTCTGACCAGTCAACGGTCAGGGAAGGTTTTTCTGATTGGCTTGCAAAGGAAAAATTATAATTAGTGTGAATAGCCTTGCTGATGACCTTCATATTCAGCAGAACACATTCCATATTCACATAATAAGATAGTAAAAGTTACTTGCACAAATGCTCACAGTGATACCAGGAGTCTGGTATTCTGTTCTTTTATAATTAAAAAGGAAAAGAAGAATCAATAATAATGATAAACAAAGTGACAGATAGTTATAAAATTTTTAGTCTTCTTCCAACTGCTTCCCTTTCCTATTGAACTGTAATCACACATGTGGTTAGTTTGGAGTGAAAAAAGAACCACTGATGAGAAACTCCAGCTCAGAATTCAAATTGATCATCTACCTTATGTCTTCATACTTTGTATAATTACCAGAGTGGACGTGGTGGCAAACAAAACTTTTGTATAAAGGGCAAAGTTTGTTAATGTGCGTGTGTGTGTGTTTGTGTGCATGCTTGAGTGTGTGTTAATGAGGATATTAATCCCTTCTGCTTTGTCCAGGTCACGTATCCTGTCAAGTAGTCGTGGAGATTCAAAGAAAGAGCCAATGGAATGTCTTTGTGTCAGCAGAAGACTATAATTAGTCTCTGACTTCCTGAGCCATAGACTGACATTCAAGTGTCATTAACACACTTGCTGGATGTGTGTTTGTGAGAATGTCATTTAACAAATTTGCTTGCATTATTTTTGGGTCAAGACATACAAGTAGTATTGTGTTTGCACATGCATGAACATACAGTATTCACACATAAACACACACTATACAAAAGCCTCAGGATCTGATTCACCCTCTCTATGTCATGTCTGAAACTGGCCGTAATCTTACTTGACAAGTTATGACAGAAACCATGAGATGATATCATCATGGCAGAGACAGGCTGACTGCACTCTGTGCTAAATGGATGAGGAGGTCCACGTTATGCAGTGAATCTTATAATAATGAATGGTGATGTTCTCTGTTGAGCAGAGCTGCATTGTGCCACATCTTGTCATTGCCTGGCATTGCTTGTATTGTGTGCCTTTTGGAAATTTGTTGTGTTTCCAGTTGTTTGTCCGTGCAACCAATACATTTAAAGCCATCTGACATATCCTGTGGAATGACTGTACATTAGAGTTTCGATATTTGATTGTTTGAGTTTTGCATGCTTTCCTTATAGTTTATGTGTGTGTGTGTGTGTGTGTGCGTGTCTCTCTCATAGCATTAATGTTATGGAGGAATTTGTAAGAGCTGTCAGAGAACATCAGGTTCCTAAAATAGACATTTCCCATGAGAGACATAAAGATGAAGACACAGACAGGAAAAAAGGATGATGGTATAACAATTGCTTAAAGGTCCCATTCTAGGACAAAACCAGTGATTCATTATAGATTGCAAATTATGGTAAATAAAAAAGTATATGCATGTCCACACACACACACACACACACACACACACACACCAGTCAGCCATTTAGCTAATATCTAAAAGAAATACTTTTAAGTTTCTGAAAAGCCCACTGGAAGAAGCAAACAGCAAGTATTTCTCAGTTTATGTAAAGCAGCTGAAACAGCAAAACTTATGCAATAGAGTTCTGTGATTGTTTGCGTTTAGTCAACAATTTGAATAATAAATGCATAATAAGATCCAGGAAAAACCAGAAGGCCTTATACCTCTTTGGAAATTTTCCAAAAAAGAAATGACACATAAATATGTATTCTTCTGTTGTTTTTTTTGTTTTGTTTTGTTTTTCTAAAATGGTTAATATTGTGTTTTCTCTTGAGTTTCAAGAAATCAGACACCTGTATCCTGTGAGTTCAACATCCATCCATTTTCCATACCCACTAAATCCAGAGCATCACAGCTGCTATCAGTCAAGAGGTGTCAAAACCCTGGATGGGTCACCTGTTCATTACAGAGCCAACACAGAGCCAAATTAGACAAACTAAAAAGCAAGCATGCTCACACCCACTTCCAAAAAGCATGTAGCCATGACTCTCTACCCACTGTGGCAATGTGTAGCTTATTTCAATTTGTTGCAACAATACTTCACAGACTCTGTGTAGGGGGCACCAGATCCTGTATGGATATTAGAAAGTGCATGTAAATTATTGTCATGGTTATTTTTTGCTGTAAGTGTGAAGGCATACTGTATGTGTGCAGCACTTGAATCCAAGACAAATGGTCCCTACAGAAGTATAGTGAAGTATTGTATTCTCTCTGGTCTGGATCTTATGCATATCTATGCACATTAATGTCAGAAGTTGTATAAAGTAAATGAAGCAAATGGGGGAAGTAGTGTGGTGCAAGAAAGGAGAACGTCATGATACTAAGAAAAATATAATGTACTGTGAGTTTGGATGAAGGATTTAATGTCTAAATATCTTTTGTTTTCCAAGCTGCAGTGAGAATGATCTGTAACTTTTCACAGGTTGGATCAATGATTGCAGGTACGACATCCTGATGGGATTGAAAGTGATTTGTTATGGTGCAGATATCAGTTGCAAAGTTGAGCTCTTGCATAGTCATGGTAATTTATAACTTCTACTCCACTTTTACTGGGTCATCTTCTCAAATTTTAAGATTTTTAAAAATCATAAAGTTTTTCTTTCTTTTTTCTGACATGTTACAGTGTCACTGTTGGTTAGTAATGTTAAAAGAGTTATTAAGGACGAATATTCGATAGCCTTGCTTCAAATAGACTAATAAGTATTAATGTTGATGCAGAATTACTTATGTAGGATTACTAGTTCTCATTAAATGGGCTTCATTAGATTTTTGTGACAATGCATAAGAAAAAGAAATGTAAAACATTTGCATAATGATCTTGTTATGTACCATGGTGACATTTGGAGCTTTGAAGTACTCAGATCAGTCTTGCAAATCTTATACTTCTTATTTGTCCAAGATCTTTTGTCTAGAGGGTGTACATTTTTTAAAGATTACTGGAACATAATTACAATTATAAAAACAAAAATAGGAATAAAAATAAAACCAAAAAAAGACAACACAAAAGTTCCACCCACGCCAGTAATCCCACCCTAGTAAATTACAACAATGTTCAGTTATTATACCATAATCCTATGAATTATTAACTACCAGGTATTTCATAATTTAATAATAAAACAATAGTGATAATAATAGTATTGTAGAATCCATTTTTGTCCTGGAACTTTATAATAATAATAGTCGTACTAACCACAATAACAATAATTAATAATAGTGATACCAATATAGTGATAATAATTATCATTATTATGTTATGTAATCTATAGGTTTACAATAATAAATTACAATATTAGAGTTATGTAATAATAATAATAATAATAATAATAATATTTGGGGGAAAAGAAGAGAAATTATAAAATTAAGACAAAGCAATTGCCACAAAGTGAGTCTATAGGAGTATTTGCATAGTTGCTTAAATCAACCATTTTGTTTCACTTCGATCAGCTGGCAGACTCTTGAAACTTTCTTGAGTTTTGCCCTGTAATCCATCACTGTAAACACTAATTCAGCACTATTTTTAATTTGGGAAAATGCGTTGCTGACTGTTCAAGAATTATTTGCATATAAATGACATTAACAATGACTTTGATAAAAATGTACTGTGACTTTGTGTTAGCTGTAATGGGTCAGACAACAAGTTCCATAAAATCCCTCCAACTGTATTGAGATATTTTCTGGTGATACAGCTATTTCTGGATTATTGAAGAGAAATCAAACCAAATCCTTTTGCCATTTTCAAACTGATCAGTTTGTTTAGCAGTCTGACGCTTCCCACTGTGTTATCAATGGAAAACAGGAGATATTTGGCCCTAGTTTATTCACAAGCTACCTGCAAATTAGGTTTTACATTCTAAATATTTAGGTGTCTATATTTACAACTTTCTTAATTGGCATGCTCATGTTAATACCCTTTGCTACAGGCTAGTGCAGAGAAATCTTAAATTTGTTGTAATATATAGGTATGGCAGCCTGTCTGTAGTGTAATCTTTATCTTTTTAATCTTTTAAACATCTTTTTCAAACAGCCATGAAGATCATAGGCAAAAAATAATACAGCTATCTTCAACCATTGCTCTTATTGCTCAAAAAAAATTTTTATGGCACTATAAACATTTTTACCTCAGAGTTTCAGGTGTTGCCATCAGTCAGGAGACTTGGGATGCCAGTTAAACCAGTACAATTATCCATGGCATTAAGATATTAAATATTGGCAAATAATTTGCAAAATGAGTGGGACAGGTAGAGATTTCTTTGCATGTTTTTTTTTATAGATAGCAAATAAAGTATGTTGTTGATGATGTCATAAGTGTGTTTTATGGTGTATTTTAGCCACAAACAAATCTCCCTACTGGGGCAATAAGGAACATTTTATCATTTGTATTTAACAAATTCCATGCATATGCTGAATGATCCCTGAGATTTAAAAAAAAAAAAAAGGCACACCTTGTTTTATAGTGGCACTGTGAATAAGCTGCAGTGGTTCGTGGGTCAAGGTAAATATCAAGCTGCTGCAAGTGATTCATGGTTTAATGACACCTTTAATAATGCTTCCCTTCAATGTATCCTTGTAAAAGAGATTCACTTGATTATATATTGAAGGTGCACTGAGAATTCTTTATCTGTCTCGCTGATTTAATTTCATTGTTCCGGCATTTTCCTATTTCCTCACACCCATCTGAAAATGTATCCCTGAGGGAGTAACAAGAATGTCAAAGATTCAGGTCATGTTATTCTCTACCACAATGAATTTCAGTGTCATACCGTAAGTGTCCAGTATGCAAAATGGGCCATGCAATTGTTTGGGTGAGCTGGAGTGGAGACAAGAGCTTAAGAAACTCTTTTAAGACAACAAAGAGAGATCGTTCCTCTATTATAACATTAGGCACAAGAAAGAATGATGTGTAGTGTGTGTGAAGGAGAAAGGAAGGAAAAAGAGGGAATCCAATCGCTAAATCATCATGCACTTCTATCAGGCAGCTGATGATGGAATATAAGCTCCTTGTTACCTCTGCCTTTCCATACCAATCCTCTACTCTCCATACAGTAGTGCTGGTTAATTAAAAGATAAAGTGATAACACAGAGGACCGCTGAGACCTCAACTCTGTTCTCCTTGCCCTGACATAATTAATATAGAGACTTTATTAAATAATTTGCATAATTTATCCAATTTATCCTCTTTCTTCTCCCCATACCTAAGCCATCAACAAAATAATCATTTATAGAGATGATGACGATATCCCAAAAAGAGAACCTATTAAAAACACAACATATTTTACAGGCACAATCATGGCAGCCGATTAATTGCTTCAGGCAGATAATTGGGAGAATCGTGGTTTTATGTCTCAATCTAACCAAAGCAAACTCCTAAGGCAAGTAATTATTAACTGTTACTAACTGTACTGCTGTAATTATGACCACTATAATTAGCAGTACTGTTGCTTTTAAACATAAATGTTGGAGTGCCACCACAGAAATGTCAACCTCTTTTGTGTTATTGTTGAAATCAGTACTGTAGTATGTAACTTTCTTTAAAAATCACCTTTTACTTTAAATTTCTATGGTTGTATTTTTCTCTCTATCTCCTCTCTGTTCTGGAGGCTTAATCCAGGAGGCTATTTTTATTTTAAAAGTAATTTTAATAATGTCACAGTCTACATGCATTTTATTCAAAGAATAATATTGTCACTGTCACACTTCTTTGTATTTACCATTGCAGTGGCAAATAAAAAAGTTGGAAGGGCAAACAGACTTCAGCTAAAACCCTTAATCTTTTCACATGCAAATCCACAACCAAATCCCACATAAGCAGATGGATATTTTCCAGGTCCATTTGGAATATGAACAGAATTTATTGGCTTCCTTTACACATGCTCCACCTCTCCACCACTCCAAGGCAGAAAAAACAGCCTTGGAGTTTTTGGGTTATTTTGTCAGTGGTGTCAAAAATATATCAGATGCTCTACTTAAACGAAAGCACCAATTTAGGAATATACTGAGTTATAATTAAAAGCAGTGCAGGAAAAATCCCAGTGTTTTTTCAGAGCCTTAGGGAACTATAAGCAGCACTAACTGACCAAAACAAACACAGTAGAGACCATTTATTTTCAGCTCTCCTCTCTCTTTTTCTTGAACCAGTGAGGACACTGTTAGGAACATTTTAACTTCTATTCATATTAATTTGCCTTTTTCAGTAGCAGAAAAGCTGGAACTTACTTGCTCCAAAGATACACTGCATTTGTGCACATGCAGCGAACCAGCTTGTGACTGTCAAGGTGTTGTGAGCTGGAAATAGCAGGCACAGCAGGGAGAAAGTCTGCCTGCTCTGGTGAGAACATAAATGCGCACCTATATTTATATCTATCAGGCAGCTGTTTGCTGCTGCAATTTATTATTTATATAATGATTTATTGGAACTGTAGGTAAACATAAGTATCAACAGCTACATTTAGTTAAAATATTGAAGTAACAGTTCTGATCCCTCTGATATATCAAGCATATAATTTTGAGTGCATTAATAATTAAATGTTCACACCAAGAAGAATGTGATAGAATAACATTTCTTTGCATTTTTTTGCTTCCTTGGGACCAGTGTTGGGTAGTAATGCGTTAGTGTAACGCCATTACTTCTGTCAGTAACTAATACTCTAATGGATTAGTCATTAAATAAATTAACTCAGTTCCTGTTACCCTATAGTAGGATGACCAGTCCTCTGAGCCCAGCGCTGCATTGCTTTACCTGTGACCCGAATTAGAATAAAACTTTGCTGAATTATTAAGAGATTCTCTTTTGTCTTTTTGTTCTTGAGCTTCCAATAAAAGAATCGGGTTCTAACAGCTTGCTTTCCTAAGTGTAGTTACTTACTTGGGCTTCCTCTCCTCCCTTTGAGAAACCCGTCTGATTCTCGCGCCGCTGTCCACAGTAAAGTAATAACTCCTGGATGCAGAACAGGGAACATGAATGTAATAGTCCTTTTTTCCCTAGAAACTAGTGTTTCATTTTCTTAGTGTTTCATGGTCTGACTTATTTAAATTAAAATTTACTTTGTGTTTGAGTTTGTTTTATATTTCATACAACACTGCACTTACGTTGTAAGGATTTTAATGGGAGCATTTTTAAGAAAGTTCTTTACATTACTTTTTGGTGTAAGTAATCAACAAAGTAACTCAGTTACTTTTTGAATAAATTAAATAGTAATTACATCTTTTCAGTAACTGGCACAACAATGCTTGATACAATAATAATAAGAATCAAATTTTTTTTAACAAATGAATAAGATAGCAGTTAATAATATGGTAACAATGGTAACAATAAACACTTACTACATACTCAAACCAAGTAGTAGATATGAGGCATATATCATCAATTTCAAATTTTTTTAATTAATCCATTAAAGTCATAGTAAAAGGCTTAAGTTTGAAATGAGTGTGTAGCAGCATGTTACTGCTGCAGCTAAAGATGGAGCTAGTCTGAACGAAATTTACATACAGACTTATTTATATATGGTCATGGCAGTTAAACCTTAAGGTTGGCTGGTAATTAATAAGAAAACGAATTAAAATAAACATTCGATACCCAAATCAGTTGTTGTTCTGTAGTTTGTGACATAAGAAAGTCTTAGCTGAAGCCTTTCTATGTGAAGCTTTCATGTGCTCCCTGTGTATGTGTGGTTTCTTTCTGCCACAAACATGCACGTTAGGTTAATTGGTGTTTCTAAATTTTCCCCTAGGAATGAATATATGAATATTAGCATGGGTGGTTTTTTGTCTCTATGTTGGCTCTGTGATGGATTGGCTACTGTCAAGGGTGTACCCTATCCCTAGGATAGGCTCTTGCAGACGAATGGATGGACGGATGGATGGAGGGATAATGACATTAATATTTACAATATTAATGTCTGAATGTGTTAATGTAAAATGCAGCATCGTATGCTAGGAATGTTCTTCCTTTAGATTTTTTTTAATTAAGTTGCTGCTTTAGTAATATAAAACATGTCCATGGACATCTGGTGTTTGGTGCGTATAATGTTCTCCTGGTCTCTATTTGGCACTGATGCCAAGCAGTCATGGCTACCAAAACTCACCACATCACCGCCTGATGTGGACCACATCTGAAATGTTCTCTTGGCCCATATTTCTCACACTTGTGTCAAGACATATAAGAAATGTGTTGTTCTGGACTACATTTGGTTTTAATTTATAGCTTGCCAAATTTTGCATCAGCATCACACATCCAGCTGACCAGGTCCAACCCAGATAGTTTTGCCAGTTATTTATGGCACTGGCAAGTGTTTTGTGGGCCAGAGGTGGACCAGATGCCTGTTGTTGGTGTAGCGTATTCCTTAAACAAAAAGGACCCAGATAACACAGCTAAGAAACCACGCTCTGGAATTTTATTGACTTATTCTTCTCAGGTTTTTCTTTTTTTTCCTGCAGGATTAACTTCCCCCAAGGGAAAGAGGCCACTGAAGCTGCAGAATTTATGGCTCAAATTGGGACATTTAACAGACGAACGGTCAGCTCTCCTCAGGGAAAGTACGTTTTAACATCGACTGAATTATGGCTGAGAATTTAGTAGTGACTCTGAAGAATGCTTCTGCAACACAGATCTTTCATTGGAGTAATTAACAGCATGTGAACCAAACTAACTTGCATCTTTTCCAGATGGAGGTCAAAAAGACTGAAGCAAATTTTTCCCCGTCTCATAAACAAACAGATCTTCCCGTTTCAGGTTTTCCATACAGGGGAGGACAGTGGTGGATACCAGCACCCTCTTATCCCATTATAAAGAATTGCGTCCAGCCACATTCCAGATGGGTTATAAAACTATAAAAAACCTGTCAGAATGAATTAGTTATATTTTGAATCAGACTTTGCTGAATAGTATTCCTGAAAGTCATAAGATCTGGTACAGGAATACCTGATTAGCTATGAGAAGAAATAGACATGTTCTATGCTTTTAATTTACTTAGATGTTAATTGGTTTAGTTCTTTCAGAAAAAGTTATGTCCACAACATATACTGTATATACTGTTCACTAGCTATATTAAAACAGACAGTTCAGGTCATCAAGATTTGGACAATGTTTAATTAATTTAGTTTTTTCACCCTTGTTTAGAAGCATTGTTTTTTATTATATTTTCATCTTATTTGAAATACTGATGAATGTTTTATTACGTGTGCATTAATATTAATTGTGTTGACATATAACACAGGGATGTTAAATTGAGAATCTTGTGATTCTCCACTTCCAGTATAAACATCTCGTAACCCATGATGATAAAGACAAAACACTGAGACCCAAGAGAAAGTCTGGAAGTGACAATGCGCTTCTCGGACGCTTCAGATACGCGTTATAATAATGATAATAATAATACATTTTTTTTGTGGGTGCCTTTCTTGACACTCAAGGTCACCTTATAGGATAAAACACAAGAACAAAACAAATCAATAAATACACTCATAAATAAAAGGATGCATAAAATAATAATTAAAGCAGTGTGAAATATTACAGTGAGTATGCCAGTTTGAACAGATGTTTTTTTAATTTAGCTTTGAACAGTTGTATTGAGTCAGAGTTACAGAGGTCAGGGGGGAGTGAGTTCCACAGATGATGAGCAGAGAAGCTGAAAGCTCTGCTCTCCATGGTAACAAGGCAGGCAGAGGGGACGGTGAGGTGGATGGAGGAGGACTGTTCAGAGGAAAAGGACTGGTATTGGGACATGAAGGAAGTCAGAGAGGTAGGAAGGAGCGAGGTTATGGATGGCCTTGTAGGTGAACAGCAGGATTTTGTAGTGGATGCGGTAGGTGACGGGGAGCCAGTGAAGTTGCTAAAAAGACAGGGGTGATGTGATGGGTGGATGAGGTTCTTGTGATGACACAAGCCGCTGCATTTTGAACCAGTTGAAGTTTCTGAAGTGTTTTGGGGGCAGACCGAACAGAAGGGAGTTACAGTAATTGAGACGGGAAGTGACAAGACTGTGGACAAGTATGGCGCACATGGTGGAAACCAAACCATTGACCAAAACAGCCCCGAATAGCAGTGGAGGCTACGGTGCAACCGTAACGTGCCGCGCACGCACCAGGTGGAAATCAGTGGTAAAGAAGGGGAAAACAGTCACACTGGGGCAGAAAAAAATGAAAAGCAAAGCGCCACACTGCCTCCTAGCGGCAACTCAGTGAACAAAGCTTGTCTCCGCAGAACCGTTCATTTCTTAACATTCAAACAAAAACCACGCAGTGCGACCATACATTGTGTTTGTCACATTTGCATATTTCTGTCATGATATTATATTTACAATATTCAGCCTAGTTAATAAATATTCATATTTTTCTAACCAGTCATCTGTGATTTTTCCTTGAGTCATGACTTTGGGTCCCTTCAGACAAGAACTCACTTAATTAGCATTTTGAGACTGATTTATTTATTTAATTAAGATTTCAATAGTTTTTTCTAACTACCAATTAAAGAGCCAGGTTGTGCTCTGAAGGCTATTTTTATTAGTAGTAAAATGTATTGATATAAACAAAAAATATTATTAAATAAAAAGCATTACTTATCATTAATGTTAATAATGTGTGATGATGCTAAATTCCTACATTGGCCTGGACATGGATTACGACTAATATTTGTGGACCAGAAGTTGTCCAAATATTGGAGGCCTTTTCTTATTGCAGTGTCCTTGTGGCCCACATCAGGTAGTGATGTTTCCAAGTTTTGGTAGCCACACTCACATAACATAGAGGCTGTCATCCAAGGCCCAATATGGGCCAAACCAAAACAGCTAATGTGGGCCCAATGAACCAAACGCTGTTTTGCTATGTGGGCCTCTTAATTACTCATTTTGATTTTCCTTTGTTGTTGTGTGTCTTCATGTTTTATTTCTTAAAATAAACTATTTTTTTAAAGCAGTGCAAAAAAAAGAAGAAAAAAAAAGAAATGGCCATAATTAGTAACCTTTATGGAGATGTATCATTGCAATGATTAGATTGCTGCATCCAGTGATTCATCAATACTTCCAAACGCTTCTCAAAACAACAAGCTTTATGCATATGGAAGTGATGTAATTTTGAGACACTAACAACTGAATATGGTTTAGAGAATAGCATTTTTTTCATTTTTAACAGGCATTCATTATATAGTTAGCATTGTAAAAGAAGGTAGGTTAGAATTTGATAACAAGTTGCTGGACGTTTTTATCGCTACCAATCAGGGTGATTCCGGGTCCAAAATAATTTCAAGATTATACAAGAGTCTTTAAGAAATAAAAACAGCAAATTCATCCCAAAAGGCAGAAATGGGAAAGAAACAGCTGTGTAAAAATTGTGGATGAAGTACTGTGTATCCCAATGGAAAATTACAAAATCAACCTCTTGGAGAGCATTTGGCTGGAAGACTCTTTATAGATTTTTCATTACTCCAGTTCAAAAATGGTATATTTCAGGTTCCTCCAGTGGATGGAGAAATTGTAGCTCACAAAAAGCAAATAATTTTCATGTATTCTGGACTTGTCAAAGTACAAGGTTTTAAGGCACTTTTCTATGCAGAATTCTGTAATATTTTTTTGCTATAAAAATTAGAGGTGGGAAATATATATAAAACCAAGATGTCCCTCTCTTATTTAATAATGATTATTGAATGTCACTCGATATGTTTCTTTTATATTTGCTTTGGATGTATTCCTGTTATGTTTTTTTTTTGTTTGTTTTGTTTTGTTTTGTTTTTTGTTTATTTGGGTTTTTTTTTCTTTTGCTTGTTTGTTTTTTTCACAAATAATATGTCATCTGAACTGATTTACTGTAATATATTTGTAAAAAGAAAAACATAAAAGTAAAATGCCCTGTTGGAATTATGGAGGCAGAAGCTGTTCTATACAGTATATTGGCAATCTCAGTTAAGAGCAACATGCATTTCCAGGCTGGCTCCTCGCATCTGGCCCTCATATGGCCCACAGTACACTTGCCATAACCTAAGTCTAGGCCAGCTGATGACATCTGGACCACATGTGGACATGTGGCACACGGCACACAGTTGCCGTGACCACAGTGCAATTTGGCTAATAACAGCTGGATCACATGTGACCCACCACGCACTTGCCATAACCCAGTGGTTCTTTAACTTTTTCTCAAGCTCCCCCACCCAAACACTTGCAATAAAACATATAGGGAAAATGCGCTGCAAAATAAAATTGTTTAGCAGAGAAATAGTCTGGAATATTAAATTTATTGGCTGCTACTTGCTACTTCTGCTTTAGTAAAATAACTCTGCTGTTGATGAAAGTTGAGAGTTTATTTCTGAGATAATGAACAGCCTTCTCTTTGTGTTTAGGATGAGAAGTCCTGAAGTGGAGTTGGAACTAGTTTGGTTTCATGGAGTCAGATGCCCTTATTTTGAGACATTTGACACACCGTAGTCTCCCTTCATTACCAACCATTACTATTACTATTATGTGACAGTAGATGTGTCATGTTGCCTCTTTTTTCCTATTGTTGAAATGTCAGTTCTTGGTTCATCATTTCCCCATCAGTCCGGCTAATGACATATGAACCACATGTGACCCACAACATACATTCCAGTGCTGTAACTGAGCCAGAAGTGCCAACAGTAGTCTGTCTACTATTTGGATAATTAAATTATTAGGGAAAGTATTGGAAACATATAGCATATATTGAATAAGACAGAAAAAATGTACATTTAAGGAGAAACTATTGCTCAATAGAAAAACACCAAGCAACTTCCTGAAACTTTCTTTACTGTAAAACCAAGAGGGGATGTAGCAGATAAAGTTTAGCTATAAATGTCGTTGTGGTCATTGAGACTTTTTACATGATTACGTGGCTTTCTTTTTATCAATGGTAAAATCTTGGCAATCATACCTCAAACAAATTCTGTTTCTATCGTGACTGAGAGCTCTAGAGCAATATATGACTGATGTCAGGTGCTGTTTCCAAGGTCAATAATAACTTCAAAGATCAGTAAAGTGAATCAAATTTACTGAAAGGCTTTGTCTGCTGATTGAGATTATGTGACTAACAAAGACAAAAAGGAAGAAAAAAAAAACTTTGATAAACTATTCAGAAAACATGTGCGTGGGTTGATTTGGATAGTACCAAAATTTTCCAGTCGATACAGTACCATTTGTTTATGGTACTTTTTCATCTATACCAAATACTTATATGTCAATACTCTGGCTCAAAGGAAAATCACACAATTGTACAGTGTGCTGTATCAAATATAAATAAAACATAAGATATTTAATACCTAAAAGAAATGCTTTAAAAACAATAATAAACTATACTGATGGGTGAATTAAACAAAAATAAGATAAGTCTTTTTTAAATGATAAAATTATTAAAGTACAGAAATATATTCGATCATTAACTTTGAAAATAAAAAAAATATGTATTATTTATATACATATATATTTTATGTAATAGTAATATGATAAATAAAATAAAACATAATGCACAATAGCCTGCATTAAACCAGTAAAATATGAAACAAAACCTCATCATCACTTACAGTAGTATCATCATCATGACATCATAACATCTGATAGGCTACCATAATCATGTGACACGGAAGGGTTATACTGTGACTGGGCTTTGTACGCAATTTTATTGCCTAAAATTCTCAGAAATTAAAACTTTGTATCAGCAGAGTGATATCTCGCTACTCAAAAGAGTTTCAAATATGATATTTTTATAGTATCGACTCCAGAGTATTGATGCCCGCCCCCTAGTTTTTTCTTTTTCTAAACCCATTGACCATCCCTGCCTCTCCTCAGCCTCAGAGATAGACAGATCAATATTCTCTGAAACTCCGCTCGTCTTTTGTGAGCACCTTCATAGCTTCTTTTCCTTTACCTGTCATCCCGCTACCATTCCAAGTGTACCCTGTTGAAATCCCTCTCTGACTCTCATTTGCTCATTCTGCTTATTTTCCACTCTCTTTCTCTTTGGGTGTACAGCCTCTGTTAGCCTTGAGGTGCATGTTTTGTGTGTCTGTGTGGATGTGAGTATGTGTGAGGAGGAGAAAGAGAGAGCTCTACTAGAGCTTTTCTAAATCCCAGGTAAGAGCAGAGATTTTCTGAGAGAGAATTTCATTTCAACACCTCTCATCTCACACAGAGAGGAGGATAGGACTCTCCCAGTTATGAATCCAATAACCATTGTATGTGTGCCTTGGGTGTGTGTTTGTGTGTCGTGTGTGCATAGAGGGGGGACTGGAATCTGCCGCATTTATAGGATTGGAGGTTATGCCCATAAACCCAAACTGAAGGTCAAAAAGAAGAAGGAAGAAAAAGACTAATGGAGAATACGAGTGGGCTATGTGACATTTGCTTTTGTCTGAACACATTTATGTGAATGAGGTCTCCAGTCCACTCTCACCAGAAAAAAAAGTGTAATAGACACATTTTTCCAAATTCTTTCAAGATGAATTTCAAGATAGTGACATGTACGTTAAACGTTTCCTGTAGGGTAGTGTCCGTGTGATATGCCACGAACAGTAAAATGTGTAACCCTAAACAATGTACATTTTACTAAACTGAACTAATTGTTTTAAAATCCTTCTACAACCATTAGTTGGTGAGAGAAAAGCAGAAAGGCAAAATAATTCTCAAAATCAAAGTCTGTTTCATGGAAGTCAGTATTTTAGTACCGTCCATCATCTCCTCTTTTCTTCTTATGAGGGTTTTGAGGAAACTAAGGTTGCTTTTTTTTCTGCTGTGGACCGAAATAGTTATTACTTGTTCTGTCATTATATCAGCTAAGGGTCACAGAGTGAGTGTGTGAGAGGTAATGTCAAGGCAGCATCACTATATGCCACCACATGCTCTATGCCAGTATGTTAATGAGGTAGTATTGACCCATAAACAAGCTTACCCTTACACACACATTTATACACACGTAAGCAGCTTCCAGCTGAGTGGAAAAGAGTGTATTGAGTTAGAGAGCTGAGGTCAGCTCTAAATCATTACAGGTCACTGTGGCAGGCCTGGCTACCAGATTAGATTAAAGTCTAGTTGATAGACCCAGCCAAGCACATTAAAACACACACACACACATACACACACACACACTTAGACATTATATAAACACAAAAGTGTATACCCCAGCACATTAATCACAGCGAGCCTGGATGTAATGTGCTGTGATGGAGCTTTGGTTTCTTGTTTGCTGACCCCTGATCAGTAAACAGCCATGCAACAGATAAAAGCAGCAGCAGTCCCAGCGGAGCAGACTGTTGGGAAACCAGCCTATTAGGAAGTTCAAGAGACTGATTAGATTAAAGCAGCTGGAGACTGGTCATCATACTGGTCCTCTGGCATTAAAAACTCTCGCCACCAGGGCGACACAAACCAGTGCTGAGGGCTGTACTTGTCTGTGCTTAATTCTCTGGGAAATACAATTCTTTGTGGAGATTAAAAGATATTTGTGTGCAGCTGGATGGAAGAGAGGATGAAATGAATAGAAAAGCAGCTGCTGTTTATCTGCTTGGCATCTCTGCTTTCAAGCACAAGAACAACACTATAAAGGTCCCTTGGTGGGCTATATGTTACTGCAAGCAAAGTCACCCTTATATTCCACTCTCTTCATCACTTGCACTTCTCCGTCTCTGTGGTTCAGAACAACAATGGAGTGAAAGATGGAAGATTTTTATCTCTGTCTCACCACCACCTCCCCACCCCCTTTCTCACTCCTTTCTATCTCTTTCTAACTCAGCAGCATGCTGCCTATCTCTCTCTGTAAGGTGATGTACGTGTGACCTTCAGTGGTAAGTGGATCTTTAACTGCTTCCATGATTCACATGACCTCACCTCCTCTGACCCCGCTAGGCGCTGCTCAGCGTGGCTAGCAGCCAAGAGAACAGGGGCACAGAGCCAGTCCAGATAAGGGCTTCTCCAAATCAGTGTGGAGCACTATGTTAGCTTTCCTTTCGATCTCCTCAGCTCTCCTATCCTCTTCCACCACCATCAGTGATGTAGGATTGCACAGTCTCCACGCTCTCTAACACCATATTTAATCTTAACTGCCATTGCTTTGAAGTACAATAACTGTGGATGTGAGGACTCTTGAGTGTGCTCCTCTGTTTGACTAAAATTGGCTGAGCGTGTTTCCCAGTGTCCTCTGGGATGAACCAGAGACTCCGTACACAGACCTTATCTATTATTTACACACCAGTGATATTCTAATAAAAAAGCTAACTGTCATTCTAAACAACTTTCTGCTGTCACAAGCAGCAGAAACATATTCATATTCTACCATGACGCAGGCACAGCGGTGTCTTTTGATGTAGTGAGTAGTTTTTTAAACAAAGCCTTTCAATGACAAACAGCAGGTTGATTAAGGCAATAAATGAGCTTTCTTTTAATCTAAAAAAAATAAAAGGAGAGAGAATTTAGTAATCAGCATTTTATGTAAAGAATGAGGAAGCTGTACTTGAGCAATCAGCCAGATAACTTTTTCAGTGTCTTCACCAGTGAAAATTAAATAAAATTCTTTATTAACATTCACAGAAAATCTTGACCATTGACAGCACTGGATCATCCAAACAGAAAAGTGGTCAAGAAACCCTTAGTCAAACTAGACTGATAAGGAGTGATTCAGGTACATAATATGGGTTCGTTAACAGTTACAAGGAATATTTAGTTACTGGGAAATAAATATTTTGCCACTGGTTACTGGGAAAAATCTGAAATATGTTGGACTCTTCTTGGAAAAAATTTGAAAAAAAAAGAGAGAAAAAAATAAATATGAATAAGAACCTGAAATAATTTAAATATATCAACATGTTTTACTGAAAGTTGTAACTTGTTTATGTAATTTCTACACAGAAAAACAAAAATTCGCAAAAAATATATATTCACCACAAATTTAAAATCAGCATGGGTATGAATAATGTTTGTCTTAACAAGTAGACACACTATGACAAATGATGATCTGTTCTGGTGGTAGCTCTAAGGGCCATGACCTCCATCTTCAGCAGGATATATGCGGATTTTCCAGAGAGCAGGTCAAGGAAGGTTATTGGGCTGCAAAGAGGTGTGGGGGTACAAGAGGGAGGCAAAAATAGATGGGGAATTTTGAGATATGTAAAATAAATTTTTGTCAAAATGCATTGAAACTTCCCCTTAAATTTCACACCAGCTGGAATATGTCAGCGGAAATGCATGCACATATAGATGCAAAAAAAAAGAAAATAAACAGACCTAACAATATGCACTTTCTCTGGATTTGCATGAGTCAGAGCTGCAATGTCATTGTTAATGTTTGAACAGCAGTGAACCTCAGTGATCCCTATCCTGATACCATTTCACCTCTACTGCAGGCCCAGCAGGGTTCATATCAGGACAGAGCATGACTCTGCCCATATACCAAAGCTATATCCGAACACCTCACCAAAGACTGACTAATTCACCACACCCCCATGGCACATCTGAAGCCAGCTCTAGGAGTCTGGTCCTTACTCCCCTCTGTGGTCTCTCCTTATTCTCAACTTCATTCCCATAAGTTATTTTCAGTGCTGGGGATACTCCACTCATGTTCTTTACAATTCTGTCGTCTTTCCAGTTCCCTCTGGCTTTGCAGTCTGCCCCCACACCACTCCACAGTGTAACCATAACCAAATCTAAATCATTCCTTCTCTTACTTTCTCATTCTGATAGGCCTGCCACACTCTCTCATTTGTTCTCTTTATTTTGTGTCTGTCATATTCTCTTTTGCTTGCTCTCTACCTTACACAAACACAGCTCTAATAAATTGTGCACTGGTAATTACATAGAACCCACCGGTAAATTTCACCTTCCATTTACATTTAGATTAAAGAATATTTTATTCCCATCAATCTGCAGTGCAAGACCACTGTGTGGATGCCGTTGCCCATATGCAGACACAACCATTCATGGCATTTTTATATTCTCACCGGTGCATGTACACACACCCACACACATGGAAATCAGCTTGAGGTGGGCACTCAAATATACATGAATGCAAAGTGCAAAAGAAGGCACACATGTTAGTAAGTTGCACAAAAAATGGCTCACACTCACACAGAGAAACAGACGCAGATTGAGAAATAAATGGAGTGTTTACCAGCACACATATTAACCCAGAGTTAATTGACCATATGTATGTGTATGTCTGTGTGCAGTTCATAGATGATGGTGTTGTTGAGACAAATATGTTATTTCTATAAATTGGATGCTGTTTTGAAAAGAAGCTCCAATGTACCTTGAACCATGCAGTGTTTATTTGTTAAAGGAACCTCCCTTAATAACCCTCGCTTGTTGTTGATATGAGCGGCAAAGAAATATTTTTTGTAAGACTCGCATTTATCTTTCCAAAGACTCACAAATTCCTCTCATAGTATTTTCACAGCTATGCCATGGTGGGTCTGAGGAGGAAACACTCTTTAAGTGTCCCTCATGCAGACAAGCACATGCACACACACACAAACTCACCCTTTTCTGGATCATAATACATTCAAAACCAATCTCATTCATGGCGCATAAAGACAGCAATATGCGCACAAACCTAACTGTAATATTTCAAAGCTTTATAAGGAGAGAGGAGAGGGAGAAAAGAGACCCAGAGGCAGCAACTGGGAAAAACAGATACCACCAAGATTTTTGCCTTCCCTCCCTTCTTCCTCCTTCTCCTTCTCTCTCTTAGTGTCTGTCTCCCACTCTCCCACCCACCCCTCCCTCCCATCTGTATTACTGCATCATTTCCAGCAGTAATAAGTGCATCTGGAGTAGGAGAGAGAGCAAGGAAGAGGGGAGGTACTTCAGGGAGTTAAAGTGTTTAAAATATACACAACGGTTTTCCTCTAGTGGATGATCAGTGCAAATAACATCTCCTTACTACACACACACCCAGGATATCCAGCAGGTACTGAGGCAGTGCAATACACAGCTGTATACCACGTGTTGTTGGATCCCTGATGTGATTACAGCATAAATTAACTAAGTTTTTTTTCAATTAGGATTAAGGGGTGACAAGTGATGGTGCCATTGTATCTGCATTAGTTTGTTGTCCAGAAAACAGTCTTTTCTCGCAGTGGTACTCAGGATCATAAAACATACATCATCTATCATTGCTTAAGTGTATTAGTCATCAACTAAAGTATTTGCCAGAGGACGGTTTGACCATAATTTCCTGTGTGAAATTGTCTGTTGCTTTCTTGCAAAAGGGAAGCAAATCTCCACTCTGTAAGGCAGCTAAAAAAAGCACAGTTTGCTTCCATCAGACTGACATCTGACACAGTGCACATACATGTATCTGCAGGCATTCGCATATGTGTGCAGAATTTCTCGTGGAGCACAATCACCTGCACAGCCATTGGGGAGTTGTTTTGTTGTAATTTGTGAAGGTTTGGGCTAGTGACTGTGGGAAGAAATCAGTAGAACAGCACGATGTTATAGAGTTTAGACTGCAGAGCAGTGGGGCATCAACAAACTCATAATGTTGAACCATGGAAACAACCACACACTTACATACATGCACAAACACTCACACTTTTCACTCTAGTGGAACTGTTAATAAAAATAAAATAAAATAAAAAAAACCTGGACAGTTTGGCACACAACAAATCTCTGAAAATCTCTGGTCTGAGTAACCGGAAGATAAACTGATGTACTAATGAAAACACATGCAGACCCACAGCCTCGTGTTGAAACACAAGTTTGTTCTCCTGGCAAATCAAGAAATGAAATCTAGGAATGAAAATGAGCAATCTTTGTTGGTATGAAAATAAGAAGTTTCTTTTGTACCTGCATTATGTTTAATTTCAACTGTATATGAGAGGACTTATCCTGTACAATGACAAAACCATGACAGATGATGGAAAGCAGCACAAGTAAATCTAGAAAGTATGTTTTTATCTAATAATTAATGCAACCAACTAAACTTTCCAAGGAAAAGAATACATGGGATGTCTCAGTAAGTTAATCAGTTGTGCCTGCATGTATGCATGAATGTAAACATGCTGGATTAAGTGTTAGATGAAACAGAAAACCAAAAATTAGGCTGAAGCTTGTGGAGTAAAGGGGAACAGAGTTTCCTCCTCTCAACCCATCAGAAAGTGGCTGTGGAGGCCTTTTAGGCCAAAAATATACCTGCTTTTAATTATATGTATAGGTTAGTATCATGGCTGCCTTCAACATGTTGCATTTGTTTAAAGTGTTGTTTGTGCATATGCCACTGCTATGATCTGAAAATCAACCGAATACTAACCTCCTCTGGAGTCACCATGTTTACAGTTTTGTTTACACCTTACAGTTTCAGCAACTCTGTCTGGTCTGAGTTCGATAGTGTGCCCCCCAGTGGAATCCTCCAGTAACAAGCATAGTACACAGGCAAGAACATGAACAATCATGCTTACGATGAAGCCAGTTGTCTACCAAAACGCAAGGTACAAAACCAAGTATATTCTCGGACAAACTAATATTTTGACAACTTGGGCTCTTGGAAACATTCTGGTCCAGACTCCAGACCACTTTTTGGCAGTAATGCACTAATTAATTTTTGCCAACTGCCAAAACATATAAAGAAGAAGAAGAACTTCAGAACAGAGATCAGGGTTTACTGAATGAATAAACATGATTTCCATTGATAGTTTTTGTGTGATTTTGTTGTCAGCACATTCAACTATGTAAAGAACAAACTGTTTAATAAGAATAGTTCATTCATTCAGATCTAGGATGTGTTATTTTAGTTTTCCCTTTATTTTTTTGAGCAGTGTATACATATATATATATATATATATATATATATATATATATGGGAATGTTTATTCATCCAAAGGGGGGCATGGTAGAAAATGTTTGAGAACCACTGTCCTAAGCAATTCTGATGTAAGCCTATGTCTCAAACAACATCCTAAAAACTGAACTTAAAGGAATCAAACTTTTTTTTCAACCTCAATAGAAAATACATTATTATCTAAGAAATGGTCATTTAAAATGCTAATATCTTTGGCTTTATATAGAAAATCACTAACTTTATTTTTAGAATCATGCAAATTTATGATTGGAATTTAAAGAGGAATGGTCATATAAGAATGCAAATAAACTGAGTATATATCTTTTTTTTTACTTGACAAACAGCCATAACTGTGAATAAAATACAAAATATGCATAAAATGGCAATAACTCTCAATTGCAGTAGCCTGTGTCTTATAGATAAAACTCGGATTGCTAATTTTTGTTGATAAAAACTATGGTTTTGAGCATTTTTGGTGGTTTTGATTCCTTGATAAATCTAAAGGCTTTGAAATAGCTTAGTTTGAGAAAAGGGAACATTTAATCTTTAATTTTATCCAAACAATTCTAATCTTAATAAAGCCTAAAATCCATAACATTCCCCAAGGACAGCATAACCTCAGTATGACGGTTTACTACAAAGTATTAGATAATATTATTTTATTTATTTATTTATTTTAAGATGTTACAGGGATAGAAGGCATTCATCCCTCCTTTCTCCAAAGAGATTAGTACATTTGAGTGTCGTGGTATAGCAGCAGAGGGAATAAATAAAAAACAAGTAATGTCTGTCTCCAGCAGTGTTCTCCAGCTCTTCCTCAATAATCCTCATCAGTGCTCAGGCCAGCTGGGAGATATAATCCCTACAGTGATTCCCAAGTCAATCCAAGCCTCCCAACAGCTGGCCGTGTCCAGTTAACCACTACAGAGAGGAGAACCATCTTTATGAGGTGCACAAATCATAAATGTCTTTACCACTTGTAAAGATAAATTCTGAGAGAGTGATGAAGTATTGCAGGTAACTTTTTGTTTGAAAAGATGTCACTGAATTTTGCACGCTTGTGATGAAATTTAATTAATAGGCTAATGACTTACAATAGTCTTTTTTTCATTTAAAAGTTATGTATTAAAAAAATCCAATGTTGGATCTCTATTTTCAAGAATCCTTTCTTCTCTATGATTCAGTCACTTCAGTGAGACCTGCTAACAGGGTCAGGTTGTTACGACCTCTAAGAACACAGTAGTACATTCAAAGAAGTAAATCTGCCTGTAATACAGACCTTTACTTGGAAGGAAAACGTATTTTCTCAGAAAACAAACCCCTCTCCTGTGACCATTAAAGCAGATTAAACCTAATCAACGATGAAGAGTGGTCTCTAATTATGCTAATGCAGGGTCAATAAGAGAGTGTGAGTGTATTAGTCAGAGCATTTGTGAAGATATATGAAGTATCCTTTTGTTTATCATCATTACTGTTATTCTAACAAAGAACTGTAAAATTCCAGAGAAACAAACCTCTCATGTGACAAGGCTTGCAAAAAACACACAAACCATCACACAGTCTCACTAACCAAACAATGTGCAACACAACTCTGAAACTGGATCATGTACCGATACAAGCAGCTATGGAGGTTCGGGGTGGAGGCTGAGGAGTGAGGGGAAGCCGGGCCTTATACACTGAACGGAAACCAGCTAAAGAGCAGGAAAATGCAGCAGAGTGAGAGACAGAGATGTTAGCAGAGAAGCAACAGTTTGACAAACGAGGAGAAGGATATTGAGAATGTAGTATTTGCAAAAGATGTGGATCAGGCACATTTGTATTAGAGGTGGTAAAAAGTTCGATTAGCCTACCATAGAAACTGCAACAGAAACAAAATAGGAACGTTTCATTTTAAAAGTGTCATCTGGGTGCTTATCGACTTAATGAAGCAATAAAAAAAGTTTTTAAGGTTCCCTCTCAGTGCGGGAGAACAATAATGATGGCTTGTTTTGTTTGTTTATTTGTGTTTTTTTTATTTATTTATTTATTTATTTATTTATTTATTTATTTATTTATTTATTTATTTATTTATTTATTTATTTATATTAGCTACTGACGGCAGATATTTACCCCAAACCTGAATTGATGACTTTGCTTAGTTAATAAAGCTATCAGCAACTGGTTGCTAAGATGTTTAGCATATTTCCAGCGAGTGAAAGCTGTCCCTATCTCAAATAACGCTAACAGGAAGCTACTGGACATGCAGATGGATGCTCCAATCGCAGCCGGGATCCACAACTACCTTACAGACAGGCCGCACTATAAGCTGAGAAATATCACATCGGACACCATTGCAAGCTGCACGGGGGTGCCACAGGGGACTGTCCTGTCCCCTTTCCTGTTTTCCCCCTTACACCTTAGACTTCAGGCTCTTTTCCTGCCACCTGCAGAAGTTCTCAGATGACTGCCAGGAGGAGGAGTAGAGGTGTGGTGGACAGTTTGTGGAGTGGCGTGGACTGAACCACCTGCAGCTCATTGTCACAAAGACAAAGGAATTGGTTGTGGATTTCAGAAAACAGAAGACCTGTCTGAACTCTGTTACCATCAGGGGTACAGAAGTGGACATTATGGACAGTTACAAGTACCTGGGTGTCCACTTGGACAATAAACTGGACTGGACAACAAACACTAATGATTTTATTACTCTGACCTACAAGAAAGGTCGGAGTCCCTTGGTTTTCCTCAGTTGGCTCAGATCTTTCAACGTCTGCAGGACCCTGCAGATGTTTTATCACTAGGTAACCAGCGTCATCGTCGTCGTGTGCTGGGGCAGCAAGCTAAAGACAGCCGACACTAACAGACTCAACAAGTTCACCAGAAGAGCTGCATCTGAGTTGAACTGGAGTCTGTGGCGAAGGTGTCCGAGAGGAGGATGCTGAGGAAGCTCCTCAGTATCGTAGTATCGTGGACAATATCCCTCACCCCCCTGCGTGCCACACTACACTAAAAAAAAATGATTCTTGGCCCTAATAATAATCAGTCAATATTATTATGTAAAACTTAAGTAAATTATCTAAAAACAAAAGTATATCTATTTATATAGTTATATACAAAGTTAATTCACAAGAAAATTAAAAGTATTAACTAAATGTGACTCAATCGAATAAACTTTGACCGGATCACATTTTTTTAATTTTTAAAAGGAGACAGTAGAGGGCAGTAATGCGCCAATGCAGCGCCTTCTCAGCCGTATTTAAATAGAGAGAAGAAAAAGATTCCACACATGTGCAGGAAACAAAAACGTCCGGAATCATCTGGAAACGATTATCACCTGTTGTGCTGAGGTGGTGTGAGAATTCCAAGGTAAGTAAACTCATGAGGCATGTTGTTTATCTGTGCTAAAATGTTGTTTTTCTCGTTTTAATGCTGTGCATTACCCAGTGGATATTATGTTGTAGATGCAATATTTAAATTGTTGTAGGAATTAGGTTAGCACATGCTAGCTAACTTAAAAGAGTTAGCTGATACATTTAGTAAACATAATCTTGCTCATAGTTTAAAGGTTTAAAACCGCACGACTTTAAAACAATTTCTTTTTAATAAAACTGAATTTCTTTAAGAGTGCCACGAGTATAAGTGCAAATTGACGTGGCGTAGGTGGTAGCGGATAAATCCAAAGGAATCGCGATTGTTTTACTAATAATGGCGCAAAAGACGGCGCAACATGCTAAACGACAGTTGGATATATCTGAAGGTTGTATTTGGTGTTGGCTTCATTCTTGCATTTATTTTTTATA
>JBAMHW010000006.1:16851273-16865676 GCA_037177495.1 Rhadinocentrus ornatus
AGATAGATAGATAGATAGATAGATAGATAGATAGATAGATAGATAGATAGATAGATAGATAGATAGATAGATAGTATGCTAGCCAGGCTTAGAGCTAAGGGGTTCACTTTCAAGTTATATTTTATTCAATTTTCCATTAGTTTTTTTTATTTTTCTTTAATTAAAAAAATAGCATTATTTTTCAGCATTGTGTGTTTATATATTTATTATATTAAACTCCTAATATATGTCTTTATTATTTGGAACGATTGCTGCACGGACTCTCCTGTCCACACATTGGCGTGTTATGGTTAAAACCTTAAGAGAAACAATTTTACAGCCATGCGTTTTTTTCCTTTCTGTTTCAGTGAGACTGACTCATTACAATGGCTGCTGTTTCAGCACCATGGACAGCAAAATTCTTTTTAAAGTGTCTTAGCTGTCTAAGCAGTGACCACTTAATTTGCTTTTATGGTAAAAATAACTTTCTGATCCTCATCCAATTTTCAATTTGTGTTGCAATCCAGAGGTAAAAAAGAAATATCAGGGAAAATTACAGGATAATGACAGCAAAGCAGAAGGACAATGATAAATATAGAAGGCTCAAGACCTCAGACAGCTGCTTTATTTCACTATGTGATTTATTTAAGCTAGTTAATTATTGTCCTGCTACTTTTATTACAGTGATTTGTTGTTCTTGAAAACCTTTGTATGATAAAGCATAAAATGTTAGACTACATGTGTATCTACTCTGGAAATTTGTATTTGCTCCAACTGAAAGCAAGAATGGAAATTTTTGCTTTGGTTTTATGTAGTTGTTATCATCCCTATATCATAAGATGTTTCTGATTGTACCATCTGCGTGCAGTAGTAGCAGAATGCTTTTAGTAGTAACCCTGCTTCTAATTATACTGCTGTGCACTAATAAATATGTGTGTGCACATGACTTGGAAAGCCATGGTGCATGCTACAAGATAATGCTCCCCTAAAAACCCCTGTGCAACTTAAATCCTGTTGACAGGCTTGTAGGAGTGTTCCATGTTGAGGGGCCATCATTGCTGGCCATCACTGAGTCACTGTCAACATCACCTCTGTGAATAACAGGCATTAAACCTTTAGCAAATATACTTAGAAAATTTGCATGAAAGCTATCTATTACTATCTGTAATTTTAAAAAGAAAAATGTCTGCAATTCTTATTTCCATCCATCCATTTTCTACCACTTATCCAGGATTAGGTAGCGGGGGCAGCAACCTATGCAGGGAAGCCCAGACTTCCTTCTCCTTGGCCACTTGCCCCAGCTCATCCAGGGGGACCCCAAGGCTTTCCCAGGGCAGCTGAGAGACATGGTTCCCTCCAGCATGTTCTGGGTCTTCCACGGGGTCTCCTTTTTTGATCAGACAAAAATTATTTCAGAAAGAAACTTTTATATGTAGAAAGGTAACAAAAGGTAACGATTGTTGATTGAACAATAATTTTGAGAAGAAAAACTTCAATTTTAGGTATCCAAAATGCAATTGCAGATATCCATTTGGAACATTGTAGAGCTAAAGAGACTCCCTGGGAGGTCAAGCGATTTAAAGAAAAAAAAAAGATGAATAAAGAGAAAAGTTTAAAGTAATTTTGAGTAGATGAGGAACAAAGTGGAAATAATGTGTGGGAGGATGCAGCTGAAGCCAAAGCCACAGTAAGTCCAGTGAACACTGCAGGAACAGTGAAACAGTGAGCATCAGTAGCATGAGCACAGATGATTGCCGCAGCATGGATCCCGCTCAGTGGGGTGCCGTTGAGGATGCTGCTCGTTGGGGGATCCCAGCAATGTTAGAACATGGTTGCTGATCTCTGTGCCTCAGAAAGACTCTACAAACGGCAGCAAAGAATTTTCATCAAATCTTTTTCTACAAAAAGCTTTGATGGATTTAGTGTCATCTTCTCCAAGCACACAGAAAGCAGAGAAGGTCTATTTTAAGATAATAAACTGCATGGGATAAATGGAGCACCACTTAAGGCCTGTAAACATTTAAATAAGCTTTATACCTGATTTTGCCAAACGCGTGATGCCACGAATATTTTCCTGCTGTGAGTCTGATCCATAAAGAAAGTGTTTTGTTTTGTTTTTCTTTTTTTTCTACATCAATTTGAATTGATTCCTTTAATTTTGTTGTTGAAATAAAACATTCCAGTAATCAGCAACAGTTTAAAAAAAACAACTTTGTAGATTCTATTCAACTATAAACAACTTGTTTCAGCAACATTTTGTCACATCCTGGTTAGGTTTAGGTAATAACCTAATTTGACTAGAAAGGATTAGACATCATGGATGATTAAAGCCAAAATACACCCTTTTTACAAAATTATCTTTGCCATCATGGATACTTCTTTTTACAATCACATGCAGTTGCTTTCACAACTGGAGGTGGCATATTTAAACATAATGATAGGTTTGTTGATAGGTGTTCTTGGAAGGAGGACAGTCTCCCACATTCAATGCTGAGCAGGGTTGGAAAAAAACGTAATATTAGCAAAATGACCCCATCTCAGTGAGGATGTGAATAATTGTGTTGTGAGTAGCTTAATATAGGAATATTTAGTGTAATACAGTTAAAATCTATGTACCCCAATTCCAGCCTGATCTGCACACAATTTCAATCTGATGTTTGTTCAGAAACAAGATGAGAGGGTGACTTACAGCATAGCATTATATATGCTTCTGGACACTAGTGATTTCTTGCACTAAGACACTAGAACATATAAATCTCATCTCCCACAATCTCATCCCTTCTTGGGCTCTTCTGGTAGGGAAGAAATGCTGACAGCATGCTCAGTCTCTGAAAGCTTCTTTATTCTTTGATTCTCAGTGCTTGTTTCCTTTTGCGCATTTTGTCACTGCATATGTCCGACCACCCGATAATGCTCTTCTTCTGGTTGTCATGACTGAGACAAACCTCTCACTTTCTGCCACTCTCCTACAGCTTTGTTCATGGCTTGTAAGATTTAGATGTTTGCATCAGTGGTAAAGAAGAGAGCAGAGAAGATTAGCATTTTGAAACACAGTATAATTCTAAAATAACCCAGTCAAGTAAAGAAATTAGTTGATAGAGTTCAGGAATCTATTGTATGTTTTTTCTCTTTTGATTTTCAATCAGATTCTGCCACAGTTTCCTCTGACTTTGAAACTGTCAAAGGCCTGTAGGTTATTGCTCTGAATTATCTTTGAACTAATTTTCTCTAGACCATTTGGTCCTTTTAGATACCTTCATGCCTTTATCAGTGGGCATGAAGGCTGAGGAGACTTTCTCATACATTCAAAAACTACTAAATACTAAATTTGTTCTTGAAAGCTTCAAAGGACAGAGCAGGGAAGTCAGAACATAATATGTCTTGGTCCATAACACTCTTGTTGTATATCAAATTAGCTTATCATGGTTTTGCCAATAATGCACATCTATAATAAAGCAAGGAACTTCTCTAACTCTGGTCTAACTTTGGTATTTTTTATCCTTTTTTTCCCCACTCTTGAAATGACACAAAGTTTGTTGTATATTATCTAAAAGTGACGTAGAAGCTGTTTTTATTTAAATCATAGATGGAGTTAACATTTCTTATTTACTTTTAAGCATGATATTAAAAAGTGTGATCTTAGTTGTCTTTTGACTTACACGGCTGTCTTTGAAAGTGCTATTTTTATCATTCAGGTGTTCCATGCTCACTGTGGGCTGTTTGAAATACCAATTTATGTTAAAAAATGTTGTCAAAAGTTTATCTGAAAACAGATACAAGATATCAAATGATATCATCAAAGCGGAATATATAATCTTTTTTATTTATCTTCCAATGCAGCTCACAAAACAGAAAAGGGAAAAAATAATCTTATTAATTTGATCAATTTAAACAGCTAAAAATAAATATTAACTCTTTTATTATTACAACAATTTATTTTAACAAAAGACAAATGAATTAAAGGACCTATTTTTTTTTTTAAGGTGGCACACTCTTCACTTTGAAAAGTAAAGATCAATATATTGTATTAACAGTGAACAAAAGGTTTAATGATGTCTAATGATGAACTCACATGTAGAGGTGATCACATTTGTCCCCAAATAAAGTAAAGGTTTTGGCTCTGATGTGAGCCCGGTCTGTGAGATGAAAGATGAATGACTTCAGTTCTGCCTGGAGGTCTCTCCAGGGACCCTTTTGATAGGTTGAACACATTATAGCGTGTATCTTTATTACACACCCCTTTTGTGAGTCTGTGGGATGGGAGGGGATAGGGATTACACCAAAGCATTTCTTGTAAAGCTTAACAGACAGTGGTGCTTGAAGGCTTGTGAAGCTTTTAGGATTTTCTGTTATACTGTGTTTAAATTGCTTGGGAAAAACAAAAACAAGTAAACGTTTTAAACTAATACTTTATTAAATTCCCTTTAGCTTTGAATTTGGCATTCATTCGCTCTGACATTGTTTGGATAGGTTTGTAAAATGTCACATTTACTTTTGTCCAGAAATGCATTTTCCACCAACATCTTGTATTAATGAAAGGGAAATCAGATGTGCAGAAAGGCTTCTCCAAGACATCTCAAACATTCTCACTGGGGTCAAAGTCTGGACTCTATTTGAGTCCTATGAATCCTGGCATTGTCATCTTGGGATATACCCATTCCATCGAGGGGAGGCTTTTTATGGAATAACCTCCCTGTTCACTACTTTCATGTCATCAGTTGACCTAATCTTTGGAGACATAAAGTTGCTGAACCAAACAAGTTCTGAAAGTAGACAAAGAAAAACCCAGTCAAAAAATATTATAAATCATACTGAATAATTTACAATGATTTGTATACATAGAAAAAAGTAAAAAACTCCAAACTTTAAAGCACAACTTTGGACATGTTCCTAAAGAAGAAAAATTGTTTGCATTTGCTGCTATGACTAATAGTTTGCTATCTTTGGGAGGACCAAAGCATTCACCCAAGGCAGGGGCCCAAGCAGCATTTAATATGGACCTGAATACATTTATAATTTTTCCTTAATATTGTTCTTCATAACATCAAATCAATGTCAAGATATAAATGTTAAATTATGACAGTAACAAATATATGATAGGGTGATTGCACCAGAAATGTGCTCCCAAGGATTCTCCAATGGGTTTTTGTTTTCATGAGTTTTTCATGAATATATTTTATATCATTTGTTTTTAGTGTATATTTGCAAATGCTTCCATATTATGTGTATAAGCAAGCATAAACCGCTCATTTCTGCACTAGCTCAAAATATTAAATTACAGTTTTATACCCGGTTCTTTGGTTAGGATCTATAATGACTGTTATTTGTAGCAGAGTCAGAAGTGAAAATTGCATTTCTTCTACAAACTCAGGATAAGTGACAAGAAAAAGCATGGAAACACATAAACCTGTAACAATCACTGTCCGTTCAGGTCTGCAGATATATCAGTTGTGTTCATTCTGCAAACAGATTTATGCTAGTAAGGTAAATTGAGGTCTACATTAATTTGGCACTGGGATATCAGGTTGACAGATTGTGTGTGACTGTGCATGCATAAGTGTGTGTAGGGATGCTTAGTGTGTATTTGTATGGCTGTAAGTGGGTTTATGTAAGTTGGCGTACAGGGTAAAGGGTAGAAATCATATGATGTGTGTGTATTTAAAGCAAGTGAAAGCGTTCATGTCTGATATAAGCATATAACAGAAAAAATGGCTTTTTAGGGTGCCTCTGACACAAAGAAATGGCTTTTGAGTCCGCATTCACACACACAACATATATTTCTGCTTCAATGCATTCACACCTTTCCTCTTGTATGTACACTCCTATCTGCATTTCGTCATCAAAATTAATTATTCTGACAGCATGCAGAGAGGTGAGAGGTTAGGATATCCAACGGCAACCACATGCAAGAAATATACACATGTAAACACATAACATGGAGTGTACGTACAAAGCATGTGCCTAAACAGTCCCAGTGCAATCTTGCCAATTACCATTTATTATCTCGCTCTCATCACCCTGCTAGAACTCAAATGAAGTCTGCTCTCTGTGATTGGATCATTTCCTGGAAGTGACTTAAGTCTGCAGGGCAGATCAATACCATAGCACACACATACACACTTGGAATCACAGGATCAATATATATCAGTCCCCTCTCAGTTCATTTTAGAAATGGAGAACCCTGTCAGCCTTTCTTTTAGCATAAC
Source organism: Rhadinocentrus ornatus (assembly GCA_037177495.1). NCBI lineage: Eukaryota > Metazoa > Chordata > Actinopteri > Atheriniformes > Melanotaeniidae > Rhadinocentrus > Rhadinocentrus ornatus. The sequence continues at coordinate 16,857,459 of JBAMHW010000006.1, forward strand.
CTCCTCTTCACCCATGGTGTGCACAAGTCACCTACCAGCAGAAGAAAGACAGGAGGGAGAACATCTTCCCCTGGATGTCCTGGTCATTTGATATGTGATCTTATTAATGAGAATTATTACACTGTGCTGAGGTATGTGTAGGAGTCTGGATTTAAATTAGCAATGACAGGCATATTTCTGTTTGTCTGCATTCTTATCCCAGTGCTCTTTTCCTCTCACTCCTGTCCCTGTGTGCAGACATATTACTGAAGCAAATTGGGGCCAACAGTGTCTTTCACAGTATGACCTAGAACATACCAAATAGAAAGGAAGCACACCAGAAAGAGAGAAGCACGCTAATAGAAGGGGTGAAAACTGAGATAAAGTAAAGGAGAAAAAGACTGAGCGGAAGTAGGAAAGTAAAAAAATAAAGGATGAGATGGGACATGAGCTTGCAAAGAGAGAAGGAAGAGGAGAATGTGAACAGAAGGAAGGAAAGAAGAAGAAGAGGGTAGAAAGAAGTGACAACCTCAAATTAAATTCCCATCATGTCAGTGTACAACAGAATTCAATAGTGTTTATTGGCAGCCCCTAGCCTGAGGGAAATTACATTCTGAAGCAGAGCATGGCATGAACACACACTTTAACACACAAACATACACACTTTAATGCAAGCACACACTCACACATACATAAGCAAGGGAACAAGCCTATTGTACATGGAGCTGTGCATGTCTCAGGACCCAAAAAAGGCCTTCTGGCTGATGTAAGCATGTAGACAGGCAATTTATCCCCTCAGGTCCATGTGCCTTTTGCACAATGTGTGTGTGTGTGCGTGTGTGTGTGTGTGTGTGTGCGTGTGCGTGTGTGTGTGTTTTCAGGTGCTATTTCCATGTTTTTATATGTGTGTATTTGAAATTCTTCCTAACAAGCACAATTTTGCTAGTGTACATAAGACTAAATCACACTCAGGTTTTCTGTCTGTCAGTGGCCATTTTCTCTGCACTCAGACTCAACCTATTTGCTATCACAGTACATTCATGGGTTTTATATTATAGTGGCTGTATTAAATGTGGCTCCAGGCTCAAGCTGCCATGAGCGAAGGGCTTCAGTGGCTTTGTCCAACCTCCAGCAGTCACAGCAAAGGCAGCTTACTTTAATGGGATGCTGTTTAACAGTTCTATGCGAAGCAAATGTTGAGGCTATTATTGCTGATGTCTCCAGGATGCAGATTTGCTCTAAATGGCTAACAGTCTGCCACTCGCTCTTTATCTCTACCCCTCTAACCCTTTATGCCTTTGCTTATGCCTCTTTCTCAACTCTCATTCTCTCATTCTCAATCCCTCCAGTCATTCTCTCCATCTCTCTTTTCCTCCAGGAATGTGCAGAGAGGCCTTTGGGTTGCTCTGTGGAGGATCTGAAGTCTCTTTTCTACTGTGAGCTGTGTGACAAGCAGTACCTGAGACACCAGGAATTTGACAACCACATCAACTCCTACGATCATGCACACAAACAGGTACAGAAGATGAACCTGACACACACACACACATTATGTGGTAGCACACAAACAGCCATGCAAGCAGACATTTTTTTCATGATTTATTATTGTAGATTTTGGGTGTGTAACTGTAGCATCATTATGTGTGCTGACTGCTTTTCTATAAGCTTTTTTATATTGCTTTGACAGTCAAGCCATTGGGTCCTCTTTCCCATCAGTAGGAGTGTGACAACTGCATCGTCTTTTATAAGAACTCACACTGGAGTGGAACATCCCATCTGAAAGAGACACATATTTTACAGCATCTACATGCAAATAATTACCTTTATTTCTAAGATTTAAATTTTTAATTTCTACAAGCATTTTTTAACATGTTTTAGCTTGTCGGGAATGTCTCAGTCAGCAATGCAAAACACATTTCTGGTGACTTGAAAATGTATTTAATTTTGTAGCTCAGATGGTAGCGCAGGTTGTCCAATGATCAGAAGTTTGGTGGTTTATTTCTGCTCCCCCAATCAATCTCTTATTGTGTCTTTGGGCAAGGCACTTTGCCCCCCTTGCCTCCAAAGTTGGCATCGCTGGTGTATGAATGTGGATGAATGTTTGGTGGTGGTCAGAGGGCTATTGGTGCAGACTGGCTGCCATGTTTCCATCAGCCTGCCCCAGGGCAGCTGTGGCTACACATGTAGCTCACCAACACCAAGTATGAGTGAGGAGTGGATGAATAATGGATACCATGTAAAGCATTTTGTGTGTCTTGAAAAGCGCTGTATGTGTATGTATGTAATGTAATCCGTTATTATTCTAAGAATATAACAATTTAATGGGAAGAAAGTGTTAGAATTGCTTGCATTACGGACCTATGTAGCTATGACACATTCTGGTTAGAGACAGTTTTTGTATTTATGAATGAAATTCTGGGAAATTTCTCATGTTTTGGCTATGAAATTGTCTGTGTAAACAAATGAACACCATCTTCCATTTAATGGCTAGAAAGTTACTCCAAATAAGAGTACCTGAAGCTGAAAGACTCAAAACATCTGAGGAGCCCAGGTATAGTGACTGATGAAGTGTTCAACAGTATTGTGAGATGTATTTTAATTTTCTTTTGTTTGGGAAGGTTGTCTGTAAACTAAACAGGTGACACATAGGGGTTTTGTAGTTTATGCTGAGAGTAGTGTAGAAAACTTTGAAAACTTGAGCTATGGAGTTTATAGAGTAAAACAACATGGCTTGTGGCAGCCGTAATTGAGTGTGTGATGGCTGAAGCAACTTAGATCTGCTTTTTGTTGAGTGATTGGGATGGCCTTTGTTAACCTGTTGGGGTTTAGGTTGCAGCACTAGTTTCCCTACCTCCCCACTTCCTCTCTATCTTACAGGTCTGATGGCTCAGCTAGGGAACAGAGGGGCTTTGTCCTGATTCCTATGGGTTCCCGGAGGAACCCGCTTAAAGGGAGCGGTATTATGCTTCTCTGCATTCTCACTGACCATGCAGTGGCAGTGCAACAGTGTTTGGGTGGTGCATAGGCTTTATTGCTTTAATTAGCTTTACTATGTACACCAGGGCTACTCAATTCGGCCCTACGAGGGCTGCAATCCAGCATGTTTTCTATGTAACCCTGCTTAACACACCTGACTCAAATTAATTAGTCATTGTGCAGAAATTGATTGGCTATTAGATCCATTTAATTTGATGCAGGTGTGTTGAAGCAGGTATACGTGGAAAACCTGCTGTATTGCGGCCCGCGTTGGACCGAATTGAGTACCCCTGATATACACCCTGGGAAGGTGTGCACGCACCATACCTGGTGTAACTTACAGGCAGGCCAATACTCCTGCTGCTTGTGTGTTACTGAAAGTTTTTAATATTAGCTGTTTTTTTAATAACATGCCGAGTATTTCTGAACAGTTTTGTTTACTCTATTTTATGTTGTGGTCCAATGAATTGTGTAAATTCTATTGTAAGCAAGAAGAATTGCCTGATTAAATTGATCAGAAAATACACACAAAAACCAGGTAGCCCTACTATCTTTTCCCATATTTCACACAGTCTGGACTCAATTAGCCACTAAAAAAAAACCATAACCCTCAAAATTATGGATAAAAGCCAATTCTGTCTCTTTTTTTTTCTTTTTTTTTCCTTTCTTTAAAACTAAAATTACAAACAAAAAATGCGAACATTTATTACACAAAATCAAAACTTTCAAAGTTTAGGATGAAGTTAAATACTTATCTAGTCCAAACCACTTTTGCCGATAATATTTTAAATATTGACACTTTAACAGCATTTCATCAGGATATTTAAGCTCAATACAAACCATAGTACATATTTATAATAATAACCTTGCATAATAAATCATAATACACATTGTTTTCATTAAGTCTTATTAATTCCTTTATATCTTTTAATTATATATGTTTTTTTATATATATTTTTTTTTATCTTTCTTTGATTGACATGGTTTTTATGTCACAGTAACTATTCCATAATTGAACCCCGCTTGAACCTCTTTTTTTGAATATGGCATTAGGGGCAAAGCGACTTTATGGAGTCATCCAAAGACAGGGCGGTAGCAGTCACCAGGTCAGTAATATATGTAAAATGTCCTCCTGCAGGGCCACATTTGGACAGTCAGCATTTTCATATCTGGAACACCATTCCAAACAAAATAAAAGAGATTTTGAAATTTTCACCCATTTATGAAATGTGTAAAGGTCAGGAGGTCTTGTTGTTATTAGATTATATAAGGTAGATAGAAACTATATTTATTGCTGCTTTTTTTTTAACATACTTTGGTCTATTCTACTTTATCTTGGTGTGGTTTATTTTGTAAAGTTTTTTGCTTTTTTTCCCTCCTTCTTTTTTCTCTTTTAAAAGCACAACCAGGGATTAGAACTGTAAATTAGCTTAATGCCATAAACTCCTTATGCAAAACATCAGTTGTACTTTTTGTTTATTTACATTTTCCCCGATTAATCAAATAAATAAATAAATAGCAAAGTGGTATAATAAAAGATGCAGCAAACAGTAACTAAAACAACCATAATGTTTCAAGTCTCATAATTATAATACAACAAATTTCTTTGTAAAGCAAAAATTTAGAACAGTTTATTTGTATGTATCTAATTCATAAATGTGCTTTTACAATTCACTCTAGTCCTCAGTTTGTACCTTCTTTAAAAGATAAATAAATATTCTGCACCAAATAAACCACGGAGCTGTTAGTCATAGCTAAAGCATAATTCTATTATTCCAAATTGAGCTAGATGAGGCCAGTGGAGTGGACCATTAGCAAAAGCCCCGGCAGCAAGTTCTCTCCTGCATTCACATCCACTTTCATACATAACCTCCACTTTGGACTTACAAAATGAAGGTTCTGCTGATTGCTCGTTCTCCTACAGCTATCTGCCGTCATGCCAAAGCATGTACACTCATGTACAGACATACATGCGCTTACCCGTGTACACACTTGTCCTAAAACACAGGCAATCTCTCAACCAAGCCAAGCCGCTTCCCACTTCTAAACGCCCACACTGTGCATCATGAAATAAACATTGAATAAGGCCGCTCCTTCTCTGTCATTGTTCTTTGAAAATGAATTGAAGCAACTGCAGGCCAATGTTAATGCTTTGTTTTAGCCAGCGGCAGGCACATGAAACAAGCTGCATGAGGCACTGAGCTGACAGTAGCCATTGGCACCGTGGGAACACACTCACAAATACAATGATGCATGCACAATCTGCCTGCAGAGCAGACAAAAGATGAAATTCTAGCTGAAGACAGCCTCCCTGCAGGAGTATTGGCTTTGGAGAATGGAAGCTGATTGCGTTTGCTCTGTCTTATTTCCTTGTCATCGATTCAGGGATAAACATGTCCCAAACATGCTTATTACAAGAGTCACACATCTTTTTAAATGAAAGAACAATCAGCCCATTAGCATGTCCCCTCACATGCTACCTAAGAACTCATCATCCTTCATTTTAACCCAAGTGGATCTATATCAACTCTGACTCATCCATAGTTAACTCAGCTGAGTCCTCCTTAGCACATCTAAAAGAATATTGATCACGGCTTTGTCAAAAGCACATTGAGCTGCCCAGGTCATAGCTAGACTGACATGTTGAAGAGCAGACATAATATCTCTTTATTCTGTTTGGGACAATTGAATATTATTGAAATGTTATTGAAAATGTATCTACTTTTAAGTGGGAAAGAGAAGGAAGTACTGTGTATTGAGTGAAAATGATGTGGACTACAACCTTTTTGTTTGGCTCTAAATATAGCTACAGGTTTGTTTGCAGTGGGACCTCTTTTGAGTGAGAACAATAACCTGGCAAGTGCAAGAGTAAGAGGAAGCACGAGGCATTCATTCTTATATATTCCATTTTTTCAGCTCTTTATCTTCCATTCATTGCCATAAGCAGTTACAACTCTGATCCTTTCATCCTCTTTTCTTCCTCCCTTTTTTAACTGTCCCCAAAAAAGTAGTTCATTATGCATGCCTTTTTGCTTGAACAAGATTAATATTTCCCACAGAATAACTTTTGGCATCAAAACCATCAAAGCTTCCTACACACATACAGAGATATGATCACAAATGTCTGCAATGTGGGTTTCAGGGATCCAAACCTGCAGTTCCAGTGGCACATACCTAATGTTATCTTCAGTGAGCGGAGAGTGGGATGTTAAGCATTGCGCGATAATGTAAAAAGACACCAGCTTGTGTAAGACTCAGCTAAGATTAACCTGACAACTGTCAGCTCCTGCATTAAATCTGGGTGTGAAAAAGAGTGAGTGTATAAATAAATCTGATGTCAGAGGAGCTAATCTGATGAGTACATGTGTGTGTGTGTGTGTGTGTGTGTGTGTGTGTGTGTGTGTGTGTGTGTGTGTGTGTGTGTGTGTGTGTGTGTGTGTGCGTGTGTGTGTGTGTGTGTGTGTGTGTGTGTGCGTGTGATACATATTGTATAGGCAGATATTAGCCTAGTATAATCTGAAAGTATGTGTGGTGTAATCCTGTTGCAACTTATACTACAAGATACATTCTCAAATAAAAAAAGTAAACAACAAATATTGAATTCGTAAGCCATAGGTGGACTTTACACTAAGGTAGATAGAATATACTTGGAAGCAAAAAGAAGATGGGAAGGGGTGCACAATATTGCATCCTGAAGTCCTAAGTCTCTCCTTACCCTCTTCAGACATGGGCAGACAAAAAATAGCACACCACTATTACACATATACACACATTCACACACGCACAAACACACCTGCCAAGCATGGATAAAGGATGGATTAAAGTGTGTCAGAAAAGGAAACCAGAGAGAGAGGCACAAATGGCTGTTTCCCCAGGGGTACCCATGGCTGGAGATACATAGTTTCACATAAATACACACATGAAACAGAGGAGAAGTTGGGTTAATTACTAATAGTCCTCCCCTATAATGTAGGTAAAGACTCACCAAGTTCCTTAAATTGGGGAGCTTTGCCATTATAACATTGTTCTTGCTGTTTTACTTGCATTCTTGTTCGTGTGCATCTGACATAATCAAGCCGGCATAGACAGCGCCTAGTCTCACTCCTAATTCATCACATACTGATGTTTGTCAAAACCTCTTGCCTTCACATTGTAATGCACAAAGTAGCCTTTGGCGTTTTATTCAAAGTGCAGGGATGATGTTGTGAAAGAGTGTGTTTTAAGCCTTTCACTGTGTGTGACAACCTTGGAAATCCAATAACATTACATTTTACTCAAGCATGTGTCACAAAATTTCTTCTTTTGAAATTTTACCTATTGCTCAAATTAAAAACATTGTGGATCTCCAAAATACTACGCAACTAAAAGGTTTAAAATAAAGGCCTTTTACACAAATGGTCACTATCTAATGTCGGGCACATGCCTGAGAAAAAATCATTTACTAAACTTGATGTATTTTATTTGTAAATAAATAAATAAATAAAAGCATATAGACAACCATGTCCCTTTCTGGGAACACATTGTGAGGATGGAGGTCACTGATTTTAGAAAAGAAAAAAGAACAATGAATAAACCAAAATAATTGTTTAAAATCCACTCAGATGCAATGTTAACAACTTTCCTTTCACTTTTTTTCTTTACTTTGCTTTGGTTGAGAATTTAAAACACATGGTAAGGATTAATATAAATCATTAGAAATTTTTTCAATATTAATGCAGTATCTTGATGGCAAAATCACAAAGTCCCTAGTTTTTAGCAATTTGGAAAAGATATCCCTTTCCATGTAAGACTGAGCTGTCTATATTTAGACATTTTCAGTGCAAATTTAATGTTATTTATGTTTACTAACTTGTACTTAAGGTTTAGACTCTACAAGAGGAGTCACATCACTACAACATGAAAAGAAAGTATTCAACAGATGGTTTCTGATAATCACAACCCTGTGTTAATCAGACTTGTGTATGATATCTGATGACATCCTGAATGTCAACCAGAAAATAAGCCATCAGCTGTCTTCATGACAGATAACCCTGCTGCTGAAGAAACCCACACTCAACCCAGCCTAGGTTGAAAACTACCGGCCGGTCTCACTGCTTCCGTTCATGTCTAAACTATTAAAGCGTGCTGTCTTCAGTCAGGTCTCACAGTTCCTCCAAGACAACGATCTGTTCGATCCTTATCAGTCCGGCTATAGGCAAGGCCACTCTACTGAAACTGCTCTCCTGTCAGTTACTGATTCCCTACGGCTTGCCAGATCCTCTGG
>JBAMHW010000006.1:16869481-16897048 GCA_037177495.1 Rhadinocentrus ornatus
TAGCTGACGCTTTTATCCAAAGCGACTTACAATGGTTAGGCAGTAGCGTTAAGGGTCTTGCCTAAGGACCCAACTGGCAGGTGTTAATGTTCATCCCCTGGGGGATTTGAACCCTACCAATTGAGCTAACCAGCCGCATCTGCCCACTTTTTCCTCCAACAACAACTTTGCTGTAAGTGGTGGAAAAGTTTGATTTCAAATTCATTTAGATCACTTGTTTGGAAAATGTGTCAGGTTTGTATAGATGTTGATTTGCAAACTTTTGACGCTAAATTTTGTTGTGAGGAAAGCAGAAAAGGTTTTCCTCATGATTATTTTATGAATGTCATGCAATTTTTGCACAGGTGTCACTTCACAGTAAAAGAGTGCACAAACACATAAGTTTGCTTAATTGCCCTATAGGTCTTTTACGTTGGCTTTTGAAATGCTTTTCTTACTCTCTTTCTCTCTGCAAACTAGTTTTGGTGTTTAAAACCTAGCTAGAAACAGCTGTAATTCATTATTTAATGCGTTTATGTTATAAACTATACATGTTGATGCTATATACACAATTGATGCCTTCATAACAACACTAAGGTTGAAATTGCATCATTTTTAAGAGGTTTTCTCAGATGAAAATCTCTCTTTACCACTGAACACTGGGGCCATCTCCTCTAGGTGAATTCATTGGCTCTTGGAGCACACTTTGAGCCACCTCAGGGAAAACAAAAGGTGTTAAGAAATTATACAGAGCTATGATAAAATGACATTTTGAACCAAAATCGAATTTGTCTTTTTACATTTTCTTGCAGAGTCCAAAGAAGGTTTCATGGGCTGAGACGTGCAGCCAGAGCTGTTAGCCACCAACAAGATAAAGATTTGCACCAAAGAAACAACAGCCCTGAGGACAAACCTGTTACCCTCATCCGACCTCAGCAAACCCCAGCCACACAGTCCAGGACTCTAAGACAGCAGTCAGTAGATCCATGCCAACCTCTGTTGCAAATATCTCTAGCCACTGCTTTAGCAAAGTCCCCACTAATCACTTCTACATCTGATACAGCCTTTCCTGCTGTGCATTCCCAGTCTTGCCACAGCTTGTGTCCCCAGCTGCCTCTTCCTGCACAGGGAAGAGTGGGAGGTAGGCTTGGAGTATCCTTCTGTTTCTCACGCAGAGGGCCAAGGCTAGAGCCTTCTGCCTCCGTCTTCTCTGACCTGGAAGAAGAGGAGAAGGAGAAACGGGAACAAATGAAAGAAAGAGTAAAGGCGATAATGGAAGATATTGATAGGGAGATCGGAGAAGTAGATGAGAGGAGACATAGTGAGAGCAAAAAGGAAAAGTCCGGCTCTGACAATGTCTTAGTAAGTGACATTCAGCCCATCCCCGGAGAGTTTGCAAGAGAAGAGGAACAGATGGGAAAAGAAGACATAGTAAAAGAACATTTTTCTATTTCCACAGCAGCCAATAATGATCAGGGTGATGGCTCACTTGTCTCACAATCACAGACCCAGGTGACCACATGGGGAACAGCAATAGCAGTCGCACACGTGGACACCAAATATAAAGACAGAGAGACGGCGAGAAAGCAAGAAACAGAGCAAGGGAGGGAGGCAAGTGATTTTGTGTTTGTGCAGGGAAAAGATGGTTCAACCCGTCTGAGATGGCCTGTCAGCTTGCGTAAGTTCACCAAGTGTCAACCACACATCTCCTACAGCTGCAACCCGCTTTGCTTGGACCTTCAACCACCTGAAAAACTCACAGAGGATGTGCACAAGTCAGAACAAAGTCGTATGTGTGCTCTTTCAGGTGAACCAAATCCATGTGCTCCAGATGTTCTTACACAAGATGCTAATTCCTATTTGCAAAAAGCTCAATTAAAAGCACACAGACATGAAAAAGCAGAAGAGGATTTAAAGCAAAATATCAATGTGGAGACAGAAGCACATCTGTTCCTTAAGAACAAAAAACTTTCATCATCAGAAGCAGAAGCAGAAAGAGGAAGTTGCACACTAAGTCAGAAGGATTGTGAGAAAGTAGACTCCCGTCCATTTGAACCCAGTCAGAGTGAAACCTCTCATGCCAACTCCCAGAATCCTCTGGGAGGAAGATTAGAGGGTGCAAGAAAGACCAGGAAGAGAGCCATCACAGCATTGAGCTGTAAATTAGAGTCTGTCACCCAACCTGGCACACGGGGGATGTGCATCAGCCCGTCCAGGTGTGAATGTGGGAGTAAGACAATGTGCAAGTGTGCCAATACATCACAGCCATATGTGGATGTCCCAAAAGTGGCACACAAAAAGAGGAAGGCCAACTCTAAAAAAGACAAGCTGCGAAAGAGGGAAAAGATTGAAAAGGAAAAGGCCTCAGAAAAATGCCAATTAGCAAAATGCAAAGTGAAAAGTGTTGTCTCCACAGTTTCCACAGGAAGGAAAAGCAGTGGAGAAGCTAGCGAGAGGTGGAGAAAGACAGGAAGGCACAGAGAGACGAGGGCGAGGAGAGTGGCTAGAGCAAGAAGTGACTGTCTCATGGGGACATGGGAGGCCGAGCCAGTATCTGTCTCTGTCAGGAGAAGAAGGCCGCATAGGAGCCACTGCACTGAATTCAAGTCACAGCCAGGCAGAGAGCAGGCAGAACACTCCAGCGTGTACTCCCACCTGACCAGACACGCAGCAGACAGAAATGCTGAGGGGGGTGGAAAGCGAGACGGAGATCAAGTGACTTTTCCCTGGCGGTCTCCCTTTTCCTTACGCTCCTTCTCACCGGGATGTAACTCAAAGCGGTTTTGGGAAAGGGGTCACCATAGCAACCCCAGGAGTTTCATTGACTGCTGTTACCCTGACAACAGCTGTGGTGGCGGCTCAACGAAAAAGAGAAAACTCCTCCTTGGGGACAGGACATTCATTCATAGTAAGAAGAATTGTGTAGTCTGCGATGAGAGCAGGAAGAAAATGGGAGGACACTCAGGCTGCAGAGACAGAGGCCTGATTTCAGATACAGAGCAGTGGAAGTGGATGAAGGGGAGTTGTACTGGAGGTGGTGAGGAGTACAGGTCAGGGACTGGCTGGAGCTTAAGAAACAGAGCAATAGAGTGGGATCATGTAGGAAGATTAAGCCCTAGTCCTGGTAGCTGGAGTCGCAGACGCAGACATCTTAGTACAGAGGACATAGAGTGGGACAGGTGCAGTGTGGACAGATGGACATGGGGCAGCAGTGACAGCTGGGAAGATAGAGGAACACATAGGTCCATTTTAGGCTCCGGGACAGGTTCTGACCACAGAGACAGCCCAGGTGACATGTGGAGATCTGCAGGCAGAAGACATTCAAGTTCAAGACACTTATCAAGCCCTGAGTGGTGGACAAACCGACAGTCACACAGCTGCCAGAGTATGACTGGCACAGAGGGCAGCCAATCCCATAGCCCTCGTTCCTGTAGTCCTTGTAGCAGCATCAGCATGTCTGAGCTGAGCTGTGAGTGGAGCAGGAGCAGTACCTGTTCAGATGTCACTGTAGAGGGGTTGACAGTCAGCTCCTGCAGGACATCCTCAAGTGCTGCTGAGGTCCCACAGGAGGTCAGAAAGCACAGCAGCCCCATGTCCACTTTATCTGTCCTTTCTTCTGCCTCCCTTTCTCTTTTCTCTCCCCACAGATCAGCTCAGATAGCTCCAAGCCACAATATGAACCACAGTGACGGAAGCCCCTCACAGCTAAAGGAGACCAGTTCACAGTCAGACCTTACCAGCAGACCCTCTGCGCCTGTCAGCCTAGGCAAAACTCTGCCAGGAATATGTCAAAGTAAGACTCTGCCACAGAAACCAGCAAGAATGTTGCCATTTCCGCTTATAGGAAAACTTCCTTCAATCCAGAGAAAAGCAAAAGGGAAAAATAGACTTGAGAAGAGTCAAGAAAAGGAAAGACAAGAGGAAGGAGAAGGCCATAGAGCAAATCCTGGTACAACTCTTGACAGTCAGAAATGTCCTCTAAAAATTGCTAAGTCAAATCCAAGCAGTATTCCAAATCTCTGCCTGTCAGAGATTAAGACTGACAACAAACAGACAGGAGGAGACACAGTTCCAGCAATCAGCTTTTCAGCTGAGGAAATGGACAAATATCGTCTCCTGCAAGAGCAGGCAAGAGAGCACATGCAGAAGGTCCTGGAAAAGACACAAGAAAGTGAAGACACACACACACAGACAAGCTACACACACAATGCACAGATAGAGAATTGTGTGACTTTAGAGGAATACACACCTTTGCACAGCTCTGCACAGCTTCAAACTCAGTTAATGCACACAGACACGATGCAAGGACAAGTCCAACACACTCTCCACGTCAGTCTCCCAAACCCACATGTGACCCCACAAGAGAGCTTTACACAACCCTTGACTCTGGGAGTACCAAACCTCACACATCTTCCACCTTCTCCCCCTCTGTCTAACCTCCATCATATTATTTTACAGCACACGGCTCTCTCCATGCCTTCCCACTCCTCCTCTCCTTCTTGTTCATCCCCATCTGCTGCTATCCATCCACACCAACATCCAACCCTCCATCCTCCTTCCCTCCCTCATCCTCTTCACCTCTCCCCCCTCTCCATCTCCTCCCTGTTTCCCTCTATTTTATTCTCCCATCATCCCATCCCACTGCTTCCCCAATCTCCAGCTTTCCACACATCCCCCCTCACTCTGCTCTCCCCAGTAGCCCTGCAACCTTTGAACTCACAGCCTTTCATGGATGCATCTTGGCCAGTGAGGTTTCAACAGAAGGCGTTATGATTTTCACAGAGTGGCTGCTATGTTGATTAATCTTTCTTGGCAACATTGGCCAGTGAGAGAACGGGATGAAATGGTTGACAAAAAGCCGGATTTTTGAAATTGGGTTGTGTCAGTGCTTTTACTTGCATCAGCTCCAACTTTAGTTCACATATGCTTCCACACAAACACACTCACATGTGTTTACACTATTGACTGTTTTCAAATGAAATTTGTTTCTCCATTTGGCCTCTGCTGTGCTGCAGCTGACAGTGAGAAAACAGACTTTGATCCTTTGCTTTTGCCTTCATTCCTCATTCAGGACTAGAATAAAAGGGAAAGGTGCACCTGCTATTCAAAGACAACCTGGGCTTGTGTCATCCTCTCTTTCCTTCTGAGCCACAGGCAGACCAGCTGCCTTTTGAAGTACCCTTCAAGCTAGGGACAGAGCAACAAGAGAAAGTAATAATACTGTTCCCTAATCTCTATTTCATACAGGTTATCTGAGTTAGCGTGTGACATTCAACATAAATAATATTCCAAGGACTAGAAGGGCTGGCAAGGCCAATTTTACCCGACATATATTGTATTTGTGTGAGCGTGTAAGATATGAGTAATACTGACCAGAAATAAATTCACATCAAGGACAACAACTACTTTCCTCACCTGACACATGTGACGATCTGTTTTGTCCTGATATAAATATAATGAAGGCAAATGATATTTGTATTTAAACAAATTGAAACACTGATTGGACACATAAAAAACAAATGTGAATTTAAACTTGATCATTTCTACACTGGTAATTCCACTCCCAGTAGATTCAGTTATAGATGGCTTTTTTAAAACTTTTGAAAAGAGAAATTTTGGTGTTTTTTTTTCCCAACCCTGCACCAGTGAATGAAAGAATGAATAAAGTATAAGTAAAAATAAATTCTTTAATGCTTTTTCTTATTCTGCCTTTTTCTTGGTCATGCAACATGTTGCAACAAAATCTACATAAAGTGTTAATACTGTTTGGTTTAATACATCTAGAAATGAAGTATAAAAAAAGCCTGACAGTATTATTTCACATAGTAATGTGGCTTTTATGAAAAGGTTTCTTTCTGTGTCACTATGTATGTGTGCCCTGTTAGCATGTACATTGCATAGGTAAGAATACTTATCAACCTGAAGGCACAAATGAAAAGGTAATGATTTTTATCTACCAATTCAAAATAATATGGCAGTATTTTTTTTGTCAGAAACAATGAGTACTCTGCCCTTGAAAATGAACCATATTTTATAATAGTTATTAGTCCTTTTTATGGCTAGACATTTAAGTAATTTTAAAGACGCATGCTTCTTCGACCCCATTTCAAGCTGTTTCAGAACAACAGAAAACACATAAGTGGGTAAAAAAAAACTTTTTGCATCATTAATAAAACAGATAAGTTTCTTTCTTACATGTCTTGCCAAGGTTTATGGATGATGGTAACTGTTGCTATGCATTCAAGCTTGGTAATAAAAGCAGCTTGCCAAATAGTTGATAGCTGCAGCGGCCGGCACTCAGGGAGCAGAACACAGAAGAGAACAGAGCGGCATCCAGATGGTCTATGGACTCAGACTAGCCAGAGTGCTTTGAGAAACTGGATTGATTTGCCCTCTATGATATGAGTGAACTCAGCCCAGCACATGCAGGTCTACATCGAGGGGTGACATTCATACAAACACAACAACAAGGTACAAAACGTGTTCTTCATGTCCTGAGGTGCTGGCTGGAAATATAAGTTAACTCTTGCAGAGATTTAGTAATTAGAGCAGAAGTGTGTTTTCTCCTCCTTGTGACCCCTCAGCTTGTGAGTATGTGTTTAAGTTTGTGAGAAACAGAGAATCCCTATCTCTCTCCACAGGACAGGAGATCAAAAAGACTGTGTGAAATATAGAGCAGCAATAATTAGCAACTGTTACAGCATCAAACCTCTCTGTCTGTACCTCTCATTCACTGACATACTCTACTGCATACATACCCTATGTATGCAGAACATACCCTACTGCTCTGTTCTTCTCAAAGAGTTTCATTTAGAGTCACTCAGATGTGCTACAACTTTCCAGTCCTCCAAAACTGATAAGCCAGAAAATACAAAATCAAATCCACCTTTTCCTCAATCTCCTCTGAAGTACAAAGAAATGCATAAAACAGTTACAAATGAAAACAATAAGTTTTGTGTGTGTGTGTGTGTCTAAACAGCAAACATCCTATTCAAAAGAAGACAGTAAGACTCATAAAATATGTAACAAATACAAGTCTACAGACAAAACTATAACAATACAGATCATACTAACACCAGACATATCCACCAGAAATGTGTCCCAGACACTCCCCGATCAGAACCAAGTAAATACACAAAGATGACAATAATAATAGTAATAACAATAATACAAAATTAATAAATAAAGAAATAAAGCACATGACAATCTATGTTCAATATAAGAAATAAAAGGCTGCCAGACCTTACAATATCCTTTAGTGTAGCCCTTCAGAGTAAATCTAAGATGATCTAATTTAAGTGTGCCATCACTTTCTCTTCTCATCGTTCATGAGACAGCGGTGTTGCCTTTGTCCAGTCAACAAGGATCCATCTCCTTGCTATTGCTTTTCTTTGGGCAAATATCAGATGGCTGTCAGAGGGCCAGGCTCTATATCATTGTTGGAAATTGATGCAAAAGTTTTAAAACTTTTGGCTCTTTCATCGACATGTGATTTAAGTTGACTGGCACCTGTTTACATCAAGGGCAAGTTGGATCAGCCCCCTAAAAAACTCTTGCCAGTTTGTCTCTCAATAAAAGAAAAAGACTGTGCAACACCTTAAACTGTAGCAATCCATGTTTAACACATACAGAGGAATGTATTAGTTCCTCTGCCCATCTCCAGTCATCATCTTATATGTCCAACTCTAGTTGTTGCTTCCATTTTGTTTTGTATGTAATCAACGGATGGGGCAGTGTGCCTTCTGGATACTCACATATAGCATTGAATCCCTCCTTTTAAGAGTTGAATTCATGTCCAGAAACCCATCAATTTACCTACTTTGTAGTAGCACAAGTTTTCACAAAATCTTGAACCTAAAGTATCTGAAATAATTAGTCTTTAATGGGATTTTAAACAGTTACAAAATCTGAAGAACAGAAATGTACTCTTTCTTTAACCCAATAACATGAGGGGCCTGGGATCT
The DNA here is from genome assembly GCA_037177495.1 of Rhadinocentrus ornatus. NCBI lineage: Eukaryota > Metazoa > Chordata > Actinopteri > Atheriniformes > Melanotaeniidae > Rhadinocentrus > Rhadinocentrus ornatus. The sequence continues at coordinate 16,877,425 of JBAMHW010000006.1, forward strand.
ACACTTTATTACAGCATAAAATCTGAAGTCTCTCTCTCACACAGACATGCAGAGCCATTCACACTGCGGTCATGTGGAAATTAGTAATCACAATATCACCGTACTTTCTGTCAGTGACTGATTAAACCATTACCTAAGCCCTGAGATTTGCCCCCCTGGTGTGTTCATGTTGCTGCTGCGTGTGTGCCCACAGGAGAGTGAGGTGATTTATGATCGAAAGGAAGCAGTTTCCTCAGTCAATCCGCTTCTGAGAACTAATGAGGAATAAAAACTGAAGTTGGCACTCAGTCAAATGCATCGGTAGTCGCAGAGAGCTCAGTGCTCAGGCTAGATCTCTTTTATTGGCACCACATTTGATTATTAGATTGCAGGATGACAATAGATTGCTCTGAATGATCCATTGAATCAAAATTGCAATGTTGCATAAATTAGTCACTTTTCCATCTCTTGCTCCCTCCTTTTTTTGTGTGTGTGCTCTGCCTCCTACCTTTCACATTCAGTTTCCATTGATGTTCTTCAACTTTGCAGGAAAATCAGGGCACAATTACACTTTATCCCCTCAATGCCAGTCATTCTGAGGCCAGTTGTATGATTACTGTTGTACGCCACAGGGCTCGACAGCATGAAGCATGTCACTGTGTTATTAAACCAAGCAAAGCTTCCTCCATACATTTTATTTTATAAACTTTATAAATGTGATAAAAAAAAAACACCTTAAAATTTAACTCCAATTTACCTTTTCTTACTTGAACTGTGGCTCAAGATGTTACATTTACAGCAGGTAAACAGAAAATTAATCTGCTAAAGATCAGGTCAAAATTCTATTATCCATTAGCTGAACAGCCCAGTGACCTCTTAGTCTTATCATTTTATCATATAGCAAACTGTATTTCCTGCAATTTTGATGTATTGCCTTTGCAAGCTTTTGAACTCCTCCAAAAGTACAGTTCAAAGAGTAATCTGTCACCACAGATGCGTCAAGAGACTGCTCGAGCTGCAGGTGCAATATATGGAAAGGTAATTGGATTCAGGCTGTTTAGAGTTTTTACATCAAAACGACGTATCACTGTGTATAATTCTGAGCCAGAAAAAGCGCCTTTATTCAACAGAACACCACCTCATTCTTTGTTTTGTTCTCACCTACTGTATGCTCTGGTCTGTCCTCAAGACAAGACTTCTTATGAAGGACTTCTTATTATGTAGAAATAACTACACAAATTCCAGCCGACGATGGATTTAAGGATTATAGCAGGTAGTGGGCTCGGTGATATTCTTAAACATGGCACAGACCTCCATGGACATGGCACTGTCAGCACATTGCTTACACTCGTCTGAACACACATGGAGGTGTAATAGGGTAGAATTTAGGGGGCTGTAATAGTGAGATGTGATGCTCAGTTGTAAGACAGCATGGCTAATTCCCTGGTTATGTTATCTCTGAGAGACAGATGTTCCCACCAAAGATTACTATGTGCACACACACAAAGCCAAAACAGTACACATGCAAACTGGGAGCAGGCAGACACAGCATTAACACCTTCAGTCCTGAGACAACAGCAACAGCAGGATCTCCTAAAATAACATTGACAAAAAATACAAATCAAGGATGAAGATTACTTCTCTGTGAGTTAATTAAGAGATGTAACGAGTTTCTACTAAATAAACTATGGGAAAATCTGTTTTCAAAGAGAGTTTTACTAAGCAAATATTTAAAATAAAACAAGACTCGCAATGACCAATGACCTCTTGTCATATTGATGACAGGGAGGGGGAAAAAAGACTAAGACTAATTGTATCCTCTTTAATGATCATATTAAGCAACACAAAGTGGTATTAACGGTTTGTGCCAATCAATCAGCTGTAGAGCTTTCCCGAGTCAGACACACTGAATCCAGTGGAAGTCCATTTTATGCAGGAAAGAGATTCACAGCAGAGGATAACAATCACTTTATTTATGGATTTTCATAGAGGTTGTCAAGCAAATCTCTGGGTTAGATAGTCATCATTCTAATTATGCTCACAATTCAATGTTAATGCATGGCCAAAGTTAAAAAAGAAAAAACATATAGATGAGTGGCACACAGTTCCTGCTCAATTTTAATTTGTCTTCTATGTCCTGCTTGTTTAAATTTATGTTGCATTTCCAGCCTCAGTTCTAATATAAAAGACTATTCTGTAGCATTCAAGCAGTCCATGATTCACAAACCCCCCCAAACAGCATCTGAGAGGTTGAATGAATCGTATGCACACCTTGAAGTAATTGTGAGAAGTTGAGCATGACTTCAAGCAGACAATTTACACAAATGAACATGCAAATGTTTGAATAAACATTAGTGCTGCCTCTCAAGCTCCTTTCTCCTCCAAGCTCTGATCTCCCTCCTCCTGTTTCCGTTTAACTGGTTTCAGCTTTAAGTCTGCAAATTCTGATGATATTCCCCATAATCCCTTCAGTGGAGAACCCCACTTAGCTGTCTAGTCAAATAAACGCACATACACCAATACAGGATAAAGAGTACACACACAGCTTGTTAAGTTAAGTTACATCTGACTGGACAACTAGTGATTGGTGTGTTGATGCGTGTGCATGCTTACTGAGTGTTTGTGGGACTACATTTAGATGATTAAGACCCAATAAGGATGTTGTTATGACAACACGTGCATTTTTTAAGCTGTTAATCCAGGATTATTCTCCCCTCCAATCATCTCATTACCGTCGATTATTAAAAAACACATACAGGCATGTTCACTAATTATTCGTTGGTTTCCCTGGAGACTCAACACATGCTGCTATGGTCTATAAATACAGCGTAACACAGCCTATAGGTAAAAAAAAAAAGCCAATTTTGTATATATGACTACATTCAGGGCTTTACATTTACATATATTACTTTTTTATATCTTTTGGTTTTGTCATTTCCAACTAGTTCACAATTAAAAGCATGTGGAAATACAACAACCCAAGTACAGCCGTATTTTTCCCATCAGAAATTCATTCTAGCCTTTTAGAGAGCGATTTCTGACCAGAGTGGGAGAGAAGGCCAGAAAACAGCGAGTGTCCTTTGCCGGTGATTGAATATGTGTCCTTGTGTATAAACTGCACTCTCCCCCCTCTCAGCAAGTGAAAATATCCCTGCAGTGCTGAAGCCGATATACAGGTGAGACAGTGTCCAAGGATTTTGATATCACCCGAGGCTTTGTGTCCACCATGGTCCACTCACACTGGGTCAGCTCAGAATAACCAGATAAGGCTGACCGCCAGTGTTCACTCACCCCCGGAGTCATTAATCACAGTGCTGCATATGCACCACATAGACACGTCAAAATACACACGTAAACACAAAAACACACATACATGCCAGAGCCTTCTTTAATTACAAAAGGCAAATGCTAGCTGACAGAATAGCTCCAGGTAGTCATTCCTCAAGGCCTATGCTGGTACATTACCATAAACTAAAAATCTCAGACATGAATATTTCTAAGAGAAGCCTAGTCTACAAATAACTAAACTTCATACCACATTTAGCCATGATAAAGTGCAGCACACACACAGACCTATATCTGTTACTTTTTCTCCCGAGCTGTATTTTCTGCTCTTTAAATACAAACGTTCACTATCAGATCACAGGATCTGAACCTGTGTGTCCCCAAACAAGCCTCTCAGCTTGCAGCTGGGTCACTATCTGCTGCAGGATCTCTGATAACGTTTCTGTGTACCGGTTATGAAATTCTTCAAAGCGACTGTGTGGCAACGGATGCCCGTGGTGTGTTGTGCTCGCTAACAGGGATATGGTGCATTGAGAAATGCTCAGCTGAATGATTAGGCGTTAAAGCGCATGTCACATGTAGCCAGAGACAGAAAAGACGGTACAGAAACTACTTTATATTGTTTCTATAATGTATTCAGTGGTTGGTTGTCTAATTTAAACTCTCCTATCACCAAAGTTTCGTCTTGAAAGTCTTTCAACAAGTCAGTCCTTTTAATCTGACACAGATATTGAAATGCTTTTTTAACCGAACTCTTTGGACTGCTGTAATTCTTTGCAATTGTGAAGTCTATGGAAGCTACAGCACAATGCTGCAGCCAAAGGTTTAAATAAAACAAAGAAAATGGATCAAATCTGCCCAGAGTTCCACATGCTGTTCTGGCTGCCTGTATGTTGACTTAACAGAATGGACTTTGAAGCCCTTTTGCAGTACTTGAAGCTTTAAATAAACTCTCCTCTCTCTTTATCAGAGATATTTCCTTTACACTGAGCCAGATCACATTCACTGTTTTTCTTTTAAACATACATTCTGTGTCATTAGTATGGGTAAAACTGTGGACGCCTTTTGTTCTGAGGCTTCTGACCTGTGGAACACCCTCCCACCTTAATCAATTAACTATAGGACAGAATATATTCTCATATGTAAATTTTCTCATGTTATCATAAACGCTGCTAAGGTGTTTGATGTCAATTCAGCTAAAGCAGAACACAGAGACATCTATTTTGATTTTTTTTTCTTTCATGTTTTTATTATTTGGAGATACTAGGACCTGTGATGTTTGTATTGACTTGAAATCTTTTGAGCTTCATCTATCTGCCCTGTACCAGTAGATGGTTATGCTGTAAATGCGTTTCTGCTTTTGGTGTAAAAAGAACATATTCTTTGTCCACAAATGACAGCAATTTGTAGCAGTCCACCTTTCACATGCACAAACTCTTCACCTTGCAGCACATAGATGTAAAAAAAAAAAAGGAATACAAAGGAGAACTGACAGCATATCTTGGTTATGACACAATGCCATTACACTAACCCATACTTTTATGACAAGAACAGAATTGGGCTGTTTAAAGGCTAGAAATTGGAAACTAGTTCAAAAAGTCAGATGTCAAATTCTCCTTTTAGAGAGGTTTTATGCAAGTCACTCTGAATAGTCTGGCAGAGAGATGCACTCGGTATAACTTAAAATCAAATTCTCTCCATTGTCTTGTGTTACTGAATCCAGCAAGTTATTAAAAAAAAAAGAAAGAAAGAAAAAAAGAAAGAAATTTAAGCTGGAGACTAAAATGAATAACCATGAAAGCATTGCAGAAATCTGTTGGCTTTTAGAAGTGTATGTAAAAACAGCACTGAGTGTTTTTAGTGGGCAGTTTCACTTATATAGTCTGACAGGAGAAAAAAAGTGCTGTTACTACTGCAACTGAACCGAGGAAGAATTGCAGTAATTAACTTGCCTTTTTGATGTGTTTTGTTTGTATTTTTGCGTGTTGTGCATGTCTGCTTGAAGAAACTGAGCGTGGGTGTGCAGAAGAGGTGAAAGCATTCAAAGCCGTTTTGCAATTGCTGCTGGTGAGAATTAAAGCTTTAAGATTCATTTCTTTCATCAACATCTGTCAAGGAGGTCAAAGGAAACATTACTCAAGTATGCACTTATTTCATCAAAAACATCTAACAACTTGACTGAAAAAGAATAAGTCGACAGCAGCTTTTAATGCCACTCTATTTGTCCATATCAGTTTAATCTTTGATAAGCAGGTGATAAAGGGAAACAGTTAAAAAGGCACTTTAGAGAGCACACAAGAACTACTGGGAAGCAGGATGGGGAAAAGTGATATCACAAGTAAGGTGATGAGGTCAGTGCTCCATGGGGGCTTCGGCATCATCGTTCTCTTCCTCATCACTACAAGGTTCATAGTCGTCATGCAGGGCTGGGTCTCCCTCCTCTGCCTCCATTTCTCCTCCCAATTCGCCAAGCAGCTGCTCCACATGTTCCAACATCGGCTGGTCATCGCATCGCAGCTTATTGTGCAGCTGGTGAACACACACACACACAAAGGACAAAGGCAGATGATCCATTTATTCAAGAGGCTAGAGAGAACTGTGGGAGAAACACTTCGTATAAACAAGTTCTACAGCGAAAACCTAGGCCTCATATTAGGGAAATATGTAGTATTGCATGCTGGTTTGTTGAAGATAGTTTTTTTTTTTTGTTTCCTTAGCTGAACTGGTGAATTGGACACTTTCTTCTAGGCTGACTTTGTGAACTTAGAGCGGCTTTTCTTTTTTTTGGTTTATCCCCTGTATGAGTTAGTGAAGCCAGCACAACTGTTGACATTTGGAGTAGACACCTGAACAAAAAGAAACTGTTGGATTACGCAAATAAGAACTTGGCTGATCATGAGACCACCTGCATAAATCAGCTTTGTATAGGTTTGTTTTACTGTTAAAGTATTCTGTACAAAAACTGCTTGGGTGGAGAACTACCACCATGCTGTACTAAATGCATTGCTCCCTCTTTGCAACGATTAGTAAAACTTCAGAATTTTGACTCTTCGCTGAATCCTCTCATCAGTACAGGGAGAATTTTCATTACACAGAGCATGAACAAAAGTAGCTGCAATATCTCCCTCACCGATGTGCTTGTCCTATTTTAAGTCAAAATGTGTTTATTCATTTTTTGAATATGTTTATTTAGTCATTTATTCATGCATTCAATTAAAGTGTATTTAATAGGGATGAAGAAAAATACAGCTCTCTAATTCAAGTATTATAGTGTTTAAATTAGATAATTTACAACACTTGTTTTGTTTTGGAGGGCAAGATAAAACTTAAGATATAAGGAAATGATGCACCATTATTTTACCATTACACATGAGTGTAAGTTTGTTGCTGAATTAATTAGCTTTAAATGTGCGTTGATGTGTGTAAATCTTTGCACCTTTCACAGAAAAAGTTGTATGAGCAAAAGATGTTTAACAAAACACAACTGAAGCATGAAGCGTTGTTAATGCTCGATTCTAAAAAGTCTTGGTGGATCTAATTGTAGAATAAGTGGTGTAAGATCAGATACTGAAATAACTCAACGTTTTGTGAATAAGATATTGAAACTGATCAGTTTACAATAATGTGCAGCTTAGCTGAGTCTAAATATAAAGTGAAAAATCGTACTGTTTAAGCAGTGGTGAGAGAAATCTTCCCAACAAAGATTCTTTTGTCATGTCACTGGAGTTAATGATGCATCGCTGCACCATCCATAAGCAGCAGCTAGGAGTTGAGAGAAGCGTGCAAGCAGCCCCGAGGTTTCAAGACTCCGAGTGCTGGTTAGACCGCCTGAAAAATCCAACAGTATCTGCATTCTGTCAGCGAGGCAGTCGAGGCTAACAAAATGCTGGTAAACACTTTTTGTCTTTCATTTGGCAAATCAGCACATTTGATACACAGTTTAGCTGCATGCAAGACAAAAAAAAATAATAAAAAGAGCATTTATCTTCCTCTTGCTGTTACGACACGCATACACACAGAGAAATGCATCCTAAAGCACATGTGGCTATGTGGCGTTCACGTCCATGTGCACACAGACATAATCAGAGTTATCGCAGTGAAATATGCTGTGAAAGAGCGAGATAAAAAAAACAAAAAACGGTGCTGCTCTCAAAGCTGCCAGCAGATTTATCTCTGTAAAATACCCTGCTTGTGTGTAATTACTGAACTGAAAGTGGAGCTGGGTGATAAAAACCACTCGTGCTACCACTAAGGACAGGTAGCATAACTTTGTGTTTCAGTGTGCATGTAAAATATCCAGTAAAGGGAGCGAACGCAGCAATTTCAATTTAAGTATCTCTTTCCTGAAACAATAGAAAAATAACAGTGGGTGGGTTTATGTGATTTAGGCAACATTACTTTATTTGGTCTAGCAAATGCATACGGTTAACACACAGTTGCTTGAGTACTGAACAATAAGCAACCGAGTGCCATCATTCTTACTCAATGTAACGAGGCCAGTGGAGACACAGTGACTGCTTTGCCCCAGGACCAGTCTCCAAGCAACAGCAGGTCCTGACAGGAGACACGCAGTCCCATGGGAACTCATTTGGAGTGTTAGAATGTGCAGTGTGTGTCTATGTGTATATTTAAGTGGATGCTGTCTCTGCAGGTTGGAGCATCTGGGAGGAAGCTCGTGACCCAGGTCCAAGCACAAGGTCGGATACCTGGGGAGAGCTGACCCTTTCAGACTCTTTAAAAGCACCACAGATGCACATGCACACACAGACACACAAAACATAGTGATTTTCTTTACAACAGTGTCACTCTAAAATGCCCAGAGATGTGTATCTGCATCAAACACTGAGAAAAAGTTAGGAGTGCTTCACAAAGGGCTTGACTCAATACTCAGAATAGTTGCACCGAACAGCTTCAGGTGAAAAGTAGGGAATGACTTTTACGTGAGCTGCATTACAGAAATAACAAAACACAAGCAGGGAATGCTTGAAAACAAAGCTCGATGTGCTAAAATACTGAATGCTACTTGGAAATTGTGTATATAGGTGGTGATATTTACTACAAAGCAATAGCACGTTGTGTCTGCTGGACAGGATGTGATTATTGTTTGCAATACTTTTGCAGTGCAAAAAAAACGGAAGCAATTCTTTACACATTCTGCAATGAACGCTGCTGAGATCAGCATCGCTGTGCAAAGATAGAAAGAAAAAAAAAAACAAGAATTTCTCATTTGCAACAGCCTGTTTTCTCTTCTCACTTTCACGGCCCACAGAGCTGCCTAGAAAGGGAGGGAGAGTGTGCATGTGATCGTATAACTTTTTCATGGTCCACTTTGCTCCATTTTCAAGCCCTGAGTCACGGCCCAAAGAACACTTGACCACAGCTATAACAACTCACACTTGCACACATTTTGCACACTTGTACACACAGATCTGTGCTACACGTTTGCTTTCCAATCTTTTTTAGAAGTGGTGGCATGGCTCTGAGAATGGTAATGTTGCTCTGTCCAGTCAACTCGTTTTCCCCTACTAAAATACTCCATTTCCACATTAACTGAAGGGATAGTCAGAAAATGTATTACAGACATCTTAGAAGTCCCAGGTGGATAAATTAAAATTATGTGATACTCTGGCAGCGGTAAGTTTTTACACAATTATTAAAATATCTCATGATGTACCAGCCTGACTGTCACTCTTACTCTGTCCAATGAAGCCATTTTTTTATATGTGAATACAGGAGAAGCAAATCCAGACTTTGTCCACAGCTGCTAGTAAATACAAGAGGAAGAACTCTTTAACTACAAATACCCCAGAGTGGTTCTTAAGTAGAGTGTAAAGGCAGTCAAAATGACTTTTTCTATATGATAAACGTCTTTGTGTTGATATATAAACACGTGTGTGGATGCAACACTAAAAAACAAGTACAGAGCAACATACAAGTGAACAGAAAGAAGTGCAAAACAGTTAATCTCTGCACACACGCAACACTTGTTATAAATTCAGTGCTGCACTTGCACATTTTCAGACTCAATACTAGTGAGCTGGTTTGGTAGAGTCTGCAGAAAGTCTGATAAATCAGAGATTTGCATTCTCACATGCAACCTGCGCATCTCAGGTGCATGTGTGAAAACATCATTTGATTTATGGCCACATAAAAGCAACACCGATGAAACTGCCATCACCCTCAGCTTGTTAGTGTTTTACTCAAATGACTGTTGTGCCAAACAAAGTTGCAAATATATTTTTAATTGTAGTTAATGTGCCTGTCATGCTGCAGAGTCAAATGTGTTATATTAAAAAAAACTGCTCAAAACATTGAATGGAAAATGTGTAACAGCAGTCTATGCCAAATCCCTTGTTGAGAAATAAGTGTCCAACAGTTTGCTATGATACCAGCTGTAAAGAAGTGTTCACTTTGGAAGCAAAATCTAAAAGCAGGAGCCAAAAAAACTCTATGTTCCATGTTTCCAGATATTTAGTGACAATGTTGCATAAATCAACATGACAGCACTAAAAAAGTTTTTAAAAAAAATTATTCAGAAGAGCCAGCAAACTGAATACATGATCACGACAGCAACAGGCCTATGGAATTTAATATAAAACTAAATTGTATTCACTTGAGGCCTCATACTACTTATGGTTATTATACTGTAGCCTGAAGGCACTTTCTTCTCGCTTCATAGTTAAATAGATGTTAGTATAAATGGGTAACAAATAAAATAAGCACTAATTAACAACACAAAATTATACCAATATATATGATATCTGAAGTATGTCTTCCTCTCTTTGGATGCATGTATAATATAAAATGTCTGAATTGTCTGAATTATAGTACCAAATGAAGACAAATGTGCAATAATGCACACTGTGGTGCCCATTATACAAAAATACACCTTTTTTTGTTCATTACTTGGCAGAAACCTTTTTCTACAACTTGCACGGCTGATAAAAGACGGGCTGATTATGCGTAAAAGCATAATCATTCCATCATTGTTCACCTTCTTCTTCACACCTATGCTTAACTTCCACTTTCATTTCACCTTTTATTTTATTTCTTTTGCTAATCCCATCATTCTCCCAGCTCCTGATCATTTTCTCTCTGCAGTTTTTTGTGCTTTTTTTTTGTCTTGCACTCATACATTCTTACTAGATGACCTTCCTGTCAAGGAGATAGATATGTCTTCTTACACTCATCTATATGCTTGCATGTTTTCAAGTGCACACACACACACTAGCACACACACTCGTCTTCCATTTTGGCAGAATAGTGCCAAAATCATGACCTTCTATCTAATTTTCTCTGTGTCGTGTGTAGCACACAGACCTTCTACAGCAGATTCCTTCATGAAATGGTTTCAACACGCGTGTTTGGTTTTAACGTCCCGCTGCATCCTGCTGTCATACAAACATTAACACACTTCTTCACTAGCAAGGGTGTGACAATGGTTAGGATTAGAGCTTCTGGAGTGTGAACAGGCCATGTCGCTGGCAGTCTCGAGGGAGCTGACAGCAGTCTCACACACGAGCACAACTTAACACCCGAGTCCTCCAGTCACATCTTTGTGAGGAAAAGACATTAAAATTACATGACTAGCTCACCATGGACCAACACTACCCACAATCCATGCTCATGGGATACCCTTTCAGCCACTTCAAATAGTAAAGCTTTTGACCTCCCTTTGCCCTAGCTGCCTTGCTACACACTCTCTTTAACACACACACCCCCACACACCAAACATTGTCCTCTCTGCATACACTGCAGATCCCTCCTTAAATTGTATCCTATCTGGCCGAGACTCAAATTCCATTTCACGTCCGGTTTACTATTGATTTTACCTTCGCCACTATTCACAGGCTACACGCCCTGCACCTACACACACACATTCCCACCCCGTATCCAATTTTTTTCCTTGTTCTTTCATTCCCCAGCTGGTCCTTCTGCTCATCTCCTCCTCCTCTTTCTTGTTCTCTCAAACCATCCATTCTTTTCTATCATTCCTTTAGAGGGGATCTCAGCTGAATTTAGTGTTCAGTCTGAAAAAAATGTCATTTTCTTAAGAAAGAAAGAAAAAAAAGATTTGAAAATTCAAGTTGGTGCACAGCACAGAAACATTATTATATGGGGGGTGTCTACATAAGATGCACCTACGCTTACCATCATGCAATTTATCACTGTCTTACACCACACAAAAACACACATACTTGCCAACGTCAAGTATGCAGTAAAGTAGTCTGGCACCAAAACAAGCCGTTGGGCTTTGAGGCGTCATTTCCATGTTGGAGCCCATTTTAACTAGTAAACTTACTCATTGTTAATAATTAAAACTCACCCTAATGCTCAGAAACAAAGCAGTGATACCAACGAGGGAAAATCTAAAACCTCACAATGGACACTTACACGCACACGCACACACATATATGGAGAAGAAAGGCTGTGGAATTAAGTAACACAGAAGTGATGCAGTCTTCAACACATTCCACTTCGCCTCTCAAGGTCTTTGTGCCATTACCTTTCACAATAATCTGTGCCCGTTGCTTCATTTATTCTACAAAGAAACTGCTCTGCTGTTTACTTGTCACGCTCCGACTCTTTACACAATTCTTTCACCAGTCTTTCACTTTTTTCTCTTCAAGCAAAATGGTTAAACGCCAAATTTACTCTTTTTTCAATGCATGTTTTTTCTACCTTTTGCAGCTTTAAAATTCTTTTTGATCAGACAAAGAGTTTTTAAGGAGCTGTAATTTTACCTTTTTGACATGTTTCGAATAAAAACTCTGATCAAAAAGAATTCTTACAATTACAACCGGAACAGACAAAATTAACTTAGTCACGCTATCTTTTTCTACCTTGCTTTTTTCTTTATAAACTTTCACCATGAAGCCAGCACTTCAAATCCATATGCGCAAGGGTCTTTTATTTTCCTTCTTGGCTTTTCCAAGCCCACCATGCTTCTGTCTTAGTTGAGATAATGCCCAGTGGATGCTGGTTAGAATGTCATGTCAATTAAATGCTAGCCAGAGACAGGTGTCAATATACTGCCACTAAGCTGCTCCTACTTAGCTCTACAAGAACACGATGGAGGTGGGAGCAGAGGAAAGAGGTTGTGTTCTGGGTGGGGAGGTGAAAAGGAGAGGAAAAAATAGGGGGTGGGGCCCTCCATCCTCCAGTCTGTGCAGTATGATTTACAAGCCAATTGGATTTTAGACTAAAATGAATCACTGCTTCATAGAGGCATTACTCTGACAGAATGAATGAGACACATCACCTAGAGAGAGAGAAAGAGTATGTGTGTGTGTGTGTGTGAATGTGTGTTTTTGAGAGATAGACCAGGAAGGAATGGGGAAGAGATTTACAGGTAAATTCAAACATCTTTGAGATTATACAAAGGCATTTATGAGGACAATGAAATTTAGTAAGAATCCGCTCACATGTTAACAGTACTGCCTGCACTCTCTGCTAGCACAAGCTCTTAGGAGACTTAGCTTTTATTATATCAACTATACTGGATGTACCCATCTCTACCCATTGGTGCAGCAAAGGATTTATGGGAGAGACTGTCAGGACCCACATGCATATTATGAAACTTTTCTATTTTAGATGAAAGTGCGATACTATAAATTTATCTGCAGACGGTAAGCAGGTATTATTCAGAAAATATGCACAAGTACTGAAAATAAAATTACCTTTTATCTGTTACTTTTTATAGCATAAGTATAAGTTTAAAACATTAATCATGTTGAATATAAATAGTCTCACTGGCTGAAGTGTTATTAAATAACAAAACTAATTTAAAACATTTTTTAACATACACTAATCAGCTGCCTCAGACCAACTTTTGTCTTGTTTTGCTTGATAGTACTGAAAAAGGGGAGGGTTTAAATGTAAAAAGCCATGGTTAGTTGCCCAAAAAGTCCAGCAATTTAAGACAAACATCTAAGGAGATGGGCCTATAAAAGATTTTAGCTAAAAACTATGGATTAGTAGAACCATGCTAACTAGGAATGTAGTAGAGTAAAAAGTGCAATGGTTTCCCTTTAAAATGTGGCTGAGTAGAAAAATAAAGTGTGCTGAAATGGAAATGCTTTAGCAAATTACACATAAAACAAACCTTTATTTTCCATAGAAATACTTGGAAAAATAATAATAACTGATTTTATTCTCACAACAGATCAACAACAGCTACACTGTAAATGCACAATAGAATTTTATCTTCATCATTTAAAAAAAGAAAAAAAGTATTTTGTTCAAATCAAATTTTTGATGTAAACATGCACATATGGTGTTTTTTATCTACAAAAAAAACAAAGCACAAGCAAAACTAGCAGTCATGACCTTGCTGGATGGGGACAAGAGGTTTAGCACTCAGCACCACAATATCGAAGCTGTATGTTTATGTAAAAAGGTCAAAGGGTTACATCAAGTAAATTGTTTATTGCTCTCTTTTTCCTGTTTTAAAGACAATATAATGTTCACTGGAGAAATTTAATTTTTTTTTAATTATTCCCAGACATGATGACATATCCCAGATATCCCCAGAGACAAAAATGATTCCTAAAGAGGAGCACTCATTTTTCCCCTGTTGGATGTCCAACGGTTGTTGTTGGGTTTTTTTCCCTTGAGGTTTGTTTTCATTCAGGACGGCTACTTCTTCTACTGAATTACAGCCACATACAATGTAACCTGTACTGTCAACCCTCTGGCAACACAGTTAATTAGCTTTAATTCAGTTAATGGAAATAAATCTATTTATCATCTGTTTTTTTTAACTCTTTACAATCATGTGTTATGGGGCAAATAACTTTTAAAGTTTGAGTTGCAATAAAAAGCTTTCCAACAAGTGTGAGTCCACCATAACAGAATCCTTGCTATGCTCTGGGACATCCTAACTTTTAAACTGGAGATTAAAACATCAATAGAAAAGTAGAAACACTTGTACAATGTAGTGTATAATGTACTGAAACAGCAAACTGCATGTAACAGCATGTATTTGGAAAGGCCTGCAAATAAATGATGCAGACAGAAGGTGGACATAATCTGCACAGATCCCAACAAGCTAGCAGTAAACACAGGTGTATAGTTAAAAGGCGCAAGTGGATCATTTTAATGAAGAAAATTCCTAAACAACTGTATTTAAGTTGACATTTTGTTCTTACAAGTAGGTGCAGAAAAAAACCCAATTAAGATATTTTCAAGTTATTTTGATCCATATTACCTTCTTAGCATTAGTTAAGTATGATCTGGCTGCCTCCTGCAGTGCCTTCCACTCCTCCTTCCCCTCCTCCTCTGTCACTTCTCTTCTCTCTCTTTCTTGTTGCTCCTTTGCCTTTTCCCACTGGAGGTAACACACCCAGCCAGACAGATACCACACCTGGTAGACACAGAGAAAGGAAAGTGGGTTGAGTTGAAAAGAGGTGCAAAGTGAGAGTACCCTTTGTTGCAGTAAGAGTTCTGTGACAAGAAAAGCACATCTGTGACCCTCACAGAGCACGTTTGTCTTTGACAAAAAAGGTTTCAGACACATGACCTGTAATCACACACACACACACACACACACAGTCAGTTGTTGAATAAAAGCGCAACCTGATCCAAAGCTGATCTGTACTGTACATATTTACAAATCGTAGCCTTAAAGCATAATTGCCTAAGTGATATTTTGGCTAAACTGTTATATCTGTCTAACTGTATTCTCTAAATAGTGCTGATTGACTGTGCATCAGTGCCTATAAAACCTTAAAATATGACTGAGGCCATTACGCTATGAGACTAACAAAGGGCATGCTCCACCATCTACTTTTTCAGTCACTTAATTTTAGTACTTATGCAGTTAAAAAAAAACTGTAAAAGATGTAATTACTAAGCTGAAACAAGGTATAAAATAATATTAGAAAACAAATAAAAGATTTTCCTAGGCAAATAATGTCTTTGCATTTTAAATAATTTTTTCAATCTGTGTGATATTAGCCTTCCTTTTAAATTCAAAAAAACTTTTAATATTCTTCATCCATTGCCAATTTGCATATCATAAACAAGTGTTGTCAGTGTTGTACCTCTGATAATTTCTTTTGAGTGCTTATATGCCTTTAAAAAAGATTATGGGGGAGGAAAATTGCAACTTTAAGCTTGAATTCAAAGCTGCAAGAGTCCTCAAACAGAAAATAACGTACTTTGCTAATTTACTTTGTCTGAGACGTCTAAAGAGGATGTGACACCTTATTCCCAGATTGTAAATTCAATTAGAAATAAATTTATCTTATTACAGACTTATATACACTCATCTGAGAGTGTGAAATTTGAGCTGTATGCTGCAACAAAATAGTTAAACAATGTTTTTGTGTCACGTCAGATTTGACTACTTCAGCTTAAAATGAAGGCTTATTTAGTTAAATGCCAGTCACCTTGTTTCCCCTTCCCTCAGCTGTGCCTTCACCTCCTCCATAAGTGAGTGAGTAAGACACTAGAAGAGGAGCTAAAAGGAAGAAACAAGGGTGCAAACAGGGAAAATTAGATGCTATAAAGGCAAAAACAAGAGCCACAGACTTTAAAATCAGTCATTCAAATATCAGCGATTAAAAGAAATCTGATCTTCAAAATATGGTTGTAAAAGAGCATCTCAGACATCTGACAAAGTTTTTTTTCCTCACCAGGTTAACACGTTACAATACCATCTTTAAAATTAAAGTCTTTCAGGCTGTTTGCAACTAGAAAAAATTCAAGGACATGGTTAGCGTTCCCTGGAGTGGTCAGCCTGCAAATGCTAATCCAAAAAAGAGCAGTATCATAGAGGTCACAAAAGTATTTCTAAGCAACTAGACACAAATATTTAATTCATAACAAGGTTGTATTTTTAGGCATAATACATTTGAAAAGATTAACTTTAATTATTAACTTCTGCTACAAACATATTCTTAATTTTCAATCAAGGCAACACCACTGAGAATTAGGTGTCAACAAGCTTTTTAACTGAGAAAGTCATTTTAAAACTGACACTGCAATAAAGAAAAAGACAATAGAAATGATTTTCTTTCTAGAACTGAAGTGCAAGAAAAATGAACAAGCACAAAGAAGTGAAAAGACAAAAATTACAGTGTTGTTTTAAAATAATCCTGTTGCTCCACAAGGTTAAACAGAGGTGGTATTTTCTAATCTTTTAATACCTGTGTCGAAAAAACGGCAAAATCAACTTATTTTCCTTCTTTTCCATAATCATCTTTTATCCTCCTTAACTAATCGTCATCTTTCACTTCTAAAAACAACCATGTTCAACTCTCAGAACTTGGAGCAGTGTGTTTGTTCGCCTCTCATCTCAGGCCAAAGATCACCCACCCACTGTTCCTCAAGCACCAAGAAACAAATATTATCTTTATTCATTATTCATTGAGGACAGAAGCAGTACGAACCTGCACCTCTAACAAATCAACCATTTAGCTAGCCAACGCATGATGGCTTACCACACTGAATTCCAAATTGTCACTTTGCATGTGGAGTGGGAGTCAACCCCCTGCAGCCGTACTTATCTGAACAGCAGCAGCGTCGGATAACTGTGGCAGTGTTGCAGAACAATCACGACTGATGCATTTTCTTTTAATGTAAAACCCAACTTAAGCTTAGATTCAAATGTTTGACTTCAGAAATGAAAAAAAAGGTCCTTTAAAAAACTAAAGGGGATGGAAATTTCTTTACAAATGCGTCACTACAGGAAAAAAGGTAGAATATAAAATGTATGTGGTAATATAGCATAAGCATTTGCACTCCAAATGAAAAAAAAAGTTAGTTCATTAAGAACTTCAGAGAGTCAATTCTACCCTGCTATAGTCTCAGACAAAGGCAAGCATGATAAAAGAAATGCCCGGTCTGTCAATCAAATCACTGGGACTATTGTAATATCAAAGTAATGTCGCATCTTAGTTCCCAAGTGGTGGTGCTTTAGAAAAAAAACAAAAGCAGCACGATTCAACAGAACACCTTTGAAACAAGATTTGCAAGGCACTGGCTCGGTTGTTTGTGCAGATTTAATGTTATATAAGTAAAGTTCTAACTTAGAGATGCACAAAAGCAAGTAGGCATGAGCTTAAGACTTATCTACTGAACATAAGAGAGGAAATAAGAAGAAGGAAGACAAAGAGAGAAAAAAAAGACTAATTGACAGCAGTCAAATATGTTGGTTGTACGACTTGCAAGGGCCCAGTGATGTCACCACGAGAAACTCTCTGACTATTGGGCACTGGTGGCTGAATATGTGACCGACTACATTTGCTTAAATTGAGTTTTGCAGTTGTGCATCCCTAAAGCGAGTTTACAAGTTCAGCCCCTTGATGACTGCTCTCAATCTGTCTGCAGAGGGGTTTGTGTAGGAGGCTGTGCCTGAGGGGAGTAGGAGAGAGAGAGAGAGTGTTCTTCTGTCTGACACTCAGTGACACTCCTTCACATATTGTGGTACTGATGGGGGGATTTTGGAAAGATCGGCAGAACAGTTCCCACTAAAGTACAGAAAATACAGCTATTCGCGCCACTCTTTGGCAAGTTTAGCACCACACGCTGCACCACATCCTGGTTCCAATTAACATTTTAGCCAGAATGCTAAGAAAAAAAAATATACAAGGAAATGTCCAAGGATATCACATAAGAGAGCAAGACACAACTTTCTAAAATGTTTAACAATGCAAATAAAATAAATAGCCTGGAACAAATTTCAGGATTTATTTCACCAATAATGGCCTATAAAACTTTAGCAGCAATTAACAGCCTTGAATTTCTGCTTGGAGCCATCTAGACACTTCCTACAATAGTCCGTTTCCGGTTATTGGAACTCATCTGCCCTTAAGTTGAACTTTTTATGAGTCCTTTTCTGCAGTGACAGACGAGTCTCAATACTGGCCAAAGAGTCATTTCCTTTTCAACCAATCATTTGAGCAGTTGTGTGAATTTGGTCCTGCTTTTGTGTCCCTCTAAAAGACCAAAAACCTTCATCTGAGACCTAGTTCTCTCACACTGGAAAACACATTTTGCTTGACATCTTTTGGTCCTTGGTTTCTACATGAACGTCATACATTAAATGCCACCAGAACAAGAGGCAGCAAAGCACACACAGCAAGTAAGACAAAAAAGTTTTGCTTCAGAAATGTTTTTTTTTTTTCTTCTTTACTGGTTTCATTTAGTGATGTAAAAAAAAAAAATCTTTTACTAACATTAGTCTTTATGGCTTTATTTTTCTTTCCTTGAGTTATGGTGCCCACTTTGGCCATCACCCAATTAGCCCTTCTTCGTTTAATGTGCAGCAGATGGTATAAGCTGAAACTGCTACTATAGACTATTCCAGGTCAGCTTACACCTCTTTGAAGATCTTGTTTATTTTCAACAGTCAACAGAAAGCTTTGCACTTCTCTCGCCACTTCTGAGAAATCTGTTAAATGACAGTGGTTAAGTTGTAATGACATCAAAAAGGAAACTAAATTATTGTGTTAATCATGCCAAAATCAGACTACAATCGTATGAAATCAAAGCCCTCAAAACTAGACTAACACACTGGGATAATGCAATTAGAAAGCAAATTATTTGTGTATGAATACCCGTAGCTACACTTAAAGGGGCTTCATGCGTCAAAGTTTTGGTTTTCTTGTTAAGGCAAATTTCAGTGTAAATTAATACAGCCTAATTCCTGAGAAAGATGCTCTTATTTACAAAATTTTCTGTCACAAAAAATCCTGCCGTCCTGCGCAGTGAAATTAGCTATACTTACATATACACATTTTTCCCACAGAGAAATGCATGCATAAAGAGAAAAGAACATTGGTCCAAATAAATAACCAGGTTGAACTCTTAACTGTACCTTTGTCGTTGCTTTCTTTTTTTTTAACTAATAGCATTTCAAACAGTCTCATGTAATTTATTTTAATTTTTTCTATCAAATATTGTGAATACCTGGCACATTTTCATGCTGTAAAACATTCACTGATTTATTTATTTATTTATTTTTTAATGATGAATAATGTGAAAACTGAAAATTACCCCCAAAAGAGTCTTTGCCTATGAAACTATTTGAGCAAATTATCCAAATACATAAAAAGGGGCCAATAATTGTGTCCAACATTCATTTTTAAAGATATTAGAAATTGTTTACTTCCACTTTAGGGATGCTAGTAATTTGGACTGAGACTTGCTAAAAGGAAGAAATGCACCTGTTTAAAGATAAGTTTAGTTGCAAACAGCAGAAGGGGGGGAAAAAAGCACACAGGGTTACTCCTAGGCTGCAGGGATGAAATGGTAAATGGACGTGTACTTATATAGCGCTTTTCCAGTCAGCTTGACCACTCAAAGCGCTTTACACTACTTGTCACATTCACACACACATTCATACCCCGATAGG
>JBAMHW010000006.1:16915217-16936639 GCA_037177495.1 Rhadinocentrus ornatus
AAAAGCAAGGCTCTTTTTGAGGGGGGGGGAGGGGAAAAGAAACAACCAGGGGAGGGGGAGCGCAAAACACACCCCCCCCCCCCCCCCCCCCCACACACACACACACACACACAATACTTATTATTTTGTATGACACATGGAACATAGTAACATTGACGTTTATCAAGATTTATCACAAAAATATAAATAAGAATTTAATGTGACACATTTAAGTCAGCTTTAAAACGGTAATCCTAAATCATTGCCAACATTAACAATTCTAAATGGTTTAAGCTGAGATATGAAATATGTAAATAAGCAAAGCACATTTTTAAAGGTTGCTATTAAGACAAAGGTTTCCAAAGTAACTAAAGGGCTCTAAATCTGTAAATCTCCATGTTTTTCATGTTGTTCGCTTAATTAATTCTGGTGCTGCTTGCTAGAAGTTTAGAGTGCTAACATGCCATTTCTGTTTAAAACATTGTGTGGCATCAAAAGACCCATTTTATTTGCAAAAAAATACTGATTCATGAAGATAGTTATTTATTTTTCACTTTTATCTTTTACATTTCTTTTTTGTTTGCGTTTGTTCCAGGTCGGTACATTCCTCAAGTCTCCAAAGTTCCCTATTTGGATTCTTGGCAGTGAAACTCATCTCTCTGTATTCTTCACCAAGGCAAGTTCAGTACATTAATCCAAAAGAGCCAACACATATTTCACACACCGGCACACACTGTAACACAAGCCAGTCTGCACCACAGGTTAGAAAAACCAAAATAAGGAATGTGCTTAACAGATTTTTATATAGTGCAGATCAGATATCAATGTGGGGAACAAAGAGAAACAGAGAAGGAGGGAGAGGAAAAATGAGAACAGCAGATAGTCGTATATGGCCAGTTCTGTTTCTTGGCTTTCCCCCTATCAAGCATGAAGGGGAGGGGGACTCAGTTTCCAAAGATGAACCCAAGAAATACAGGCATACATACTGTCATCATCTTTCACTCTCCCAAGCACAGAAACACACAGCTTTAGTTTCTCAGCCATCTGTGATCAACTAAACAATATTTTGTTCATAACGTATGACTGTGATGTAAACCCTTGAATTTAGACTCTTGTAAAAGTTTACATTTCTGTACCTTTTGCTGTTAGTTTAATTCTAACAATATAGATTCATGTTCTGACATAGGTTTTCTGCTGTATGGTGCTGTCAGATAGAAACAACACTCACACATGAAACACACATGATGACCCTTATTGCATGTTAATAAAGCTAAAAGACAAGAGTGGGGACAAAAAGTCAACTTCCATTTACATAAGAATACTCTGGGCTTGTGGATGGTCTAAATGAGTGTTCTGAGTCAGTCCAAGACCTTGTGCTATAGCAGTCATCACAGTCCTGTTAAGAGTTTTTTGTAGGTCATGAGCGTTTTTGGTTCAATTTCATGTTCCAGGAATGCTTGAAAATGTCACATACATACACTATAGGGACATTCCGACAGAGAAGTTCTAAGAACACAGTTCTTAGAAATGCCCTAGTTTTATGAACGGCCCTTCCCCAGGGGAACTGTTTCATGTTGCATTCGCACATGAGTTGGGGGCGGTAGCGGGGCCCATGTGATGCAACCGTCTGCTACAGTGATGTGTGACTTTTGCACAACAACAAAACAAAACCCACGAAAAATAACAAGAGCACACCATCAAGCTAATATGGATTACGAAGAGATCGCCGTGTTCATGCTCTGCCTGACTGGGATGTTACTGATGGAGGATGAAATCAGGCGTCTAAAGTCGAGGCTGGGAATGCACATTTAAAGAGTCATGTCCATTGTCGTGTTGTTGTCTGTAGCTGAAACCGCAGCGGCAACAGTGAATTTAAAAAATGGCAGGGTCACAAGAAGCGGAAGTAAATAAGCAGAACTCCGGTAAGGGGCATAGCAAAGGATGACCAAACATCTACGTCAAGAGGGTTCCGATGGAACCACGAAAAGACCCTGCCTCGGAGCAGCAGCTAAAATGGTTATAGGAACGGAGGGTCTTTAGCCCTAGTTTCTATATGTCGGAATGCGCGACAAAGCGGCCTGGTTCCTGAAAAGGTTATAGGAACTGCAAAAGGTTCCTACAGTCGGAAAGGGGCTATTGTCGCCAAAAGTATTGACTCACTTGCCCTGATTCTTGTATGAACTTAAGATACATCCCATTCTTAATTAAATGAGCTCAGTATGACATTTGCCCACCCTTTGCAGTTATAACAGCTTCAACTTTTCTGGGAAGGCTTTTCACAGGTTTAGGAGTGTGTTAATAGGAATTTTTGACCATTCCTTCAGAAGTGCATTTGTGAGGTCAGACACTCATGTTGGATGATAAGGCCTCGCTCTCAGCCTCCGCTCTAATTCATCCCAAAGGTGTTCCATCGAGTTGAGGTCAGGACTCTCTGCAGGCAAGTCAGGTTCACTCATCTATGTCTTTATGGACCTTGCTTTGTGCACTGGTGCATTGTCATGTTGGATCAGGAAAGGGCCATTCCCAAACTGTTCCCACAAAGTTGGGAGCATGGAATTGTCCAAAATCTCTTGGAATGCTGAAGCATTCAGAGTTCCTTTCACTGTAACTAAGGGGCCAAGCCCAGCTCCTGAAAAGCATCTACAAAAAATAATCCCCCCCCCCCCCCCCCTCCATCAATCTTTACACTTGGCACATTGCAGTTAGACAAGTACCGCTCTCATGGCAGCAGCCGTACGCAGACTCTTCTGTCAGATTGCAAGGTGGTGAAGCACGTTTTGTCACTCCAAAGAACGTGTCTCCACAGAGCCAGAGTCCAGTGGCAACCACTGCATCCGCAGCTTTGCATTGCTTTTGGTGATGTATGGCTTGGATGCTGCTGTTCGCCCATGGAAACCCAATCCATGAAGCTCTCTTTGCACTTTTCCTGAGCTTATCTGAAGGCCACATAAAGTTTGGAGGTCTGTAGCAATCGAACCTGCTGAAAGTTGCCAACCTTTGCTCACTATGCGCCTCATCCACCAACCCAGCTCAGTCATTTTACGGTACCTACCACTTTGTGGGTGACTTGCTGTAATTCCCAGTTGCTTCCACTTGATGATACCACTGACAGTTGACTGTGGAATATTTTGGAAAGAAAACTTCATGAATAGGCTTGTTGCACATTTGGCATCCTATCACAGTACAGGTCCTGAGAGCAACCCATTCCTTCACAAATGTTTGTAGAAAAGGTCTGCATTTTGTCAACATAGTGTACATATACAGTACCAGTCAAAGATTTGGACACACTTACCTAGTAAATTTGAATTGTTTCCAACTTTTGACTGGTACTGTATGTCCAGACATCTAGCATAAGGTCTGTTAGTGTCTATTAGTGTTTGCTTGCACATGCAAAAATGCACACAAACATTGAGCTTTCACTTAAGCATAAGGCAGGGTTTAACAATGGATTTATTGATTTTAATCAATTTAAAGGAAAAAATACAATATCAATTTTATAAAACTTATTCAATTCATAAATTTTTTTTTTTTTGTAAGCGTGACCTTACTCTCGCGTAACATAACATAACTCTGCGGGATCATAGCATATATACACACACTTTTCCTGTGTTGCCTCCATCCAAAATCAGCTTTTCATGCCAAGATAAATTCACATTCTGATGTTTTCATTCACAAGTGTAGAATCCATTCATGTATAAAGTATTTTGCAGCGTATTGCGCTCAAATTAGCAGCAATCGCTAGGACAGCAGGAACTCATATTAGCAGCTAATGCTAACTGGCATCACCACGTTTCACAACAGAAACAGGAAGTGATGTTACCACGCACATATGAACTTCAAAATAAATCCGACGTGGTCATTTAAATTCACATTTCCTCTAGAAGAGGTTTACATTTGGTCCTTTTATCAAAAAGTAAACAGCTTAATGCTATTCATCTGATTTGCATGATGGCATGCCATAGCTGCTCTGTGTCCACAGCAGTCGGCACACACATGCACACATCAAAAAACACGTCAACCAGTTGAAAATTGGACAAAAATATCAGAGTTTTTTCTGATTTCTGTCAGGCAGGTGAAGATGGAAGCATCTTGCTCCATTGAGGACCAGATGGAGTATTTCTCCTGCTCCAGTGTTACGCCAATACGTCACGGTTGTCATGAAAACGCACACAGCTGAACAAGCTGAATCTACGTCATTGAAGGAACAGTTGTATTACGGGTTTAAATGGATCCTGTATTCTTTAAGTTTTATTAACATCGACAAGTTATGAGATCTGAACTTTAAGAATATTTAGTGACTCTGCTGAATGAAACATTTTCATCAGGACATTTACAAAGTTCAACTTTTTTTCTGTCCTGAGGTTGTTTTTTTTTCTTTTTATTTCTCCTTCCATCATAGCAGTTCTGGCACTGAATCTGGAGAAACGCTGTATTGTTCTGGTATTTCAAAAGTGCATGTAGATGTGTCAGATCAGATTATTAAAGTAATCTGATTGCTTCCAGATAAATGATTTTGTTAAGTAAATGCACTCTGTTTTTTAAAACAAAAAAAATGTTATCTGAGAATGTCTTTAATATTCAAGAAAATGTGGTGTTACATAATTAGCTGTAAAATGAATTGATATGAAATTGGATTTAATTGAAATTGAATCGAAATACGATGTTGTGAATCGAATCGATTCAGTATGATACCCAGGCCTACTAAAGCAAGCATTCTATGATCTCTATCAGTGACTATTGAGCATTACATGTTGCTGTATTATAGCTGGCAGTTGTAGTTGTGGTAACTTAGTTCGTCATGCTGTTGGGGAAAATGGCACCAGAAAAGGAGGAAGAGAAATTCTGAGGCAATCAACTCCATTATACACCCCACCCATAATACACCATTGATTAAAAGCTCAGTTACACGAATAAAGCTTGAGCCTTATGAGCATATGTATCATATGTTGGTTCAGTGATGAGCCAAAGTCGTCATGCCTGCTCTGATAACTTACCAACTGCAGTAACTCCCCTGGTGCTAATGACATGTTCTTATGTACATACATTCCAGACTGCAGGAAACTTAATCCTGATTAGCAGGAATGATGTTCCAAAATTTTCATCTGGATACATTTGTTCCAGTAAAAACTGGAAACAAACTTCAAGCATGTACTGCTTACATATTGATTCCCACTGTTGAAGCTACATTGTGTTAGAAGTCATTTGCTCTACAACTTGAAGGCCAAACTGAAGAGGAAAGTCATGGAGCAAGGATGCTTTGCTGGTAGACCTCACACAGTTTGACCTCTAAAGTAAATCTGTTTAGAGCTAATTTGAAACACATTTTTGAGGCTTTGTGATACAGAAATGCACACTACCTGGTTATGTAGCTTTTAGCTCTGATATAGAACAATTCCCACAAAAGCAGAAAACCTGATCCTTGCCTCTGATGTGTCAGTGGCTCCTTCTGTCTGCCACAAGGGACGGGTGTGTATTCCCCCAAGTGGCCGTCAGTGTGTGACTTTGGCTTTTAAACCATCGGCTTAATAGCATTTGTGATTTTATCTGATCTTCCTATATAAAGGTCATTTTGGCCATTTTTTGCCCCTACCCACAACACTCTGTCTGTATTAATGCATGTGTCCATTAGAGAAAGAACTAGTGTAACATGACATGTAATGGTATTTGTTTTTGGACAAGATGCAAGAATGAGAAAAAGAAATGCAGTCAGTTATTGGGTGGAAAAAAAATAAATCTTCTTTCTGAAGTAGATTTCCACTCTAGCTTACAGTAGGTCAGTTGCCCAACTGAAGGATTTCCAACCATATCTCAGTCTACCTCTTCAGATTATTAGTCCCTCATGGGGAGGAAAGAGGGGGAAAGGAAATGGAGAGGAAGGATGCACTTAAAGAGCACTGCAGTGGTCACTCAGGAAAGGGGCTGAAGGGAGGCTGATCCTCCAGTGACATTTCTCATCACTCTTTACTCTGCCCTCACTGAGTAATGAGGTTCACAGGCTGTATCTGGGGACTTACATCTGTGTTTTTGTGTGTGCATGTGTACAGTAGTTGTGCTCCGGGTCAGTGATTTACTAGAACATGGAGCAGTCGTTGTGGCGCTCTGTGTCTCTTTAGACTCCAGCTTCTGTCTGCACACACAGGTTATCTTTCAAGAACTTGTGTGTAGAAAGCTAATGTAAGACAGTTTAGTGAGGCTATGCTAACATAAACACAGTCAAACTAGTGGGTTATAAGAATAGGAAAGCGAAAAGTTATTTCAGTATAGAATATTATGTGCCACCAAATTTGTATGATTAATTTTATGAGAAAATTTATATTTTTTATACTATTCCGTATTACATTAAAAAAAAAAAAAAAATTTAAAACTGAATCTGTAGCTGCTTTAGAGTTTTTGTTTTTCTAAACAGGATGACGTTCTGTTTTTCATATGATCAGTGGGTGCGGGCCACACTCGGAACACAAAATAACCAAGCGGTGTACATTAACAGTCATTAATAATCTGTGACAGGTCAGACCAAAGGCCATTATAGTGGGATGAAAGGCCATCTTTGTCAGTGTGTGCGTGCTGCATTCTTCTTCCTTTTCCCCTGAGTGTTTTTCTGTGTTATAAGACCCATCATTGAGCTATTCATCCACTCTCTGGTGTCTCCTGTCTTTTCAAGCAAGGCGCACTTTTGCTCGTCCAAGACAGTTTCATAAATCACCACTTTGTACTGGTTGACACACCAGGAGCACATACACAAACTTGTAGTAAAAACTCTACTGTCATTATGTTCCAAGAGAGACATTTTTGTCATTGTTAGTTAAGCTGAACTAAACAAACGCATTCAAAACGACATATTGTCTGTTTAACAAGCTAGTGCACACAGACCATCTCTTCAATCTGACATGTAATGGGGCTCTCTGTACCTGCTGAGAACAAGGCAGGAGACACTCTGCAAGACCTCTGCTTTGTTGTTTTGAAACTGATCTCTTTAGACATACTCTGTGACCACTCAATGCCTCTCAGCACACATAATAGCTCTTTGGATGGGTTGGAAGGAGGGAAGGCGTAATTCTAGTAAAGTTCTGTGCTTACCTGTCTTAAAGTACCTACCTGCATGTTAAGATAAAGGTTTGAATGGCAGCAGGGAGAATGAACAAAACTTCAAGGGTGGGAGGGAAGGAAATACTTCAAAACTGGAGTACCTGCTTAGCCCAGGAAAAGGTAGGTGAAGAGGGCAAGAGAAGGAATAAAAGAAGAATACAGCCTAAATGTGAGTTTTCAGCTTGAGCAGTCCTCTTAGTCTGGAGAGTAGAAAACAACAAAATATCAGAGGACAGAGGTGAAGATTTAAGCTAGGCGGTCCAGCATGACACAGTGATGAAGAGGGTTACATGGTTATCAGACAAGCTTTTGTAGCTTATCTGGGGGTGCATGCAGGAAATCTGGCCTGATAATAGCAAAAGAAGAACACAAACTGGATCGTGCTGTATGTGTATTACACTGTGACATGGATATGAATCTGTCATTTAGCAAAAAAGGCACATTTTAAAATGTTCATGAAAGCATGTTTGAAATCGTAGGTGAAGATATGTTTGGTTTCAATACATGTCATTGTTTTGGTCAGAGTACATGTTCCACATTGTGTATATAAGTCCATGGGGTTGTGTGTATATGTCTTTTGTTCTTGCTATACTCCATAAGGTTAGCTTGTTGTTGTGCTGTTGTACAGGTCAAGAGTTTGTGCAAAAAGGTCAGACTGCAGAGTTTGGAATGTGCTTCTTGATTTCATTAGTCACACTTAAAACGAGCTGGTATTGATGCAGCAGTGTGTGTGTGTGTGTGTGTGTGTTTGCTAGAGCACTCCAGAGAATATAATTCACTACTCTAATGTAAGCAAACACTTGTCAACAGGGGATGCAATATAAACGTTGTACAGATTTTTTTCTCTTACACACATTCACAGAGGAGAGGGAAGAAATGCTGAGGCACACAGATACACACTAACACACCTCCCTGCAGCGTGTGTTAGCTCCATGACTTGTTTTCCAACTCAGCAGCATCTTGCTGAAGCCTCTAATAAAACACAGATCAAAGACAAGCCAGCAGACCTGTCATCAGACACACACACTGACAAACACAATAGCGGAATTTGTGCTGCCATTACATGTCTGTGTGCATGCCCTTAATACTCATGAGTCACTGTCTTTTGTTTATTCTTTTTCCGTGTGCACATATTGGTGTTTTTAAACTAGCTATAATGGCATGTTTTGCTCAGTCTGTTAATGACCACTTAAGTCTGCTGGTACCATGACTGGCAAGCTGTTTTTCTAAGTTGTGATGGTGATTTATAACAAATTGGTCCATACTGCATTCTGTTCACTGTGATCTAGCTCATAAGACTCACTCGACTGCTAGCTAGAGCCTAACAATAATTAAACTTCTCACCACTTTTTAAAGAGACTCATATTTTATTAAGATATAATAGTTACATTTTATCTAAACAGTTTGTGTTTTTTGACTCATCAGCTGCTGAGAAACCTTTTGAGCACTTAATTCCTCCATGAACCCTTGTCCACCTTCGTAAGTGAAACACAGACGCATCTAGCTAATGACAAATACACTGTCAGATTTATGGAGCCTGCAATGTTAACATATCAGGCCTCACTATACTCTGTAACTGAAGAGTACGTCAGCGCTTGTTCACTGGTGTGCGACTGTTTTTCTTTGCATTCAAAGAGCCTGCAGCTGGGAGTCATCTCATCTCAATGTGTACCCCCGAACATCCCATTCTCCTAGCGTAAGCCCCAAGTACAGTAATAAGTGGACTGTGAAACTCAAGCAGCCTGTGTGGATCTGAGGCTCAAGCTTTAATAAAGAGGCCAGCAAAAGGAGATGAGCAGGGTTCATTTGTTCTCTGAAAACATTGTTTGTCCAACGATTTGTTGTCATAAAAACTCCCACACTTATTGTCTACACATTTTGCACGGGTGTGAGATATCAAGCATAAAAATAATACTTTGAAAAAGATTCTTTTTTAAATTTTCTCTGTTAACTTCAGATTTTCTTTGTTTTTGTTTGTTATTTCTCCATTTCCCCGAATTATTATTCATGATAAATATTTCCAGGCCTTTGCTGCTTATGCATGATTGTGTTCAGTGTTGCTGATAAACTTTTGCTGTTAAACTTTGAACAGAATCTGCCACCATTGAATAAAGCTTAGAATAAAATAAGAATAATACTGAAAAAAGCATACTTGTCCAGTAATATCTACCTTCGGTCTCTGAGTTTAATGCATCAAATCATACCTGAATGCAAAATTGTTAATACATTTTTCCACAAAGCCAAACTTTATTACCCCCACCCAGTGGGGATGTCACTACATGCAGTGGCTGCAGTTTTCAGTTTGAATATATTCTAACTTTTAATATCAAATTGTCGAACTTTTTAATACTGATTATCTCAAAAGTATTATAGCAGTTTAGTGAGCGTTATGAAGTGCTAATTTAATGAGAATTTACATTGGTGTCCTGTTATTAAAGGCATCACCCACTTGTACATTAGTATGCTCAACTTTTTATTTCTTCATGCTCTGCCAACACTGCTTTCTTTAAACTTTACCAACAAACACTGCAGAGCTTATCACAAATCACAGTCTGTATTTGTAAGCCTCAATTTCCTGAATGCGTGTTTGGAGTGAAAACAAACTGTCTAACATTATCCGCTGATCAGTTAATAACCCACTAGACTGCTGATTGCTGTGGCCCCTTAGATTACACACACACAAAGTACATGCGTAATGTACATTAGGCTTGCATCATGCGGCCACCACAATAAGTGCCATATTTTTTAATGCATTATAACCTGTTAGGGTTGTCATAATACTAAAGTTTTAAACTCAATATAGATACTAAGAATAATGCTCGATACTATTTTCCAATACTATAGAGGGGTATGTATTCTTTTAATCAAAATCAAAGCACCACAAATCACACAATCCAAACAATACAACAAAAGATTTTAAAAATATATATACAGAATAGACATTAACAGTCTATTTTAAAACTATTAGTTTGTGCAGAGTGCAGTTGTCAGGATAAAATTTTAAACTTGATACCCATTCTAAGGATGGTGCTCAATAATACTATTTTCGATACTCTATAGGGGAAATAATTATTATTCCTTTAATCAAAGTCAGAACACCATAAAAATAGCACAATGTAGGCAATACAACAAAAATATATTAATAAATATAAGAAAATATATTAACAGCTTAAAATAAATGCATAACTTTAAACCGCCGTTAGTCTTCATAGTCTAACAGTGTTGTCAGGCAGTTTGCTCACTGTGGTGCAAAAAATAAAAAATAAACCATTTCAACCACTAGTTAGTGTACTTATTTACACAAGTGTCCTTTTCTTCACAATGCTTGAGACGAGATCAAGTATATAGAACAAACAAACTAGTTAAGATTATCTACTTTTTAAACAAGATTAATTAAAAACCTAAAAAATATTAGCTTTTTAAATGTTTTTGTAATCGGTCTACAATAAAAGACATTAATATCTGACTGTAAGCCAGGGTTCAATCAGCCAGTAGCCGTGTTGTGCAATTCATTTTCAGGTTGGTTATGGAGCAGAAGACGTATCCTGCTCTTCGAACATGAGCCTCCTGTGGGTGCTTCTGGACAGGGGAGGGGCCTGCGGTGTAATCTGCGAGAATTGTAAACAATAAGTGTTTTCACATCAGTCTCAAAGTCTCCAAAAACACCAGAAAAAGTCTCCAAAATGGTTGCTAGTCGCTTGTATTTTTTTTTTAAAAAGTGCCGCTAAAGAGGTCTACAAACTTGCTAATTATAGCGACAAGTTGCTAAGTTGGCAACACTGCACATAGATATCTACAGTGAGGAAAATAAGTATTTCAACGCCCTCCTATTTTGCAAGTTCTCACACTTAGAAACATGGAGGGGTCTGAAATATTCATCGTAGGCACGTGTCCAGTGTGAGAGACATAATCTAAAAAAAATCACAGTGTATGATTTTGTAACAATTTATTTGGTAGTGCAGACCCTGAATTGGGACACACCTAACGACACTGCAAACAATGGGTCCTCCAGGGAGAAGCTGTGCCCGCTGCAGTGCCTGTATAAAATGGATAGCGACAGCTGTTTTGTTTTTTTCTGTGAACCAGCAGACGCCAAAGTGGCATTTAAGTATACATACCTGTGCTAATTAATGTTTAACTAGATATTAAACTTGATTAGTATCTGAGAATCGATTTCACTATTCTATTATTATATTCTATTACGATTATATATTATATTCACCATTCGCTATTTATCTCTGTCATCTCTTTACACTATTTGATGTCTTTTTGATAAAAATCTCATCAAAATTGTCATGAAATTTCTAACCTATTCCCTCTTCTCCTCCTCTCTGTGGTTTTTTTTCCCCCCTTCTGTCTTTCACTTCTTGGCTCTCGTTCAATAGGAGCTGTTGCTGGTAGGTCCAGAGTCTCCATCAGAACAGGCGAGGAGGGTCTTCCAGTCATTTGATCCTGAAGGTACAGAACAAGTGTTTGTCTCATATTTACTGTACACATAATCAGTGTTTTCTACTCTCCACTTTTATTTTATTCATTTATTTGTCAGATATAGAACAATAAATAAATTAAAATTCTGGCTCACAGATGTTCTTGAGACCAAACGTTCACACAGCTACACTTATAAACAGAACAATGTCCTACTCCTGCTTTTTCTTTCCTACTAGTTGCAGATGTGTTTGTAACCTCCACTGCCCTTCTTGCCTCTTCAAGGGTCTGTCTCTCATCTCTTTTGTTGTTGTTTGAGTTATTGAGATCAGCTCCTCTAACAGCTGAGTCAACCATCCTCCTTCTTCCCTTTCTTCCTCATTTTCTTTCTGGTCTTGCTACTTCCAGGTGACTGGGGTAAAAGGCAAAGGGAAGGACATGGGAGTGACACAGTTTTTGTGGGGTTTTTTTAGATCTGCATTTTGCCTTTTAACATTAGAAAATGCTGTTTGAATCTAAAAGACAAAGTTGAAAAAAGTATTTGCTCTCATTTGATGTAGCTATTTTTCTTTGAAAACAATTGTTGGTATACATATGACATTTGAGCTTGTTCTAACATAGTGTTAAAACATCTAACTTTTTTTTCCAAAGCTTTATTGACACTTTAACAATAATTAATTAATTTCCCAGCTTTGGGATCAATACAAGTATTTGTCTCTCTTGTCTCCGTCTGTCCGTCACACTGGCTTTCATTAAAAAAATAAGAAAACTAACAGCTACCTGTGACGTGAGGTGTCTCAGTCTGTGACAAAATAATTTTCAGTTTAAACATTTCGTTTTTGTGGAAGTTTTAATTGACACTGAATCAACTTGAAGATCAACAAGTGCATTTTCATAGCCGAGGTACTTTTATTTTTGAGGCTGGAAATATAGAGGTCTACCATTCATAAGCAGCTACATCAGCAAAGTGAGATGTAATTTCCTCACAAAGCATATTATTATTCTGAGGAAAGTGATGAAAAGTGCTTAAAGACACACAGGGTGCCACCAGATTCTCATTTGCACTGGACATGATTGTGGCTCCATGTGGCATTTTCTAACTCTTCACTACAGTTTATGCATTAAAGCCTTTTCCACTGTGTGTTGTTTGATTCTGGACCCTGAAACGCTTGTTTCATTTGTGCCATTTTAATCAGTCAGCTGTTTGTATAGAGTTGTAGATGTGCCCTTTTAAGGATTCTGTCATGTCCTGCAATTCCCTAAAACAAACACCTTATGCTGATTATTGACGATGTATTTTGATTTTGTACATGCGCAAGTCTCGTTTTTACAACCTCTGTCGAGTGAAGGTCTCAGACACTGTGATCTTTAGGAATCCCCCAGGTTAAGAAGATATAGAACACTTTTACTCACATGACTGATCACATTAACAATTTCAAGAGGAGCTGTTTCTCCCTCTTGAAAAGAAACATAGACAACAGTTGCTGACATAAAAGAACTATCACAATACGCTTATTTAAAAGGTCCATAGGCCCTGTTTCCATTTTAATACCAGATTTGGCCAACACACCCGCATTTTTGTCTTTTCCTTTAAGAATTTTTCCCACTGTTTAACACAGATGTGCATTATGAACCCAACATCGGCACTTATTGGCGATACTACAGTTTTAAATTTATTTTACTTTTTTAATTTTGAATGAAAACAGGTGATGGAATAGACAAATATGTTGTAGGGACATGTCCGTGTAACAAAAGAATTTTCTCTACAGTGTTCATTTAAACAGAATCAGCATTTTGCTGTATTATGTTTGTATGTTCATGAGCACCCAAGAGGCAAGACCAAGGACCGACATGAAACACTTAACGTATGCTCAGTAATCTTTTCCTGCATATGAATACACAAATCTTATTAATGTGGGGTTTTTATCATTAATTGAAGCATACTCTAGCTCAGTGTTTCCGAATCCAGGTCCTCAGGACCCCCTGCCCTGCATGTCTTAGACATGTTCCTACTCCAACACACCTGATTCAAATTAACGAACTTCCTCACCAAGTGAAAGACAGCCTGTTAACGAGCTATTCATTTAATTCAGGTGTTAAAGTAGGGTTACATCTAAAACATGCAGGGCAGGGGGTCCCGAGGACCTGAATTGGGAAACACTGCCTAGCTTAACATTATTCAGGTCATTCTAGCCTGTAGGGACATGTGATTTGAAAAGATCATTTTGTTTCTGATGCCACATTACTGTGAGATAAGGAGCAGTCCTCACTTCTGAAAAATCCCAACAAACAGATATGTAAACATAAATGTCATCTGTTCTTTCCTTGTTCTTAATTTTTCTTCCTTTTGCACAGAATACCACTCCAGCTATCATCTGCCAGCACATTCTGCTTACCATATGGACAATATTCTCTCACGCACGCTAGTGCACACAAACTCATGCTTTGGTTACAGTTGGTGTGCTCACTGACCTGAATGCACATGTATAAACACATGAAAGTAGAACATACTGTCCACAGCAAACATATCCATGCACGATACAGCTGAGTGGTGTATAAAAGAGCCATAAATCTGTTTGTCAAATGTAGAGTCAGCACAGCTCCCTGTGTTGTGGAAAAAGGGTGCCACATGCATTCACACACTACAGTGACTCACAAGACCCACTCAGAAACCCACGATCTCAAATATTCAGTATTAGTTTATGTCCTTGTGTTGTATTGAATGCTCGCTCTGCTTGCTGTCACACTGTCAGTTGTCGCTCTTAGAGAAAAACATCTGGGTTTGGAAGGAGAAAAAACGAGTTGCTTGTGAGGAAACAAGCAGAGCACTTGTCAGTTAATCTTTTTTACAACACACTTGGGGTTTCTGTTTGTATCTAAACAACAGACCACACAGACTCACATGCTAACGCTTTAGTGACACAAACTTGTAAGAGCCCAGCCAGACAGAGTTGGGCAAAAAACACATGTTAGCGTTTAAAGCTGCTCCTCTCAGGTAAAGCAATCATCCCCGACATGGAATGTAGGTCAAAGAGAATGGACAACATATGTTTGTATGAAGTTGTGTCAGATGAGTTCATTGCCCTGGGCCGATGATGTAAATGGTTCTTGTGCCGTATGTGTGTAGGTGAAGGATTTGCCTGGTTTCCAGGTAAAGCCTATGCTTTGCTTTATGCTCTATCTTGGCTGAACCAGCTTTTGCTTATGTCTCTTTTTGTCCTCCTCTCTTCCTCTAGATAATGGCTTCATCCCAGAGTCTCTGTTGGAGGATGTGATGAAATCTCTTGACCTTGTCTCAGAGCCTGAGTAGTAAGTGCTTGCATGTTCAAGACATTGTGTATGTGGGTGCACACCGCACCTGTAGAGCTTAAGTTCTACCTCTCTAAGTCAAGGCCAGACCAGGTCAGCAACCCTCTGCTCATGTTTCACTACCAGGCTACTATAAAGTAAGACCAGAGAGAGCCCACTATAAAAGCAGAGGAAGAAAGAGGAAAAATGTTAGAAACAGAGACTTAGAGGGAGATCATTAACTGCCGGAAGAAAGGATGAGAGACGGAGGAAATGCTTAAAAGTGCCGCTTCAAACTGAAGCACGTTCTCCTCTGAGAAACTGTGAGCCCTAATACTGCAACCATGAGCCTTGTCAAGTAAACTAGACCACTGATCTGGTCTGCAGACTCCCATATGGCCAATACATCACAACAAAACATAGCAAACTTGAGGGGGTCTAATTCCTTCCCACACAACAAGAGTTTTTGTGGGGATTCCTACGTGTTATACAATCATCTTTGGTGTGTCGGGTAAATGATTTAACAGAAGTTATAGAAGGTCCATATCGAAGACTGAAATGACGCTCAAGCAAGTTTCTAGTATCCTAGTCCCAACTTATGAACTGCCAGTCAGATGGTACTTTTTGTGGTAAACCTTTTGGACTCTGGGTAAATTTTAGAAAATGTCGATGTGCAGCTACACTCTTGTTAAGAGTTTTTAAAAGAAGTATTCACTGTAAAGTTTTTACCAATATGGTTTTTGTCATTTCAGCTATTTTTTTTTTCTTCCAGATTTACTTATATTTAAATGCGTGAAACTTTTTTTTAAGCAGATTCTCTCAAAAGATATTCAGGGATTAAGAGGTAATAAATCAAACATTAAGATGAAAACAAATTTTCTAAGCGTTATTGACAAAGTGTTTGCTATTCCATCATGTTGTTCTTACAGAAGGCACTGCCTAGTTACATTTGCCAGACACTTAAGTAGGTACATATTGACATGATGGCATCACACAGTTGCTGCAGATTTGTCCATGATGAGAATCTCCTGTTCCACCACATTCCAAAGGGGCTGTAGTGCTGTGATTCCCAACCTGGGGTCCAGGTCCCCCAAAGAGCACAGGGGTCCCCGAGGCTTTGAACATTCAGAGCTATTGTGATTAATGTCCACACATTGTCCCTATTTAAGAAAAAATAATTAAAGCTAGATGCTCTTAATTTAACTTTGGCTTTATTGAAGGACATGTCTCAACCAGAATATGTTATTTATGGTGAAAATCTCACTTTTGAAAGCAAAAAACCAAGCATGGTTTCAACACAGGTTGGGGCAGGGGGTCCAGGAGTGTGACAGGAGAGGCACCTAGTGTGGTCCTCTGCTGCTTTGGCCCATCTGCTTTAAGGTTCCATGTGTTGTGCATTCAGAGACCATGCCACATTCAAAGTCACTTAAATCTCCTTCTTTCCCCTTTTTGATGCTTGGTTTGAACTTCAGCAATTTGTTTTGACCACATCTATATGCCTAACTGCATTAAGTTTCTGCCATGTGATTAACTAATTAGCTATTTGTGTTAACAAGCAATAAAACGGGTGTACCTAATATTTTCACCTTTGAGTGTATATGTGATACATAGAAATAAGTCTTAACAAATGTGAGTTGAGTGCATTTAAAAACAAACCGCAAAATGGCTTGAGTACAACGGATGACGCCGACGTGCTTTGTGAAGTCATTTTTCACACAGCGTCATGTCACATCCTATTTTTAAATGATAGTCAAGCAGCATATAAATAACAAACAAGCCATGAACAACCACTTCCATTGAGCCACAACAACTCACAAGACTCACTTGTTCATGGTAATAAAATACTGTATTGATTCCTTTGGTGACTTTCTTTGTATCACATTACCTCCTTGGTGTGAACATAGAGCATTCAAAGTTTTGCACTTTCAGCAGGTCCAGTGTCTAGTCTGTGTACCACCTTCCACATGTGCTTTTATTACAATTGAAAGATGATTGTTTTCTTTCCTCTGTGTCTGGGTATAACACACTCTTCACTCCTTACTGTTATAAAAGGGCAATCTGACCAGATTTTTTCTTTTTTTTTTAATCAGGATTGAGTAACAAAAACACTGAACCAACAAGTAGGAATGTCTGGAAAGAGATTAAATTTAGTTGTACCAAGGTATTCATGAAAACATGCACACACTGGCAAAAACATGCATCATAAGTCCAGTCTAAGTGATGAAGTGATGTGAAGTTTGGCTCAACCTTCATACAAAAATCTTTTTTTTTTTCTTTCTTTTTTTGTCATTTTGCTCATGGTTCCTTTCTATTGCAGCCCTTTTTATTTTTTATATAGTTGATGTTTCTGCTTCTCTTTTTTTTCCTCTCTTTGTGTTAACTTCATCTCTCTGTTTCTGCATCTGCATCTTCTCAGTGTCAGTCTGGTGAAGAGTAAACTAGATCCAGAAAGCTTGGGTATAATACTTCTGGGCCCATTCCTGTTGGAGTTTTTCCCTGATCAGGTATGTGTGTGTCATGAAATTAGCTTCCATTTCAAAGATGCACACAGTATATGACACATACGTTTCATCAGACATACAATCCATATTACTGTTACAACATATGGACGAAGAGCTGCGTTCATACATAATCTCTGATTTCCAAGCATATGAGGGTTGCTATTTATTCAAATCAAAGGTTTTTGTGCCTGAAACATTCCTGTGGTGTCTCATATGAAATGCATGTGTGTTCACAATCGTATGACATTGCTTTTTGAGAAGTTCAGGAGCAATAAGATGCATTTATGAGGCAGAGTGAGTGAGGAAGACGGAAAGGGAGAGAGAGAGGGGAACTGTGTTAAAGTGATCAGGGCTTTAGGGACTCACCAGAGGAATGGCCCCCAGCCGCAAAGAAATTACACTACCATTAGCCAACTGGACACACACACATTCAGACACGTGGGACTGGGGCTAGGGTTAGTGTTTCATATATAGGCATATAAACACAAGAGGCTGGACACACTCTCAGACAACACACCCTGTTAGCCCTCTGCACCTTCAAGCCAATTGCATGGTAAGTGTTTTGGCTCACTGTCATTGTTTGAGCATTTTTGTAGTGTTGGCTGCTTTGTGGAAATCAGAGTTGGGCTTTGTAATGTAGAAATAAACACGCAGAACTAAGTTTAACACATGGGATTTAATATAAAGCTTTGGTTGCTTTGCAAATGTTCTACCTCTTTTATTCTCTACCACCATCTCTGTGACAACCCTCTGCTCAGAGCCTCTGAAATGTTTTTGACTCTGCTCCTTGACTATGTTTCAGGATTCAGGAATTCCAGACTCATTTCCCGTCTACCACTACAATGGACTTAAACAGTCCAACCACAAAGAGAGGGTAAGATGCTCTTTGATACGAGGTTTTGTTCACTGTAACTAATGGTGTTCCTTCCTTTTAATCCTTCCTGCCTTTCTCCCAATTACTTCTCTTCTCTTCCTGTCATCATTCATACACACTTGCACTCACACACAGCTGGAGGCAGCCGGCCACTCAATAATAAACAGTAGCTGTTGCGAGCCTAACAGCATGTCCATCCATCCCAAGACCCTGTCTAAGCCTCTGGTTTCTCCATAGCCACTTCGACATGGAGGCAACTATCAGCAGCCTGGTCCTGATAAATGGTGAAACACAAACCCAATGAGCCGGCTCAGTCTGATGGATGATTGTCAGTGGATGTTGTCGGTGGCTGTGCAAAAACCTGGTACTCAGGAATATCAATTTCCTCATCTGTCATCTCTGTCTAGTCTGTAAACCATTTTTTCTCCTGTGCCACTACCTGAAGTTGTAGAAATGCCCACACACAAGCACACTAACACACACAAGGTAGCTGCTTCTATTCCTGTGCATTTCATCTATGACCCTTCAAAGGACGTGCCTGCAAAAAACTGAAGGGCATAGATTTCTGTCTGGTTATTCTGTGTCTTGAGGCTGTGTGTTTGTGTTTTCAGGTTGAGTATGTTGAGGGGACGGCTGTGGTGCTAGGTTTTGAGGACCCGATGGTTCGGACCGACGACACTCCAGTGAAGCGTTGCCTACAGACCAAGTGGCCCTACATCGAGTTGCTGTGGACCACCAACTGCTCTCCATCACTCAACTAACACTGACACTGCGTGTGTCTATGTATGTGGATGGACCACTGCTGCCCCACCACACATCTCTCTTTAAATCCCCTCCCTTGCAATGACCACTAAAGGTCAGCGGACTACAAAGACTGAAACACAACAGCAATGAATGAAAACAAGAAGAACACAAACATTTTCATGGACCAATCAATCAAACCTGACATCCATTCTTTTCTTTCACTCACACATTCCACACAAACTCACCTCTGCAGTCATCTGTTCACCACATCTTGTAATTGACACGCAGGATGTTTATGGTTCAATAACTTAAAGACAAAAAATGAATGACTGTTTATTTTACAGCTCTGCTCTGTGCCAACAACCTCTGCTACAGTTTGGTACTAGACAGCTGTTAAGAAACAAACTAGTTTGATTCAACAAGCGTGTCACCAAATCACACTGAACCACATGTAGAGCCAGTCGACTGTGAGACACTACTGTTAACCCAGCTGCAGGACTGTTTGAGGGAAAATCTACCAAAGCCTTCCACAAATGAGAACACACAGACAGATTCACACACACACAACACGCTGACAGTCACTTCCACTGCTGAGAGTTTACAGTGTAAAAGGGACCAACACAGATGCAGAGATCCTGAGATATGAACTGGAGGTTTTCAGTGTTTAACTAAGATTAAGATGGTTTAGGTGCTCTGTGTGTGCTTTGTGCACTACACTAGGATGTTGGCTAAGTGCTTGTATATTTATTATCACACTCAAAGGTTCTGGAATAAACACTTTTTTTGTTCAGAAGTGTCATTTCACAGCTTTGAAATCGAAGACTTCCTCCTTCTGTGTCTTCCTTTCATGAATATCATGTCTTGACCAAATGTGGGACAAGGTTTCATATGTCTGATGTGTTTCCAGCTTCATCACTAAATCAAAAAATGATTAAGTGTATCCCTGAGAGAATCTAAACCAGTAATTTACTAAATCTCCAAGACACCAATGGGAACTAAAGTACCTCTAAAGTAAACAGAAATCAATCCTCCTAAGGCAGAAAGTGGTGTCTGTTAAACACTAGAATTTCCCTAAAGCAGACAAATTAGCATCTGTACTTCACCTCATATCAGTGTTTTGCAAGGCAGCAAAAACACATTGCCACATTTGAGGGTCACACCTTAAAACATGCAGCAGGTTTTTGAGGGATCTTAATCCTGACCTGCATGCATGCTCAGAATACCTGTCTGCATCTCTACACAACAGTGATGTAATATTGCCCAAGTGTGTTTCTAATGGAGACAGGATGTTAATCTGACTGGCAGCTTAACAGACTCATTATCAGTTTGTAAAGAAAGAAGGTAGAACAACAGCACGGTGTGAAAGATATAAACCACTACTGTTCACATGCAGTAATCAATCCAGAATGACCTGCAGTAAATCTGATCAGAACACGTTGGCAGAGTGACAGGATGTAACCTGAACAACGTGTGTATTCCTGGTAATGCAATAACTGAGAATTTCATTGGATGTAAGACAGCGGAGAAAATTATTACAGATGGATGGTTGCGCACAAAGACTGAAAGTCAGCTGCAGTAAATTACTGGGTACCTGACGATGGTGTCATAATATGGCTGCATTACAGCCAAAACAAAGCAATGTCCTGCCTCATCCCCCAATCATCCTCTTCTGCTCCCCCCTTTTTTGTTTGAAAATGTAACTAAAAGAAGTACCTCTGTGCCTGGGTTTTGTTGGGCTTTTTTCCCCTCTACTTTGTCCATGCTAGATTTACAAAGAAACGGTTGAAAAAGCCCAGACCCTCTCCTGTACTTTATTCTCTCCGTCCTAATCACAGACACACTTCACTGCACCAGAAAAAATGTTCAGCAAGATGTCTAGACATGGTCAAACAAGTCCATGTTTGGATAATAAAGTGGAGGATGGGATGGAGCAGGTAAGGTGAGTGAAGAACTCTATCCGTGTTGGGTTTCCTCCATTCTTTCCCTCACCTTCCAACCTGTTTCTTATCATTTCTTGACAGAAAAAAACTCCAGAGCCAAACTGCTTTTTATGCTGCTCCTCTGCAGCTGTGAGGCTGTTTAAACTGTTTAATGCATCGCTTATGTGCCCATAAAGCTAAGTTTAATCAAAACAAACTCCGCATCACGTTGGAAGTTTAATTAAAAGGGCGCAACATTTATTCCCGGGCGCACATGGAGCGAGATTTTGGAACACAAATCAAAAGAGCGCAAAAGATAAATATACTAAAACAGTCCAGTCTGGCTTGTCACTTCTTTACGACAGTTTTACATATCAGGATATTGTTTTCAGCAAGAGTTAAGTTTGCTACATCGGAGCGGAGGGAATCAGTTAGTGCTGAGGGTGAGTGGGATAAACTGCTTAAAACTTGCACAAATACAATTTAAGAGATTCGTCCTGTAAGCCGACATTATAAATATTGACATAATTACAAAATATTACTCTGAACGGAAGGAAATGCAACCATCTTGAATAGTTTGGTCGGCTTGGAAAAAAACTAAACCAA
>JBAMHW010000006.1:16938339-16959773 GCA_037177495.1 Rhadinocentrus ornatus
CCCCCCCCCCCCCCCCCCCCCCCCCCCCCCCCCCCCCCCCCCCTCCCCTCCCTCCTCCCCTCCCTCCAAACTATATGCACATGGGAATTTAGTTTCC
Source organism: Rhadinocentrus ornatus (assembly GCA_037177495.1). Lineage (NCBI taxonomy): Eukaryota > Metazoa > Chordata > Actinopteri > Atheriniformes > Melanotaeniidae > Rhadinocentrus > Rhadinocentrus ornatus. Next base: position 16,938,437 of record JBAMHW010000006.1, read on the forward strand.
AGTCAGAGAAAAGCAGGATTGGGTGAGGTCTGCTTTTTATTAGATCCTGAAAATGTATCCCTGTCTTCTTTCCCCTCCCTTTGTCCCACTCTTGTTCTCCATCAGTCAGTCCCTCTTCCTCTTTTCACCAAGACTTCTATCATCTTTTTGCGTACCAAAAAAAAAAGAAGCTGAAGAATAAACTGACATATTACTGCACTGCAGCTCAGTGGGGAGAACTTAAATGTCAGACACAATTCAAAGAAAGTTGAAAATATACATGAACATTGTGCAGCAGAGTCAACAGTGTCAGAAGCTTCTGTAGGAAGAAAGCTTCTGTAGGATGGAGAAAAAAGCTGCAAGTAATTCTCCACCTGTGAGTTTATCAAAACAAGTGTCAAATTCACCAAATCTTTATTCATTAAAATGACCAGAAATTGATTGTCAAATGCTTACTGATAACTTTCTAATCAATGAACAGCAGCTGTAAAAATAAAGTGCTCAGCTGATCAGCACCCCACCTGAACTGGAGCAAGGCTCCATGAAATGGATTTTGAGCTCCAAAGTGAGGAGGATTGCCATTCTTCTCCCTAAAGTTAATTACAGAAATTCCTCACCAATGGATATATGAAATATTTTGTGGTTAATTTTAGGTTTGAGTGATGAGGAATAAAAGAGGATGAATCCATGTGTGTGTAAAGTAGCATGTGTGTGTGCTTGTCTTCCATCAGGCGATGGATGGCAGTGAGTATAATGAATATATTTCTAAAGTTACAGCTGTTCCATTTTTAAAGGTACACTGTACAAAATATCAGCAGAAGGGGTGAACATGTGTGTGTAGACAGTTCTGGTTTAAATCATACATCAGCTTTGCACATGTATGTGTGCACATGGTTCAGTGACATTATGCAGATGTGTAGTTGACAGGGATGGGGGGAGGTGGTGATATGTTATCACAAATTAGTGATGGATTGCATCTCTGTGATTTAAGTGGAAAAAAAGTCAATTGTCTTTGCTTTAGCTTCTGGTCCGTGCTTGTACTGACACCTTGCTTCTCAGATTTTCAAAAAAGTATACATGTCTTAAAACTACAAATATAAACTGATTATTTTAAAGTTTCATAATTAAAACAAAAATCTTTGTTGTTTTTTCTTAAGTAGACGTCAAAATCATATCCAGTGCCACACCTGCACACATGGAAGCATCATATTTCAGATAGGGAATTCAAGTCTCAGCTGACCTGCAGCATAAAAATGTAGCCTTATGTGTTTACTTATTCTAAATTTATTACTCCCATTGGTTATTTTCCAGCCTTAACTGTTAACTGTTATGTGACAAGCAAAGTATCTGAACAAAATAAAAAAGGATTTGGTCTGAAAACTAGGCAAAGGCAACTCCAAGTGAGTAACTCATGACATTTTATTCTGTTTCTTTTAACACAAACTAAGCCTAAATGCAGAAACAATGTGGGAAAAATGTAAGTATTTCTTCTATATATATTAGAAGTTGCTCGCCTGGAACATCCAGGTGTGTGGATGGAAAGACATCAACAATTACGTATCTTAGAGAAGAAATTAATCCTGCCCATCAATCTGAGAAGGATCACAAGTTCATTTCCAACAATTTGGAGTTCATCATTATACAGTAAGAATAATTATTCAAAGGTGGAAAACATTCAAGGCACTTGCTAATCTTTCCTGGTAAGTTCATCTCAAGCTCAGAGAAACTGAAAAAAAAACTGCATGTCAGACTCCACAGACCTTGGTTTGAATGCTAAATGTTAAAGTTGATGACTACAGTTAGAAAAAAGTGTGAACATTTTTGTTTGAATGTGCTTGTTTCCATGGGAAAAACTATTCTGTTTTTAAAGAACATGGCTTAACAAATCAAAGATTTCTGAAAATATGTCCACAATGGAGATGTTTGGTTATAATGCACAATGCCAAGTTTGGAAAAAATAATACATCAAACACAGCATACCCACTGTCAAACATGGTGGTGGAGTGGTTATGATTGACTCGTGAAACAGAACTAGACCTCAATCTCACTAAAATGCTGTGGTGGCACTGTGCATTATGCAAATGTCCACAAACCTCATTGAATCTGGATCTGTGTGTGTCTACGTGAGAGAGAATGAGAGTAGGTGTGTGTTAAATTGTTTGGTTTTATATGAAGCAATGTTGTAAAGAGGAATGAGGCAGAATCCCTAACAATGATAAGTGACAGCATCTCACATAAATGTATTATTTCAAGTTATTGCTTGATTAAATGTAGGATTGAGTGGTGATTCTACAGTCTATTGCAATTAATAGGATGTACTTAGTTATTCACAAACAGCTTGTGCTTTGTGGCTCGTTTTTAAACATACAATGATATGGTGTAATATGTCACAGTTTCATTCTAAGATCTGATAAATGCTAGAAATATGATATCTCAAAAATTAAAAGAAGTTTTTTCTTTTCACACAACTGCATGTAGATATTGAAAACAAGCCTCCTCTAACATATCATAGTCATATCAACATTATATCAACACCAAGTGTTCAGACACCAGTGAACAATATGAAACCTCGTGGTCTTTGAGTTCCCTCGGAGACTAATAAAGATAAATTAACTAATGATGTTAGAAAGACATGCACCATACACCTGTTTGTCTGCATCCACTGTATTCCTGTAACTTCATGTGAGTCCCTGTGTGTGTGCAAACATGTGCTGAAGAAAGGTGTTTAATGAGGAGGGGTCTGCATGGTTCTAAACAGACCCAGCTGGTCTTAAAAACGCTGGAAAATATATACAACATGAAAACACAACCGAACATTGATTCCAATGGGAAATGTTTATAATGTTGATGTCAGCCTGTGTATGTGCGTCTGTGTCAGTCTTTTAACTCTTGTTACTTTTTATGGGAGACAGAAAAACAGCCTCCATATCCTGTCAAATGTGTTCCTTGGGGCCAAATGGTGTTTTTTATGTGTGTTATTGGCCTGTTTAAGACTTTGCTTTTTATATTTTTGTTTTCTGCTTATTGAGGACAAATGTTCAGAGACCACATTATGGTCAATATCAACTTTTACAGCCACCACTTCCGAATGACTGTTCAATTCCCGTTTTTATGTCTTTTCCACTTCCCCTCAATCCGCCTCTGTCACCAGATAACAGAATGATTAAGGTGAATGGCACCAGAGAGCCTCTGGAGTTTAAGTCTCACCAGTGGTTTGGAGCATCTGTCAGGACACACAAAGGAAAAGTGGTGGTAAGTGGACATGTGAAATAAAATCTGAAATATATATTCATCATTCATAGCTTTTGTTTCTAGTTTCCTCTCCTTACTTTCTAATGTAGTTGTTTATAAAAATGAAATGCTATCTGTTGTGCAGGCATGTGCTCCTCTGTACCACTGGCGAACAGTGAAGAGAGAGGGGGAGAAAGACCCCGTGGGGACCTGCTATGTGGCTGTCCAGAATTTCAGCGCCTACGCAGAGTACTCACCCTGCAGGACCAGTGAGTAACTCTGCAGCCTTGCCTGCAAATGATTTTATTTCCCTGTAGAGAATTCTACCTCCCTCTCTTTGTTCTCTCTTTTACAATTACATTTACTGATTGTTTTTCCTTTTTTTACGTGTCTTAAAATAACTTTTGTTTTCAATTCTTAGCTGATGCTTATGTCCAAAGCAACTTACAATGGTTAGGCAGTAGGTTTAAGGACCCAATTGGAAGGTGTTATGGATCATGCCCTGGGGGACTTGAACCCTGGTCTCCCACATGGGAGACTGATGCCCTACCAATTGAGCCAACCAGCTAAGACACCTGACAGCTTAAATTGAATACATTATGTAAACGGTTGAGTTGAGAGAGTTTATTAACTCAGATTCCAGAGAACAAGTACTTGACATGAGTGGTGTTATACATGCAGATAGCTTTACATTTAGCCATTTTGCTTTTACAAATCTGAGATTTCCACCGCTAAAAGTTCTCCACTGATGCTTCCAACAGTGATGATCTACACTTTTAATTGAAACTACTTAAAATATGATTTTCCCTGAGTGGGTGTGGGTAGGTGCTACCATTAATCAAGGTTCAAATCCATACAGCTAACAGCCTAATGTATTTTTCATTGATAATGTGATATTTAATGAGCTTCAAATATATATAACTGACATATTTAATCAACTTTTACCCTGACATGCCGTTATTGATTTGGTTTTGATAAATCCAATTTTAGCCACCACAAAGCAAACCTGTTTAAAGTAAATTATCACCTGACGGTGAAACAACCAATCACAGCAGGATAGAGCGTCCCCGCCCTGTCATTCAGTCTGGGAGCCACTTAGCATCCATGCAAACTAGCCAAGGGGCAGACATTTAGCAAATCAGAGTGATGGGGATAAGTAAGGAGGCAGTTAAGAACAAAATAACTACTTTCACAACTTTATATCCAAAGAATACAATACACTTAAAGTTTAGGGAAACCTGAAATAAGTATTTGACTAAAAGAAAAGCACGCTTTCATATCAACATATGAGTGCAGGAGGTGGGGACTGTTTCACATGTTGTGATGATAACCTAAAAATAACCTGTCTCTACCATTTTTTTTTTTTTTTTTTGTTATCAGTTGCTGTCTTCAGTTTTTTATTTCTGTCATCACTTTGGTAAATAAGATTCATGGGATCCCCCTTTGCCCCACACCCTCCTCCCTTTAGTCCTTCAGCTTTTTTCTTTCTCTCCACTTTCTTTCTTCCTGTGAGCTCTCGCACCCTTTTCCCTTGATACGAGGCTTCAGCACTTAGAGATGAGGAGAAATGAGGGCAGTCAGTTGGTGCGTTGTAACCAGCAGATAAAATGCTGCCCTTGTTGTTCACCCCATCTCGCCCTCACATTAACACACACTCGACTTACACTCCTTTTTTATAATTGCCTCATTATTGTTAAAGACCTTTATTTTGTTTGTTGTGTCAGTGGCTATTAATCAAGACCAGGACAATCACAATTTATGCTCAGCTATTCTCAAGGGGGAAATTATTCAGAGTAGTTCTTAAGATAGAGCAAGTGTATCTTTATTAAGTGTTTAAGTCAGAATTCTTTGCCTCAGGCAGATTTTTTTCTTCATCTTAACATCTTTTGGCAGCCACTCCGACTTCTGCTACAACTCCCTTATTGTTTACGTTGTATGTGCACTTGTATAGTTACACATCATTAAACCTCACATCTGGGTGCCACTGAAATGATTAACAATTTATGACATGCACATATGTTTTGTGTATTTGTGTACAGTCAAATGAGGTAATTTAAACAGAAAATACCTGAGTGGTTCTATATTTTGTTAGAAAATAAAAGTATGCCTTCATTTCCTGGACTGTGTAGTTTATAAAGTGTTTTTTATCTCTCTCTTTTTTTTTTTTTTTACCAGTTTAATGGTTCCACATACAGCCTGTTATATGAGTTGACTTTTAATACACTGCACTACTGTAATACCGTTAGATTCATGATAGTCTAAATATGAAACCAACTAAATTCAACAAAATCTTTTGGCTCTTCTTTATTTCTTCTGCCTTGTCAAAGCTTGGCGCCTACATTATAGGTGATGTAATTCCACTGTCAACATCTCTCACAGTGTTTCAGCTTTGTTATGCTACCTTGTAACAATAAATGTAGACTTGTGCTTATATTTTTTAAAGCACAGATAAGGAACAGCCATCAGAGGCTGGACCTTTCTTTAATACTCAAACTTCCTCATCCACGTGTAGCGCCAACTCAGGTGAAACTATCTGTTGTCAACATGCTTAAAAAAATTTAAGGGGCTGTTTGTGCAAAACTAGTAAATCCCATTAAAGATTCTATTTCTGATGGTAAAATAAAAAAAGAAGTCACACTTTGCATGTGTCACTTTCAGATGATCCAGACCCAGAGGGACAGGGTTTCTGCCAGGCTGGGTTCAGTGTGGATTTCACCAAGGTAAAGACTGCAGCAGCAATCACATGTTTTCACCAGGAAAACCTCCTGGAGTTTCAAACGTACAACTGCCTTTTGAGATTTACGGGAGTTTGAGAAGACGAGAGAGCGTTTGTCCCTAGAGAAGCCTCTACTCCCGATGTGACCCATCGCCTCTCAGCACAATAGATGCACACACATTCTTTCACTGTATAGTCAATATGAACCTTGACCTCTGCCTTATGGTCCAACTCTACCCTCCTATACAGGAAGCTGTCCTTCTCTGTAGGATGTTGACAGGCATGACAACAAAAATTATATGAGCACACTCATGCAGTTATACACACTATGCAGTACATCCCTCCTCACACAAACATATGTGCAAATTAACTGACAAATTTCTGTCACATGATCTGTTTTCATTCCAGGAAGGAAGGCTGGTTGTAGGAGGACCTGGGAGCTTTTACTGGCAAGGTAACTAGAGCAGACTTGTGTTTGGTCTCTCTTTTCTTTCTCCTTTTTTTTATTATTTAGCAGTGATTTCATAGATGGGAAGGTGTTCAAATGAGAAAAAAAGAATGGAGATGAGTTTAACAGTCAGCACAGCCCCCATACCAATATATGCACGCTGAGCCGTTGCAGAGTCTTCTCTAAGAGAAAGCCTTCCCTTTTCTCCTTTTCTCTCCCTTACTGCACAACTAAATGCCTCTAGCTGGCTGTGTTGTAGCAGGAAGTGAGTGTTTGAGCACTGTAGTGAGCTGATCAGCGGGTAATGGAGTGTGGAGGAACTGCCCCTCTGCCCAGTGATTATGCACAAAGAAGCTAGGAAAGCTTTGAGGAGAGGTGGACAGCAGAGTTGAGATGGATAGAGAAAGTGAGTTAGGAGGTGATAGAGGATTGTAATGGCGATGACAGAAAGTTTCAGGGGGAGAGAAAGACGAGAAGGCAGGGAGTGTGTAAGAGAGTCAGTGAGAGGAAGAAAGATGGATCTCAGGCTTGATAAAAGCAGCGCTGAGGTCAGCAAGCCTGCTGGACATGCAGGGCCAGCCTAAGCAGAGGGATTAAGTGTCTAAATAGGTGTAGTTGGAGTGTGACATTGTAAAGCTGCTGAAGTGTAGCAGTACTCCTCCAGCTCCAGGTGTTTCAGTGTGTGCGTGTGTGTGTTTGCATTTTCCAAACTTAGAGATGTACAACTGTGTCTGAGGAGAAAATAGAGAGTTATTGACTACTTGCACAACTCATTGCTCTTTTCTTTGTGACAAGATCTGTGCCATATATGACACTTTTAATAAAAGAAAGTTGCATCATGAGAAGATATGTTAGGATGACATAATATTATAAGATATTTGGACACACTGCTTTACTCTTTTTTATGATGTAGATATATTGTTTAGAGCTTATGCTGTTGTTGCATGTTGTTAAATAATGAATGCTCCAGCATGCAAGACCCACACTAGACAGGCAGCACAGAAAACCTAATGGATTGCTCCCTCTCTTTGCCCTCAGCATGGCAAGGCAGGCTGCCTCTAATATACGACAATTATCCTCAGCCTTCAACCCAATTCATCACTAAAAAAAGCTCTTTTATATACAATCTTGTTATCGCTGGTTCTAGAGAACTTCTCAGATTAGCAGCAGTGACTCGTGAATCTGTGGTAAGAGTTTATCTCTTTGATCATATAGATGTTTAATAATATGTTTATGTTGTGATATGTTAGTCTGAGTGATAAACTCAGCATAGTGGCAGGGGAGTTGGAGGAAAGGTTAAGAGTGCACATTTTCCTCCCCGTCAGTGCACTCGCACATAAAGGAGGATTTATGGAAAGTTGAGGGCGGCCATAGATAAAATCATTTGTTTTTTTGACCTCATGTTCAACAGCAGAGGAAGGGTGTTGTTTGTGTGTGCACACTTATAATTTATAATCTGCAACTGCAGAGAGCACTGGAGTTGCACGAGCATTTTTAAAGAAAAATTTTAAAGGTATTTTTCAGCTATTCCTCAGCCAGTCATATGTTTAAGGTTTCCTGTGGGAACACTTTAATGTGGCGCTAGCTCTGTGCATCGTTTATGTAAAGTGGGCAGCTCCAACAGATATCTATAGCAGGGGGGAGGCAATCCTTTCATGGAGTTTTTCCCCATCTATCTTTGTGTGTGTGAACGCAGGTCAAGTGATGACAGCAGGAATAGCTGAGATACTGAATGGCTACTCTTTAAAGGCAGTGCTGAGACGGGTTCCAGGAGAGAAACAAACCGGAGCTGCTGAAGACACAAACGATGACAGCTACCTTGGTAATACACACAAAGTGATGCACAAACTATCATTAAATGATAACCATCCTAATTATCATCATCTAATGAAATCCTATGAAACACCGTTGTGTCTAAGTTCATATCAAACATGTGTTGCTTTTCTTTAGGTTACTCTGTGGCAGTGGGAGAGTTTACAGGAGACTCTGAACAAGGTGAGAAAGCCAACAGTTAATCATAAACCACACATAGCACCAAAGGAATCCGTGGTTAACAACATCAGCACCTTTCCTGCTACAGTGTCTGAAATATTGCATGTAATCTGTACTTTTGTGTGACTGGACACAGTTAGGCATTCAATACAGTGAGCGACAGGAAGGGGACATTACTGTCTGAACCTTTAAGCAGTAATGAGAACTGTCTCTCTACGTCTGGGTCATGACCTCAGGGGGACAGGACTTCAGGGAACCCCTGATAAAGGGATTTCCTGTCCACGTTTTGACTGATTAGAATGATTATTGGCAGACCCTTCAAACGTCTTCAAGTCAAGAGTTGGTCCAGACTCTGGTATGGACTTGAAATATTGGGTGAAAGAGATGCAGGCATACAGCATCATTTTATTAAAGATGTGCAGGTGAGGAGGCATTAAATAATAAAGCTAATATTTATGCATAAGTTTTGATTTCTGGTTAAAAGACAAATATTCTTTTCTTTTTAACATTTCTGTTCAAATCTTCTCACTTCTTTTGTAAGTGCTGTTGAATTTCATTGATGATTTTTTCATCATCACAAAGTGTATTGCTTCATGTTCCAAAAAGCCTCCCCACACATTCTGTAACAAATATGAGCCCCCCACCCGTTCTCAATTTTACTTTACCAATCAGCATTTAGTGGGAACTCTATGGGATAACTTTGCATTTACATACCCTCATACCAGCCCAGCAAAGGCCCTGAACACCCTCAGGCACAACATGTGTCAGGCAGTCTTAAAGTGAGCCTAAAGAGTCTCCACATGCCTGTTGATGTGCTGTGTTGTGGTACAAAGCTTGTTGTGGTCTTGTTCCTTAAACCCTCTATAGAGCGGAGACGTGGTTGTAACGTGGAGTTCTGAGTAAAGATATTGCTGAGAATTTGGTTGGTGGTTGAGCCTGTTGGTTCAAGCCACAAAGCAGGAAGAGGGGACTCCGTCTCCTCTCTCTGGGTGGGAACCTCTGGTTGCCCCGATAAGTTCACAGCTCTGCGCTCATCAAACAGAGTGCAAGCAAAGTCTCTCAGCAACACTTCACCTTGGGATGGGATGGGATGGGATGGGATGGGAGGAGGAGGAGGGAGGTTAGATCTTTCTTCTGTCAAACTCTTTTTATCACTGTGCATCTTTTTGTCACTGATTTCAGTCTGTCTTTGTTTTCATGCTTTTCAGAGCTGATAGCTGGAGTCCCAAGAGGAGCACATAACTTTGGATATGTGAGTGTGGACATTAAGTTCCTTTAAGCAGAAAAAATAAATGAGTGAAAAAGTAAAGTAGGTGGGAATTCCTCTTTGTTATTGTAGAGATATTTAAATCATAGTAGGATTCAGAGTAACTAAGCTGAAACCCACTCAGCAACTTTGGAAGATTTACAACATGTTATCCATCACCATTACAAAGCACTAAACATGGGAATGTCTTAGAAAAACTATGTTCATCTCCACTGTCTTGAATCCCACTTTTTGTGTGCATATATGTATGTGAACAAACAAATGCATCAAGGAGTTGTGTATGGCCAGATTTTTATGGGTAAAATTTGCTCATGCACCTAACTGAATTAAAGCATGCATGGTCATGCTAACAAGTTTTTTATTTGCCACCACTGGGTTATTGACCTATTCCCTTTTCTATGACAATCTCCAGGTCTGGGGTTAGAGGGTTTCTTTTCCATCAATCTGTTCTTCAGTTGTCTTAATGGGATTTAGGTCTGGGCTCTGGCAGGACTCAGAAATGCTGACATTTTTTTTTATTTTAGTTGTTACTTCACCAGTTCAGCTGCATGTTTTTGATCATTTAGTTTAAAGGTCTTATGGTTCAACAGATCAGTTTTTTTAGAGACTGCTGTGTTTTCTCAAAAATCTTAATGTTGATCTCTTCTGTTATCATGTCTTAATAATCTAAAAACAAAACTCTGTTTTCCTATTTTAATGCTACTGAGGCCTTACGGTGAGGATGGTGTTCTTGTGGATTCTGTATCCATGGCGCTCAGCCCTGAATAGAGTGAGCTGCACAGTTTTGCTTCAGATTTTTGTATCAGATTAACTAAAATTAATCAGCGTAAACTAGGTGGTGGTCACCCTATCTTAGGAAAACCATAGAAAAGATTAATATATTTGTTCTAAGACAGCAACAGACATCCTAATAAGACAACAAATTAAGGATTTAAGAAACAGAGGACCATTGTGACGTTCTGCAGTGGCCGAGCCTGAATCCTATTTAGAATTTGTGATGGCAAAAAGGCCCACAGCACTCGTAGACCTGAACATTATCACAGAAGCGGAGTGGTCACTGGGTAGACGTGCAAAATGCTTGTTAGAAATTGTTGTACATGCCTAGTTTGATTGCTGTGATAGCAAGATATCAAAAGTGTGTTACATTTTTTTTTATTTAAATGAAAATCAGTCGCATTTTATGACTGGTATAATTAATTTGGGGCCTAACTATAAAAAACATCTATCTACTTAGTTGCAACAACACCGTTTGTGCATCTATATGTAAACCCTAGTTTGTTATGTGTTTACTTATGGGAACTTGTCCCCAGGGCTGGCTGTGTCAATCCTCCATAATGGCACACAGTTTCCGTTGCATGTGGAGGGCGGTGACCCTACCTAACCCCACTAACCCTCTTCTACACACACATAACCCCCTAACCTGCAGCGCAACCACAGGACTCACCACACTTCACGCACAATGTATGTCCTCTGCCTGGATGCGGTAGCTGGTCAGAATGTTCCTTCCTGTACAGACATGTTACTTTGAGCACCACAGAGGAGGCGGTTGTAGCTCACAGTAGGCGGACCGAGCAGGTAAGCCATGTTCAGAGCGGCATTGATGTGGCTGTCAGGCCTGATCAGGTTTCCTCTGTGACCAATCTGACAAGTGAGAGTAAAGGAAAGTTAATTCTCAAGCTATTGATTCAATATTTGTGTTTACGCACCCTCATCTGTCTGTAAGTCTATCCCTCTTTAGTGATCAGTGATTGGGTTAAGATGTATCCTCCTGCACATGTGTGTGTATGCCTTGCCCCTGGCTGTCTCCATGTGGTTGTTATTTTAGTTCTTATGAAGGAATTTTCAGCCTCCCCCTCCGTCTTTCTTTGCAAGTGGGGTTAGGATGGGGGGAAGGAGAGAAAGATGAGGGGAAAAATGGTAAAGGCACATAAAAGGCACAAAGAAGGATGGCGGTGGGGGAAGGAAGAGGAAAGAAGTGGATTTCAGTTTAATAAAAGCCCTTTTTAATACTTTTTTTTTTTTCATTCTTCATGTGCCTGTTTGTGATACATCTTGTTCACTCCTGGTGTTTTCCAAGGACAGAAGACAAAGGCTAATGCTTTATTAAATGTGCTGCATTTCATCTGATAGTATGTCTTGTTCATTTTAGGTGGCAATGATCAACTCTACGAATCTAACCTTCATCAAGAATTTCACAGGGGAACAGGTAGGAGCATCAATACATCCCAGACCCAAGCTCCATCCCGTTTCCTCCCTTTGGTCCGTCATCCCTTGATTTGCAGATGTAAGTGTACTGGCCATCTAGTCCATAAACTAAGGCATTGGGGGCTATTTAAAAGGCTAGATGACCACAATGGCTTGATTCCTAAAAGAAAAGGTGCCACACCTTACCTGCAAGAGTGAAAACCACAGGAGTAAAGCCAAGTGGAGGAAATGAGATTGGACCACATTGTGTTGTATTGACCTAACCTAACCATGAGCAGCAGATATAGATATACTGTAGATATTTTTTTTATTATTATTTTCGAATCACGTTAGCTTGGATTAAGATGAAATCTGATCGATTTCGGTTAAAACTGCTATCATGTTGCTTCCTTCTCTCTGCTTCAGATGGCTTCCTATTTTGGTTACTCAGTGGCTGTCACTGACTTGAATGGTGATGGGTAAGAAGAGAACCCCTCCGTCACTCAAAGCACATCATTCCTCACATCTCTTTCTGTCTTGTCGTTGAAAAGAAGCTGTGTCTCCCCTCAGGACGGATGATATCCTGGTTGGAGCACCCCTCTTCATGGAGAGAGAGATGGAGAGCAAACCCAAGGAGGTGGGAAGGGTGTACCTGTACCTTCAGCTGGCTTCACTTACTTTTTCCAGACCTGTCGCCCTCACCGGCACCCATGTTTTTGGACGTTTCGGGACAGCGATAGCGCCTCTGGGAGACATCAACCAGGATGGATACAATGGTATGCTGATATTAAGAAAAGACAATAGTGAAATGACACATCTTAAATTAATTAAAAAAAAATAAAATTAAAAAATCCCCATGTGCTGGTACATGTGCCGATATGAGGTTTATGTTTTGTGGTCAACTTGATAACAAGTAACACATTTTTCTCTGATTCTGTGCCTGCTGAAATATTATTTCAGTGACTAAGGAAGCTCTTCAGTCAATCAGGAAGTACGGCGATGAAAGGTTGTGTGTGTGAACTTGTTTCATCCTGTGACGATCAAGTAAAGGCCATATGTGTGTCTGTGTGTTTGGGCTATTTTTACCTCACCAGATGTGCCCTGAGATAAAATCATCTGGGAGTTTTTGTCCCGCAGCCCAGAGTTCATTCCTCTTCGAATTGTTTGTTTTATTCTCACGTTGATTGAGAAAAGACACACACACACACGCACACACACACACAAAGCCTGGAGCTGACATGCTCCACCCAGCTAAGGCCTGTTGACTGTCCCTTTAAAGATAAATGAATGGATGCACATCTGGTGCTTCTATGACATCAGTTTCACTAATTTATTTTTAATTTATTCGTGGACAGCGTGTGTTAATGTGCGTTTTATCCCTTTTAACCCCATTAACCAGTAGATCAATAACAGAAGAATCAATATTGAAGCTTTCTCTGGGTAGAAACATAAATCACATCTGCTTTCTTTAAGCGTGTGACAGTCTCTGGAGGTGAGGGTCAGCTGTGGCGACATAAAGTATTTGTATAAAGTTAATTTAATGAGCAATCATCCATGTCTGTGCATGATTTGATTATTTAGGATTATGAGAGAGTTGCCATGGCAGTTTTGTGGTCAAGGTTCTCATCTGCGTATTTTTGCTAACGGCTGTTCAAGTCTACCTGCTCTTGTGTGTGTGTTTGTATATAATCACTGGCAGATCCCTTTTCTTGCTGTGATGACTCTGAGTCTCTTCCTCCTCCCTCAGCAGAGATCTCACCATCCTATTCCTAAAATGTTCATAAAAACACATCCATACACATTTTCTGTCTCCTTCATGGTTTTGCTGAGTGTCGGCTGTCGAAACCTTAAAATGTAGCTAATTTGATTTGCCATGTGGCTCTTCTTGTTTATAATTATTATCAGCCAACACTGGCTTTATGTCACCATTACTCGCAATGTGTCAGCTGGTTTCAGTTTAACTAAGAGTCTCCTATAGTTTTGGTCTCAATGATCACAGTGGGTGTTCCCCTGGATGTCTCCATTGTGTGGGACGTTGTTGAGCAATGCCTTTAAGTGACTTTCACATTATTTGAGGACTTTTTTTTTTAAGTAAGATTATTTTGTACACAGCTATTCACTTATGTACACATACTCACACATAGACATACAGTCTCAAAGGCACACATGGACACACATCGGCTCATTTATACACTTGCATACACACATGGTTGCATTTATCCTTTCTACCCCACAATCTGCCTCATGTGGAACCAGTTGTTTAGGCTGGGAGAGACGGGGTCCAGAGACAAACAGGATGTCTAGAGGTATTTGGACAGTTACAGCACTGATGGGTATTCAAGCTTAAGACAGTACACTGCATGGACATTAAGAGCTTGAAGAGTAAATACTAAAATCGGTGTTGTGTGGTTTAAAATAATCAGATTTATATATAAAGACAGGTGCCTATAGTATTTATCTTTTATATCTTGTGGTTGCTCTATTGTTCGAAAGTACAGTAAGCACTAGAAATATTTAGGCAATGGCACAATTGTTGTTATTTTAGCCATTCACCAAAATTCATTTAAGTCAGTTACATAATGAACATGTGCTTAAAGTGCGCAGTCTTCTTTAATTTAAGTGTATTAACATCTAAATGAAAGGAATAGTTTAGGATTTGAAGCTCTTTAAAAATATAAACCTTCTTTCCTATGGACTCAAATGAATCCACTTGCATACTTAATCAATTAAGCAGGTAGAAGATACTGATTTGATTCCAAGTGTCACATTAGCATTTGGAAACTGATTATTTGAACCAACAAATGATTAAAGGAGCTCTTAAAGTGACACAGGTAGAATTAAAAGTCCATTAGACACCAGCAGAAACATTTGAAGTGGTCAGATTAGCAGTGTGGTACATAACAACACAAAGACATGTCACACAAAAGTTTTTAACCCCTCAAATGACCACAGCAAGTACAGTCAGCACAAGCAATGATTAGAACAAAAATTATTTAAAAAACTCGCCGGTGACTTTTAATTACTGATATCTTCCTAACAAAAAAATGTTTTTTTATTGTCAATTTTTTTTTCATCAAATTCCCTCAGACTGCTGTATATCCAGCCCAGTCTCACCAGATGATGTCAAATATGAACCTTTGTCCACACATATAATAAGCGGTAGTCTTTCAGTCCAGGCTTAAAAATGGGACATAACATGTTTTTCGGCAGTTGTTTTGACTAAATCTTCATAGTTAATTAAAATGGGTATTTTACTTACTTTAACCATGTGCAATATATTTTTATATCTAACTATGTCTTAACTCCTAGCCATGACTATTAGTGGGTAGGAGTGAAATAGAAAAGTAAATAATTTCAGAAAAAGGCAAAGACTGAGGAAAAAGTTGTCAAGAATGGGATTCCACCATCAATTTATATTGTTTGAAGGTTTACTGTAGTCCAACATTCAACTTGCCTCCTGCTAAGGCATGTTTTTGTCCTAGTTATTGTTGTAACTGTCAGTGCCTTCACCTTGCAAATGTAAACATGGAAACATTATTCAGAGTACAAGAGAACCACAGGACTGTGGAAGCAAAACGTAGGCACTGAACTCTGAGCCAAAATTGTGAGGCTGCTTTGTATTATCCTGTGGGCCAGCACAAGTATTTTACATTTAGTCATGAGTTTGCGTTGTTGTACCATTTCCTCTGAATGTGTCCTCAATCAATCCTGAGTGCATATAACTGCACTTACTGCTGTCTACTCATCAGATATATTAGGACACATGTTAGTGTCAAGTCTAAACAGCACCATAATGAACACACAGCATCCAGTCCTGTTATGAACTCTCTGCAGGTGGAAGACTTATTATTTTTAAAGTCTAAAGCAAAGACTTCTCCAGAGCAAATACAGAGGGTACTCAAGGTGCAAAGCCAGATTTGACTTTTACACATAATCACACACACACAAAGCCAGAACAGTTCTAGAAAACATTCTTTGGATAGATAAAGCTGAAATCAGTCTGCACCAGAATGACAGACAGATGGCTTTGAATAGCTTATGAGCTGAACATTGTCTGTAAAACACAGGGATTCATTTTCATGGCATTGGTTCTCCACTGTTTATCAGGGATTTGATAAAAGACAGAAGCAACCAGATGAATTCTGACGTGTATCAGAATGCACTGTCTTCTCCGATTCAGCCAAGTGCAACAAAGTTGGTTGGAAAGGGCTTCACAGCTCAGATTGGCAGTGACCCAAAACATACAGTAAAAGTAACCCAGGAATGTTTGAAGATGAAGTCAAATATTCTGCCTCGGCTAAATTGCATTTTTTTTGTCTGAAGACAAATTAAAGCCAGTAAGACACAGAACTAAACAACTGAAAACTTCTGCAGTGAAAGTCGAGCAAAGCATCAGAAAGCGGGAAACCCATTTTTCAATGATATTTCAACTATCATTTCTAATAAGGGACTTTTAATCAGGTCTTTACAGTGAACCTTTTTAAAATGACAATATCAATTTGCCCAGCAATATTAGAACCTGAAACAATAATCTTAACAAAGCCTAAAACAATAAGCAAAAAAAATAAAAGAATAAATTTACATTAAATCAAATAAGTAAATGACCATCCCTCAGTTTAAAAGGGTCAAGCTCTAATCCTTCTCCTCACTTTCCTTTTCCTTTAACCTGAATGTTTTCCTCTGCTTCTGTCTCAGAGGGGCCCTTAACTCAGTTGATGTGTAAACCATACATGTATGTGTCACCCCATAGACGTGGCAGTGGGCTGTCCGTTTGGAGGCGAGGACCGTGGAGGCAGAGTATTGATCTTTAATGGTAACAGAGAAGTATCCATGAAAGGTCTGAGACTAAGCCAGGAGCTGAGAGCCGCCTGGACCCACAGTGGGAGTTTGCCTGGATATGGATTCACTCTGAGAGGAGGCCAAGATCTGGACAGCAATCAGTATCCTGGTAAATACTTACAAAATCCAAGCCCTCTATGCTCAGATCCCCATGTTATAATCAAAATTCCTTCTCAGAGTTGCATTCTTTTACCTCCTCACTTTCCCTTCAACCCCTCTTTTTACTCTTGGCCTCCACATTTCTTCACTCTCCCATGTATTTCTCAACTACCATTTCCATGTTCTTCTCTCCTTTTGCCTTCCTCTTGTTCTCTGGTTAAGTCATCAGAAGAGGGTATGGGGATGTGTGCCATGAGCTACAGCCGCATCCAGTCTTTAGAGATTTACAGAATGAGCAAAAGGAAGACGTATAATAATACATTATCCATATGTTCTGTCTGCCAGACATTTAAGCCTCTGCTTCTTTACCCCTAAACTGTGAGCAGACAAAGCATCACTCAGTCAAATTACAAGAAAAAACTCCCCACCACTCCCCAGACATTCAAACCTAAAACTGTGGGACCCACACCAAAAACCTTCAACACCTGAAGTCTTAAACATATTAAAAATCCCACTACAATAATAGCATAGATAAATAACTACTGGAAAGGATTTTTTAAGCTATTAACATGCATGAGCTTTAAGTTTTCTAAGAAAAAAAGCTATTTGAAACAAAGCTGCTCTGTAAAACCACTGTTTTTCTACCTTATTTTCTCCCTAATTTGGAACCATTCTGCTCTCAGCATTACGTTGACTTTATGCTTCCACAAAATGGGCTGATGTGGAGAAGTTGTTCAGTTTTTCTTTTCTTTGCCCTCCACTCTTTTTTGCTCCTTTTCATCCTCTCATTCTGCTACAAAAACAGATTTCTTCATTCCACAAACAGCATATCAAGGGAAACAACACACACAAGTACACAGAAGTTCACATGTGTGGCTTGTGATCAGTTTCACTAGCGGCCAGAGAGTGTGTGTTGAGCATGTGCCAGGCTGTAGGTCACAGTCAGACCGGTGCAGGCCCATTGCAAATCAAAAGAAAAAACATTGTACAATAAATACACACAAGAATTACAGGTTAAACTCCTGCCTGTGGAGGCATATTGGGAGGAGGAAGTAGGGTAAAACTCATGGGTGGTGTAGTTTTCAGCCAACATACACACATTCAGCACAAACACACACACGCACACACAAGTGTGCAGTGCTTGTGGCGTCTGTCATTAGAGGGCCAGTTGACGGAAGTGAGGCACTCACACATGAGTCGTATGCAGGGTAGTAAAGTTGCACTGTTCAAAGGAGCCAGGGATGTTTGATCCATGTTATAAGAGGACTACTCAGACGTCTGGGAGGCCTGCTAGAGCTGCCATATGCTTCCATCAAAGATAAATGTCATTAGTCTACTGCAAAAGGGAAGTAAGGATAATGACTTAGCTCCATTTTTAGCCTTAATGGACTTTATATCTAAAGATTATGTAATTTATTTTTATTTGAATAGGTGGGAAAACACTATAAATGAAAGGTAGAACGGAAGAACTATACACACGTAGGTAATCTAAGAAAAATCACTAGTTACTGCTTAATGTCAAGCTCCATTTCAAGCATCTTTATGATTTAGACATTGCACTGACATGAGATTTTGTCCAGTGAGACTATGGATCAGCTGTGTATCAAAAGGGTCACATTCCCTCAGGATGAATCTCACATTCAGCTTACTAATTAAAGGTCATAAACTTTACTTGTCAGTCACATTAATTTGTTGAAAGACAGAGCCATGTTGGGGATTTGGATGTGTGGTGCCAGATGGTCAGTAGGCTGGCCATTTGATTGGCATGTAGGTGTAAAATTCATTACTGAGGTTCATGTCTGCTTGCAAACTTAGTTGCCACCTTAATTAGACGTCTTTAGGATATACTTCTTTTTCCATTAAAAGAAAAAAAAAAGCTGTGGGAAAAGTTTACCAGCTGTTTACCTTCTTTTTGTCTTGCATGTCACTGTATTCATGGAAAAGTTGTGTACTCTAACTTCCCCCATTTTGCTTTGTTATTGTCAAGTAGTTGCCATATTAGGCAATCCCCAATGTCTTGGATTGGTCAATCTTAAGTATGAAAGCAGTGCATCTTAAACAAGTTTAACGGCCAGTCAGTGATTGAATCGGTCCCCAAATACTACATATACATCCAAGAATTAAGAAATCCTCCATTTCTCTCTTAAAACCCCCTCTTTTTCCACTGAGTGTCATTGACCCTTGGCCTTTCATCATCAAGGCCAGTCCCCCTGCAGCCAAACAGGCAGTTGCAGCAGACAGCCAAGTGACAGCTTGACAGTCTGTCTAAACTCTGGATGGAGGTTGTGTTTTTACAGCCCAAGACAGACACCATCACCTAATGCAACTCAGTTACTCAGTCCGTACCAGCACATATAGATGCCATAAAGGTTTCAATCATTTGTGAGTGGAAAAGCCTCAGTCAGCCTCAAATCAAGTGCTGGGCAAGTTTTCCTGCGTGTAAGGAAATGGGACTTATATGGGACGGAAAGTAGGCCGTTATTTTATATAACTTCTGATGCAGCCATGTGTGCAATTACACTCTTCCACACACTTAACCCCAAAGGTGCCCTGTACTCAAATCAGTCTCGTGTCACGCAGCGTTAAGTGAGCAAACATTGGCGTTGGATTAAGCAGCACATGCATCGGTCAAACTGACATATTTGTGGCAGGAGTGGAGCTTCGATTGTAGGTTACTCAACTTCAGCATTGAGGCGGGCAGAGAAAATTTGAATTACAAGGTGATCCTTCGGCCTTACTCGCTCTGCTGAAAACACACCTTGCTTCTGATTGCTTTCACAGATTGCATTTTAAAGGCAGAGTGCACGATCCTCTCCACTAACTTTCTTTCTGTCATTCCTGCCTCCATTTTCTTCTTTTTTTTCCCTTTGTCTCCATCTGCTGCAGGGTAGCACCCATATCTCGGGGTCTTTCTTAATGCAATACTGTCTCTAACACACATACACTCACACAAATAAAACAACATGGGAAAAGGCTTAAATGTTTAATGATGGGGTTTCAAGGGGACTCAGTGACTGCAGCCAAAGGCAGAAACAGATGTGCTTCTCTTAGATTCAATTAGTCTCTTTCTTCCTAAATATGCAGGAGAGGAAAGAGACACAAATGACAAGCAAAGTCTACCAAGGTACCCTTCCATATCCTTCCTGCAGAAGAAGGCTGGAGAAGGTTTCATGCCAAAAAAATTCAGATGATTAAGTCAGTTAAATAAATTGGAGAAATTGTAATTTGCTTTTACTGTATAAAAAATTAATTAACAATGAAATCAACCATCAGAAAAATCCACCCCACAACTTAACTTCCTGCTGTATCTGGCCATGATGGCTTGCATCCGTTAAGTGCCTCTCTTCAGTTTCACATTGTTTTAATCAACACTTGTGTGTGTGCCTGGGAATGTTTCTGTGTGCGTGGCTTTCATCGGTATGTGTCCCTTAACCACAACCATTAAAATTTGTCTCTATTTTAAACTTTTGGAGCCAATTAAATGAAAACGTTCATCGCCAACCCCATGAAAGCAAATAAAAAATCACATATAGATGAGATCTGGTGCTGCTTACAATTAACAGCCGTCGCTGCGCCGGCTGTTGGGAAATGTTGTTGTTTAGAAAACTCTGATTGGAACGATGTGAATTTTCTAATGGCCTAGGAATGCAGTTGGGTGTCCTTGTCTCACAGGCACACATACACCCATACATGCATGATTTTTTTTTTTAAAAAGACAAGCACATTATTGTTATATGTTTAGATAGTAAATATAGTTTGAAAGGGGTCATGCTTGAAAGGAAAAGCATGATAAAATCAAAACGTCAGCTCTGCATCACAGTGTAAATGTGTGTGTGTGTTTATTACATGTGCAAAGTCTGTGTTTGATGAAGATTGCTGGAGACTTTGAAATCAGTCCCATCTGTTGCATTCTTTGAAGCTCACTGTTTCCCGTCTCTCCTTGCTCTCTCTGCAGATTTGATCGTGGGTGCGTTTGGTGCAGGCGAGGTGTCAGTGTACAGGTAAAATGCTCAAACTTAAATTAGTACAACTCAGGTTTGTCACATTTGAGCTTAACCTAAAAGTCTGTGAGACTTTTTTACTGCAAGTTGTTATGTTTTCATTTTCATTCATGTGTGCTAATGTCTGCACAGGTCTCAGGCTGTAGTGTCTGTGGAGGCTTCAATGATCCTGACTCCGAGAACCTTGAATCCTGATGACCGACAATGTGTCCTGCCTCAGACAGATGTCAAGGTTACCTGGTAAAAGAAACAGCTCTTATTCCATTTTGTCTTAAAGGTTTATATCATTAATATACAATATATATATATATACATATATACAGTGAGGAAACTAAGTATTTGAACACCCTGCTATTTTGCAATTTCTCCCACTTAGAAATCTATGAGGGATCTGAAATTTCCATCGTAGGTGCATGTCCACTGTGAGAGACATAATCTAAAAAAAAAATCCTGAAATTACAATGTATGATTTTTTAACAATTTATTTGTATGACACAGCTGCATATAAGTATTTGAAAACCTGTCTATCCGCTAGAATTCTGACCCTCAAAGACCTGTTAGTCCGCCTTTAAAAAGTCCAC